>CM035840.1:263856598-264456598 GCA_020510985.1 Pholidichthys leucotaenia | reverse complement strand
GGAAGGAGCTAGGAGACCCCGGTGACCCCAAGCTGGCTGGCTGCACCCTTGGTGGTCCCAGCTTGGGACAGAAACTCTGCTGCACCCTCGGTGGTCCCAGCTTGGGATGGAAACTTGGCCGCACCCGCGGCGGACCCGGCTGGGCCATGGCTTCACCTGTGGTGGTCCCGGCCTGGGACACCATTGCATCAGCGGTGGCCCCGGCCTGGAACCTCATTGCTTCCGTGGTGAGATCCAGGTGGGCTTGTGTTGCACCCCCGGAGGACTCCGATTGGGCCGTGATTGCACCTACGGTGGAATCCTGCTGGACCCCTGCTGCACCCGTGGTGGACCCCAACCGGGCCATGGTTGCACCCACGATGGAACCTGGCTGGGCCCCTGCTGCACCCGTGGTGGGACCCGGCTGGGCCACCACTGACCCTAATGTCACCTTGACTCTGGGCCAGCCGACCCACATGAGCACCAGACCCAGGACATGATCAACCACGGGCACCCACGGAGACCTGGACTGAGGCGGAACCCAAACTATGGCCTCCAGCAGATGGGGAGCTGGGCCCATGGAGACTTCAGTGGGACCAGCAGCAGCCACGATGATCTCCAGCGGCGAGTCTGAATCCTCGGACTCATCCGGTGATGTGGATTTCTCTCCGGTGACCCCAGAAGAGGACTCAGCTAGAGAAGAAGAAGGGTCAGGGTCGCCAGCAGTGGCGGATGCCGGTGAGGTGAGCTCAGATGCAATGTGTGGCTGCAGCTGGCTCTCCTCACCAAGAGCTTGGCAAAAATGCTCTAACATGGAAAGAAGAAAACAAAGGAGAGCACTTGCCTTAGCTCAAGCTCCACCGCCGTCCAGGACTCTGACAATCCAGGTGATGTTCCCACGGGCTCGGCCTCCTGGAGGTTTAGCTCTAATGCTGACTCTGCTGCGGCAGCCTCCGCAGCAGACATGATGGTGATGGCAGTCTTAGGAGCCCCAGCAGTCGTGACCCATGCTGGTGATTCCTCCAGCATGGCAGCTGGGGTCTGGCTCACTGCAGCTGCAGGGGAAGGATCCTCCCAGACCTCTGGCTCCTCCTGGTCCTGACGGTTCAGCTCTGGAGCACCCTCGGAGGAATCAGAAAAGAGCAGAAAGTGGGCTGGTGAGCCATTCATGGCAGCAGCAGGTGGGGAAAACTCAGAGGACTGTTCTCCCTGAGTCCCCCTACCGGGAATCAGCCAAGACATTTCATTATTAATAGGCCAAGAATGAAAATAACCTTGCCTGTTTGCCCGGACTTGGATGTTGCCTGCTGCTGTAGTGTGTGGAGTGTTGTCCCTCTCCCTGGCTATGGAGAGCTTGTCCCCCACCATGGAAGTAGTAGGGACTGCCCCTGGCATCATGGAGAAAGGAACTTCCGGAGACAGCACGGAGACCCTCTGAGCAGCAGGAGGAGCCATCGAGGAGATGGACTGTGCGGCAGCTGGAGAGGAAAAACAGGAAGAGAGACCTGCCGCGTTATCAGCCTCACAGGATGATGAAAGGGCTGCTGGCAAGGAAGAGATGGTGCCTCTCCGGTGATCCGGGGCTGGATGACGTTTTTTTGATGTTAGGGCAGGCTGGGTAGGAGCAGGAATGGGTGTGGAATTCTGGTGAGCCATAGAGACAATGGAAACCCGGGAGCGCCCATCCTTCGGCGTGAACCCAGACTTCTTCGGGGACTTCCTCCCCCTCTCACCATTTTCACCCTGTAGCACTGCTAACCGGGCTATCCGCTGGACATCTTCGGGATACTGTGAGAGCTGAGGACACAGACAAACCTCTTCCTCCACCAGACTCACATGCCAAAGGATATCTTCCGGAGTGGAATGTACGCTAGCCGAGGAGATTAGCCCGTCAATGTCCATGAGGGCTCGGCAGCACTCCCATCCCAGGCTCATCGGATAGCCTCGACCCAACACCATCTCCAAAAAACAGGTTAGTGGAAAAAAAACACACACCGGGTGAAAAGCAACACACACTTCACCACTGGGCTCTTTGCTGGTGGCGGCGAACTGTCATGTCCACTGCATAAATGTGCAGCGAACAAATGAATTGATGTGAGCCCAATATGCAGGTGAAGTGAACGCTATTATTAACAAAAAGGGGAAAACACAAAACACACAAAATGTTCAATGGAAAAACAGTCCGACAAACAAAGTGACGGATATCTGAATTCAGTTGGCAGGAAGAGGATCCCCACGCACCCCCAGATGGGACTGGACAGCAGATAGGAAGGGCTAATAATAATAAGGGAAGACTTACATATGGGGTCGGAGCAAACTTGCTTTTGAAACAACAACTCCCAGCATAGTCCAACAGGGAAAAGAAACCAACAGCTCCAGGACATTAACAAAGACTAGTGTAGAGTAGACTGGTAAAGTGTTGCCTTCAGGCTTAGACTAATGACTACTGACTAGTCACTATTGACTATCGCCACCACACTGAGTGCACCAACTGACAAACATAAATACCCAGTGAGCTAATGATGTCAAGTGGATGCAGGAGTGTAGCTGAGCAGGTGCGTGAGTGAATGTCAGAGCATGTGAGTAAGAATGAATGTGTGTGTGTGTGTGTGTGTGTGTGTGTGTGTGTGTGTGTGTGTGTGTGTGTGTGTGTGCGCGCGCACGCACAAATGTGTGTTTATGTGTGGAAACACAAAAGGTGATGGCACAGCTGGAGGAGGCATGGCTGTAGGCTGGCAGGGAGCCCAGACTCAGGCTCTAATAACCTGCCAGCTGGAAATAATTAACAACAATCAGGAGAATACAGCCACTGATCAAGGAAAGGGGTTGGGACAACAACCCCGTCCATGACATTCATTCAAAAAAATGCATTTTGTGTTTACATGTGTTATCTTTGTCTAATATGCAAATTTGTTTGATGATCTGAAACATTTAAGTGTAATAAACATACAAAAAAATGAGAAATCAGGAAGGGGGCATACACTTTTTCACACCACTGTATGTCGTGCAATATTTTGTGTAAAGCTGTTAAACAGAGGATGGTTTTGTTTGTTTGTCTTTGGGGTTTTTTGTCTTTTTTTGTTTGTTTTTGTTATCTTATTTTCAAAATATATGAACCAGAAAATCAGTAGAATGTAAACAAATAAAAACATCAGACCCACTGTTCGTCATGTGTCGCCATTCGTCCTTGTGCTCATCCCCGGTCCTTATTTTGTCTTCTGTCGGTCATTTTCGCTTTCTATCCCACATCCAGACACTGTCACATTTATCTTCTGATTTATTCCACATCGATTTCAGTTAGATTACGCCGCAGAATCGGCAGGATTGTCCTCTCCATCACATGCAGCTTTGTCAATGGTGGATGAAAAGTGTTCCACTCCGGTCCATCTTGTGCTGTCCAGAAGGTAAATATTTCCCTTCAGAAGATAAATAATCCCTTTTAGAATCATAGTTGGCAAAATTTGGAGCAAATGCTTCCTTCCTGTTGAAATATATGTTGCGCAATTGTTCATACGTCTCTTCTTCTGCGCCCTGGAAGTGATATCAGATTTGACAGGGTTCTGGTGGGCTGAACTCAGTCCTCCAGTGAAGAGCAGTAAGCTATATGTGTCTGCCATCTAGTGATGTGAAATGCTTGATACATCTGGGTTGATTTTGTTTTGTTTTTTTCATACTTTTGGACCAATCACGTGACAAGTGTGGATCTGTGATACCAGCCGCAGGAGCAGTATATCATGAAATCAAATTTAATCCTTACAGGGTTAACGGAACACATCAGCAAAAAAACTGAGTGTGTGATTTAAAAAAACACTCACCCGTGAGTTTTCCCACACCGTCCCTTCCTCCGTCTCCCCCGGCTCGCTAACGAATGTCTCCCCACGTCTCCGTCCTGACTGCATGTACAAAGTGCCGAGTTTGTGTTGAAAAACGTTCGCCTGCCAGAAAACACCCCATCATGTTAGTGCACATGAGGAGAGAAGCCATAAAACCACAAACAAACAAAAAAATCTAACACTACAGCCACTGTTTGAAGATTGTATACGTCTTTTGAGGAAAAATTGTCACTACATCTTGTCAGTGAGCTTTAAAGCTGTAAATCTCTGGTCTGGACATGGACCAATGCACGCCCCTGTTCTGGCAAACCCCAAAGGAGAGACCCTCCTCCTGGTACAATTCCCGGTAACGAAAAGATGAGTATTTGATGAGACAGGTGTGTGTCAAGACACAGCAGATAGACAGACAGGTAGGAGTTAGACATGGAGAGAGAATATTCAGGGTTTTTTTTTTTTTTTTTTCAGAAAAACAGACTTTGATAGACGATACAGAGCAACAGAATAATTTTTTTTTTTTCCCTCTATGCTTGGTACCGAGTGGTTGGAGACCGCTGTGGTTAAGGAGCTTTCAAATGAAGGTGCTGCCGTAGTTTCCAAATCTATACTCTTTAACATGCATTCAATGCAATTCAGCTGTCGTAATGGATATTGTGTAAAAGGTTGTGTTTGCTGTTTGTGATGACTCTTGGCGTTTGAGTTCATTTCCTGTTTTGTTTTTTTGTTTGTTTGTTTGGTTCCATGGTTCCATGGTTCATCAGCCTATTTAAGAGGCTGAGAAATCAGTGGTGAGGGTGGCTTCCCATCTGGTTTCTCTCCCTCTGGATTGCTCCTCCAGGTTGTATTTGTGGGGTTTATTTGGGGTTTATATCTTTTTTTTTTCTTTTCAATAAACATTTCTTTTTAAATATCATGTGCGGTCTCCGTATTTTGTCCTACCCAAAGACCCAGGGCCGTGACAAAATGGGGGCTCGTCCGGGTAATCCAGAATGACCAGGAGTCAAATTTTATCTCAACATTGTTTGCTCAGATTCTTCAGCAATTGCACATCCAGCATAGAAAATCTTCAGCATATCATCCACAGAATGTGTTTTCATCAGAATTTGAAATCACTATTGCGCACCTATTGCACAGAACTAAATGCAGATTGGGAGGAAAAACATCCATGGCTTTTGTTGACTGCTAGTTCAAGAGAATACAGGGTTTAGTCCCAATGAATTGGTTTTCGTACATGCTGTCTGTGCAGTCTTTCCCTAGTGTAGGACCAGTGGATGTCCACAGAATTTGAGCGCCTATTTTAATGGGTTTAAGATAAGATAAGATAAGATAAGATAAGCCTTTATTAGTCCCACAACGGGGAAATTCCAGGATTGCAACAGCACAGGGATAGCAACACTCAGAGCAACAATCAGAAGGCAAGAAAAAAACAAGCAAGCAAGAGCAGCTAATATACATATGGTACAGGTACAGATTATATGAGGCCAGAGAACTGGCAAAACAGAAATGACATCTTGCTCAGGGAAAAAATGAAAAGGTTGTTTGATCGTAAAGTAGGACATTGTACATTCAGTCCTGCTGATCAGGTTTTTGTTCTTTTGCCACTTGTTTGCTGTCCTTTTCAAGCAAAGTTCTTTGGTCCATGTAATGTAGTGCATAAGGTTTCTAAAAAGAATTACTTGATTGATATGAAAACAAGAGAAAGTCCACCAGAGTCTGCCATATAAATCTGCTTAAACCTTACTTAGATCAAATAGAACTGGATGAAGTATCTCAATGTGTCCTGTGATTACAGCAGGTAGTGATTTGCCTGAGGTTGATGGAGAAATCTCTGTAGAGCTGCTACAACCTAGGCATAAAAACTCTGAAGCCTTGACCAAATTACCAGAACTGCTAAGTTATTTGGAAGAGTCCAAAAGTAAGCAGTTCATTGAGCTTGTTCAGAAATATCAAGGTCTGTTTGGGGATACGCCTATTTGTGCAGATTTATTAGAAAATGATGTTGAAGTGTGTGAGGTTAAACCTATCATACGATTCTATAGAGTTTCCCCAGAAAAACGCAAAATACTCGATGCTAAAGTTGGATATATGTTAAAAAAATTGTACTGCAGTACCCTTTTCATCAAGTTGGGCTTCTCCTTGTCTTCTCATCCAAAAACCAGATTCTACATATTGGTTGTGTACTGATTTCCATAAATTAAATGTTATAACAAAGCCTGATTCCTTTCCTTTGCCACAGATGGAGGATTGTGTTGATCAGGTGGGGGCAGCTCCAGTAAATTTGTAAGGAAATTTGGCCTGTTAAAGGGTTATTGGCAGGTTCTCCTTTCCAAGAGGGCTAGAGAAGTTTGTGCTTTTGTGACACCATCTGGTCTGTATGAAGACACGGTCATGCCATTTGGACTGCGTAACGCACCAGCCACTTTTCAACACTTAATGAACATGGTGGGGTGTGGTTTGGAGGGTTGTGGAGTCTATTTAGATGATGTGGTAGTGTGTAGCAACACCTGGAAGGAACATCTTAAACAGGTGGAAGCCTTATTTGATAGGTTGGCATGGGCTCGCCTGACCATCAATGACCTAAGTGTGAGTTTACTAAAGCTATGGTGACTTACTTGGGAAAGATGGCGGGGCAAGGACGAGTACAACCAATCAATGTAAAAGTTTTGGTTTTACAAGCATTCCCAATTTCTTCTAGTAAGCAGGAGTTGTTGTGCTTCCTTGGAATGGCTGGGTACTATCGCAGCTTTTGTTCAAATTTTGCATCTATTGCAGCCCCTTTGACAGAATTGTTAAAGAGTAATGTTACATATGTCTGGTCACATAACTGTCAAGAAGCTTTTGATAAAGTAAAGAGTGCTTTGTCCTCAGCTGCTGTGCTTAAAGCTCCTTGATTGGACCATCCTTTCCAGTTGCAGGTTGATGCCAGTGATGTTGGGGCTGGAGCTGTCTTATAGCAAACAGATGAAGATGGAGTGGAATGACCTGTTGTTACTTCCCCAGGAAGTTTAAACTGTACCAGCGACACTACTCAGTAACTGAAAAAGAAGCTCTTGCTTTCATTTGGGCTCTTCAGCATTTTGATGTGTATACTAGATCTGGGTAAAGTTTGGTCATATACACAGATCACAATCGTTTAACTTTTCCAAGGTCACTGCAAAACCCAAATCAGAGATTGATGATGTAGGCTTTATTTTTGCAACCTTATCATTTAGATATTAGACACATCAAGGGTAAGGAAAATGTGGTTGCTGAACTTTTATCCCATGCACCTTGTTCATAATGTGCTGACTGGTCCCATACATATCGCATACATTACCTCCTTAGTCTTGTTGAACTTACTCTTAAATATGAATGAATGAATCTTTATTTTGGATAGATTAAAAGTACAGGTTAAAAGAAACTGAATAATATAACAAAGGGGGAAAGAAAATCCAACAAGGTCAAATTAGACAATAACTCCTCTGATTATACAGTTCAACATAAGTTATCCGAAATGGGTGATGGCTGAAGCCGCAGCTTATATTGCCCACCAATATTCCATTCAAGAATTCAAAAGAAAAACAAAACAAGAGCGATTACAATTCAGAACAAAGCTAAGACAAAATGTGACAAAAAAAAACAAAACTAAGCTACAACACAACGCAGGCTGGATATGACAATCCTTATGTGATTTTACATGTCATCTTGTATATATGTTTGGAGTATTTCTTCCTTTAGTTTTTGTTTAAATTGTCCAAGCGTTGTACATGATTTTAATTCAGGTCCAAAATCGTTCCATAATCTGACTCCTTGCACTGAAATATAGTGTTGCTTGGTGGTAGTTCTCACTGAAGGTTTTTGAAATATACATGTTCCTCTGAAATGATATTGTTTCTCCCTTATTTGGAACAACTTTTGGATATTTGCGGGCAGTGATAGATTCTTCACTTTAAACATTATTACTGCAGTTTTAAAGTCAACCAGATCTTTCAACTTGAGAGCTTTTAATTTAAGAAAAAGTGGGTTTGTTGGTTCCCTGTAAGCAGCTTTGTTTATTATTCTAATAGCAATCTGAACCTGTTTTTTAATAGGTTTGACCAACCGCCCTCCCCCCCGACTGCACAACAACCACTGCTGCCTCTAAAGACATCGAGTCCTGCTGCCCACACCCCACTCCACCAACACCACCCCACTCCCAACACACAGCCCCCTAACATGACCCTCACTAAGACCCAGGTGAGGACGGAGCTGAGGAAGATCAAGGCGAGGAAGGCATCGGGACCGGACGGCATCAGCGCAAAGCTCCTCAAGTCCTGTGCAGACCAGTTGTGTGGGATTGTGGAGCTCATCTTCAACCTGAGTCTGAAGCTGGGCAGGGTACCACAGTTGTGGAAAACATCTTGTGTGGTACCTTGACCAAAGACTTCCCACCCCAAAGACCTGAACAGCTACAGACCAGTGGCCCTGACGTCCCACATGATGAAGACCCTGGAGAGACTGCTCCTTGCTCACCTCCGCCCCCTGGTGGGATCAGCGATGGATCCACTCCAGTTCGCCTATCAGCATGGCATTGGGGTGAAGGATGCAGTGATCTTCCTTCTTCACCGTTCTCTGTCCCACCTGGAGAAGCCTGGGAATGTGGTGAGGATCATGTTCTTTGACTTCTCCAGTGCTTTCAACACCATCCAACCGATGATCCTGAAGGACAAGCTGCTGTGCGCAGGGGTGGACCAGCACCTGTCATCATGGATCCTGGACTACCTCACTAACCGGCCACAGTTTGTGAGAACCCGGGACTGTGTGTCCGACACGATCATCGGTAGCACGGGGGCCCCCCAGGGAACGGTTTTGGCTCCCTTCCTGTTCACCCTTTATACTGCGGACTTCTCACACAACACAACACACTGCCATCTACAGAAGTTCTCTGACGACTCTGCGATCGTCGGCCTCATCTCCAATGGAGATGAAGCTGAGTACAGAGGACTTATCCAGGACTTTGTGGACTGGTGCCATTGGAACTGCCTCCAGATCAACGCGAGGAAAACTAAGGAGCTGGTGGTGGACTGCCGCAGACAAGGACAACCCCTCAAAGCACCAGTAAACATACAGGGAACAGACATTGAGATGGTGACATCCTACAAGTACCTGGGTGTTCATCTGAACAATAAACTAGACTGGTCACACAATACCGACTCACTCTACAAGAAGGGACAGCGCAGGCTGTTCCTACTGAGGAGACTCAGGTCTTTTGGTGTACAAGGGACGCTGCTGAA
The DNA here is from genome assembly GCA_020510985.1 of Pholidichthys leucotaenia. Classification (NCBI taxonomy): domain Eukaryota; kingdom Metazoa; phylum Chordata; class Actinopteri; order Cichliformes; family Pholidichthyidae; genus Pholidichthys; species Pholidichthys leucotaenia. The sequence goes on along the minus strand of CM035840.1, from coordinate 264,447,537 downwards.
GATATTCTATGACACGGTGGTGGCATCAGCCATCACTTTTGGAGTGGTCTGCTGAGGCAGTGGCATTACAGCAGCCGATAGGAAGAGACTGAACAAACTGATCAAGAAAGCTAGCTCTGTCCTGGGGCAGCGCCTTGACCCAGTGGAGGAGATAGGAGAGAGAAGGACGGTGGCTAAACTGTCATCTCTGCTGGAGTCCGAGTCCCACCCTATGCAGGACATACTGATCACACTGAGGAGCTCATTTAGCAGCAGGACTACATCATCCTAGGTGTGCAACTGAGAGGTTTTGCAGGTCCTTCCTACCTTCGGCTGTCAGACTGTATAACCTAAGCAGGGCTGCTCGCAGAGATAGCAAAAAAACGTGACGACCTAATAGTATTGAATTCAAAAGATGCAATAGACTTACACAATCGTCCCCTCCAGTATACAACTAGGACAATATCGGTCGCTACGGAGGGTGACAATATGTATGGGTACATATTCATACTATGTAGGATAACTAAGCAGACGGTTATGCTGTTTATTCCATCTAACTACAATGCTCCGCACTGTGTGTTTATATATTTATATGTACATATGTATATTTGCTGCTCTTGTTTTCTTGTCTTCTTGATTGTTGCTCTGAGTGTTGCTATCCCTGTGCTGTTGCAATCCTGGAATTTCCCCATTGTGGGCGTAATAAAGGCTTATCTTATCTTTATTCTTTACAATAAACTTGTTTTATTATTCAATATCATGTGTGGCTTCTACATTTTGTCCTACCCAAAGAACCAGGGTCGTGACATGTTGCATGTTTTTTTTTTTGTTTTTTTTTTCTTTACACCAGAAGCTTCTCCTTAATTTACAAATCACTGTTTAATAAGATTTTTTTTTTAAATCCTGGGCTTTTCTTGTTGTGTTATAGAAGCATCTGCTTTAAAATTTGTAATTCTTGCCACAACTTTTAATGCAAAAAACCTCTCAAAACATCACAACTTTTATCGCAACTTTTTTAAAAAAGCTCCTTTAAATTTAGGCTTTTTGGCCCGCAACAATCATAAAAACCATCCATCCATCCATCCACCTTCTACCACTTTTCCGGAGGTCTGGGTCACTGAGGGAGCAGTTCAAGCAGAGAAGCCAAGACTTCCCTCTCCCCAGCCACCTGCTCCAGCTCTTCAGAGCTCTTCAAGACATAGTCTCTCCAGCGAGTCCTGGGTCTGCCCCGGGGTCTCCTCCTGATGGGACGTGCCCGAAACACCTCAAGTGGGAGGCGTCCAGGAGGCATCCTGATCAGATATCCATGTCACCTCAACTGGCTCCTTTCAATGTGGAGGAGCAGCGGTTCTACTCTGAGCCTCTCCCAGATGACTGAGCTCCTCACCCTATCTCTAAGGGTGATCCAGTGATCCTACGGAGAAAGCTTATTTCAGCCGCTTGTATCTGTGATCTCGTTCTTTCGGTCATTACCCAAAGCTCGTGACCATAGGTGAGAGTAGGAACATAGGTTGACTGGTAAATTGACAGCTTTGCCTTAAAACTCAGCTCCCTCTTCACCACAACAGACCGGTCCAACGTCCGCATCACTGCAGATGCTCCTCCGATCTGTCTGTCAATCTCTTGCTCCATTCTCCCTTCACTCGTGAATAAGACCCCAAGATACTTAAACTCCTCCACTTGGGGCAGGAGCCTGTCCCCAACCCGGAGAGGACAATCCACCCTTTTCCCGCTGAGGACCATGGACTCGTCCCCAGCCGGAATCATAAAAACATTGTGCAAAATCCTGGGGGAACTGTTCATTAGAAGTTTAACATTTCTGTTAGAAGTTCTGAGTATTTTTGACCAAAGGATCAGTTACTAGTTGCACATAAAATGTTTGCTATAAGTCTAATTTGTTAAAATTCAGGATACTCTGAAGTCTGTATTATAGCAGCAAATGTGCTGCTACAAGTTACATTTTTCATGTTAGTTTTTTGACACATTAAAAGATACTGGGAGTAAATTAATGGGCCATTGCAAATGCTTTTAAAGAAAGAAGTTGTTACACAGTGGGAGGAAAAAAGATATGCATTGAGATGCATCAAGAATCGTAATCAGCTCGAATCGTTAGGTGCCTAAAGCTTTCCACCCCAACTTTTAACTGGGTGTGACTCTTGCCTCCAGCCAACAATGTGTTGTTGAAAAATGTGCTGAGTCAATAGAAATCACAAAATGATGGTTTGTTGATTCATCAACATAACAGGAGGTATATGCTTTATATTTTAGAGAAAAAAATAATGCATATACCACTAATCACAAAAAGTTAGGGATATTTTGCTGTCGGGTGAAATTTGTGGAAAATGTAAAAAGTTCACACTACATTGATATTATATCATGAAAGTAGGATATTTAAGTAGAAGCATGCAATGGAGATTTACTCATCTCAAACAATTAATTGAAACAAAAGCCAACAACAGTGGTGAGTATACCACAACAAAAAATGTCAGTGTCTCATTAACTTATCATGTGCCCTTGAGCATCAGTTACAGCTTGACAATGACATCTCATGCTGTTCACAAGTCAGCTTATTGTCTGCTGAGGCATGGCATTCCATTCTTCTTGAAGGACGGTCTTCAGGTCATTGAGGTTGTGGGGTGCAGCATTACGAGTCTCTACACGGTGACTCAGTTGATCCCATAGGTTTTCTATGGGATTCAGGTCTGGAGAAAGTGCAGGCCACTCCATTTGAGGTACCCCAGCCTCCAAAAGCCGTTCCCTAATGATGCAACCTGAGTGAGCTGGAGAATTGTCTTTCCATGAAGATGAAATTAGGCCTGCATTGTTCATGCAGGGGCACAATAATTGGATTAATGATGTTATCCAGGTAGTATCAGCTTGTCACTTTTTCATTTACAAAGTGTAGGGCAGTTATGTATTGACTAGACACACCTTCCCAGACTGTAACACCACCACCACCACCAAAGGCTCATCTGGTGACAACAGTGGCTGATGCACAGCACTTTCGTTGATGTCTCCAACATTGTTGGTATCATCATTTCTACTCAGAATGAATCGACTTTCAGAGAACAGCACTGAGGCACACTGGCCCCTTGTCCAGCTCCCTGGCCCATGCAAGACGATGATGCCTGTGCCTGGTGGTGTGGTCAGGTACCCTTGCAGGTCGTCTAGCACGCAGATCACACTGATGTAAATGGTTCTGAATGGGCTGACGTGACAAGTGCCTCTGACTTCCCTTAAATGTGCCTGGAGTTAAGTGGCATTCATCATCCAGTTCCGCAGGGCACTGTTCACAATGAAGCGGTCATCAGCGTGGGATGTGGCCAGAGGACGTCCACTTCTATGCCTTTCTGTGACTTTTCTAGTCTCTGTATATCTGTTGCAACCTGCTGATGACATTCTGTGACACGCTAAGCTTAGTGGCCACTTCCCTCTGAGAACATCCTGTTTGAAGCCTCGCAATGGCGAGGTACTGTTGATCAGTTGTTTGGTGTTGTTTTAGTCTCATGATATCAAAATGTGAACAGCATGATTAAGAGGACTCTTTCAGTGCCAATTCTAATTGAACCAGAAAATGTATTGGTTGATTCATGGATCAAACACCTGTTGTGAATTTTGCTGTTAAGCACCTTGTTAAGAGAACAGCAAGTTATGCAAAAAGCACTGAAACACTGAACAGTTGAACATGTGCATTGAAAAGGCTAGAGAATGTCAAATTAAGTTCATCTGGAAAGGTTAACGTACATTTTAGGTGAATCCTGAAATTTCACCCAAAAGCCGAATATCCAACTTTTTGTGAGTAGTGTATATATGTATTTGTGTGTGTTCAATATGAGTTTCTTTTCAGACATACTTTAGCCCCTGTACTTTTCTTTTGGGACTTGTGTTCTTATATCTATAATGTAAATGTGGCCAACAGAGCTCCACGCCCTCCAACATGAAGAAATGACATCTGTTGAAAAACAGAAATGTCTTAGTTTGGCCACCACTTTGACAGAAGCAGCAAATAGCTAAAATCACACAACTCGTTGTGTGTTTCCACAGTCACTTCATGTTAAGCTGCCAGTATTTGCACCATGTGTCATGTGTCTGAGCTCAGGTTTTCTCTGAGCTCAGACCTTCACATTAGTTTTAGTATTGTTTGTCTGATTAGTTTGATTTTGTTAGTTTTTTGTATATATTTTGGAGTTTTTTCACTTGTGCCTCCCCTTTCCTAGACATTCTCTTCCATTGCTCACAGCCTGCCTTCTCAGCTCAGCTGTGGGCAGTTGGGTTAATTAGGCTCTACTCGCTCAGTGATTCACACCTGAAGCTCATTTACCTGTGTGTATTTATGCACTGCCTTTCCACTATTCTGCACGGTGCACGGTGGCGCAGTGGTTAGCACTGCGGCAGCACAGTTTACCCTTGGCCGGGGGATTGTGGGGATCGTGGGATCGTGGGTTCGATCCCAGCCCCCGACCAACAGTGATCTGTGTGGAGTTTGCATGTTCTCCCCGTGTTGCGTGGGTTTACTCCGGGATTTCTCCGGTTTCCTCCCACATGCCAAAAACATGCATGTTAGGTTAATTGGCTGTTCTAAATTGTCCCTAGATATCGGTTTCCTATAGGCCCTTAGAATAGAGGGTTAGTATTAATGAAAGCGCTTTGAGTGGTCTTTGTGACTAGAAAAGCGCTATATAAGTGCGGGTTAGTTAGTTAGTTAGTTATTCAGATTGGATGTCAAGACTGGTTTTCCCCTGTATGATCATTACTCTAATCACCTCCTCATTTCCTCCTGAGCCAGGCCGGCTCACGAGTGCTTAAGTCTGTAAGTTTTTCTTGTTTGCATTTTTTGTATGTACTGCACCATTTTTTTGGACCTTTATGTTAATTTCGTTATGTTTCTTTATGTTAATGTTAATTTCGGGTAGATGGTGGCTCGTCAACCTGGGAAGGTAGCCCATCTAGGGGAAGGTAAACCCTGATTTCAAACCTCCGCTGCCTTGCGGCACACCCGGTCACGGGAAAGGCTTCGGGAGTCAACCCTGAGGAAAAATCCGGAGTCGGAGCCCCTAAGGCAGTTCTCTGTTGTGCTCAACATCGTTCTGGCAGCTCCTGCGACGGCGCTGGTGCCAAACTATAGCAGCCCTGCTGTTCCTTTGGATTCATCAGTGACGTGGAGAGGGGGGACATGCTGAATGGGTAACATCTTGTCCTCCATATCTTCCTGCCCAGGCTTGAATCCTACCAACGCCCAACGCTGGAAGGTAGAACACCGGTGCGCATCGGCCTGTTCAGCCACAGGCGGTGCTGTTCCAGCAGAGTAGACATTTAGGATTCTCTTCCATGGTCATCGTAGACCGACGGAGGCCGACGAGTGTTATGTTAATAAATGCACAACACCACTCAGCGCTCGGGCTTGTCCTCTCTGTCCCGAAGGGGAGCAAACATAACACCATGTTTGATTATTTCCACGTCTTGTGACTTTTTTTCAGCAGTTGTGTGTTGCTACTTCTTAATTTGATTCATTAATTTGCAAATTTTTCCTTAAGCTGCAGGACACTGAGCTCCCTGGGCAACTGTAATGTCATGGAACGTTATTAAGAAGACATTTAAATAGCCCAGGTTGACCTCAAAATAGTTTGTGTATAGGCTTTTTATCTTACAACACTGAATTTCATCAGTTGTTTTTGAAGTTAGTTTCTGAAGTGGTTAATGCTAATGATATTTCAAAGCATTATTTCACCCACTCGTGTTTATTCAGATGTTTATTCAGATGTGTTTATTCAGATTTATGACGTATCTTGGAAAATGAAATTTTTTATTACAAAACAGAAGGTCACTTCACATTTTTGAGTTATTTCAGCTATTCCTTTAGCAATTCACCTGCCCCATCTCACACATCCCTATTTTCTGTCACATCAATCCTCTCCACATCCTCCTTCACTACATTGTGGTGGTTTCTTTTTTCACCCCCCAATTTTAATATAACAGCACCATACCATGACCACTGTTGGTGTCATTTAAACTGCACCTCCATCTTTACCCAAACACAACAAAAGTGGGTGTTGGAGCAAGTGTAACCACACAGTATGTGAAATTAAATTGAAAGGTCCTCAAGGTATGTAAAATTTGTTATCTCTTCAGCAGGAAATGGGCACACAAGGAGGAGCCAAAGCAGCCATTATTACCCCTATATAAAAGAATTTGGGCTAAAGAAAATGGAAATCCTGTGTTATTACATCACATTGCTGCGTTATCTTCAGATTGTACTGTACAATGAGAGCAGTGGAAAGAGTAAGGTGGTCAAATATATTTGTAATTTATCAAAGCTGTTGTCGGGTTTTGAAGGGTGAGGTCCCAAGAGTGGACATCATGGAACCTGCAAAGATATTGACCTTATTGAGAAAGAGGAAAAATGCTAACAGAATAGCTTTAAGCGACTCAGTAGCAATGAGCAAAGCAGAACCAAAACTCGTGAAACATACTGTTAGTGGGCGGCTGTGGCATAGGCGTAGTGTGGCCAACTACTCATCAGAGGGTGAGGGGTTCGACTTGAGCTCTGTCTGCAGTCTGCATGTTGAAGTGTCCTTGAGCAAGAAACTGAACCCCCATTTGCTCCTGGTGGGTCAGGCCAGCGACAGTGCATGGCAGCTCCGCCACCATCAGTGTGTGAATGGGTGAATAGCAGCATCTGTAAAGTACTTTGGTCATCTGGAGATGAGAAAATGCACTACATAAGTGAATGCCACTTAACATAAGGGGCTGTCAACCAGACCAAGACTGAGAGAAACTAGCAAAGCTGTAAATGCTCAGGATCTGATGAACCTGGACAAGACATACTGCAAGTAAAATTAATATAGACCAGTTTTTTTTTAACCTTTTTTGACTTAAAGCAGTTTTTTATATTGAAAAAAATCTCATAGCACACCACCAATCAAAAATGTTACAAATTGACACACTATTACAGAATATGTTAATGCCAGTTTAGTCATTTATAGTCTGTGTGAAATGTGGCACAATTACATAAAAAGTCAAAGGAAAGACACAAAGTTATGAAGGTAACCCTGCCTCTCTGCAGGATGAATTTCACATGTTGATCTCAACTCTGGTGGGTCTACTCAAACGAGAAGAGCAATGTGAATTTTCGCTTCGCAGTTGAATCCTTCCTATTCAAATATTTATCCATAACTGTTTTCCATCTTGTCACCACCACCTCTCACAGGTATCACCTAACAAGTTCATAACCTAACGCTGAATGAGAGCTTCCATTGTCAAAAACCAAGAACAAAAAGGAGACCATAATTATTGCTTTCCTACTGCCACCCACTGACATGGAAGAGTCGTTACATTGCAGACATCGATGCAGAACAAAGACAAATTATTTACAGCAACAAAATAATACATTTTCAGACCAATTAAATGAAATTAGTCAATTTCCTGCTGGACACTGGACAATCTCTCACGGCACAGTGGTATGCCACAGCACAGTGGTTGAAAATCACTGATCTAGTGAGTGCAGGACTAGATAAAAGGGAAGGTAAAACTGTCACAGCCACTCAAGAAAACTGCTTTCAATCTAAAACCACAAATACACACCCGGAAACAAACGTGCGGTAAAATAAGTGCTAAACATGGCCAGAAAGACCACAACTAAACCCATACTCAGAATTAAAGTAAAACACTAAGGATGCAATAAAAATCAACACCGCAACACTTCCTTTATTGATTCCAGCAGAAATCAGTCAGAAATGTCTATTCAGCCCATTGAAAGTAAAGTAAAACAATTAGTAGGCCAGAAATTAGAAAGCACATTCTATGCAGTTGTGGCAGAAAAGGTTATTTTCAAAGAGATTTAAATGTTCCTACACTCGATATATAATGATAAATTATGATGGATTAAAAGAGCAAGAAACACATTGTAATTTCATGTGTTTCAAGTCACGTGGAGACCATTAATGTCAGCCTGTAGTGTAGTACAATGTGGGGAAAGGATTTGTGGCACATATTAAACTCTTCAGTGTTAAGGGAACAATGCTAGAATGTGACACTTAAAGCCGTTTGCTGAGGTAGTTTATTTCATGGCCTAACAGGCCTAAATGGAACTCTCCCAGCAGGATGATGATGCTCCAGATGCATGTACTGGCAGTGTAATCAATTCTGTATATGTGAATGGTCTTTACTTCTATTAAAAATCTCTCATATGAATGTGCTGCTGAAACATTTACCCCAATGTTGTTTTGCATGCACTTTATGATTCACTAGCTTTTCCAGAAATTCTATTAGTTTAGGTGTTGAGCATAAATAGGTAACTTATTTTGTGCTAGGTATAAAAAAAAAAAAACTACAGAGGTGCTTCTCTTTAATGCAATAATACTGATAGTTTACATGTTAAACACAAACTCACAGTGTGCATTCATTTTTATTTTTTCTAATGAAAGCAGTTTTGAATGAAAGTCTGTCATGAGTGGATTGACTGACTTGTTGGTTGTAATTCACTCATATACACATATACAGTGAATATAAAAAGTCTACAGACCCCTGTTCAAATGCCAAGTTTTTGTGATATAAAAAAATCAGACCAAGATAAATCATATCAAAGCTTTATTCCACCATTAATGTGACCTATAACCTGTACAACCCAACTGAAAAACAAACTGAAATCTTTTAAGAGGAAAAATTTAAAAAAAAAAATTACAATAACTTGGTTGCATAAATATGCACACCCTTAAACTAATACTTTGTTGCTGCACCTTTGGCTTTTATTACAGCACTCAGTCTTTTTGGGTAGGAGTCTATCAGAGTGGCACAACTTGATGTGTCAATATTTGCCACTCTTCTTTGCAAAAAAAAGCTCCAAATAAGATAAGATAAGATAAGATAAGCCTTTATTAGTCCCACAACGGGGAAATTCCAGGATTGCAACAGCACAGGGATAGCAACACTCAGAGCAACAATCAGAAGGCAAGAAAAAAACAAGCAAGCAAGAGCAGCTAATATACATATGTACATATTACTATAAAATATATATATACACACACACACACAGACACACAGTGCAGAGCATTGTAGCTGGATGGAATAAATATATGAATATATGAACACAGTGCAGAGCATTGTAGCTAGATGGAATAAATATGTAAATATATAAACACCCACAGTACGGAGCATTGCAGCTAGGTGGAATAAATATGCAAGTATATAAACACACACAGTGCGGAGCAATGTAGCTAGATGGAATAATATGTAGATATATAAAAACACAGTGCGGAACATTGTAGCTAGATGGAATAAATATATAGATATATAAACACACCCAGTGCTGAGCATTGTAGCTAGATGGAATAAATATGTAAATATATAAACACACACAGTGCAGAGCATTGTTGCTAGATGGAATGAAACAGCATAACCGTCTACTTAGTTATCCTACATGGTATGATTATGTGCCCATACATATTCTCACCCTCCATAGCGACCGGTATGTTCCTAGTTGTATGCCGGAGGGGACCATTGTGTAAGTCTATTGCATCTTTTGCATTCAAAAAACTATTAGTTTGTTACGTCTTTTTGCTATCTCTGCGAGCAGCCCTGCTTAGGTTGTACAGTCTGACAGCCGTTGGTAGGAAGGACCTACGAAACCTCTCGGTTGTGCACCTGGGATGATGTAGTCTGCTGCTAAATGAGCTCCTCAGTGCATCCAGTATGTCCTGCATAGGGTGGAACTCGGACTCCAGCAGAGATGACAGTTTAGCCACCGTCCTTCTCTCTCCTATCTCCTCCATCGGATCAAGGCGCTGCCGCAGGACAGAGCTAGCTTTCTTAATCAGTTTGTTCAGTCTCTTCCTATCGGCTGCAGTAATGCCACTGCCCCAGCAGACCACTCCAAAAGTGATGGCTGATGCCACCACCGTGTCATAGAATGACTTCAGCAGCACCCCTTGTACACCAAAAGACCTGAGTCTCCTCAGCAGGAACAGCCTGCGCTGTCCCTTCTTGTAGAGTGCGTCAGTATTGTGTGACCAGTCTAGTTTATTGTTCAGATGAACACCCAGGTACTTATAGGATGTCACCATCTCGATGTCTGTTCCCTGTATATTTACTGGTGCTGTGAGGGGCTGCCCATGCCTGCGGCAGTCCACCACCAGCTCCTTAGTTTTCCTTGCGTTGATCTGGAGGCAGTTCCGATGGCACCAGTCCACGAAGTCCTTGATAAGCCCTCTGTACTCAGCTTCATCTCCATTGGAGATGAGGCCAACGATCGCAGAGTCATCAGAGAACTTCTGTAGATGGCAGTGTGTTGTGTTGTGTGAGAAGTCCGCAGTATAAAAAGTGAACAGGAAGGGAGCCAGCACCGTTCCCTGGGGGGCCCCCGTGCTACTGATGATCGTGTCGGACACACAGTCCCGGGTTCTCACAAACTGAGGCCGGTTCGTGAGGTAGTCCAGGATCCATGATGACAGGTGCTGGTCCACCCCTGCGCGCAGCAGCTTGTCCTTCAGGATCATCGGTTGGATGGTGTTGAAAGCACTGGAGAAGTCAAAGAACATGATCCTCACCATATTCCCGGGCTTCTCCAGGTGGGACAGAGAACGGTGAAGGAGGAAGATCACCGCATCCTCCACCCCAATGCCATGCTGGTAGGCGAACTGGAGTGGATCCATCGCTGGTTCCACCAGGGGGCGGAGGTGAGCAAGGAGCAGTCTCTCCAGGGTCTTCATCAAGTGGGACGTCAAGGCCACTGGTCTGTAGCTGTTCAGGTCTTTGGGGTGGGAAGTTTTTGGTACAGGTACCACACATGATGTTTTCCACAGCTGTGGTACCCTCCCCAGTTTCAGGCTCATGTTGAAGATATACGTCACAATCCCACACAGCTGGTCTGCACAGGACTTGAGGAGCTTTGCGCTGATGCCGTCCGGTCCCGGCGCCTTCCTCGCTTTGATCTTCCTCAGCTCCGTCCTCACCTGGGTCTTGGTCAGGGTCAGGATGGGGGGCTGTGTGTTGGGAGTGGGGGGGTGTTGGTGGAGTGGGGAGTGGGCAGCAGGACTTGATTTCTTTAGAGGCAGCAGTGGTTGTTGTGCAGACAGGGGGGAGGGCGGTTGGTCAAATCTATTGAAAAACAGATTCAGGTTGTTCGCCCACTCCCTGCCCCCCGTGGCCTGGGGGGAGGTATTCTGGAGCCCCGAGATGGTTTTGAGGTTTCTCCAGACCCCGCTGATGTCGCTCTGTTGCAGCTTGTCCTCCATCTTCTTCCTGAAGCTGTCCTTGCCTTCTCTGATCTTTCTCCTCAGCTCCCTCTGTACGGACTTCAGCATCTCCCTGTTCCCCGACCTGAAGATCCTCTTCTTCTCTCTCAGAAGTGTTTTAATCTCAGGGTTGATCCAGGGTTTGTTGTTTGAGTGACGCCGTATGGTCTTGGTGGGAACGGATTTGTCCACACAGAAGCTGAGGTAGCCCGTGAAGGTGTGAATGAGGCCATCGATGTCCTCACCATGTGGATCGCAGAGCTGCTTCCAGGCGGTGGCTTCAAAACAGTCCTTTAGAGTGTCCATTGTCTCCTCAGACCATAACTCCACAGTGTGCATGGCCGGAGGTTGTCTGTGCACTAGGGGTTTGTCAGATTGTGAGGGCAGCTCCTGTGCACAGTCCTGTTCAGATCACCCCACAGATATTAGATTGGATTCAGGTCTGGACTCTGACTGGGCCATTCCAAAATTTTAATTTTCTTCTGGTGAAGCCATTCTTTTGTTGATTTGGATGTATGCTTTGAATCATTGTCGTGCTGAAAGATGAAGTTCCTCTTCATCTTCAGCTTTCTAGCAGAATCCTGAAGGTTTTGTGCCAAAACTGACTGGTATTTGGACCACTGTAGCATGCCACCACCATGCTTCACTGTAGGTATGATGTTCTTTTGCTGATGAGCAGTGTTGTGATTGCGCCAAATATACCTTTTGGAATTATGGCCAAAAAGATCAACCTTGGTTTCACTGGACCATAACACATTTTCCCACATGCATTTGGGAGATTTCAAATGTGTTTTTGCAAAATATAGCCGGCCTTGAATGTTTTTCTTCACAAGATAAGGCTTCCGTCTTGCCACCCTAGACGGGAGATTGTTGTCACATGTACTAAACAGCCAGTACTTGCCAGAAAATCCTGCAGCTCCTTCAGTGTTGCTGTCAGCCTCTTGGCAGCCTCCATGCATTTTCTTCTCATCTTTTCATCAAGTTTGGAGGGAGGCCAGTTCTTGGTAACGTCACTGTTGTGCCATATATTTTCCACTTGATGATGACTGTCTTCACTATGTTCCATGGTATATTAAATGACTTGGAAAATTTTTTGTACCCTTCTCCTGACTGATACCTTTGAACAATGAGATCCCTCTGATCCCTCTGATGCTTGCAAGAGCCGCCAGAACGAAGTTTAAATCAACGACGGACTGCCTTAGGGGCTCCGACTCTGGATTTTTCCTCAGGATTGACTCCCGAAGCCTTTCCCATGACCGGGTATGCTGCACGGAAGCAGAGGTTTGAAATCAGGGTTTTCTTTCCCCTAGATGGACTACCCTCCCGGGTTGTAGAGCCCCGTCTACCCAAAGAATCTGGTTTAAAGGCCCTGGAGACTTGCCTTTGCCCTTCTCATGTCAGTAAAAGCAGTTCCGCCGGGTTTAGAAACTAAGCCACACAAGCAGGCCAGGAGTTAGACTTGGTTTTCAGAGGCTATTTGAGATGCACACTGTAAGGAGCATTTTTTTAAGTGCTGGACCAGCAAGTGCTAGAGCCAGCACCACTCCTGGCTATGACAACCTTGGAACCAGTGACAAACATACAGTACAAAAAAAGAGAAATCAGGAAGGGGCAAACACTTTTTCACACCACTGTACGTTCAAGTCACTCTTCATGTTCATAGAGTCTAATCATCTCCCCTTTATGCCCCAGCAGTGTTGCTAGCACCAGCCACCCTCTCCTTTCACCTGTTTCAATAAACATTTTAAAACTTTCTCAAATTGCTGTCCACTCCGTCTTTGCATTTTGGGTACCAAAAAAAAAAAAAAATGAGAACTCAGGAAGGGGGCAAACACTTTTTTCACACCACTGTACATTTACACAACTGTGGATATTAAGCTGTGTGGAGGAATCTAATCAGACCTAAATGAAACAGTCATTGTCGCCCACGGCAGACTGCTATGATGATGTTGATGATGGATATTAAATGTAGCTTCTTGCTCTAAAAAATACTCATGTTTAACTACAGAGGTAGGAGCTGATGTTGGGGGCTACTCACTGCTCGATAATGGGGGCTCAGGGTTAGTAACTTGTCCCAATGATTTAATCACTGAGAATGGGGAGAGATGTGTTCTGCCAGCTGATGTCTGTTTGTCCACTGCAAGTTTACTTTGGAGCTAGTCTGAAGACATGGAAATGGAGTCTGGCTCTGCTCTGGGGTCAATATGATAAGTTGCCATAGCGCTTCTTCCCTCTGGGTTGAAGTGTAAACTGGAGCAGGACAGGAGACGACCCGCGGAGCAGTCCACAGGGTCCAGGTGACAGTGGACCAATGAGCACACACTGTGTGCAGATAGTGCTTCTGGGAGTTGTAGTTTTGTAGTCTCACATTACATTCATTCATTCATTCATCTTCTTCCGCTTATTCCTTTTCAGGTCGCGGTGGGGGGGGGGGGGGCTATCCCAGCATCTTTGGGCGAGAGGCAGGGTCCACCCTGGACAGATCGCCAGTCCATCGCAGGGCTAACCCAGAGAGACAGACAACCTTTCATTCTCACAGTCATACCTAAGGACAATTTAGAATCCCCAGTTTGATCCCAATTAACCTAACTTGCATGTTTTTGGCATGTGGGAGGAAACCGGAGAAATCCTGGAGTAAACCCACGCAGACACGGCGAGAACATGCAAACTCCACACAGATCACTGTTGGTCGGGGGCTGGGATCGAACCCACGATCCCCCGGCCAAGGGTGAGTTGCTGTGCTGTCGCAGTGCTAACCACTGCGCCATCATGCCGCCTTGTCTCACATTACAGATAGGTTTTATTTTAGATGCCATCTAAGGAAACTACAACCCGTTAAGCCCTGCACGTCAGTCTCCAAAATGCCAAAGTCTCTGATAACCCTAGAAAAAGTAGCTAGATTTGTCGCTAGTTGATTTTGACAAAAAAAAAAAAAAAAAAAAAGGTCACCAAGACAGTTTGAAAAGTCACCAGATTTAGTGAGAAAGTCGCCAAGTTTGCAACACTGAGAATGTGTATAAATGTTTGGTAGTGGTCAGAGAGTGGCGTGAATTGGCAGCCACATTTCTGTCAAGGCTGCCCCAGGGCAGCTGTGGCAACAACGGTAGCTAACCACTATCATTGTTTCTCTGTGGAGTGAATGAATAATGCACCCATTGTACATAATAATAATGATAATAATAATACATTTTATTTGTAATGCACTTTACGTTAAAAATGCTCAAAGAGCTACATGTAAAAAGCATAAAATTGAAATTCATAAAAGAAAAAAAGGGGATAAGAAGATAAAAGCAAAAATAAGAAAACAAAGAGGTTAGAACAGCAACTCAATGATCAATCAATCAATCAATCAATCAATCAATCAATCTTTATTTCGGATAGATTAAAAGTACAGATTAAAAGAAACAGAATAATATAACAAAGGGGAAAGAAAATCCAACAAGGTCAAATTAGACAATAACTCCTCTGATTATACAGTTCAGCATAAGTTATCCAAAATGGGTGATGGCTGAAGCCGCAGCTTATATTGCCCACCCATATTCCATCCAAGAATTCAAAAGAAAAACAAACAAATGCCCTGCTAAAAAGAAACATTTTAAGTACTCTTTTAAAACCGTCTGTGGATTGTGATACCCTCAAGGTGTCAGGGAGGGCATTCCACAGACGTGGGGCAGCAGCACAAAAAGCCCTATCCCCCATGGTGCTGAGTTTTGTCCTGGGTGTATGAAAGGGGTTTGAGTGAGTGGAATGGAGGGAACGTGTTGTGGTTAGTGGAGTTAGCAGTTCTTTGTGATAATGGGGGGCATTTCTCTGGATGCACTGGTGAGTGAGGAGGGAGACCTTATATTTGATCCTGACAGAAACAGGAAGCCACTGAAGTGATTTAAGAATGAGTGTGATATGTTCATATTTTCACACCCTCATCAGGACCCTAGCTGCAGAATTTTGGATATACTGCAGTTTCTGAAGACTCTTGCAAGTGATCCCAATAAGAAGCGTATTGCAATATGTGTCTTTCAGTCCTGAAAAAAGTGCTACTATATATAAATTTGATGCATTACTATTAATGACCCCTTTAAGAAATCTGAGAAAGGGTGTTGGTAAAATAGATATCAAACTTCAGATCTGTGTGGTGTGTCTCTGTGATAGTAGATGGACTAAGAAGTTTTCTGTGGTTCAAGCTCTCCAAAGAATTCATTCATTTGTTCATTGTATATCACTTAATCCTTTTTTTGTTGTGGGGGGGATAAGCAGGGTACGCCCTTGACAAACTGCCAGTCCATTGCAGGGCCAACACAGAGAGACAGGCAACCATTCACTCTCACATTCACACCTAAGGACAATTTAGAATCCCCAGCTGATACTAATTAACATAACCTGCATGTGGAATGAATGAATGAATGAATGAATGAATGAATGAATGAATGAATCTTTATTTTGGATACATTAAAAGTAAAGATTAAAAAGAAACAGAATAATATAACAAAGGGGAAAAAAGAAAAAAAAATCCAACAAGGTCAAATTAAACAATAACTCCTCTGATTATACAGTTCAACATAAGTTATCCGAAATGGGTGATGGCTGAAGCCGCAGCTTATATTGCCCACCCATATTCCATCCAAGAATTCAAAAGAAAAACAAAACAAGAGCGATTACAATTGGGAACAAAGCAAAGACAAAATGTGACAAAAAAATCTAAGCAACAACACAACTCAGACTGGATATGACAATCCTTATGTGATTTTACATGTCATCTTGTATATATGTTTGGAGTATTTCTTTCTTTAGTTTTTGTTTAAATTGTCCAAGCAGTGTACATGATTTTAATTCAGGTCCAAAATCGTTCCATAATCTGACTCTTTGCACTGAAACAAAGTGTTGCTTGGTGGTTGTTTTCACTGAAGGTTTTTGAAATATACATGTTCCTCTGAAATGATATTGTTTCTCCCTTATTTGGAACAACTTTTGGATATTTGTGGGCAGTGATAGCTTCTTCACTTTAAACATTATTACTGCAGTTTTAAAGTCAACCAGATCTTTCAACTTGAGAGCTTTTAATTTAAGAAAAAAGTGGGTTTGTTGGTTCCCTGTAAGCACCTTTGTTTATTATTCTAAAAGCTCTCTTCTGAAGCATAAAGACTGGATATATGTTTGTTTTATATGTATTTCCCCATACTTCAGTACAATATGTCATGTATGGGAGTATTAATGAATGATACAAAGTATGTAGTGTGAGTTGATTCAGCAAATATTTCACTCTGTGTAGTATTGCAATTGATTTGGATATTTTACCTTTAATATAATTAATATGTGACTTCCAACACAGTTTATTATCAATTATTACTCCAAGAAATTTAGTTTTGGATACCCTTTCAATCTCTACACCATTTACACTGAGTTTAGATACTAAGTTGTTGTGATGGTTGTTAAAAACTATAAATTTTGTCTTGCTTAAATTGAGCGTTAATTTGTTTGAATCAAACCACAGTTTAATCTTTCCTAATTCCTTTTCGAGTGTATCCAAAAGTTGTTCCAAATTGCTTCCACTGCATAATAGATTAGTGTCATCGGCAAACAATATTAAATCCATTTTTTCCAAAACTTTACATATATCATTTATATACATATTGATTAAAAGTGGCCCCAAAACTGAACCCTGTGAGACTCCACAAGTAACCTTCAGTAACTGTGAGTTTTTGTTACCAACACATACATACTGGTATCTATTCTTTAAGTAACTACATAACCAGGACAGTGCTACCCCCCCAATACCACAATGTTGTAGTAATTTTTTGTAGTTTCTTTAATAATAAATTATGATCCACTGTATCAAATGCTTTTTTTTGTCCTCTTGTGTCTGAACCCATATTACTGCTCACACAATAAATTATTCTTCATTGTGAAGTTGTCAATTCTCTCACAGAATATTTTTTCAAGTATCTTGAAAAATTGTGGCAATAGTGAAATTGGTCTACAGTTTGAAAGTTCCCCTCTGTCACCCGTCTTGTATATCAGAATTACTTTAGCTATTTTCATTGCATTGGGGAATATACCTGTTTGGAGAGACAGGTTACAAATATACATCAGTGGTTTCACTAAGCATTCAATAATAGTTTTGACTAAGAGCATGTCAATACCATAACAGTCCATAATTTTTTATTTTTTTTTATTTTTTTTTTGTTTTGTTACTTATTTGTACCCGTAGGTAGATTTGGTTTGCAGTCTGGTGACAAGCCACCGGCTGCCGGTCGCTGCGTGCGCGAGCGCCCTAAACCTACATGTTTTTGGTATGCGGGAGGAAACCGGAGAAATCCCGGAGTAAACCCACGCAACACGGGGAGAACATGCAAACTCCACACAGCTCACTGTTGGTCGGGGGCTGGGATCGAACCCACGATCTCATGATCCCCGCGATCCCCCGGCCAAGGGTAAAACTGTGCTGCCGCAGTGCTAAACCACTGCGCCACCGTGCAGCTCACTTTGCAGATGTTCTACTTTTAAACGATTTAACAATTTCAATGACCTCTCTCTTTCTCGAGCCAAATTAGGACCAATGTTAACAAAAAAGTTATTAAATTCATCTGCAGATGAAACTGCATTCACACTCTGAGTCGTTTTATTATTTTTTTGAAAAATTGGTTGGGTAGCTTGTATTTCTGTTTTTATTTCCAAGAATATTGTTAAGTATTGTCCATGTATTTTTAATATTGTCTCTGTTTTTCTCCAGTTCTTTACTGTAATAGTCTCTTTTACTACATCTCATTATATATATTAACTTGTTTTTGTATGTTTTATACCGCTGCTCTGCTTCTTTTGTCCTTTTCTTTAGAAAAGCTTTATATAGTGAATTTTTCTTTTTACACGCCTTTTGTAATCCTTTGGTTAACCATGGCTTATCAACAAATTTATGTTTAAGCTTTTTCTTTACTAATGGACATTTTTTTTTTTCATAAAGAGTGGTTACAATGTTTATAAATGTGTCATAGGCTTCATTTACATCTGATACATAGACTTGTGTCCAGTCTTGCTTCAGCAAGTCTTCTTTAAAAGAACTGATTGCATTTTGTGTTTTGTATCTGAAAGATTTTATTTATTTATTTTTTCTGTATTGGTCCCCGTGTGGCCATGGATAAGTGCAAAGATTGGCAAATGGTCACTTATATCATTTATCAATAATCCACTTTCTATTTTCTTATCAATAATATTAACAAACAGGTTGTCAATAAGTGTAGTAGTGTGAACTGTGATTCTACTGGGATGTGTTATTGTGGGATATAGACTCATACTGTACAAAGAATTCATGAACTCTGTAGTTACATTTTGTTGAAATGGATTTAGTAAATCAATATTGAAATCTCCACAAATTACAACCATTTTCTTACTAGTAACATTATTGTACAGCTCGACTAACTTATCTCTGAATGTCTCAATGCAAGTTCCCGACATTCTATAAATACAACTTACAATTAGATTTTTTGTTTTATCTTGGTCGATCTCAACAGTAACGCATTCCAAAATCCCTGGTAGTGCAAAGGACATTCCATTTACAAGCTTACACCTATACAGGTCATCAATATACAGTGCAACACCACCACCTTTTTTTTGAGATCTGTTAATATGAAACATCTGATATCCCTCTATTGCCATCAGGGGAGCCTGCTCTTCATTAAGCCAAGTTTCAGAGACTGCAATAGCTGTAAATTTTCTGTCTAGCTGTTTTAAATAGTCCTGAATCTGTGGAAAGTTTTTGTTAAGACTTCTGCTGTTGAAGTGTATTATTGATAGTTTACCATCTAGTTGCACTTGACTTTTGAATTGCTTTTCAGTGTAATATTCACAATGATTATGAATATTATTGAAAAAGTGGTTATCAGGATCAATATCATTCCCTGTCTCTTGTAGTTTATGTTCAGCATAATGGCATATTTTCAGAGTTTGAATTTCCTCACTCTGTGTCAAATGACTTCCTCCAACTGGGGATAATTGATGTAAAAAAAATGTCATAGGAGGATCCCCATAAAATGCTCCAAAATTACTGAAAAATTAGGAATTCATGAACAAAAAATTCCTAAAAAAAAAACAATAATGATACTGGAAACTTGGTCTTTGGTCCACCCATTCCTGGGACATGTGAGACTTCCCTGGTGAAGGCACAGACTCCTTGACATGCAAACAGCTGCAGGAGAGAGGAACAAAAAATGGTATTTTTTGAGTGGGTAAAAATGACCAATTGACTAAAATATTGTTTTCACCATATGAATTCCCTTTGAAATCACCACTTTGTGATATTTACAGCCATGGACAAAATTGTTGGTACCCCTCTGTTATTGAAAGAAAAACCCACAATGGTCACAGAAAAAACTTGATTTTGACACAAGTGGTAATAAATAAAAATTATATGAAAATTAACCAATGAAAATCAGACAATGCTTTTGAATTGTGGTTCAACAGAATTATTTAAAAAAAAACAAACTCGTGAAACAGGCCTGGACAAAAATGATGGTACTCTTAACTTAATATTTTGTTGCACAACCTTTTGAGGCAATCACTGCAATCAAACGATTTCTGTAACTGTCAGTGAGACTTCTGCACCTTTCAGCAGGTATTTTGGCCCACTCCTCATGAGCAAACTGCTCCAGTTGTCTCAGGTTTGAAGGGTGCCTTCTCCAGACGGCATGTTTCAGCTCCTTCCACAGATGTTCAATAAGATTTAGATCAGAGCGCATAGAAGGCCACTTTAAAATAGTCCAATGTTTCGCTCTTAGCCATTCTTGGATGTTTTTAGCTGTGTATTTTGGGTCATTATCCTGTTGCAAGACCCATGACCTGCGACTGAGACCAAGCTGTCTGACACTGGGCAGCACATTTCTCTCTAGAATATCTTGATAGTCTTGAGATTGTACCCTGCACAGATTCAAGACACCCTGTGCCAGATGCAGCAAAGCAGCCCCAGAACATAATAGAACCTCCTCCATGTTTCACATTAAGGACAGTGTTCTTTTCTTGGTATGCTTCATTTTTGCATCTGTGAACATAGAGCTGATGTGCCTTGCCAAAAAGTTCCAGTTTTGTCTCGTCTGTCCATAGGAGATTCTCCCAGAAGCTTTGTGGCTTGTCAACATGCAGTTTGGCAAATTCCAGTCTGGCTTTTTTATGATTTGTTTTCAACAGTGGTGTCCTCCTTGGTCATCTCCCATGAAGTCCACTTTGGCTCAAACAACGACGGATGGTGCGATCTGACACTGATGTACCTTGACCTTGGAGTTCACCTTGAATGTGTTTAGAGGTTGTTCTGGGCTCTTATGTTACCATTCGTATTATCCGTCTCTTCCATTTTTCATCAAGTTTCCTCCTGCGGCCACTTCCAGGGAGGTTGGCTACAGTCCCGTGGATCTTAAATTTCTGAATAATATGTGCAACTGTAGTCACAGGAACATCAAGCTGCTTGGAGATGGTCTTATAGCCTTTACCTTTAACATGCTTGTCTATAATTTTCTTTCTAATCTCCTGAGACAACTCTCTCCTTTGCTTTCTCTGGTCCATGTTAAGTGTGGTACACAC
The DNA here is from genome assembly GCA_020510985.1 of Pholidichthys leucotaenia. NCBI lineage: Eukaryota > Metazoa > Chordata > Actinopteri > Cichliformes > Pholidichthyidae > Pholidichthys > Pholidichthys leucotaenia. The sequence goes on along the minus strand of CM035840.1, from coordinate 264,426,769 downwards.
CATGTCAACAAACAGCACAGTGACTACTTGTCACCCTTTAAATAGGCCGACTGACTGATTACAAGTTTGTAGACACCTGTGATGTTAATTAGAGGACACATCTTGGTTGAACATGTCCCTACGGTCACATTATTTTCAATCTTTTCTAGGGGTACCATCATTTTTGTCCAGGCCTGTTTCATGAGTTTGTTTTTTAAAGTAATTCTGTTGAACCACAATTCAAAAGCATTGTCTGATTTTCACTGGTTAATTTTCATGGAATTTTTATTTATTACCACTTTTGTCAGATTCAAGTTATTTCTGTGACCATTGTGGGTTTTTCTTTCATTAACAGAGGGGTACCAACAATTTTGTCCATGTGTGTATTCATAACCACTGCACTAAATAAGGATAGCATGCAAATTCCAGGACCACTTTTACTTACCTATTCCTTACAAGCAGTCTCACATGTCCCAGGAATGGGTGGACCAAAGACCAAGTTTCCAGTATCATTATTTTTTTTTTTTTTTTAGGAATTTTTTGTTCATGAATTCCTAATTTTTCAGTAAAGCATGTCCTCCTATGACATTTTTTTTTTCATTTTGTTACACATGCCACAGTTGAAAATAAAAGAAAACCACTCTAATTTATCATGTGTTGTCATTTTTGATCTGTTTTTATGACAAGTACTTTTTGTTGGATATATTATATTGGGTAAAAATTGCCCGGCGAAAGTGATGGTGTTACTTTTTATAGCGAAAGTGTTCTGATTTTATACACTCACACTATCACCGGGTGAAATCCACGCAAAACGTACTTTACCCTCTTTCACTATTGCGGGGTGAAAATCACCCAAAAGCATGCCTGTAGGAAAAAGTGGGCTTTGGGGTAGGGAAACACCCACACCTTCAAAGATGTCAAAAACAATGGTGAAGCTACCCAGGGACCCATGACACTCAGAAAAATGCAACATATTGAAAATCATGTAAATACATTTGCTCGGGTGAAAATCACCCGGCGATAGTGCTCTAGGGTTAATCAGTGTTCATCTATATTTATTTAAGTCAGTAAGATCTCTGATTATTATGGTCTTTGCTTCCACAGGTGTTCCATTTAGTTTGATCCAAACTCTACAATTTCTTGTCCATGTTGCCTGTATCTTATTTTGTCTTTTCAGCATCCGTGCTTGCCGTGCTATTTCAGCATTAGTCTTTGCTAAATGTTCATTTAGGTAAACTTCTGTTCCCCGTAGCTTTCTGGCCTGCCTCAGTATGTCATTCTTTACCCTTCTGTTCATAAAGCGCATCACAATTGATTTCTTTGTTTTATTATCCTTTCTGGGTAAAGCATGACAGGCTGAAATTGCATTTGCCTCAACCTTTATATTTCTACTTTCAAGGAACTGAAGCACCCTGGTTTTCCAGGGAGACTGATTCACTCAGGGGAGCCTCCTCACCTCTCATTCCGGCTGTAGCATGAGCATATGATTGATATTTAATGTCTAGTCCACTTATAATTAGATCATCCATACGAGAACATTGTTCAAGATCCTCGACGCGTTGCTCCAAGTCTGCAATTTTTTTTGTCTTTTTTCCTTAATTGTTAATTTTAATTCTTGGACTTCTTCCATTAGCCCTAATAGTTTAACTTGTTGACTAGCCACTTTGGTCAGTTCTTCTGACAAGAAGTTCAGAGACTTTTTGATCTCTTCAATTTCCTCCTTCTTTAGTGGCATTTTTACTGTCCTGTTGATAGTAAAACAATCTCTGCTGGTGTCGCTGGTATCCGATCCGACCAACCTCGAATCCAGCTGGGCCTCAGCTAGCCCCCTCCGCTGCTTGTCCCGCTGCTTACCGCCACTGCAATTGAACTCCTGTCCAGCCGGGGTACCGACAGCTCCTCCACCGAGTCCCGCCGCCCACCGCTGCTGTAGTTGAGCTCCGATCCTGCTCCTGTCCAGCTGGGGTCCCGGTAGATCCTCCGCTGAGCTCCGCCACCTACCGCCGTCTTCCTCAGTAGTTCCTCCGTCGAGCCCCGCCGCTGTAGCTGGGCTCCGATTCTGGCTCTTATCCAGCTTGGGCCCCAGCTGCTCCTCCACTGGTCCACGTCTCCTACCACCGCTGTACTTGAACTCCGATCCGGCTCCCGTCCAACTGTTGCCTCGGTTAGTTCCTCCGGCGAGCCCCAATCACCAGGGACAGAGTCGCTTCTTTGTATCGGTGTTAGGTGCTACGGCTAGCTATGGCGTTAGCTATAGTGATAGCGTTAGCTTAGCAAACGCTTCAGGTAAAGCGTAGAAGCGAACCACGAAAAGAAACGTTAATCAGTTTACTCACGAATGAGAGCAGTCCCAAAAAGTCCAATTCTCACAGCAAGCGCAAAATAATTCTTAAAAACAGAGATTGAGTACCAGCACACGTGTGGGCACCCAGCACAAGACACCACACACCACGACGAAAAAATGCAAACAGACTGGAGTACCCAGAGAAACTCTACACAGAAGGGTCACCAGTGGTCAGGGGTGGGATCTAACCCATGATGGTCAAGGGTGAGCTTGAACCCATGAACTCTGTGATGTGATGCTACAGTACTAACCACTGCACCACCAAGCACAATGGTGCAGTGGTTAGCACTGTTGCCTTACAGCTAGAAGGTTTCAGGTTCAAATCCCCAGGCTGGCAGGGGTAGGACCCTTTCTGTGTGGAGTTTGCATGTCCTCCCTGTGCTGCGTGGGTTTACTCTGGGGGCTCTGGTTTCCTCCCACAATCCAAAGACGTGCATGTTAGGTTAATTGGTTGTTCTATATTGTCCCTAGATATCTATCTCCTATAGGCCCTTAGAGTAGAGGGTTAGTAGTAGTGAAGTGCTTTGAGTGGTCTTTGAGACTAGAAAAGCGCTATATAAGCACAGGTCCTTATCCAAGCCACTCACTCTGCAAAGAATACTTTGATTATTTTGCATGTGAGTGTAGAGGGTTAAGGGAAAAGTCAGTAATGATTAACAACCCAAAATGAGGCACTCATAAGAACACAGTGGCCATAGCATTGAATGTGATGAAAATTTACACATCTTTCAAGTGCGCACAGCATTCAGTCAAATACCGCAGAGAAACTGATGCTTATTGATGTCTGATGTCTATAATTTTCACCAAATGCCATGCAATTTTCAAATAAACTGCAATAACAGGCACCCTTGTACCTTACTCCTCCCTGGGACCTTTTGATTCTGCAGATTTCATCATTCCCTTCTTGGATAATTTATAAGGAACAAAGAAAAAACAACTTGGCTTGCCTGCACCTCACCTGACCCCACCTTACCAGTAGGTGATGGAGGCTAAACTTGAACAAAGGGAAGGAAAATAATTTCTGTGTCTTAGATTTTTTTAAGTGACCAACTGCAAGAAACAAGATGTAATGAAGCACTACATATGCATGTATTCCTTCTGGAGGGCCAGATGTTGTTGTGTAGTACTTTCTAACAGTGGTTGCCTTGTTGTTGAATTGTGTTGTTTCATTACACCAAATTATACATGTTTGTTGCTTGGCATTCATTTTGAAGCACAACACTTAAGTTAGTGGAGAACTAACAGATTTTTGTCAGAATATATTTGCCTGCCATGACCGAACACATTCAAAACTAGAGGACACTCAGAGAATGCATACCTCTGCCAAGGCTCCATCCCTCCCTCCCTTTGTCCTCCCCTCTGTCCCTTTGTCCACCCATATTGCCATCCATCTGTACATTGGGAGATAAGGCATGGGCGGAGGTATGCACTCATGGATCACCTCCAACATCTAATGAGTTCATCTTTTGACCAAGCCCCACCTCTGGTGAAAATTTCATCCAAATCCATCAAGTAGTTTTGGAGTATTGTTGCTAACACTCTGTGAGAACAAAAGAGCATTGGCGGAGGTTTGCATTTTGAGATTGTCACCATAATCTAATCATGTGTTCAGTGTGCCATTACACACCTTTCCTGAAAATTTGAAAGGCACTATATACTGTAAATGCAATCCATTATTTATAATTATTATGATTATTATTAACAGAGAAACAACAGCAAAAACAATGACTACATTATAAGACTAAATAATAATAATAATAATAATAATAATAATAATAATAACAAGACTGTCATAATTGTATTGACCATACATTGGGGCTGGGCAATTCCACCCTAACTCATCATAATGATTTATTGAATTTTTCAGATCGGTTTTCATTTTTTTTCCTCCTCTATTCTCCATTACAGTTTACTGACAAGGTTCATAATTAAAACGCAATATTACTCAACAGTGCAGTATCATGCAATTTTTTTTTTTTGCAGTTATCAACGACAAATTCACATTGATGCAGCAAAGTTCAGCTTCCACCACATCCACCGTTACCTCCCATTCTCGTCTTCCCCTAACGGTGTTCTATGTCCCGCCTTTTCTTAATTGTGATTGGCTGCTTAGAAAGGTCTGACATTGACAAGCACAGCTGTACAGTAGTCTGACAAGTTGAACTTTTTTCAGCCCTGAGCACCGCAACGAAAAGCGGCCACCGTTCAAAGTGTTTCTGTGCTGAGGGCACTCAATGCTGTAAACGCTGGACTACATAGAGAATGAATAGAAATTAGTCACCCACAGCAGGAAAAACAAGTTTGGTGGACACGTCCCTTAATACTTTTTCTGCAGTGTTTGGCTTCCAGGTTACCGAGGTGTGTGGCGCTATGGCGTGAGCATGCATGTATCTGAGTGTACACGTTTTAAAGGGGCAGTACATGAAAGCGGCAGATTAATATATAAAATAATATCCAAAAAATTAATGCATCCACATCATGGTCTGAATCACCACATAAATCTAATAATCTGTTCCCCCTTGCATTACACACCTTTCCTGAAAATTTCATCAAAATCCGTTAATAGCCTTTTTGAGTTATGTTGCTAACAGTCAAACCAACCAACGCCACTTAAAAGCATTACCTCTGTTCCCCCTTGGTGGAGGTAATGCCTTTCAAATGACCAGTACAAATGCATCTGTCCTAAAAAGGCTCACAGGCACACCACACCATGCTGCTTTTTTAATATTAAAGATGTACTTGAGATTTTTGGAGAACAGCAGCAGTATGTGATAAGACCCAGATAGCAGTAGCTTGCACTATTACCTTATTTAGGAACAACTGCTAGACTACTAGGAAGGTTCACCACTGTTCCATGTTTTCGCCATTTGTGGATAATGGCTCTCATTGTGGTTTGCTGGAGTCCCAAAGATTTAGAAATGGCTTTAAAACCTTTTCCAGACTGATAGAGCTCAATTACTTTTTTTTTTTTTTTTTTTTTTTTTTTTTTGTTACTTATTTGTACCCGTAGGTAGATTTGGTTTGCAGTCTGGTGACAAGCCACCGGCTGCTGGTCGCTGCGTGCGCGAGCGCCCTAAACCTACATGTTTTTGGTGTGCGGGAGGAAACCGGAGAAATCCCGGAGTAAACCCACGCAACACGGGGAGAACATGCAAACTCCACACAGCTCACTGTTGGTCGGGGGCTGGGATCGAACCCACGATCTCATGATCCCCGCGATCCCCCGGCCGAGGGTAAAACTGTGCTGCCACAGTGCTAAACCACTGCGCCACCGTGCAGTCAATTACTTTGTTTCTCATTTGTTCCTGAATTTCGTTGGATTGCAGCATGATGTCTAGCTTTTGAGGATCTTTTGGTCTACTTCACTTTTTCAGGCAGGTCCTATTTAAGTGATTTATTGATGGAGAAAAAGTGTGGCAGTAATCAGGCCTGGGTGTGTCTAGAGAAATGGAACTCAGCTCTCCCAAGATGTGATAAACCACTGTTAATATACATATGTTTTAACTGGGTGGGGGGGGGGTCATTTTTTTCCACACAGGGCCATGTAGGTTTGGATTTTTTTTCCCCTTATTAATAAACACCTTTACTTAAAAACTGCATTTTATGTTTACTTGTGTTATCTTTGTCTAATATTTAAGTTTGTTTGATGATCTGAAAAATTTATGTGTGAAAAACATACAAAAAATGAGAAATCAGGAAGGGGGCAAATACTTTTTCACACCACTGTAGCTATTGTTGGGTTCTGTTGTGGGAGGGGAAGGGCATTATTGGGACACCCTACTGAAACCTGCCAACTTGGATTAACCTCAGGAGAAGAGCTTACTCCAACAGCGAAACTATAAGAAAAAAATATATACTCTTACCCAAGTGCCTGAGACAGATAGAATGACCCTACAGATTATGTTGGGATTGGTTTCTCATTTCTATTCAAATAACAACTGCAGGTACTGGCTGTTGAATGAAGGCGAAGGCTCCATTTTTCACCTAGGTGTGGCCACAGAATGAGAAAAAATTATATGGAGTAACACTATGCAACTTTTTGAAGCTATGGCTGCCTTTATCTGACTGTCAGTATGGCAGTATACTGTAAGGAAGCAACAGAGATTTCTTGATAGTCATCTCTTGTAAGTGGGAGGTTGGCACATGTAAAACAATAGATATTACAAAGTGCAAGTCCACCTATTGCAAAACAGTGGTTATGTCACAGGAATCCATTTACTTCTTGATTCATTAATGAATAACTCCCGTGGGTGTGCGGATGTGAATTTCAAATGAGCTCACAGTTAATTAATTTTGATTAAAAGTGCTGCATGGGTGATTACTCTTCTTTGATGTTAGGTTGTAAATTGACATGTAATTGATTGATACATTATTAATCAAGTCCAATACAATGTGTCAAGTGTCACTGGGAAATGGTTGATACTCTCTGGTCTTGTAATACACTTCCAGGTTAAACAATGACGCTTGGACTGTGATCCTTGCCTAAAATTCCTTGTTGGTGTAAAGAGATCAGTGTTGCCAGATAGGAAATTAAGAAATATCGTACTGTTGCTTTAAAATTATCGTATTTTGACCCAAACTATCTCATGCACTAAAATAAAACAACTTGAAAAATCACAGGACAGTGCATTTAAAAACAAAGCTATTTTATGTACGTGGAACTGCAATAACCTAAGGAATAAACACATTCAGTACAGACAGTGGACAATGAAGGTCTGATTTGAAGCCAAAGACAATATATTTTGTGTGTTTATATCCTTTGGCATGATTTTTTTTCTGAACTGTAATGTTTGACACCAAGGCTACGGTCACACTGCAGGTCTTATTGCTCAATTCCGATTTTTTTGTGTGGGCGTTCAAATTATAATTTGAATGCAACCCCCATCAGACTCCAGTGTGAACAGTCTACAGCTGTGAAGTGACCTGCATGTGCAGAAGAAAACGTAACAACAGACAGCGCTGCGTTTATGGAAGTGGATATGAGCCCCGAATTATTGAGGGGGACAGAACTTCTTCACCTTGATGAAGCACAGCAAAATAAAATGTTAATCATTCAGAAATGATTATGCACAAAATAAATGAGACCAGCTTCATTCTTCTACACACCAGATAACCGCTGTGATCAGCTCTGCTTTAACAGAACTGATCAATTAAACAGCTGTCTTGAAAATGAGATCCTGTATCTCAAAGGGATTACCTGTATAAATAAGGTTAATAATAAATAAACAGCACGGCTAGTACCATTGGAATAACCTCAGGAGCAGAGCTTACTCCAACAGTGAAACTATAAGAAAAAAATATATACTCTGACCCAAGTGCTAATGACTCGGCTTCTGTGTGGAGAGGACTGAGGCAAATCACCAACTATCGGCCTCAGGCTTCTAAAGGTCAGGATGACAAAGCCCTTTGTCAAAGACTGTCCCAACACTATGCCCGTTTTGACACCTCGTCAGCTGTGTCCAACTCACCCACTCCACCCAGCTCCACTGCCTCCTCAGCCCCTAATTCATCAAAAGCAGTCCCCCCCCTCCTCCTCCTCCCCCCCTCCCCTTGTCATCAGTGAGCAGGACGTGCACAGACAGTTCTCCAGACTGAACCCGCGCAAGGCCCCCGGGCCGGACGGTGTGTCTCCCTCCACCCTGAGACACTGTGCGAAAGAGCTGGCTCCTGTCTTCACAGACATTTTTAACACCTCCCTTAAGCAATGTCACGTGCCGACCTGCCTCAAATCCTCCACCATCATCCCTGTCCCCAAGAAGCCACGGATTACTGGACTTAACGACTACAGACCTGTAGCGCTCACCTCTGTAGTCATGAAGTCCTTTGAGCGCCTGGTCCTGTCTCACCTCAAGTCCATCACCACACCCCTCCTAGACCCGCTGCAGTTTGCCTACCGTGCTAACAGGTCTGTGGACGACGCAGTCAACCTGGCCCTCCACTCCATCCTGCAGCACCTGGACTCCCCGGGAACCTACGCCAGGATTCTGTTTGTGGACTTCAGCTCCGCATTCAACACCATCCGCCCCGATCTGCTCCAGGACAAGCTATCCCTGCTCAACGTGCCTGACTCCCTCTGCAGGTGGATCACCGACTTCCTGACGGACCGGAGACAGCATGTGCGGCTGGGGAAGTCTGTCTCAGACTCTGTTAGCATCAGCATTGGATCACCCCAAGGCTGTGTACTTTCCCCCCTACTCTTCTCCCTTTATACCAACTCCTGCACCTCCTCCCACCAGTCTGTTAAGCTGATTAAGTTTGCGGACGACACCACCCTCATCGGGCTCATCTCCAATGGCGACGAGTCTGCCTACAGGGAAGAGGTGGCCCAGCTGGTGTCCTGGTGCAGCCACAACAACCTGCAGCTGAATGCTCTGAAGACAGCGGAGATGATTGTGGACTTCAGGAAAGTCACATCCCCCCTGCCCCCCCTCACCATCACAGGCTCTCCCATCACCTTTGCAGATTCCTTCCGCTTCTTGGGCACCACCATCACCCGTGACCTCAAATGGGAGCCAACCATCAGCTCCCTCATCAAAAAGGCCCAGCAGAGGATGTTCTTTCTGCGGCAGCTGAGGAAGCTCAAGCTACCCACCAAGATGTTAGTGCAGTTCTACACGGCCATCATCGAGTCCATCCTCACCTCCTCCATAACTGTGTGGTACGCAGGAGCCACTGCCAGGGACAGACTAAGGCTGCAGCGCGTCGTGCGCACTGCTGAGAAGGTGATAGGCTGCAAGCTCCCATCTCTCCAGGACCTGTACATCTCCAGGACCCGGAGGCGTGCTGGCCGGATCATAGCCGATCCTTCACATCCTGGTCACGTGCTGTTTGCCCCCCTCCCCTCAGGTAGAAGGCTTCAGTCCATTCGGACTAAAACCTCCTGGCACATGAACAGCTTCTTCCCCTCTGCCATCAGACTGCTGAACACTAAGTGACTTTTGACTCTCGTGCACTATGTACAGCAGCTCAACCAGACTCATGTCAATCATCACTGTTTTTCTGTTGCATTATTGCCTGCACTATGTGGTACTTCACATTATCTGCTACATGCTAATTTTTTAAAACTGCCTTGACTAGTACTACTCATTATTACTATTATTATTATTATTATTACTTATTATTACTTATTTTTCTACACTTATTGCACGTTTCTAGTCCTTTAGTTTTTTAGTTTATCCCTTTTTCTCATTATGTTTTTAATGTTGCAGCATGGCACCGAGACAAATTCCTAGTTTGTGTATCACATGAACAATGGCAATAAATCTGATTCTGATTCTGATTCTGATTCTGATTCTGAAGTGCCTGAGACAGATAGAATGACCCTACAGATTATGTTGGGATTGGTTTCTCATTTCAATTCAAATAACATCTACAGGTACTGGCTGCTGAATGGAGACGAAGGCTCCATGTGTCGGCGTCTGTAAACGTCACGTCGCATCAAAGCATTATCTTGTCCACTTATGTTTGTTATTATTAACTTTGTTTTTAATTTTTTATCTCTTTTTATTGATTTTAGCTTTTTACTTAGTGTTAGCTTAGTGTTGGCCTAGCAGAAAGCCCAATCAGGCACATAGGTGAATTAGACTCCGGGCAGGGCTGTTTTCACCAGTCTAGGCTAACCTGTTTTAACCTGTTTTTAGTTGTTCTTAACTGGGTTTTTTTTGCTAGCTAGCTATCTACTTCTCGCCTGGAACATCATGGCTCCATCCCCGACATGTGTCAGCTCTATGTCCCTCCTTAAGAAGGTTTCGGAGTTGGAATTGAGACTCTCCAACCTCTATAAGATCCGGGAGGTTGAAGACCACCTAGATACTATAATTCTAGGGTGGACAACAGCCCCGGCAGCCGACTTGCAGCTGGCAGAGACGGCTATTTACCTGGGTGAATTTAACACATCGCCATCCACTTCCACCCCTGCTCCGGTCTCCTCAGCTGTCCAGGACCCCAGCAATAAACACTGGCTTCAGCTTGGAGCTAAACCCAAAGCCCCGGGTGGTTTTTCACATCCTCAATGTGTGCCCTGGACCCTGGTTGGGCCAATTAGCAAACATGGGGGATTGACCAGACCTGGCCGCGCTTCCTCTCTTCCCCTGTTACTGGAAAACAGATTCGACATCCTTTCCCTGGAAGATTTTCCCCACCTGGACATCGATCATCCTCCCATGGTGCCAAAATATACACCAGCTCCAAAAAGAAGAGAGCGCATCACCCCACCATCACATCAACGGCAAAATTATCCATCATTGCAGAAGCCACCGGCAAGGCCCCCCCAGACGGCGTTGGTAATTGGTGATTTGATTATGAGAAACGTCAGAAGCAGGTACTGTGTAACTAAATTTTTTCCTGGGGCTAAAGTGTCAGACAGTGAGGCTCTTACCCCTGACCTATTAAATGAATACCCCCATGCTAAAACTGTCATTGTGCATGTTGGATGCAACAACATGCCAGATGAAGCATTGGGGATCTTAAAGAGTGACTTCAAGAGCCTTCTGTCCACTCTTATGAACTGTGGCAGACATGTGTTTATTTCTGGGCCACTGGCACCTTTCAGACGAGGTTGCAATTATTTTAGCAGAACTCTCAGCCTTAATACCTGGTTGTGTTCTACATGTCCTTCTTTTAGCATTGCTTTTGTAGACAATTTCAACCTGTTTTGGAACCGCCCATCACTTATGAGGCCAGATGGCATCCATCCAAATAGACTTGGTGCACGTGTTTTAAGGAACAAACTGTTGTATTCCATTCAGCGTTTTTTAGTACAGTGACTGAAATTTGGTGCGTTAACTCACCCCGAAGTTCCTGGGTCTGCCAACCAGCCCTTCTTTCTTTCCACTTCTCATATTAATCCTATAATCCAAATAAGGTACAGACCCGCCCTCCCATCCATTATTATGGGGAATGTACGATCACTACTCAGAAAAACAGATGAGCTAGCGGCTATCTCCCCTTACGAGAGCATATACAGGGAGAGTAGCCTGATGCTATTATCGGAGACATGGCTAACAGAACTAGCAACAGATGCTAACATTGAACTGGAGGGTTTCCACGCAATACTGGCAGACCGAACACCAGACAGTGGGAAGGCAAGGGGTGGAGGAGTGATGATGTATGTCAATAACAACTGGTGCAGAGCGGGACGTATCACGGTTAAACAACAACACTGTAACAAAGACATGGAGTTGCTAGCTGTTAGCATGTGGCCTACATATCTCCAAAGGGAATATTCACACGTGATCTGCATTATTATTTATGCAAATCCGACGGCGAACGCTGGGACAGCGCGTGACGTCATCCACTCAGTAACTGGAAGGCTGCAGACAGAACACCCAGATGCTCTTCTCCTCATCTCAGGCGATTTCAACCATATTTCACTGTCTCCCATTCTACCCACGTTCACCCAGTATGTCACATGCCACACTAGAGACAACAAAACACTGGACTTATTCTACGCAAACTCTAAGGAGGCGTACACCTCATCACCACTCCCCCCTCTCGGAAGATCAAATCACAACTTGGTTCATCTCCTGCCGATGTACAAACCCCTAGTGCACAGACAACCTCCGGTCATGCGCACAGTGAAGTTATGGTCTGAGGAGGCAATGGATGCTCTAAAGGACTGTTTTGAAACCACTGCCTGGGAGCAGCTCTGCGATCCACATGGTGAGGACATTGATGGCCTCACTCACACCATCACGGACTACATCAGCTTCTGTGTGGACAACACCGTACCCACCAAGACCATACGGAGTTGCTCGAACAACAAACCCTGGATCAACCCTGAGATAAAAACACTTTTGAAAGAGAAGAAGAGGATCTTCAGGTCGGGGAACAGGGAGATGCTGAAGTCCATACAGAGGGAGCTGAGGAGGAAGATCAGAGAAGGCAAGGACAGCTTCAGGAAGAAGATGGAGGACAAGCTGCAACAGAGACATTGGTGGGGTCTGGAGAAACCTTAAAACCATCTCTGGGCTCCAGAACACCTCCCCCCAGGCCACGGGGGCAGGGAGTGGGCGAACAATCTGAACCTGTTTTATAATAGGTTTGACCAACCCCCCCCCCCCCAACTGCACAACAACCACTGCTGCCTCTAAAGACATTGAGTCCTGCTGCCCACACCACACGCCACCAACACCCTACCACTCCCAACACACAGCCCCCCAACCTGACCCTCACTAAGACCCAGGTGAGGACGGAACTGAGGAAGATCAAGGCGAGGAAGGTGTCGGGACCGGACGGCATCAGCGCAAAGCTCCTCAAGTCCTGCGCAGACTAGCTGTGTGGGATTGTGGAGCTCATCTTCAACCTGAGCCTGAAGCTGGGGAGGGTACCACAGTTGTGGAAAACATCTTGTGTGGTACCTGTACCAAAGACTTCCCACCCCAAAGACCTGAACAGCTACAGACCAGTGGCCCTGATGTCCCACATGATGAAGACCCTGGAGAGACTGCTCCTTGCTCACCTCCGCCCCCTGGTGGGACCAGCGATGGATCCACTCCAGTTCGCCTACCAGCATGGCATTGGGGTGGAGGATGCAGTGATCTTCCTTCTTCACCATTCTCTGTCCCACCTGGAGAAGCCCGGGAATGCGGTGAGGATCATGTTCTTTGACTTCTCCAGTGCTTTCAACACCATCCAACCGATGATCCTGAAGGACAAGCTTCGGTGCGCAGGGGTGGACCAGCACCTGTCATCATGGATCTTGGACTACTTCACTAACCGGCCACAGTTTGTGAGAACCGGGACTGTGTGTCCAACATGATCATCGGTAGCACGGGGGCCCCCCAGGGAATGGTTTTGGCTCCCTTCCTGTTTACCCTTTATACTGCGGACTTCTCACACAATACAACACACTGTCATCTACAGAAGTTCTCTGACGACTCTGCGATCGTCGGCTTCATCTCCAATGGAGATGAAGCTGAGTACAGAGGACTTATCCAGGACTTCGTGGACTGGTGCCATCGGAACTGATTCCAGATAAACGCAAGGAAAAATAAGGAGCTGGTGGTGGACTGCCGCAGGCAAGGACAACCCCTCACAGCACCAGTAAACATACAAGGAACAGACATTGAGATGGTGACATCCTACAAGTACCTGGGTGTTCATCTGAACAATAAACTAGACTGGTCACACAATACCGACGCACTCTACAAGAAGGAACAGCGCAGGCTGTTCCTACTGAGGAGACTCAGGTCTTTTGGTGTACAAGGGGAGCTGCTGAAGACATTCTATGACACGGTGGTGGCATCAGCCATCACTTTTGGAGTGGTCTGCTGGAGCAGTGGCATTACAGCAGCCGATAGGAAGAGACTGAACAAACTGATGAAGAAAGCTAGCTCTGTCCTGGGGCAGCACCTTGACCCAGTGGAGGAGGTAGGAGAGAGAAGGATGGTGGCTAAACTGTCATCTCTGCTGGAGTCCGAGTCCCACCCTATGCAGAACATACTGAACACACTGAGGAGCTCATTTAGCAGCAGACTACATCATCCTAGGTGCGCAACCGAGAGTTTTTGCAGGTCCTTCCTACCTACGGCTGTCAGACTGTCTAACCGAAGCAGGGCTGCTCGGAGAGATAGCAAAAAAAAATGTGACAACCTAATAGTATTGAATGCAAAAGATGCAATAGACTTAAACAATGGTCCCCTCCAGTATACAACTAGGACAATATCGGTCGTTACGGAGGGTGACAAAATGTATGGGTACATATTCATACTATGTAGGATAACTAAGTAGACGGTTATGCTGTTTATTCCATCTAGTTATAATGCTCCGCACTGTGTGTATGTATATTTATATATGTATTCCATCTAGCTACAATGCTCCGCACTGTGTGTTTATATATTTACATATTTATATGTACATACGTATATTCGTTGCTCTTGTTTTTCTTGTCTTCTTGATTGTTGCTCTGAGTGTTGCTATCCCTGTGCTGCTGCAATCCTGGAATTTCCCCATTGTGGGACTAATAAAGGCTTATCTTATCTAATCTTATCTTATTTTAGTACTGAAACAGCCTTTGTGAAGGTCACTAATGACCTCCTTATTGTATCTGATAATGGACTCGTTTCTGTACTTGTCCTTTTAGATCTTAGTGCAGCCTTTGATACTATTGACCATGATATTCTACTTGATAGATTAGAACACTATGTTGGACTAAATAGAACTTCGCTGCAGTGGTTTAGATCGTATTTGTCCGATAGACTTCAGTTTGTTCATATCTATAATGATTTTTCTTCCAACTCTAAGCTCAGTTATGGAGTTCCACAGGGATCTGTGTTAGGCCCTACTCTTTTAAGTTTATATATGCTTCTGTTAGGCAACATCATCAGAAAGCACTGTGTACATTTTCACTGTTATGCAGATGACACACAATTATACCTGTCTATGAAGTCTGATGATAGTAATCAATTAGCCAAGTTAGAAGCCTGTCTTAAGGAAATCAAAGCTTGGATGACTTGTAATTTCCTGCTATTAAATCCAGATAAGACTGAAGTCATTCTTGTTGGTCCAAAAAAAGCTTAGAAATACCTTTCCAAATCAAACTCTTAATTTGGATACAGCTACTCATTCTCTGAATAGTTCTGCAAGGAACCTTGGAGTTATTTTTGATCAAGATCTGTTTTTTTAATTCACATATTAAATTTGTTTCTAAAACTGCCGTCTATCACCTGCATAATATTGCCAAGATTAGGAGCATCCTGTCTCTGAGTGATGCTGAGAAACTGATCCACGCTTTTCTTAGCTCTAGATTAGATTATTGTAACTCGTTATTATCAGGTTGTCCCAAAATATCTTTAAAAAGTCTTCAGTTGATCCAAAATGCTGCTGCAAGAGTTTTAACAGGTACTAGAAAGAGAGATCATCTCTCTCCGGTTCTGGCCTCCCTTCACTGGCTTCCCATAGAGTTTAGAATTAAGTTTAAAATCCTTCTTCTCACTTACAAAGCTCTTAATAATCAGGCCCCTTTTTATATAAAAGATCTGATATTATCCTATCATCCTAACAGAGCACTACACTCCCAAAATGCTGGATTACTTGTAATACCTAGAATCTCCAAAAGTACAATGGGCGGCAGAGCCTTCAGCTATCAAGCTCCTTTCCTGTGGAACCAGTTACCAATCTGGGTTCGGGAGTCAGACTCGATCTCTGTTTTTAAGAATAGGGTAAAAACCTTTCTCTTCAATATAGCCTATGATTAGGGAGGGATCATGTGTCTCTTAATCCTCCCTTTGTTTTGCTGTTAATAGATTTAGACTACCAGGTGACTTCCAATAATGTACTTGGCTTCTCTCCTTTAATGTTTGCTCTCTTTATGTCTGTTCTTTTAGATAAGATAAGATAAGATAAGCCTCTAATAGTCCCACAACGGGGAAATTCCAGGATTGCAACAGCACAGGGATAGCAACACTCAGAGCAACAATCAGAAGGCAAGAAAAAAAGCAAGCAAGCAAGAGCAGCTAATATACATATGTACATATTACTATAAAATATATATATACACACACACAGTGCAGAGCATTGTAGCTGGATGGAATAAATATATGAATATTTAAACCCACAGTGCGGAACATTGTAGCTAGATGGAATAAATATGTAGATATATAAACACCCACAGTACAGAGCATTGCAGCTAGGTGGAATAAATATGTAAATATATAAACACACACAGTGCGGAGCAATGTAGCTAGATGGAATAATATGTAGATATATAAACACACAGTGCGGAGCATTGTAGCTAAATGGAATAAATATATAGATATATAAATATAAACACACCCAGTGCGGAGCACTGTAGCTAGATGGAATAAATATGTAAATATATAAACACACACAGTGCAGAGCATTGTTGCTAGATGAGATGAAACAGCATAACCGTCTACTTAGTTATCCTACATGGTATGATTATGTGCCCATACATATTCTCACCCTCCATAGCGACCGGTATTTTCCTAGTTGTATGCCAGAGGGGACCATTGTGTAAGTCTATTGCATCTTTTGCATTCAAAAAACTATTAGTTTGTTACGTCTTTTTGCTATCTCTGCGAGCAGCCCTGCTTAGGTTGTACAGTCTGACAGCCGCTGGTAGGAAGGACCTGCGAAACCTCTCGGTTGTGCACCTGGGATGATGTAGTCTGCTGCTAAATGAGCTCCTCAGTGCATTCAGTATGTCCTGCATAGGGTGGAACTCGGACTCCAGCAGAGATGACAGTTTAGCCACCATCCTTCTCTCTCCTATCTCCTCCACCGGATTAAGGCACTGCCCCAGGACAGAGCTAGCTTTCTTGATCAGTCTGTTCAGTCTCTTCCTATCGGCTGCAGTAATGCCACTGCCCCAGCAGACCACTCCAAAAGTGATGGCTGATGCCACCACCGTGTCATAGAATGTCTTCAGCAGCGCCCCTTGTACACCAAAAGACCTGAGTCTCCTCAGCAGGAACAGCCTGCGCTGTCCCTTCTTGTAGAGTGCGTCAGTATTGTGTGACCAATCTAGTTTATTGTTCAGATAAACACCCAGGTACTTATAGGATGTCACCATCTCGATGTCTGTTCCCTGTATATTTATTGGTGCTGTGAGGGGCTGCCCATGCCTGCGGCAGTCCACCACCAGCTCCTTAGTTTTCCTCGCGTTGATCTGGAGGCAGTTCCGATGGCATCAGTCCACGAAGTCCTGGATAAGCCCTCTGTACTCAGCTTCATCTCCATTGGAGATGAGGCCAACGATCGCAGAGTCATCAGAGAACTTCTGTAGATGGCAGAAGTTTTCATCTTCTCTATCCCCTCACCCCCCAGCTAGTCACAGCAGATGACGTCCCCTCCCTGAGCCTGGGTCTGCTAGAGGTTTCTTCCTGTTAAAAGGGAGTTTTTCCTCTCCACAGTCACCAAGTGCTTGCTCACAGGGGATTGCCTGATTGCTGGGGCCTTTCTGCAATTGTGGGGTTTCCCCTACATTGGATGTGCTATGAGATGACTGTTGTTGTGATATGGCACTATATAAATAAAGTTGGAATTACCAGCAGCGTAACACCAGTCCTGCACAGGAAGGAGAGGCTGTCACAGACTCCCCTCTCCTGGACTACACTACCGTTCAAAAGTTTGGGGTCACCCAGACAATTATTTTGTGTTTTCCATGAAAAGTCACACTTATTTACCACCATGAGTTGTAAAATGAATAGAAAATATAGTCAAGACATTGATATGATAAGGTTAGAAATAATGATTTGTATTTGAAATAATAATTTTTTTCCTTCAAACTTTGCTTTCGTCAAAGAATCCTCCATTTGCAGCAATTACAGCATTGCAGACCTAACATGATTGCACAAGGGTTTTCTAATCATCCATTAGCCTTCTGACGCAATGAGCAAACACATTGTACCATTAGAACACTGGAGTGATAGTTGCTGGAAATGGGCCTCTATACACCTATGTAGATATTGCACCAAAAACCAGGCATTTGCAGCTAGAATAGTCATTTACCACATTAGCAATGTATAGAGTGTATTTCTGATTAGTTTAAAGTTATCTTCACTGAAAAAAGTGCTTTTCTTTCAAAAATAAGGAACCTTCTAAGTGACCCCAAACTTTTGAACGGTAGTGTATGTGTCCTTGTATCCCCATATCTGGCCATTCTGCTCCACACTGATGTAGGTATTAACTTTATGTTTTAGATATTACAGTGGCCAGGACTCACGGTGTGCTGTTTACAGGGAAAAATGAATTTGCAGAGTCCAGTAAATGTACCCGTGACAAGTCGAAGTGTCCTTGAGCAAGACATTGAATCTCAAGTTGGTCCTGGTGGGTCAGGCCAGCACCTTACATAGCGGCTCCACCACCATCAGTGTGTGAATGGGTGGCTGGCAGGATCTGTAAAGCTCTTTGGTAATCTAAAGATGAGTGAAAAGTGCTATATACAGTAAGTGAATGTCATTTACTATTTTAAGCGCTTTGAGTGGTCTTTGTGACTGGAAAAGTGCTACATAAGTAAAAGGTCCCCCTCTGTTAATGGCCACAATCCATCCACAAAAAGACTGCAAGGATATTTGATACAGGACAACTTAGTATGTTAGTGAGGAGACAGGAGGAAATGTCCAAGAAAAATCATGAACATTTGAGAAAAAAGAAAAAATCGCAAATGTATAAGTATATTGTTGTAAATTTGTGGTGGGGGAAGTATTAAGTTTTCAGAAAGCATAGCAAATTTATCAGTAAAAAAAAAGTAATAAATTTGCACGGAAAAAGTTGCAAGAAAAACCTCACTAAATGGTGAGAAAACTGGACATTTATGAGAGAAGTAAAAAAAATAAAAATAAATAAAAATTTAAAAAAAATAAAAAAATGTGTGTGGTGGTGGTGGGGGGCATCATACAAGCTAGGGCCTCCATTGCCTAACAAGAAGTATGTCAATGATGTAACCCTTCACTTTTTCACGTAACAGCTTTGTTCCAAGACACCTCTCTACCACTTTAAAAATGCAATCTCCCAGGACCTCACTTTCTGAAGTCAGTGTTCAGAAGTTCTTAAGTGTTACTGACTCACTAACTTGGTGCAAAAATGACAGCTAAACAATGCCCTTGAGCAAAATATGCACCCACAGTCCAATGTTTTTCCTATTTTGCAATGGCCACATTAAATACTAGAAAGTGTGGTTTAAATTGTGTCTGTCCAAGTCCATATTTTCTCCAGTATGATGTTATATATACAGGAGACATGAAATGACAAGCATCCACAGCATTTCTCTTGGACAAGTGTCTGACTGATTGGGTAATAGCCAGAGCAATCTCCTCTAAGATGTTTCTTGTTAAGGTAACTTTATGATTTTAATGCATCCACTGACTGTCTCATCCACTGAATAATTTAATTAATCGAGCTCTTAGCAAACCATGTGTCATATTAAAAATGACTTAATGTGTTTTAGTTCTGTGTGTGTGTGAGAGTGTGCACGCGCGCACGTGTGTGTGTGATTGCTCTGGCCAGTGGGTATGGACTGAGTAAATTGAGTTAATTCATATGCCTTTCTAATCTGTTTACTTTTGTTGTTTTTAATAACATTAAGTGTTGCAATACATCATCATTGTTACAGTGGTGCTCGAAAGTTTGTGAACCCTTTAGAATTTTCAACATTTCTGCATAAATATGACCTAAAACATCATCAAATTGTCACATAAGTCCTAAAAGTGGATAGAGAGAACCTAGTGAATGAGACAAAAAGATTTTACTTTTTTATTCATTTATTTATTTATTGAGGGGAATGATCCAATATTACATACCTGTGAGTGGCAAAAGTTCGTGAACCTCAAGGATTAGCAAGCAATTTGAAGGTGAAATTACAGTCAGCTGTTTTCAGACAATAGGATGACAGTCAGGTGTGACTGGGCACCTGCTTTATTTAAAGATCTATCAAAATGTCAACACACGTTTGTGGAAGTGTCTCATGGCAAAAACAAAGGAGATTTCTGAGGACCTCAGAAAAAGGGTGGTTGATGCTCATCAGGCTGGAAAAGGTTACAAAACTTTAACAGCTTTAATAGCAGTTTCATAGACTCTTGCCAGGATGTGTGATTTTTTCTCAAGCTTTTGGAACACCTCAGGATATGCCAGGGCATTGGTAAAAATCTCCATACTGATGCGGTCCTGCTCTGTCTCAGGGCAGTCAGCATACACAATGGAGACCTTTTCATAGATGTCATCTCTGAGGAATGTGCAAAGCCTCACCTGGTTTTCTGATTCTTTATCTCAGTTCAATACTGTGACGACGAGGTGTCACCACTGTTATGATTTCTTGCACGTATAACTATAATATTTGTGTAGTTTTGTAAATGTCAATTTGATTGTTTGTAAAGTGCACATTATTGTATCTGTCTTTGACTAATTGAATGCCTTTGTGAGATAATTGTTGGGTTAATTATTTGGGGTAAACAATTGATAATTATTAATTCACATACCTTTGCCAACATGCTTCCTGAGGGTGTCCGGGCAAAAGACTCTGTCAGAAATTGAAAAGCCTCCTCCTTGCCACCGCATCGTTACATTTGGTGGCAGTGGTGCTCCGTTCCCAGGACGTTGTAACGTTTGGTTGCAAAATGCTCTAAACATGGCCCATAAGCAGCTTTAGTTTCTTCCAGTGATCAGATTTTGCTACTGGTGGGAGCTGGACCAGCTAAACTAAAACAAAGCTGCACAGTCTTTGTCAGTCTTTGTCTTTTTTATTTTATTTTTTTCCCAGTGATTTGCTTTTGCACAGCTTTCAAACTGACATATATATATAAAAAAAAAAAGTTTTTCCATGAACCTGATCCATCAAGCTAACCTTGCCACAGTGTGGGAATTCTCTCTTGTAGCATCAGCTTGCTTTGGCTCATCAATAAAATTATTCTTCATCTTAAAGACATTGTTTCACCCAGGAAAAGGACAGTCAAGAACTGATCTTTCATCCCAGGACCACAGCTGAACTAACATTCCGGAATTCCTCCTAATACATTTTCTCCTGAACATTTTATTGGCCAATAAACATGGACAAAGAACAGACCTTTGTGGAGTGCCTCATATGGTCACTACAAAATATCCACAGCTCAACACTGCCCTCTACTGGCAACTCCGGGACATGCTGGATTTAACCAGTGAACTTCTTGAAATGACTTGTGTTCATGTTACAAAACTCAATTCTCAGATTCTCCTCTTTTTCAGGACACCATGGAAAAGCAAATGGACTCTGATATTCGGTGTGGACAATCAATAATGGGTTTGCAACATATTAATCCTTGATTTTAAATATGTGCATGTTAAAATGTTTAAATGAATGTTTATTCTTGCATGTTAATTTAAAAACACTAGTTATAAAGTTGCATGAATCACTAAAGCTAGCTTAGACTTTATACATAAGTTGGTTAAGGAATCTCCAGACTATTAAAATATGTCATTCTGTGAGGACTGGAATCAGCCAATCATCACCCAGCCTATGCTGGGTTCCAGCTCTTTCATTCCATTTGTTCCTTACAGACAAAAGCCTGCTCATTGGACTAAAGTTCATAAAAAAAAAACCACGAAGGAAGACTATTGACTGGGGCTCCTGCCAATCCCCGGAAGCCCACGAAAGTTTTCCGCAGATAAAAAGGAGAGACACCCTCCTTCAGGCCCCTTTTTTCTTTTTCTTCTCCTTCTACGAGCACTTCACTGCAGAGCACTACTGGAGAACAAAGAGATCACTGCCACAGAACAAAGGAGAATTCTCGCACATGCTTTTTCTACGAACACTACAAATGGCAGACCAGAGAATATAGAATATTGTGTTTGTGTAAACTTTTATGTATTTTAATGTTTTTTCTTTAAACATCTGGGAATTAATTCTTTTCTTTCCTGAGCTAAAATCCTAATTCGGAGTCAAACTCCCGTTCCTAGACATCTATTTTTCTAACTTTTTTCTCTTGTTAAACTTTCTTTAAACTCACCGTTTTTAATTTTATCTTTAATTTAAATTTTATATATTTCCTTTAAAAGGACTGAGTGATCATCCCCCCTAGAAGCTAATTTCAACTCCACGAAGTCAGAAAAATCTTTTAATTTTGCTATTGGATCAGATTCTGTAATTATTCTCGAAATCCCTTTGGAGAAGAGCTGATCCATGAAAGCTCCATCGCCACGGAGAAGAGGATACACCGAACATCAGCCCAACTGTAATCGATACATTCAAAATCTCATCTTGTGACAATAAACTTTGAAAAGCGACCATACCTTGTCTGAATATCTGCTGGCAAAATATTCTGGTTTTGGTGCCATCTACAGACTAAAGCTTCCAGAAGACTATGACGAAGGATCTCCACCACGCCATGGGTCACGTGAGCTTTACTCTTCATTCAGCTGCTGAATAAAACATATGGGATTTGAGAATAATTCTGCATCTGATCAGATACAAAATTAAAGAGCAATTAACATAACTCTTCTTTTCATTAAGATTTCTGTTTTAATTTTCTTAAGCATAATCAGAATTTTCATATAATTAGTTTAATTTCCCCCATGAATTTGCGTTCAGTTTTCCATAATCTGTTAACTTCAAACTGATCTAAATTCAGCTTACATTTTCACCCTGGTTCTGTGAATTTTCCCATTGTTACTCTATCATTTACAAGTTTAATTTAATGGTTAATGCAAATCATTTCAATGTCCTTTAATCATTTCATTTAATAAAGACATAAAAATGAGAGAAGTTCTTGGGAGTTTGTTTCATTCTGAGTCTGGTTTCAAAGCCCCAGTATCGAATTCACTAATATTTAGAGACTGATTATTAATTAATTTATTGAGTGATTAAACGGGTATAAAGTGAAATTAATGACTACAATGCTCACTAAAGAGGTGAGCTGGTGCCCTGATGAGTGTTTACTATAACCTTTTTCTGCATGTGGACCCAGTGTAAATCTCAAGTCCCGATACATTAATACAAATTAAATAATCTTTATGCCTGATCATAATTATAAATCACATATCGCTACACACTTTTTCTCCATCGCTGCTGTCACTGAAATTACTTTTGTGTAAAAAACAGGAAAAATGGCCAAGTGGTGCAGACCAAGCTTGCTTCTGAGCACACTGGCTATGTTCAAACACACTCACATACAGGGCCCTATTTTGATGGACATCAGTGCATTTTTCTGCCATACGCCAGTGTTTTTGTTTCTGTCGATGCATTGTCTGTTTTTTACTCTTTCCATCCCATTACACCATCTAATTACCAGCTGAGGTGAGAGGTGGAAGCTCATTTCAAAGAGGTGTGGTGGTGCGTAATCTCAGGCCCATCACTAATATGGAACATGTTACGCCAATGTGCTTTTTGATCAGGAGAAAGGTGGTCTGTTGTCAGAAGTGTATTGTTTAATGCTATTTCAGCGGTGTGTTTTGGAATCATGCAACACATGCTAGGTCTGTTATTATAATGGTGAGAGTTGTAACAGTGATAATATAATCGCCTGTCATTTTAATTATAATATGATCACACAGTAAATAGTTTTTTTTTATTCATCCACTGTCATATGCGTCCCTCTGGGGCAGATAGAAAGGACTCACGTGCAGGGTGAACTTTTGCCATAATTTATTCCAGAGAAACAACATAAACAACAGTGAAACAGTGGCGTGGAGAGCGGCAAGTTATGATGGAGAATGCCATACTGAGGGTATGGCATGAGCAGTATATATAAGTAAGGGGCTGATTAACAAAATGAAGAACAGCCATGAATGATTAACAACAAAGGACCAATGAACAAAGGAGCAGAATAAACTGAGAGCACTGTCACAAAGTAAACACAACAGGAAGAGCAGGACAGGATAATGGCAATAATAATAATGCAGAGGATTACATAACTAAGAGTGAATATACAATGAATATAGTCTACAACATGCCTGTTTAAATATCAGGTTTTTGTGATGTAAAAAAAAATGAGACTAAGATAAATCATTTCAAAACTTTTTCCACTATTAATATGACCTATAACCTGTACAACCCAACTGAAGAAAAAAAAATGAAATCTTTTAAGGGGAAAAATAAAAAAATAAAAAACTTTATGCAACTTGGTTGCATAAATATGCACACTCTCTTGTAACGGGATGTGGCTGTGTTCAGAATTAACCAATCACATTCCAACTCGTTAACTGGGAGTCCACACACACCAACCATTTAAAGTACCTCTGATTAACCCCAAATAAAGTTCAGCTGTTCTAGTAGGCTTTTCCTGACATTTTTGTAGTCACGTCTTACAGCACAAGCCATGGTCCGCAGAAAGCTTCCAAAACATCAGAGGGATCTCAGTGTTCAAAAGTATCAGTCAGGAGAAGGGTACAAAAGAATTTCCAAGGCATCAAATATGCCATGGAACACAATGAAGACAGTAATCATCAAGTGAAGAAAACATGGCACAACAGTGACGTTACAAAGAACTGGATGCCCCTCAGAAATTGATGAAAAGATAAGAAGAAAACTGGTCAGGGAGGCTGCCAAGAGGCTGACAGCAACACTGAAGGAACTGCAGGAATTTCTGGCAAGTACTGGCTGTTAAGATAAGCCTTTAGATAAGATAAGCCTTTATTAGTCCCACAACGGGGAAATTCCAGGATTGCAACAGCACAGGGATAGCAACACTCAGAGCAACAATCAGAAGGCAAGAAAAAAAAAAAAGCAAGCAAGCAAGAGCAGCTAATATACATATGTACATATTACTATAAAATATATATATACACACACACAGACACACAGTGCAGAGCATTGTAGCTGGATGGAATAAATATATGAATATATAAACACACAGTGCGGAGCATTGTAGCTAGATGGAATAAATATGTACTGTAGATATATAAACACCCACAGTATGGAGCATTGTAGCTAGGTGGAATAAATATGTAAATATATAAACACACACAGTGCGGAGCAATGTAGCTAGATGGAATAATATGTAGATATATAAACACACAGTGCGGAGCATTGTAGCTAGATGGAATAAATATATAGATATATAAATATAAACACACCCAGTGCGGAGCATTGTAGCTAGATGTTTAGTACATGTAACAACAATTTCCTGTCTAGGGTGGCAAGACGGAAGTCTTATCTTATGAAGAAAAACATCCAAGCCCAGCTACATTTTGCAAAAGTACATTTGAAATCTTTCAAATGCACGTGGGAAAATGTGTTACGGTCCAATGAAACAAAGGTTGACCATTCTGGCAATAATTCCAAAAGGTATATTTGGCACAAACACAACACTGCTCATCACCAAAAGAACGCCATACCTAATGTGAAGCATGGTGATGGCACCATCATGCTTTTGGGCTGTTTTTCTTCAGCTGGAACTGGGGCCTTATTCAAGGTGGAGGGAATTATAAACAGTTCCAAATACCAATCAGTGTTGGCACAAAACCTTCAGGCTTCTGCTAGAAAGCTGAAGATGAAGAGGAACTTCATTTTCAGCATGACAATGACCCAAAGTACACATCCAAATCAACTAAAGAATGGCTTCACCAGAAGAAGATTAAGGTTTTTGGAATGGCCCAGTAAGAGTCCAGACCTGAATCCGATCGAACATCTGTGGGGTGATCTGAAGAGGGCTGTGCACAGGAGATGCCCTTGCATCTGACAGATTTAGAGCATTTTTGCAAAGAAGAATGGGCAAATATTGCCACATCAAGATGTGGCATGCTGATAGACTCCTACCCAAAAAGACTGAGTGCTGTTATTAAAGCCAAAGGTGCTGCAACAAAGTATTACTTTAAGAGTGTGCATATTTATGCAAGCAGGTTATTGTAAGTTTACTATTTTTTTTTTTTTGAAAGATTTCAGTTTGTTTTTCAATTGGGTTGTAGAGGTTACAGGAAACATTAAAGGTGGGACAATGTTTTGAATTGATTTATCTTGGTCTCATTTTTTTTACATCACAAAAACCTGGCATTTGAATAGGGGTGTGTAGACTTTTTTTTATCCACTATAACTGAGGTGACAATGAGAATACAAATGATGATAACAATTAGGGATGGGCATTCGGTGAAATTTTCTTCACCGATCGTCGGGAGAATTAATGATTAATAATCGGTTAATCATTAACATTTTTAGGTACGTAACAAGGCAGGTAGACTATATTAGAACATCAGGTGCACGGAGAGCCGCACAGCTCAAATCCACCTCTCTCTCTGTTCGCTGTTGTCATGTTGGCTCGGCTCGGGAATCTCGCAAGCTGATTGGCCGAGACGTTTCACCCCGCAAGCTGATTGGCCGAGACGTTTTACCCAGCTTCTGTCCCTGCCGAGCGGCCACCCAACAAACGAAGACCGCATTCATTGCTCTATCGCTCGTGTTACTTAGTCTAGCCGCGCGGAACTTTTTGCTGTTCTCTTGTGCCATTTTGTGCGAAATAGTCTTCCCGTCGAGCCACGACGCCGCCTCCTGCAGCTTCCCTCGACGATCCTGCGCCTCTAGCACCTGAGGAGCAGTAAAGCTCTCATTAACCTGTGCAGTAAATCATTTTCATCTTGAGTTACGTATCTTGTTATAAGAATAAAAGAGTTCTAAAAACATATTTATGTACACTTTATTTACATCTACGTATGTATGTACACTTACACGTGTGTGTGTGTCTTCTACCGAATCTTCATGACCTTCTCAATAAAGTTTCTGAAAAAAAAAAAAAAAAGAATCTTCACCGACCGCCATTACTCAGCGCGCAACCACTGTTGGCGGTTTCTTCGCGTAATAAGGGT
Organism: Pholidichthys leucotaenia; assembly: GCA_020510985.1. Lineage (NCBI taxonomy): Eukaryota > Metazoa > Chordata > Actinopteri > Cichliformes > Pholidichthyidae > Pholidichthys > Pholidichthys leucotaenia. The sequence goes on along the minus strand of CM035840.1, from coordinate 264,400,221 downwards.
GTTCCATGGACCCTGTCGATGAGGTATATCTGTATGCTGCATTGCAGTGATTGCAGTACACCTGGTCATTTTTTAAATTGAAATGGTCCCACGCAACACTTCGCCGTAATCGCTTCATGATTTGGCGATTGCCCTACGGAAGCGCGCATGTATCAACTGAGGCACGCCAGGGTACGGCGATGGTGTAATGTTGCCCCCTGGTGCCCAAATTTTGCCATTGCATTGTTTGAGGACAGCCGTGCACTAATAACCTCGGATTGTTTAAAAAAAAAAAAACGGTTTGTCGACGAAAATGAACTTCCTCGGTGAAATTCTTAATGATCAATTATCGGTTAATCGGTAAATTATGCCCATCCCTAATAACAATAATAGTCCAACCAAGAACATAAAGAATGGACAGGGATAATGACAACAGTAATAAAAAGTCCAAAAAGAGAACATTAAGTTTGGACAGGGTTGCACCCTGTCCAGACCATGACTTCCACATTCTCACTTTAATTGGGGACTTAACGTTGGAGTCTATGGATTAGGCATTAATGTATGATATACTGTATATATATATTTTTTTTTAGGAGAATGAATGAATGAACGTGAGGCTACTTTCAGTCTGAAGATTTTAAACTACAGAACTCTTCTGTGACAATGTTTTGTCCACTAAACTGTTGTGTGTCAATATTGCATCATCATATCTCGTGTTCTTTTGTGCTCACATGTTCCGATTAATGAAAAAAACACACTCAGATGGTGCATTCTGTTAAGTGAGGACAGTTTAATACAAACTATTTGAAAACACAACAGGGTTTTTCATTACACAGAGGAAAAAATGTTATGTGGGTTTATGATTCAGTTCTCTACTGGACCACAGCACTACCAGTTGTCTAACTGAGAAAACAGCTGTCACCACGACCCCGGAGAAGAGCTGGTATGTGCAGACAAACTGTTATCATTAGATATTCATTATCTAATAATAACAGTTTTTAAAACTTTAAACTCATTCACTGTCATTCTTTTAAAAGAATGATTCAAAATGACAATATCCCGACAGTAGTTTTGAAGTAAATCTATAATTTTGCATTCAACAGAGCAGATTAATACAGCTGAGGCCACAATGAGTGGCTCCTCTTTCTTGGTTTTAAAGAGAAGCTTTGATGAACGATAATACTTTTTTTTTTTTTTTTTTTAGATCGGGTTGACGATAATATAACTGAAGGAAACTCTGTCATCCTCATGGACAAAGAGAATGACTGGCACAATCTCTGAATTGTAGCCGACAGCTCCCATCCATGGGTAAGCAAGGCTGTGGCGTTAAAAAGCTCCTTGCTTTTAAACGCATTTTCACTTTGTGAATGAGCCTGCATTGTCCTCAGCGTAAAATGGAATTGTCCTCCCACTTAAACCGATTCCATGTTAGCATCACATCTTTGATCTAGCACTCGTTTATTAAAGGGAATGAGAGCAAAAGCAGTGATAGTGGGGTTTTTTTGTTTGTTTGTTTTTTCACATTACACCCCAAACAGAACTGTGAATTAATAAGAGCATCAGGACAACCCTTTTCAACTTTGCATCTGGGGGAAAATGCATTTCTGCACTCTTGTGATCAGGAAATGAACTTGGAAACGCCCATAAACATGTTCTGCATTACTGACAACTGACTGAGCGACTGTGTCCTTGTAATACGGCCCTTAGTTTTGCATAACTTTGGCGGTGCAGTGGCGCAGTGGTTAGCACTGCGGCAGCACAGCATCTCACCCTTGGCCATGGGATCCCTGGTTCAATCCCAGCCCCTGACCAACAGGGATCTGTGTGGAGTTTGCATGTTCTCTCCGTGTCTGCATGGGTTTACTCCGGGAGTTCTCCGGTTTCCTTCCACAGGCCAAAAACATGCAGGTTAGGTTAATTGGAGACTCTAAAGTGGCCCTAGGTGTGAATGGTAAAGGGATAGTGCCGTACTGTGGCTGCTTCATCCATCCAGGTGGATGCCCTCAATTTCTCCTCTGGGGATCAATAAAGTATACAAAATCAAAAAAAAAAAATAAATAACTTGTTACCACTCTGCACTGCAGAATGAGGGGGAGCTGTGGCGTTGGGCTACCACACCAGATTGTTTTTATTTCATTTATTTATTTATTTTTTCCTAATACATGAAGTTGAGAGATTTTTTTTTTTTAATCTCATCTAATGCCTCTTCTGTTATAGCACTGCTTTGCTTAGGGTTTCTCGTGGCAATTTGAATTTTTAAGCTCAATATTATGACTGAGGCTGTCATGATTGGGGCACGGCCAGGGACCCTGCCCACGCTTTATGTTCATTTTGGGTTTTGTTTTTGTTTATTATTATTATTATTATTATTATTATTATTATTATTATTATTATTATTACTGTTAAGTGCCCTTTTGCTTCCCCAGTCAGCTGTTGTTGCATGTAGTCCTGTCTTCATCCCCTGTTGTTGTTTGTGGTTGTCTTTTTTGTATTTTGGTTACATTGTATGGTCATTATTTATTTTTACTGTCAGTATTATTGTCCTTGTTGTCTTTGGCCATGTTGTGTCATCCCCTGTCTAAGTTCATGGTGGTTTGTGTACTTGTTTCCCTATTAATCCCCAGCTCCTAATGTTTCCATACCCATAGCCATTTCCTCATGTGTGCTCCTGTTCAGCTCTTGACTGTCTCCCAGCTGTCCCGTGCTCCCCTGATTAGTGTCCAGCCTATATACTGTATGTTGTCTTTTGCTTTCAGTTTATTGTCGGGTTATTGCCGCTGTAAGTCATTCCTGCTGTTGTTTGCTATGATTCCTCCTATCGAGCTCCCTATGTGTACAAGTTATCCTCCCTGAGTTTTTGCTATTCGTGACCCCAGTTTATTCCAGCCCTCATGCTGTGTGTTTTGTTTACTCCAGAGTTTTTTGTTAATAAATTATTATTATTTGCACCATAATCCTGCAGGCACCACGAGTCCTTCCTTCAAACCCTCATCTGCCCAGAGGGCAGATCGTGCCAGAGGCAAGCTTATTGGCAAGCGGGAGTTCGCTGGGCTGCTCTTGCTGCTGCCTTCGGCCTGGTGGTGGCTGGATAGCTGCTGCTGCTGCTACCTGGACTGTGCTTGTGCAGCGACAGCTGGAGTGTCAGTCTTGCTGCAGTGACAGTTTATGGGAGTGAAGGGGTCTGCTGGTTGACTATGAGCAGCAACAGCAGAGCTCTGAGTGATTCTGTTTTCATTGCATGCATTAGTGAGCAGAGTGGGTGCTGCATTTTGGCTGACAGTGACCCATAAACTCACCACCAGCTTCTTTAACTGATGTTATAAAGGGGTTTTTGGATGGATGGATTGGCTGTACTGGTGTTTGCTCCATTGTTTCATCTGCTGCTAGTGTTAGCCCCATGCTAGTCAGAAACAGGTTTGTGTGACCACCATTGACGTCTGTTGTTCGGTTCACAACATGCATATCAGCTCAAACAGTCTCTGTTTCTTCTGTTAAGAATGGGTTTGTGCTGGTGTTTTGCTTCTTTACCTGAGAAGTATCTGATCTTAAACTGTGGGGCTAATGAATTGAAGCATTGTCAGATTTGACCCCCTCTCATTATAACTGACTGATGAGTCCCAGTGCTACCTTTTGTTGTTGTCCAGATTTTAAGTGTCCCTTGAGAGTATAGCAGAAAGAATCTGGCTGATTTGGACCAAGGTTGCTAACTAACTTTTTCATCTGGGCACCCCACAAAAGCCAAAGGAGATGGAGAAATAAGTATCATTCAAGAGCAGAACCACTATTCTTCTGAACAGGTGGCAAACACATGCAGCACTATCTTTTCTGTGCTATTTCAAATTCAGGCTTGTCCAAGTACATTTGTATTGTTGCACTGTCTCCCTAACAGGCACCTAGCTGTCCTGAGCCATACACTTGCAGTTAGTATGGCTCCTACCCTTTTACCCACAAGGTCGTAGGCAGTTCTGATAATACTAAATTACAAACCACTGGGTCATTAACTGAAATATGGTGTGTTTGTAGGTTTTGACTGTCTGAAATGTGTCTATTGGTCATGTAATTATCAAAAAAAATTCAAAACAGTCAGTAAAAAAGAAACACACAGACTTTATCTCATTTTGCTCTCACAGAAACAGCAGAACAATTTTTGACTTTTCTGTGGAAATCGTGTACGTCATGATTTGACAAAGCCAACCCACCACCATCCTTGAAACATTCCTACTGCTCTATTATTGGTCTGCCGAGCTGTCTGTCATGTAGATGGAAGGGGTGCTAAAGGTAGCCTATTAGACCCTGAGCTATTAGCCCCCTAGCTAAAACTGGTACCAGGAGGCTTGCACCAAGTGTATATTATTATTTATATTATATTATTTTCTTCAGATCTTAGTCATCTTAACAGCCATCCAGTGGACAATATAACTCATGTGACTCTGGCCTATCTCCCAGTAATCTCTATGTGATTCCCCAGCAAATCACCAGCACTGGCACGCCAGTCGCTGCAACTGACCTAGCTTGGGACCCGAAGCTTCTGACACAAGGATGCTGGCTCTCATGGCCAGCACCCCCACTGTCCTTCGGGGAGCCACCTCGTAACAGGGTGTCCCCCAACTGGCCCTGGGAGCAGAGTGGAGTCCCGCAGAGTGAGACACTGCCCTTTGAGATCTTGTGGCTTTGCTCGGCTCGGCCAGCAGCCTCAGATCCAGGGCCAGGTCGGTTGCGGCAATCGGGGGGCTGGCTGGCATGCAGTGCTAGCGATTTGTTGTGGAATCACGGCAAAATTATTGGGAGATGGGCTGGAGTGACGAGAGATACGCCATCGACTGTGGCTGAGTGAACCAACGCTGCTCATCCGTGCTAGTAGGATGCTAAAAGCTAAATGATAGAAGCTAGTCAGCTAATGGTTAACTGACATAAGAGGGAGAGTGGAGCTGAATAGGTGAATGATATTTCTTAAAGTGACATGCATTAAATCAGAGCGTTTCAAGAAAGCCAGAAAAATACAAAATGAATTTGCTTCAATAATTTAAAAAAAATAAATGTCAACAAACTATGTCACATACATTTCGTTAAGACATGTGTGAGCTTTTAAAATGTGGAAAAAGTGCAGTCAATGAGCCCTTTAATGCAATTTGGCTTACTATTAGTGTGAGGGAATCGGATTTGTTTTATTGCCGTTATCACCCCCTAGTGGTTGTTTTGTGTATTTTATTTTGTTAACCTCAGAAACAGGAAGTGAAGTCATTTCCAGGTTTAAAAAAAGTGTGCTTTCTGAAGGTCTGGCCCAGGGTAGCCACATGTCTGTGTTCATCTCTTGCTTTCAAAGTCTTCCAAGTTTATAAACGGTATCATCTGTAAATTATATTGTTTTACTGGCATTAAAGTAACTTGTGTGCACCAGTATTAGTTCAAAAAGATGACATGTTATGTTGTTTAGATCCGGTTTGGAAATGTGTAACCTAAGCTAACAGCAGCTGACCTTACTTCTTAACCACCTATTTTGTGTGATATTTTTGGTTATATATGTATCTGACTCTGTGTTTTTTATCAGACACGTATTTGTAGACTGACTGACCAGGGAAATATTATGCTGATGTTTTTGTGTATATTCAGCTTGTCTATGTTACAATATACTGCATATCGATGTAACAATACAGTATGCATTTGTTTATCTCTGGTTTTATCAACAATTTCACATGTTTTCCTGATTAAAACGCCAAACTCAACATGATGGCCTGTTCCTTGGAGTCTGATCGGGAGAGTGTTTAGCTGTTTGTATAGCTGAGTGTACACTACCGTTCAAAAGTTTGGGGTCACTTAGAAATTTCCTTATTTTTGAAAGAAAAGCACTGTTTTTTTCAATGAAAATAACTTTAAACTAATCAGAAATACACTCTAATATCTAATATACATTGCTAATGTGGTAAATGACTATTCTAGCTGCAAATGTCTGGTTTTTGGTGCAATATCTACATAGGTGTATAGAGGCCCATTTCCAGCAACTATCACTCCAGTGTTCTAATGTTACAATGTGTTTGCTCATTGCGTCAGAAGGCTAATGGATGATTAGAAAACCCTTGTGCAATCATGTTAGATCAGCTGAAAACAGTTTAGCTGGTTAGAGAAGCTATAAAACTGACCTTCCTTTGAGCAGGTTGAGTATCTGGAAAAAAATATTATTTCAAATACAAATATTATTTCTAACTTTGTTAATGTCTTGACTATATTTTCTATTCATTTTACAACTCATGGTGGTAAATAAGTGTGACTTTTCATGGAAAACACAAAATAATTGTCTGGGTGACCCCAAACTTTTGAACGGTAGTGTATGTTCATGGGAACAACACTTAGTGAGGACAGAACAGTTAGCATGAACCAAGAAGACAATAGCATATATTATACTTTTGATAGCATATCTTGGTTGTGAAGGTCATCTCTTTTCAAATAGCACTGCACTTTTGAAAATTAGTATGTAACACAGCATACTGTTACAAGTCTCATTATATGAAATGAACAACCACTAATGTAATTAAGGATTATTATAAAACCTGCAAATCAGAGTGAGACTCATGAGATTCATCTTAAACTTCCTTGTATGGTTATAGTGAAATATACCTACTTCCAGAATACCTATAGTCCAATCACTTTACTCAGTTGGAATTAACTTCTCTATAATAGTTCATACTATACTACCACTATGCCTCTTGGTTCCATAATAGTCCATAGTCCACATTATTTATCCAAAACATCTCTCAGGCCTTCCCTTCAAACGCTGCAAATTCTCCCAAATCTAGAATACTTAATCTATGGTACTACAGTAGTTTTACCATTAACGTTTTTTTTCATTGTTTCCTGTGTAAGTCTCACTCCCTAGTAATAGTGGTATGCTCTTCTCTTAGATAACTAGTGGGAGATAAAGAAGTTATTGTTTAATGGTTGTATGTGTTGTGAAAATATACTAAAAGCCCATGAGAATGCCCTTCCCATTGTTGCATACAAGCTCATTTTTCTCAACCTTTCTTTGAGAGACTCTGTGCTGTCTCTCACCGATGCCTCCTCACTCCCCTCCCTTGCTTGCGCTCTCCCAGTCCTCCCATCCACTCCCACGCTGGGCCATCAGCCCACAGGGAAATTACAGGATGTCAGCAGAGTGGAAGGGAGGAATAGGAACAGTAGGGGGGGGGGGGGAAGCGACAATGGCAAGAAAAGAGAATAAAGGCAGGTAGCAGAAGTCATCTATCTTCTTTGACCATAAGTCCAATTTTGTATTTGTCATGTTTGCCAGTAGAGAGAGAAAACAAGGTGTGATACCAGCAGAAGGTTGACAGGTGAAGAAATAGATGTAGGCTTCCACTGGTTTGTCCTTAATAACAGGCTTTTGAGGCAAAAGGGCAAGCATGAAGATGTGCTGACATGTCACCCTCACCTGGCATCATAGCCGCATGTGAGATAACCGTGGACAATGGGCGCTTGGAGGGATGAAAATTTTTTCAGGCACGGCAGCACTTTAAAGTGTGCATGTAATACCCTTAAATTACCAAGAGAGAAATGAATACAATATGTGCACCGGTGGTGCCTTGGCTTGATCTTCCACCATACATTTTTAACTAAATACTGCTTAATTCTGCAAGTGATCAGTGAGGGAGATATTTATCCTTTTTGAATAGAAATTTACTCAGACTTAAAATGAAATATTCCCATAATTTGAGATGCCAGATTTCTAATTTTCATAAGCCATAAACCATAATCCATCCATCCATCCATCCATCTTCTTCCGCTTAATCCTTTTTCAGGTCGTGGGGGGGCTGGAGCCTATCCCAGCATCTTTGGGCAAGAGGCAGGGTACACCCTGGACAGATCGCCAGTCCATCATCAACATTAAAACAAAAAAGGAAATAAATATTTCACTTTAAAAGAACAGAAAATATTTGAGAGTTGATAATAATAAATCTGTGAATTTTTTTTACAATATTCTAATTTCTTGGAGATGCACCTGTCCATGAGAACTTTACTGCCTTGCTGTGTCATGTGTGGCTGTGGTCTAGCAATATTTTGGGGATCACAGAGGAGCTGAGTTACATTTAAAAAAGGGAGACTGGATTACTTACTTGTTATATACGGTAGTTCTTTTACTGTCAAGTGCTGGGTGGTGACGCTTATTTCCGGTGACGTCACAGGGCTGCCCTATGTAAGGCCGAGGGTGACCATCTTATGGTCTCTTGTCTCGCTTTGGCTGAGCCGGTGATCTGTCAATGGCTGTCAACAATCAGTGAGATCAATAAAGCTGTGTTCCAAATCACCTCGCCTCTTCTGTGAACCAGGGTAATATCAGACATAACATTGGCGACGTCAGATTAAATCATGGAGGCGTGCATAGTTCCAATTCGGCCTTTTCTCGAGTTTCCCGGGGAGCCGCTGGTGTCCTGGCTTAGGTGGTTTGAAGCCTTTTAAACTTATGTTGCCACGCTGGGACACCATGAGCTTGATAAGCTAAGAGCCCAGGTGCTTCTGGTTCACAGTTTGAGTATAGAGGGCCAGCGGGTTCTGCAAACGCTCGGGCCCTCAGGGACTTATGAAGAGGTAACGGAGCTGCTAGCTAGCCATTTCCACACCCCGTATAACATGACGGTCCGGAGGATCCGCTTTCGGCAGCGGCATCAGCAGGTAGGTGGACCCGTTCGGCGGCTAGTTTTGGGACACTGGAGGAAGACGTGATTCGTGACCATCTGGCAGAACAGTCATGCAGCGCTACATTGCGGGCTAGGCTACTTACAGCGCCTAGTGACCATACGTTAGCCAGAGCTGTTAAGCTTGCTTTCCAAATGGAAGCCGGGGACAAGCTAGCTCTGGCACTAACTGGACGCCAGTCACAGCAGCTGCTAGAGCCTCTCGTCGCGGCAAATGCCACAGACACAGATAGCGAAGATAGTTTGGATGATGAAGAGATGGAAGCCAATGCAACTAGCAGAAGTTCTGACCCATTAAAATTCCTTAGCATGGGCTGTGGGTCTGCGACACACCGCAAAAAGGCCAAGGACTGTCTGGCAAGAGGAGCACGTTGTCACAGATGTGGTCGCTGCTCCATGGTGGCAAAGCAGGAGCAATTTAGCCCAGGGTCAGTACCTAGACCAATGAACAACACCAATGGGCTGGCCCCAGATGCCTCCGGAGCCTGGCCGCGAAAGGACAGAGGGTCTGCGGCTACAATGGTGAATGTTACAATGGTATTAGAAGAGGTTGGGGCAGGACTGAGAAGCACAGAGGATCAGCGTGCTCAACAACAACATCTCAAGCCGAGCCGGGCCCCACTGAGGGTCCTGGATTGGGTTCGGAGCTGAGATGAGGAACATCTGTGGCGATAATGGGCCAGATGACAACCCGAGGAGCACCGGGAGTGTTTGTGCGTAGTGGACATACTGGGCACAGCGCACTTCAGGCCGTCTGACGGCTCGGTGTGGCATGAAAATCGGCTTCAGCATGCCTGGAAGGAGACTCCGAGAAACAAGGCTAAATATGGGACGAGGCTGAGGGTGAGGAGGAGCGGCTTCAGCGTTTAGAGGGCCAGCCATCACCACAAGGACCGGCTAATTTCAGGGGCGCATCTACTGAGAGGGTGCCCTTGGCCCCCATGCCAAATTATGTCCTTTTTACTTGGGTTAAAAATAGTACACAGTGGTGTGAAAAAAGTGTTTGCCCCATTCCTCATTTCTTATTTTTTGTATGTTTGTCACACTTAAATGTTTCAGATCATCAAACAAATTTAAATATTAGACAAAAATAACACAAGTAAACACAAAATGCAGTTTTTAAATGAAGATGTTTATTATTAAGGGGAAAAAAAAATCCAAACCTACATGGCCCTGTGTGAAAAAGTGATTGCCCCCAAACCTAATAACTGGTTGGGCCACCCTTAGCAGCAACAACTGCAATCAAGTGTTTGCAATCACTGGCAATGAGTCTTTTACAGCGCTGTGGAGGAATTTTGGCCCACTCATCTTTGCAGAATTGTTGTAATTCAGCCACATTGGAGGGTTTTCCAGCATCAACTGTCTTTTTAAGGTCATGCCACAGCATTTCAGTCAGATTCAGGTCAGCATTTTAACTAGGCCACTCCAAATTCTTTATTTTGTTTTTCTTAAGCCATTCAGAGGTGGACTTGCTGGTGTGTTTTGGGTCATTGTCCTGCTGCTGAACCCAAGTGCACTTCAGCTTGAGATCACAAACAGATGGCCGGACATTCTCCTTCAGGATTTTTTGGTAGACAGCAGAATTCATGGTTCCATTTACCACAGCAAGTCTTCCAGCTCCTGAAGCAGCAAAACAGCTAGAGACCATCACACTATCACCACAATATTTTACTGCTGGTATGATGTTCCTTTTCTGAAATGCTGTTACTTTTACGTCGGATGTAATGGGACACACACCTTCCAAAAAGTTCAACTTTTGTCTCCTCAGTCCACAAAATATTTCCCCAAAAGTCTTGGGGATCATGAAGATGTTTTCTGGCAAAACTGAGACGAGACTTTATGTTTTTTTTGCTCAGCAGTGTTTTTTGTTTTGGAACTCTACCAAGAAGGCCATTTTTTCCCAGAGTCTTTCTTATGGTGGAGTTATGAACACTGACCTTAACTGAGGCAAGTGACGCTGTCAGTTCTTTGGATGTTGTTGTGGGATCTTTTGTGACTTCTTGGATGAGTCGTCGCTGCGCTCTTGGGATTATTTTGGTCAGCCGTCAACTCCTGGAAAGATTCACCAATGTTCCATGTTTTCACCATTTGTGGATAATGGCTCTTACTGTGGTTTGCTAGAGTCCTAAAGCTTTAGAAATGGCTAGAAAATTGAACTCAGCTTTCCAAAGATGTGATAAACCACAGATAATTTATGTTTTAACCGGGGGGGGGGGTCACTTTTTCACACAGGGCCATGTAGGTTTGGATGTTTCTTTTACCCTTAATAATAAACACCTTCAATTAAAAAAAACTACATCTTGTATTTACTTGTGTTATGTTTGTCTAATATTTAAATTTGTTTGATAACCTGAACATTTAAGTGTGACAAACATACAAAAAATGAGAAATCAGGAAGGGGGCAAACATTTTTTCACACCACTGTATGTTGAAGTTCTGGTGTTGTTGGTGTTGTCATTTAAAAAAAAAATGTTATTAAAGGGATTGTTTTTTTGTTCTAGTTCAGGAGCACGGCATACAACTTTAATTATTGATGGGCTTCAGTTTACCCCAGCAGGTGGCAGAATAATCCACCTTGCCGTGTGGGCAGGACGGCCGTCCACCCATCCTCCCTATTTTAGGTTTTGTTGTGTGAATGTGTTAGGCCATTTGGAAATATTAGTTGTCATTTGTTAGTGCATGATTCTGGTCCCAAATTGGGGAGGGTTTCAATTGAGTTAGTGGTTTTGGACTTTTTAAATGGGGGAAAATGTTATATAGTTCATTTACTGTGACGCTCACCTCCAGTGACATCACCAGGCCGTCCTATGTAAGGCCGAGAGCGACAATCGTACAGTTTCTTATCTCGCCTGAGCTGATGATCTGTCAGTGGTTGTCAACAATCAGTGAGTTCAATAAAGCTGTGTTCCAAGTCACCTCGCCTCTTCTGTTAACCAGGGTAATGTCAGACATAACATTACAGTTGGAGTCTATAGATTAGGCGTTAATGTACAATTTTTAAGGGAGTGAATGAATGGACAGAGTTTGTGGATATGGTGCACAGGGGAGGCGCTGTGGGATACTGTCAGTCTGAAGATTTTAAATTACAAACCTCTTCTGTAAAAAAGAATTCTGTCCACAGAGGAAAAAAACGACATGTGGGTTTACGATTCTGTCCTGTTTTTGATTTAACGCTTTGGCGTTCTACTTTCATAAGACATCAGCGTCACCTGCTGTCCCTGGTGCACTTCTGCGCCTGTCACGTCATCATCATCATCATAGCAGTCTGTCGTGGGCGACAATGACTGTTTCATTTAGGTCTGATCAGATTCCTCCATGCAGGTCTGTCCTTAGATGGAAAAAGATGGCGGTGCGCATCTGTGCAGCGGCTCTTTGCTCCCTACTTTTGTTTGTATGTATGCTGTTTTTGGATATTGGACCGTGCGAAGCTGGATTTGTGTACAGTCGTAGTGAGCTGATAAATTTTGGACTTCAACAAAAGTCTGCTGTTACAGCAGTTTTTGAGAACACACAAAACATACCGGAGGCTATCTGTAGACCAGCAGGATCAACATGGATTGTTGTCGGTCCTGGGAAGTGACACAGACGGAGGAGGGAGAGAAAGAAAAAGCGGGGATGCCGGTCGGGCCTGCTAGCGAGGCTAAAGAGACAGCCGCATAGACCTTCGCTACCCAGCATTTTTTCTTTCCAACGCCAGAAGCATTGTCCACAAGATGGATGATTTAGAGCTACAGCTGGCAGCTAGTAAAACTGTGAGAGATTGCTGTATGCTGTTGTTAAAGGAAAGCTGGCTCCACCCGCTGATCACCGATGCTGCAGTGCAGCTACCAGAGCTCACACTTCATCGTATGGACCGAACAGCGGAATCCAGGAAACAGAGAGGGGTTGGTCTCTGTATTTTTCTTCACAACTCTTGAACTAATCACAGTCATATTATTAACACTTAGTGTTCTCCTGATCTAGAGACAATGTCAGTTTTATGTCGGCCTATTTATCTTCCGAGAAAGCTGACAGTGGTTATTATAACAGCGGATTTCTCCTGATGCAAATACTAAAGCAACCCTTAGTCATCTGTACAGTGTTATACATAAACAGCAGCAGGCCTATCCCGAGGGTGTTCACATTATAGCTGGTGATTTTGATCAAGCATGCTTGAAAACTGTGCTGCCTAATTTCACACAGTATGTGAAATGTGCCACTAGGGGAAAGCATTGTCTTGATCGGGTGTATTCAAACCTGAAGCATGCCTATAGAGCTGTGCCGTGTCCACATCTTGGCCTGTCAGACCATCTATCATTGCTCCTCATCCCAGCATACACCCCCCCCTCAGGAGAACTGCTAGACGTACTACAAAGAACATCACAACATGGCCTGATGGAGCTCTTTCTCAGCTGCAAGACTGTTTTTCAAACACTTTATGGGATTTATTCAAGAATCAGGATCTGGAAATGTACACACAGACTGTATTATGCTACATCACCTACTGTATCAACCAGGTGACTGTGGAAAAATGCATTAGGGTTTTTCCTAACCAGAAGCCTTGGATGACAAAATAAGTCCAGGCACTCCTCAGAGCTCATGATATAGCCTTCAGGTCAGGGGATACAGATCTGTATAGCACTGCCCGGGCTAATCTGAAAAAAGGCATTAAGGAGGCCAAACAGGCCTATAAGAGGAAAGTTGAGGACCACTTTTCTGATAATGATTCGAGACGAGTATGGCAAGGCTTTCACCATATCAGAAACTATAAGGGCAGCAGCATCATTTCCAGTGACATCAGCGCCTCACTGGCAGAAGAATTGAACTGCTTTTTCGCACGGTTTGAGAAAAATACACCTCGCCCAGACCCACTGACGTTATTGAATGCCAGCTCTGATGTACTTACCCTGCAGGATCATGAGGTGAGACATACACTGAGAGCAGTTCACCCGAGAAAGGCTACTGGTCCCAATGGAGTGCCAGGAAAGGTGCTCAGAGCATGTGCACATCAGCTATGCTCTGTTTTGACTGACATTTTTAATTTGTCTCTTAAGGCAGCCTTTGTTCCACAGTGTTTAAAATCTGCAGTCATTATTCCTGTGCCTAAAAATCATATAATCAGCAGTCTGAATGACTATCGACCAGTAGCATTAACACCCATTATTATGAAGTGTTTTGAGAAAATGGTATTGAAACATCTTTTGCCTAGTCTCCTCCCAGACTTTGATCGGTACCAGTTTGCCTACAGGCGGAGCAGATCCACTGAAGATTCTATTGCTATAGCTCTCCACTCGGCATTCAGCCATTTAGAAGACAAGGGGAGCTATGTAAGAATGTTGTTTGTGGACTATAGCTCGGTATTTAATACAATTATTCCCAACATTCTCATCACTAAATTGCTTCAGCTTGGTCTGCCTACTCACACATGCAGCTGGATTAAGGACTTCCTAACAAACTGAACACAGACTGTTAGACTCGGACCCTACTCCTCCTCTACAGTCATGCTTAACACAGGCTCGGCACAGGGCTGTGTGTTGAGCCCCACTTTGTATTCACTGTACACATATGACTGCATACCTGTTCATCCTACAAACATTATAGTGAAGTTTGCAGATGACACAACAGTAGTGAGGCTCATATCAGGAGGAGATGAGTCTGCATACAGAGGTGAGGTCCAGAAACTGGTGAGATGGTGCTCAGATAATAATCTGCTATTGAATACAAAAAAAACCCAAAAGAACTCATTATTGATTTTAGCATAGCAAGTGAGCCGCCTCCTTTATGTATAGGCAAGGAGTGTGTGGAGAGGGTGGAGGCTTTTAAGTTTCTGGGTGTTCATATTTCTCACAATCTTACCTGGGCAGTTAACACCATAGCTACAATAAAGAAGGCTCAACAACGTGTACACTTTTTGAGGCTCCTCAAGAGGAATAGCCTGAATGCACAGTTGCTGGTTTTATTTTATCAATCTGCTTTTGAGAGCATTTTGTCATGTGGCGTCACAGTTTGGTATGAGGGCTGTTCAGCCACAGACCGCAAAGCCTTCCAGAGAGTGATCGAGACTGCGCAAAAAATCACTGGCTGTTCTCTCCCTTCTCTGGAAGAGATTTCCAGGTCTCGGTACCTAAACAGAGCGACTGCCATTATTAAGGACTGCACTCATCCAGGTCATGATTTCTTTCACTTGCTCCCCTCAGGAAAGTGGTACAGATCCCATAAAACCCGGACTACCAGGTTTAATCATAGTTTTTTTTTTCCCAGCAGCAGTACGTATTTTGAACAGATTTATGTAACACGTACAGAATGCTGATGTTATTTTAGGTTATTTTAGGTTATTTTGTGGCAATAACCTTGTGTGTATAAGCTGGTCTTATTTATTTATCGCTCAGAATGTTTTTATTATTACTATGTACATATTGAGTTTAACTTTTTAGGTATTATTGTTTTAAGCATTATTTATTGTTGTAATTATGAGAATATTAAATGCGTGAGTTAATTGTGAGTGTGATGGTTTGTTTTAGGGAGCAGTATCTCAATTTCGTTGTATTGTTTTTTAGCAATGGAATGAAAATAAAGGCACTTTGACTTTGACTTTGACTTAGCCTTCCACTGCCAGGAACTCCTGTCTAAATCCAGCTTCTTCAAGTTTCTTTTTACAGTGTCTTTAAATCTGAGCCCTGATTGCGTTTGCCCTTGCATAACTGTGAGTAGAGTAACTGCCGAGGGAGACACTGGTGGTCTGTCCTCTCAACAAGTCCGAGCCATCTCAGGTTCATCTGTATTAGCATGTCCTCCATTGATGGTAGACCAGCTCATTTCAACACTTCTATGTTGGTTATCTTGTCTTTCCATGAGATGTTCATTATGGCTCAAAAGTGTTTCATCATGTACGCGTGGAGTTTCTTTACCTGCACTCTGTAGACAGTCCAAGTTTCAGGACCGTACAATAGAGTAGCCAGTACTGTTGCTCGGTCCAAGCCGGTTTCATGAGTTTGTTTTTTAAAATAATTCTGTTGAACCACAATTCAAAAGCATTGTCTGATTTTCATTGGTTAATTTTCATAGAATTTTTTTTTTATTACCACTTTTGTCAGATTCATGTTATTTCTGTGACCATTGTGGGTTTTTCTTTCATTAACAGAGGGGTACCAACAATTTTGTCCACTGCTGTACATAAGTATTCACAGCCTTTGCTCAATACTTTGTTGATGCACCTTTAGCAGCAATTACAGCCTCAAGTCTTTTTTAATATGATGCCACAAGCTTGGCACACCTATCTTTGGGCAGTTTTGCCCATTCCTCTTTGCAGCACCTCTCAACCTCCATTAAGCTGGGTGGGAAGTGTTGGTGCACAGCCATTTTCAGATCTCTCCAGAGATGTTCAATTGGAATCAAGTCTGGGCTCTGGCTGGGCCACTCAAGGACATTCACAGAGTTGTCCTGAAGCCACTCCTTTGATATCTTGGTTGTGTGTTTAGGGTCGTTGCCCTCCTGAAAGATAAACCGTTGCCCCAGTCTGAAATCGAGAGCACTTGGAGCAGGTTTTCATCCAGGATGTCTCTGTACATTGCGGCATTCATCTTTGATCGTGACTAGTCTCCCAGTTCCTGCCGCTGAAAACATCATGCCAAAGAGTTCAATCTTTGTCTCATCAGACCAGAGAATTTTGTTTCTCATGGTCTGAGAGTCTTTCAGGTGCCTTTTGGCAAACCCCAGGTAGGCTGCCATGTGCCTTTTACTAAGAAGTGGCTTCCGTCTGGCCACTCTACCATACATGCCTGATTGGTGGATTGCTGCAAAGATGGTTGTTCTTCTGGAAGGTTCTCCTATCTCCACAGAGGAACACTGGAGCTCTGACAGAGTGACCTTTGGGTTCTTGGTCACCCCCCTGACTAAGGCCCTTCTTTCCTGATCACTCAGTTTAGACGGTCGGCCAGCTCTAGGAAGAGTCCTGGTGGTTCCGAACTTCTTCCATTTACAGATGATGGAGGCCACTGTGCTCATTGGCAGCAGAATTTTTTTCTGTACCCTTCCCCAGATTTGTGCCTGGAGACAACCCTGTCTCGGAGGTCTACAGAGAATATCTTTGACTTCATGCTTGGTTTGTGCTCTGACGTGCACTGTCAACTGTGTGACCTTACATAGACAGGTGGGTGCCTTTACAAATCATGCCCAATCAACTGAATTTACCACAGGTGGACTCCAATTAAGCTGTAGAAAAATCTCAAGGATGATCAGTGGAAACTGGATGCACCTGAGCTCAGTTTTGAACTTCATGGCAAAAGGCTTTGAATACTTATGTACATGTGATTTCTTAGTTTTTTTTTATTTTTAATAAATTTACAAAAATCTCCATTTTTTTCTTTACATTGTCATTATGGAGTATTGTGTCTACAATTTTCAAGAAAAAAAAATGAATTTAATCCCTTTTGGAATAAGGCTGTAACATAAAATGTGGAAAAAGTGAAGTGATGTGAATACTTTGCTGATGCACTGTACTAACTGCTCTTGATGGTTCCATCAGTATGTGAATGTCTAGTTGTATTGCTTTGGATAAAAGTGTCTGCTAAATAAGGAAAATGAAAAATGAAACCCTTTTGTGGAGTATTAAATAGTTTTAAAGACAAGACTGATCAGCCTCCATCTCTCCCTACCATTAATGCTATTAACATTTTTTTTAATTTTTATTTTTTAGATAAAAAGGTTGTAATATAAATGTCTCAGGAAGGAAATAGGGAAGCGGGGGGGTTTGGTCCATGACATAGGCTAAAATTGTGGCTTATATACCGTTGCTTTCCGACAGCTCATTCTTATTGTTTCTGTTACGACCCATTTTCTGGGCCAAGGCCAGAATAGCCTATTTCTGTTTCAGCCCACTTTCTGGGCCGTAACAGTTTTGTTTGGAGTATAAATAAGCTCCGTTATTCAAGACGGCAGCACCTCTGGTGTTGAGACTAAGTATGATACAGTCAAGTGCAAGCTTCATGTGATGTGAGCTGTATTCCAATATTTATTTCTCTGCAGGCCTTTGCCAATTAATAATAGACTGCTGGCTGTAGTTGTAACAAATCTGGCATACAGTTAATTTTTGCACAGCTAAATTTTTTTTTATCTTCCAACTTTTCCAGATGTTGTACTGAAGTCATCAAAGAGGCAACAGAGGATGCTGTCTGAAGACATGCTGTGGAACACTTGAAACATGCTCCAGGAAGAAGAGGAGGAGTTGGATATACACAACATTCAGGAGTGTGATTTTTAAAAAATTATTCTGGATTTCAAGTTCTTGGAATGTAAATAAATGTTTACTTGTTACTTGTTGTTGCTTTTTTGTCCTTGGCCAATCTCATGCCTGAACGTTAAATATACATTTTACGACACCCTTCTATGCTCTCTCCTTTCAAGAGATTCAATTTGTGTTCTGAATGTTGTGTTGGATGTCGCTGTGGAAAAACAAGGTGGGAAATAGACCATACATTATCTGTAAGGTAGCAGTCCTCACTATATATATATATATATATATATATATATATATATATATATATATATATATATATATATATATATATATATGTGTGTGTGTGTGTGTGTGTGTGTGTGTGTGTGTGTGTGTGTGTGTGTGTGTGTGTGTGTGTATGTATGTATGTATGTATATATAAACACATACATATAAATATACATATATACATATAAATAGACCCCCCGGGGTCTCCTCCCAGTGGGACGTGCCTGAAACACCTCAAGTGGGAGGCGTCCAGGAGGCATCCTAATCAGATGCCCATACCACCTCAACTGACTCCTTTCAATGTGGAGGAGCAGCGGTTCTACTCTGAGCCTCTCCCGGATGACTGAGCTCCTCACCCTATCTCTGAGGGTGAGTCCAGCAATCTTACGGCGAAAGCTCATTTCAGCCACTTGTATCCGCGATCTCGTTCTTTCGGTCATTACCCAAAGCTCGTGACCATAGGTGAGAGTAGGAACGTAGATCGACAGCTTTGCCTTAGAACTAAGCTCCCTCTTCACCACAACAGACCGGTCCAACGTCCGTATCACTGCAGATGCTGCTCCAATCCGTCTGTCGATCTCTCGATCTATTTTCCCCTCACTCGTGAACAAGACCCCAAGATACTTAAACTCCTCCACTTGGGGCAGGAGCCTGTCCCCAACCCGGAGAGGACAATCCACCTTTTTCCGGCTGAGGACCATGGACTCAGACTTGGAGGTGCTGATTCTCATCCCAGCCGCTTCACACTCGGCGGCAAACCGTCCCAGCAAGAGCTGTAGGTCATTGCTGGATGAAGCCAACAGGACAACATCATCTGCAAACAACAGAGATGAGATCCTGTGGTCACCAAGCATGACACCCTCCATTCCCTGGCTGCACCTAGAAATCCTGTCCATAAAAATTATGAAAAGGATCGGTGACAAAGGGCAGCCCTGGCGGAGTCCAACTCTCACTGGGAATGACTCCGACCGAGTGTTGGCAATACGAACCAAACTCTCACAACGGTCGTACAGAGACCGAATAGCTCGTAACAACAAGCCCGATACCCCATACTCCCAAAGCACCCCCCACAAAAATCCACGAGGGACGCGGTCAAATGCTTTCTCCAAGTCCACAAAACACATGTAAACTGGTTGGGCAAACTCCCACGAACCCTCAAGAATTCTCGAGAGGGTAAAGAGCTGGTCCGAGCTCTTTATATATATATATATATACAGTATATATATATATATATATATATATATATATATATATATATATATATACTTTTTTTTTCACGAGATTCACATTGCAGAGCAAAGTCAAAGCGAGAGACACTTTTATAACAATACATCAAGTCAACTGCACAGATGAGAATTTCTACATATAAATTAGTCATCCCACAAAAAAATCTCAACCCAATACATTTTCAGTTGAGACCACTTTTCTTGCTTTTCTGAGTTCACTGCCAGATCGATAACTTTCACTGAATTTTATATGTGCTGTTATGAAATGGTACTCCAGTTTGCTTTGTTTGAAATGGGTGTGGGATTGCTTGAATATGAAGCACAGAGGGTTTATGCTTCGAAGAACAAAGAATTTGTCCATTTCTGTTGAGATTTGCTATGGTCATCTTGCATGCCTCATACCTGGAGAAAGAGAATGTGGATGTTTGCGTGTGTGTAGCATTCATAGTATATTTACATAGCACATTTTTCATGTATTTGCTGTTTATAAAGACCCTAAGTCACGCCCCCTTTACCCTTAAATTGAAAAAATTCTCCACTGAAATGAATGGCGAGAGCAAAATTATGCTTTGATCCTGATCAAATTCTGCCACGAGTTACACATATGTTTGTCAATTTAAAAGATAATTTTCGACATAAATAAAGTTGTCGGGTGTCGTATAATGACAATAATGTTTATGTAATGTTTAAATTTTGTTTAAACGACAAGTGGACAACTCCCATCATTCCACATCACTAAACTGTAATAATGTTTAATGCTATTTATGTGGGAAATTATCTTTTATATTGACAAACATATGTTTGGTAAAATTTGATCAGAGTCAAAGGATAATTTCACTTTTGCCATTCATTTCAATGGAGATTTTTTTTCAATTTAAGGAAATAGAGGGGGCGTGACTTCAGCGCTGTATTATAAGCTACAGTACATTTTTTTATGTATACATTACGTTGAAATTAGGTCCTTATAAGACATTGAATGGACGTGTCAGGAAAGCAGCTTCAGGGTGGTTTAGCGTGCATTTTTTTTTTTTTTTTTTTAACATACTGCAGCTCTGGGGCTGTTTAGCGTGAGTTTTATTATGTTCTCTAATATATTGCATGATGGATTTTGTAGTGTTGGTTTCATGCTTTGAAACTTGATTGGGATTGTTATTTTCCTTGTCTTTTGGTTTGGTTGTGAGTGATGATTGCCTACACCTGAGCTTACTGTTTCCAATCAGCGAGAGCCAATCAATGAGCTCTAGCTGCAAACTCTTCCCCGGCGGCACCTATTAAAGGATGGTGCAGGACTGTGGTTAGAGATAGTACATGGTCACGTAGATTGGGACGAAGATCCGACCGAGATGGATTGATTGACTGATGGAGCATGCAAGCAGAAAGGAGAGGACGGCAGTTGAGGAGAGGCTCACGTGAGTGAGACTTTATAAACGCAGCAGGTGCTGGGATTAGCAGCAGCAGTTTGGGACCGAAGATGCTGTGAGGACACCAGAGGGTCCAGCCGAAGGAGACACAGTTGTGTGGAGAAAAGGCTCATACACAGATAAGTGGAACAAATGTGCTTATTGTCTGTGTACATGTGAATGATTACCAGCCCCCCCACCCCCCCGGTGTATCTGTGGGGTGTTAAGTTTGTGCTGCTTTGTGTGCTGCAGGTAATCCCAGATGACAGATCCGCAGAAGCCTGCTCCTCTTCCCTCCTCCTGCCTGCTTCCTCTCCCTGGTGCCAGGATTCCCCACCAGGGACGTGTATAAAGGGTTTTGGACGAGACCTGACAAACAGCAGGTCTTTCTATTTTAAATTACGTGCTCACAGTAATTTCCATCCTCAAACTATGACATTTTTCTGGCATTGTCTGGCAGGACTCCCTTTCTACACAACACAAACATAGAAGGGTATGTTGAACCCTCTGTTTCAGCTGTAAATAGTCTTGCTGTAGTTAATACTATTGTCATGCCATGGTTTACGGGGCACCTTGGGTCCCAAAGTTTTCTGGGGACAATGGTGAGATTAAGTTTGGGGAATGTCTATGGCAGATGGAGGCAATGTTGAGAGCCCAGGGCCTCAGTGATGATCAAAAGGCCAATTTTGTTATTGGGGCCTTAGAAGGCGAGATTAGGAGGGATTTTTTTTTTTTTTGGCTAGATTCCAACTTAAGAAGAAATGTTAGAGAAATTCTGTTTCACTTTAAGATGTTGTATGGCAAGCAAACCCCCTTAGCTGAATTACGGGTCCAATTTTCAAGTGTAGGCAGGGGGATGGAGAAAGTGTGGGGTCATTAATCCTACACCTACGAGAGCTTTTTGGATGGTGGCATGATCAGGAACCTGATGGCTCAGTTCAAGATGGAAATGCAGCTTGTGATCAACTAATACTGGGTCTGTGGGCTGGTGCTGTTCAACAAGAGTTGCAGCGGCTTGTGAGACGTGAGCCACGAATGACTTTCTCTGAAGCCTGCAATGAAGCTCGAGCACTGGAAAGAGAACATCTAGGTCAAGAGAAAGTATGGACATTGAGGGTAAATGCACCTGCACAGATCACACACCTGCCAGAAACGGATGATTGGAGAGAGAATTTTAAGGCAGAAATATGTCATGAAGTGCAAGAAAAAATGCCCATGCTTAGCCGTACCTTGATGGAGGAGATAAAACTACAGTTACCTAGTATGCACTACAGTAATCCATCAGGGGGCAATTCCTCTAGAGAGAAATACACTTCTACCTCCCACAGTAGGCCAACTTTCCAGTTGGATGAACAAGGCCGTCCCATTTGCAGAAGTTGCAATAAGTCAGGCCACATTCAAAGGTTTTGTCCTGACTGAAATCAACAGGCACAGGTTTTTAAAGTAGTTGCCCCACCCACCATTGGGCAGGTTACTGAGGAAACCGAAACTGGGACTTTGAAGGAGAAAATGGTTGGCTCATGCCCAGGAGTGGAAGTGAAGGTGGCTGGTATAAAAGTTCCTTGTGTTTTAGACACGGGGTCTCAAGTGATATTGTTCTCTGAATCTTTCTTCTAGAAGTGGTTAAACCATGTCCATTTAGCAGATGTAGGAGAGCTGGAGTGGCTGACTCTTAAAACAGCTCATCATAGCAGTCTGTCGTGGGCGACAATGACTGTTTCATGTAGGTCTGATCAGATTCCTCCATGCAGCTCTGTCCTTAGCCTTCCGCTGCCAGGAACTCCTGTCTATATCCAGCTTCTTCAAGTTCCTTTTTACAGTGTCTTCAAATCTGAGCCTTGGTCTACCCTGATTGTGTTTGCCCTCGCATAACTGTGTAGAGTAACTGCCGAGGGAGACGCTGGTGGTCCATCCTCTCAACATGTCTGAGCCATCTCAGGTTCGTCTGTATTAGCATGTCCTCCATTGATGGTAGACCGGCTCGTTTCAACACTTCTATGTTGGTTATCTTGTCTTTCCATGTGATGTTCATTATGGCTTGAAGGTGTCTCATCATGTATGCGTGGAGTTTCTTTACCTGCACTCTGTAGACAGTCCAAGTTTCAGTACCGTACAATAGAGTAGCCAGTTCTGTCGCTCTGTACACTTTGCATTTCACACAGATAGACACATGTTGATTGTTCCACAGTCTCTCCCTCAAGTTTCCAAACACAGCACTCACTCTTCTCATTCTGAGAGATAGTTCATCCTCCAGCCTAGCATTCTCTGAAACAGTACTCCCTAGATACTTGAAAGTCTTGCACTTGAATAGTGGCTCTGTACCAATGCTGATCTCTTCTGGTAGTAATGTTGATAACTGTAACTTTGGTGGTTGATAAAGACACTCTGTCTTCTTGATGTTGATTTTGAGGCTGAATTGGCTAGCTGCCCTTGCAAATTTCTCCACCAAAGATTGCATATCTCCCATACTGTGTGCAACTAGAGCACTGTTGTCGGCAAAGAGCATTTCTCTTACTACCTTTATCGATGTCTAACTCCATCCATCCATCCATCCATCCATCTTCTACCGCTTTTCCGGAGGTCCGGGTCGCGGAGGCAGCAGTTCAAGCAGAGAAGCCCAGACTTCCCTCTCCCCAGCCACCTGCTCCAGCTCTTCAGAGGGGATACCAAGGCGTTCCCAGACTAGCTGGGAGACATAGTCTCTCCACCGAGTCCTGGGTCTGCCCCGGGGTCTCCTCCCAGTGGGACGTGCCTGAAACACCTCAAGTGGGAGGCGTCCAGGAGGCATCCTAATCAGATGCCCATACCACCTCAACTGACTCCTTTCAATGTGGAGGAGCAGCGGTTCTACTCTGAGCCTCTCCCGGATGACTGAGCTCCTCACCCTATCTCTGAGGGTGAGTCCAGCAATCCTACGGAGAAAGCTCATTTCAGCCGCTTGTATCCGCGATCTTGTTCTTTCGGTCATTACCCAAAGCTCGTGACCATAGGTGAGAGTAGGAACGTAGATTGACTGGTAAATCGACAGCTTTGCCTTAGAACTAAGCTCCCTCTTCACCACAACAGACCGGTATAACGTCCGCATCACTGCAGATGCTGCTCCAATCCGTCTGTCGATCTCTCGCTCCATTTTCCCCTCACTCGTGAACAAGACCCCAAGATACTTAAACTCCTCCACTTGGGGCAGGAGCCTGTCCCCAACCCGGAGAGGACAATCCACCTTTTTCCGGCTGAGGACCATGGACTCGGACTTGGAGGTGCTGATTCTCATCCCAGCCGCTTCACACTCAGCGGCAAACCGTCCCAGCAAGAGCTGTAGGTCATTGCTGGATGAAGCCAACAGGACAACATCATCTGCAAACAACAGAGATGAGATCCTGTGGTCACCAAGCATGACACCCTCCATTCCCTGGCTGCGCCTAGAAATCCTGTCCATAAAAATTATGAACAGGACCGGTGACAAAGGGCAGCCCTGGCGGAGTCCAACTCTCACTGGGAATGACTCCGACCGAGTGTTGGCAATGCGAACTAAACTCTCACAACGGTCGTACAGAGACCGAATAGCTCGTAACAACAAGCCCGATACCCCATACTCCCGAAGCACCCCCCACAAAAATCCACGAGGGACGCGGTCAAATGCCTTCTCCAAGTCCACAAAACACATGTAAACTGGTTGGGCAAACTCCCACGAACCCTCAAGAATTCTCGAGAGGGTAAAGAGCTGGTCCGATGTGCCACGGCCAGGACGAAAACCACATTGCTCCTCCTGAATCCGAGGTTCGACCAACGGCCGGACTCTCCTCTCCAGTACCTTGGCATAGACCTTCCCAGGGAGGCTGAGGAGTGTGATCCCTCTAAAGTTGGAGCACACCCTCCGGTCCCCTTTTTTGAAGAGAGGAACCACCACCCCGGTTTGCCATGCCAAAGGCACTGCCCCCGACCTCCACGCAATGTTGCAGAGGCGTGTCAACCATGACAACCCAACAACATCCAGGGCCTTGAGGTACTCGGGGCGAATCTCGTCCACCCCCGGGGCCCGGCCACCAAGGAGATTTTTAACCACCTTGGTGACCTCAGCCCCTGTGATAGGCGAGTCATCCCCCTCGTCCCCAAACCCTGCTTCCTCTGTGGAAGGCGTATCAGTGGGATTGAGGAGATCCTCGAAGTATTCCTTCCACCGCCCGACGATATCCCCAGTTGAAGTCAACAGTGTCCCATCCGCACCATACACAGTGTGGACGGGGAGCTGCTTTCCCCTCCTGAGCCGCCGAACAGTTTGCCAGAATCTCTTTGAAGCCGACCGAAAGTCTTGTTCCATGGCCTCACCGAACTCCTCCCATACCCGGGTTTTTGCTTCAGCAACCACCCGAGCTGCACTCCGCTTGGCCTGCCGGTACACCTCAGCTGCTTCGGGAGTCCCACAAGCCAACCAAGCTTGATAGGACTCCTTCTTCAGCTTAATGGCCCCCCTCACCACTGGTGTCCACCACTTGGTTCGGGGGTTGCCACCACGAGATGCACCGACCACCTTGCGGCCGCAGCTCTGGGCTGCCGCTTCAACAACAGAGGTGGAGAACATGGCCCATTCAGACTCCATGTCTCCAGACTCCCTCGGAATGTGGTTGAAGTTCTTCCGGAGGTGGGAGTTGAAGACCTCCCGGACAGGGGCCTCAGCCAGACGCTCCCAGCACACCCTCACTATACGTTTGGGTCTACCAGGTCTGAATGGCTTCCTCCCCTGCCATCGGATCCAACTCACCACCAGGTGGTGATCAGTTGACAGCTCTGCACCTCTCTTTACTCGGGTGTCCAAGACATACGGTCGCAGGTCTGATGATACGATAACAAAATCGATCATCGACCTGCGGCCTAGGGTGTCCTGGTGCCAGGTGCACATATGGACACCCTTATGCTTGAACATGGTGTTCGTTATAGACAGACTGTGGTTAGCACAGAAGTCCAATAACTGAACACCACTCGGGTTCAGATCGGGCAGGCCGTTCCTCCCAATCACCCCCCTCCAGGTTTCACTGTCGTTGCCCACGTGCGCATTGAAGTCCCCCAGTAGGACAATGGAGTCTCCAGGAGGAGCACCCTCCAGCACCCCAGTCACAGACTCCAAAAAGGGTGGGTACTCTGAAACATCATTTGGTGCATAGGCACAAATGATGGTCAGGACCCGTTTCCCAACCCGAAGGCGCAGGGAAGCAACCCTTTCGTCCACCGGGGAAAACTCCAATATAGAGGCAGCAAG
Source organism: Pholidichthys leucotaenia (assembly GCA_020510985.1). NCBI lineage: Eukaryota > Metazoa > Chordata > Actinopteri > Cichliformes > Pholidichthyidae > Pholidichthys > Pholidichthys leucotaenia. Next base: position 264,374,197 of record CM035840.1, on the reverse strand, counting down.
GTGGGGCGATACAAGAATACCTACCCCTGCTCGTCGCCTCTCGCCCGGGGCAACTCCAGAAAAGGCCAAGCTCCAGCCCCTCTCCAGGAGACTGGTTCCGGAACCGGAGCTGTGTGTTGAGGTGAGGCCGACTATATCTAGCCGGTATCGCTCAATCTCGTACACCAGCTCAGGCTCCTTCCCCACCAGAGAGGTGACATTCCACGTACCAAAAGCCAGTTTAGAAAGCTTGGGATCAGTCCGCCAAGGTCTCCGCCTTTGACTGCCACCTAATCCACATAGCACCGGACTTCCATGATCCCTCCTGCAGGTGGTGAACCTACTGGAGGGCGGACCCATGTAACTCCTTCGGGCTGAGCCCGGCCGGGTCCCATGGGTGGAAACCCAGCCACCAGACGCTAGCCTTCGAGCCCCTCCCCCAGGCCTGGCTCCAGGGTGGGGCCCCGGTAACCCCATACCGGGCGGGGTACACTGAATCCTTGATATACAATTTATCATGAGAGTCTGTTGGATCGTTCTTCGTCTGGCCCTTCACCCAGGACCAGTTTGTCTTGGGAGACCCTATCAGAGGCAAATTGCCCCGGACAACATAGCTCCTGGGATCACTGGGGCACGCAAACCCCCCCACCACGATAAGGTGACGATCCTCTTGGATTTAAACTATGCCACACTGAACAAGTCTGCTTCTTTCCTTGTTTGAATGTATACTCCTTCTGAAGTGTCTTTGAAGGCCACCTCAAGCATGGCTGCCAGATATAGCGAGAAGAGTGTAGGTGCCATCACACACCCTTGTTTCACCCTGTTGCTTACTGAAAAGTCTTTAGATGCTGAAGCACTCATTGTCACGTTTGCTTGCATACCTGTATGGAGTGTCTCGATCAGGCTGACAAACTCCTCTGTACAGCCATATTTCTTGAGTACCTGCCAAAGTCCTTGTTGCGAAACAGTATCGAAGGCTTTACTGAAGTCAATGAAGAATACATGAAGTGGCATGTTCTGTTCAATACACTTTTCTTGAACCTGTTTCAAGCAGAAAATCATGTCCATTGTGCTTCTTCCACTTCTAACGCCACACTGGGTTTCTGGTAGTACATTTTGTGAGATGTGTTCATTAAGTCTGTTCAGTAGTACACGTGAGAGAATCTTACCAACAGTGGCTAGCAGTGATATACCTCGGTAATTTCCACAATCTTTCCTGTCACCTTTCTTGAACAAAGGCACAATACTTGCATCCTTCCAGACTTGGGGTACTTTCTGGGCATTCCATATCTCTTGCATGAGCTTGTGCAGGCAGTTGGACAGCTGAACATCACCAAATTTCCACACTTCTGCTGGAATTCCATCCCTTTCTGGAGCTTTACCATCTTGTGTTGTCCTGATAGATGCCATTAGTTCATCAAGATTTGGTGGTTCATCCAGACTTGATGCAGCTGGTCGCTGCGCTAGAGCGTCTTTAGCCCCTTCAGTGAGATCTCAAGGGTTGTTAAGTAGTTGGTCAAAGTGGTCTGCAAATCTGTCCAGGATCTTGTCTTTCTCCTGCAAAACCATTTCACCATCCATAGCCTTTAGTTGGATCAGTCCTTTTGGTTTAGGGCCGTAGATTTCTCTCAAACCTGTGACGAATGTTTTCATGCCCTTCCTGTCTGCTGCAGTTTGAAGTGCCTCTGCTTTTTCATCCCACCAATTGGACTTCATCTCTCTGGTGTACTTTTGTAGCTCACTTTGAGCCTTTGAGTATTTCTTCTTCTTCGACCTTGTGTTACACTGTAGGTTTTCCTGCTTAGCTGTGTTCCTCAGTTCTAGTAGTTTCTTCAGATGGGCTGCATGGGCTGCACGGTGGCGCAGTGGTTTAGCACTGTGGCAGCACATTTTTACCCTTGGCCGGGGGATCGCGGGGATCATGAGATCGTGGGTTCGATTCCAGCCCTCGACCAACAGTGAGCTGTGTGGAGTTTGCATGTTCTCCCCGTGTTGTGTGGGTTTACTCCGGGATTTCTCCGGTTTCCTCCCGCATACCAAAAACATGTAGGTTTAGGGCACTTGCGCATGCAGCGACCAGCAGCCGGTGGCTTGTCACCAGACTGCAAACCAAATCTACCTACAGGTACAAATAAGTAACAAAAAAAAAAGATGTCCATCATGCTCATCAAACCAATCTTGATGTTTTCTCTCAGGGTGGCCTAATACATCACTCGCAGTCTGATACATCATATCCTTCAGTGTTTCCCATTTCTATTCTATGTCATTCTCTGAGTTGTTGCTGTCCCAGTTTTTACAATTTTCATCCATTTCCTGTGTAAGTTCTTCCTGCTTCTTTTGGCCTTTCAGTGCACTAGTGTTTAGCTTCTGTGGTGGCTTCACACCCATCCTGCAGTGCTGTTTTTGTCTGCAAATCCTTAATCTAGATCTCAGCATAACATTATCAGTACCACAATCCGCACCTATCATTGTTCTGGTGTCCAATACATCCCTTATGCCTCGCTGCCTTACTATGATGTAGTCTATCAAGTGCCAGTGCATTGATCTTGGGTGCATCCATGTCTTCTTGTGTGTGTCCTTGTGCTTAAATAGAGTGTTGGTTATCACAAGGTTGTACTCTCTACATAGTGCAAGTAGAAGTTCCCCATTAGCATTGCACTTGCCTACTCCATGACTGCCTAGTACTCCTTTCCATTTCTCAGTGTCCAAACCAACTCTGGCATTAAAATCTCCAACGAGTATCAGCCTGTCATCAGTCGGTACACGCCTGATAGTCTCACGTAAATCACTGTAGAACTCTTCCTTTGCCTCCTCTGTGTTGGTCATAGTTGGGGCATTTACACTGATGAGTATGGCATACATCTTCCACTGTAGTGGGAGTCTCATAGTCATTATCCTGTCATTAATTGGCACCGGTTCCTAATCAAGCATTGCTGCTATCTCCTTTCTAACTGCAAAGCCCACTCTTGCTTCTCTCCTTTCTTAAGTTGATTTCCCACTCCAAAAGAAGACGTACCCATGGTCTTCCAAGCTATAATATCCAGGCAATCTTGTTTCACTAAGTGCAGCTATGTCTACATTGTACCTGTTCATTTCCAGGGTCACAAGTGTGGTCTGTCTTTCTCGGTGCTGTGATGCTGTTCTGTCCAACAGAGTGTGTACATTCCATTCTGCTACAAACAAGGCTGTTGTTACGACCTGAATATGCCTTATGTGGGTTATGTGCTGCTTGACTTTGGAGTTGCAGGAGTCAAGGTACCAAACAAAGGAGCCGCTATCATAAAGGATGCCTGTTTAGGCCTTGATGGGGGAATTTGGGGGATAAATGTTTTTTTCTAGATGCTGGAAGTCATTGTTTCATTGACCCCACTTTGGTGTTTTTACTTTTCTAGTTACAGTGTCTCCTCCAGCCCTGCTACAATGGGAAAGAGCCTTTGCTGTCTGCAGCCGTGTGGCTAAGGAAGAATATGTGGATGGGAAAATGGGTGGATGATGGTCCATCACCACCACAGAATCTTGAATAAAGCCTATAAACTAGTCTTGGCCCAAACGCAGTAGCAACAACACAAAGACAAGCGGAGGTATGGTTGTTGTGCCAAGGACATGTCACTGGTGCCAGGATAGAGGGTGTTGTTCAGAAACTTCTGACGCCGTGACCAGAACAAGCTTTCTCCCTGATGGCAACCATCTCCCTTTGTAGTAGTTTCCCAGCTAAATCTACACACACTAGTGTATAAGATTCGACCAGAGGGTCAGAGTGGGCCAGAAAGAACAATTCATCGGAATAATCTCAATGTTCCATCAGACCCAGTGACTCTCAGAACAATGTACCAGTTCCACAAACTCAGCCTGTAAACATTGCGGCACCCCTATTTTTACCTGAAGTGGTAAACCACTTCAACCCGGAAGTGGTTTACCACTGGAAGTGGTTTAAGTGTATTTTTACCTGTTTCTTTGCCTCCTGCAGGACCACATTTATTTCCAAATCCAGCTGTTGAAGCAGAGCAGTTACAAGAGGTGGTGCAGGTGTCTGATCAGTCTGCCTCAGTATGATCACGAAAAGAGGTACCCCTGAGACGTTCCCGGCGTAGCTGTTTGGGTCAAAAGCCATCTAGATATAGTGACTGAAAATAGTAGTCGGGGACGACTATCTAAAAAGCAAGGGGGGGAAATGTCAGGAAAGCAGCTTCAGTGTGGTTTAGTGTGCATTTTTTTTTTAACATACTGCAGCTCTGGGGCTGTCTAGTGTGAGGGTTTTTTTTTTTCTTTAATATATTGCATGTTGGATTTTGTAGTGTTAGTTGCATGTTTTGAAACTTGATTGGGTTTGTTATTTTTCCTTGTGTTTTGGTTTGGTTGTGAGTGATGATTGCCTACACCTGAGCTTACTGTTTCCAATCAGCGAGAGCCAATCAATGAACTCTAGCTGCAAACTCTCCCCTGGCATGAGCTTTCAAAGGATGGTGCAAGACTGTGGTTAGAGATCGTACACGGACACGTAGATTGGGACGCAGATTCAACCGAGATGGATTGATTGACTGATGGAGCAGGCAAGCTGAAAGGAGAGGACTGCAGATGAGGGGAGGCTCACGTGAGTGGGATTTTATGAATGCAGAGGGTGCTGGGATTAGCAGCAGCAGCTTGGGACCAAAGACGCCGCGAGGACGTCAGAGGGTCCAGCCGAAGGAGATGCAGTTGTGTGGAGAAAAGGCTCATACACAGATAAGTGGAACGAACGTGCTTATTGTCTTTGGCATGTGAATGATTACCAGCCACCCGGTGTATCTGTCGAGTGTTGAGTTTGTGCTGCGTTGTGTGCTGCAGGTAATCCCAGAAGACGGATCCGCAGGAGCCTGCCCCTCTTCTCTCCTCCTGCCTGCTTCCCCTCCCTGGTGCCAGGATTCTTCAGTGACATGTCTAAAAGGGTTTTGGACGAGCCCTGACAAACAGCAGGTCTTTCTGGGCAAGGGAGGATGGCAGTGTTTGATCCTGTTCTGACAGACAGCGGATACGCCCCACCCTGCTGTAAGACACACAAAGGTTTTTTTCTGCCCATGTAGTGTAAAGAGTAACTCCCATTTTATATTAGTTGGACTAATGATACTTCTTCCCCCTGGATTAATTCTTGGGCATTTTTAGAACCCAATGTGATATTATCTTTTTAGGCTGTGCAAATTTTTAACCCATGTGTTTTTATTGAACTGGTGTATTTTGTAAATTATTCAAGATTTGTATAGTAAAACGTTTAACTGATCTTCTGCCTCTGAGTGTTTGTGTTGTTGTGGCCCGGGAGTCTTATATTTTAAATTACGTGCTCACAGTAATTCCCATCCTCAAACTGTGACAGAGCAACTATATTTGAACTATATTTTAACCTTGTATAGACATTCTGTACACGTCAAACCTGAATGTACAGAAGACATCCAAAAAAGATGTTAAAACTTTCATCTGCACCCTCTGGAGACGTCTTTTGTATGTCTGACCATGACGTAAAAAAGACATTTCAACGTATGTTTGCTCAGTGGGAATTAGATGCATAAATTTACTCCTATCTCAAACTTTGGATCATATTCTACATCTTTCTAATTGACAGTAAGCCATTATCTCTTACCACATTCAAGTTAGAGCCTTTTGAATTATTCACATCTAAACTGAATATTTTCTTGAAAAAAAATCTTGACTGCCAGAGGGAGGTGAGCTGACTTGAGCACTGCTGCACCGTAGACAGAAAATGGGTTAACTACTAGACTGCAGTAGGGCCAGTCTGCCTTAATAGAGGGTTTGCGTATGATGACAGCAAACAGAAATCATGGCAGTTAACAAATACTGAATGGCAAAAATGAGTGGGGGTATGCGATAAAGCACAAAAAAATACACAGTATTCAGTCACAGCAGTACACAACGTACCTGCTTGCATTGTGGAGAGCTGATCTTATATTTTCTTATATTTTCATATTCCGGTTCCGGTTCCGCCGGACCGGCGGCGCCACACGAGTCGGCTGCCTGTTGCAACAGCCTTTTTTTTAATCTTCCTTCTTCTTTCTACACCTTTCACTCTGTATATATATCACGGACGCACGGATCGCCCCGGGGGTCTCCCAGGTCGGCGGACGGAGCCACGGTTTGCAGCGGGAGACGTTACAGCGGGGAGGAGCTAGTGCTAGCTAGCACTTGGCCGCTGCCCGGTGCTAATGGGAAACTCGACATACCGGGAGCTGTAGCGAAAACGAAGCGGGTGCCGGGCTGGAGTTTAGGCGGCGTGAAAGAAATATAAGACAGAATAATAAAGAGCGATGGCAAGAACCAAGCAGACCGCCCGTAAAATCTACTGGAGGAAGAAGCCCCCCAGGAGACAGCTAGCCACAGGGCTGCTCGGAGAGGCGCTCTGGCCACCGGCAGAGTGAAGAGGCCTCGCCGTCACAGGTCCGTGGCTCTGAGAGAGATCCGTCGCTACCAGAAATCCACGGAGCTGCTCATCCGTAAGCTGCCCGTCCAGCGCCTGGTGAGGGAGATCGCTCAGGACTTCAAGACCGTCCTGCGTTTCCTGAGTTTCGCCGTCATGGCTCTGCAGGAGACCAGCGAGACCCACCTGGTGGTCTCTTCTTCGCTAAGGGGGTCACCATCATGCCCAAAGACTTCCAGCTGGCCCGCTGCATCCGCGGAGAGAGAGCTTAGACTTTCTGCGGCACATCCACCAGCCATAATGCTCTGCACTGTGTGTCTATATATATACATTTATAGTAATATGGACATATGTTTACTAGATGTTGTTTTTTCTTGCCTTCTGATTGTTGCTCTGAGTGTTGCTATCCCTATGCTGTTGCAATCCTGGAATTTCCCCATTGTGGGACTAATAAAGGCTTATCTTATCTTATCTTATCTTATCTTATCATTCCATCTTGTAACAACTGGCAAAAAAATAAATAAAGACCCTGAATCAGTTCTTCACTTACCATGTGCTCCTTGGTGTTTAGCCACATATCACTACAGACAAACAAATAGTGTATTATTAACACAAGATAAAAGAAAAAAGGTAGTCTGTGCACTGCTGTGACTTAATATTTTTGTGTATTTTATGTTTTGCTGCATACAAAATAAAGTTGTCACATATGATTACCGCTCAGTGCTGTGTTGCTAGGGTAACTGTCCTATAATCAAGCAATATTACACGAGAGGGAGTATGGTATCAATGCATACAGTAACTGCGGGTGTGATACGTCTAAAGGCCTCCGCATACCAGAAGGCATTAGATGTATCACACCTGAAGTTGGTATATTCATGATACCATAATGACCTTGAGTGTAATATTGCTTTTATACAACAGTTCCGCAAGCACAGTTATTAAATGACTGTGATATTGGACAAAATATAATGACTTGTTTGTTTAACCAGTTATTTTATGCAGTTGAGAAAAAAAGTGCCTTCTAAATGTAGCCAGTAACTGTTGCTAAACGTCATGAAACATGAAAATGTCTATTGTCATTTCACACACATGCAAACAAATTAAATGTTGTCAAGTGCAAAAGTAATGTGTTTATAAAACATACCTGTTTAGTCGGTACTACAGAAGACCCAAGATCAAAATGTCAGCCAATGCTGGTGCATAGTAGTTAGCATGCTACCAATTTAGCAGACTTTGCTTTTCTTCGCATTTTCGGATGAAACAAAGAGTCCATCACCATAAATGTATTGTGATTTGTTAATCAAGACAATAAATCCAGCACTAGCACTGCCTATTTTTTAAACAGATGTGAAATAGTGTCAATGTTTATTCAAGGGCAGACTGTTAGCTGATTGAATAAAGCTTTTTTTTAAAGGGTGGGACTTCTGGGTCAGGTAAGAAATCTTTTCAAACAGCAGCTTACTGTGGAAATTAAAGTATTCAACCCAGAATTGCATTTTTCACTGAGAGCTAGTTTACAGCAAATTAGTATTAGTTATTTATGATTACATGAACACCTCTGAAGTGGAGTGATACATATCTGGTGAAAAATGGAGTGCAATTATAGTGGATTTTAGTAACTCCTGGAATCCCTATTGTCCAATCAAATTGCTTGGTCAGACATCATACTGCTGTATAACTGCCAAGAATTCTGTTCCAACGCATCCCCTCTAAACCAGGAAAAGAGCTGTCACCACACAGCCCTGGAGAAGAGCCAGCAGGTGTATGCAAAACATTCATCATAATCTAATAATGACAGTTTTTTAAATTTTTTTTACCACGTTTTACCTCATTCACTGTCATTCTGTTAACACAATAATTAAAAATGAAACTATCCTGACAAGTTGTTTGGAGTTAAAACATAAAACATACAGTGGGGCAAAAAAGTATTTAGTCAGCCACCAATCGTGCAAGTTCTCCCACTCAAAAGATAAGAGAGGTCTCCAATTTTCATCATAGGTACACCTCAACTATGAGAGACAAAATGAGAAAAAAAAAATCCAGAAAATCACATTGAAGGATTTTTAATGAATTAATTGGTAAATTCCTTGGTAAAATAAGTATTTGGTCACCTACAAACAAGTAAGATTTCTGGCTCTCACAGACCTGTAACTTCTTCTTTAAGAGGCTCCTCTGTCCTCCACTCATTACCTGTATTAATGGCACCTGTTTGAACTCATTATCAGTATAAAAGACACCTGTCCACAACCCCAAACAGTCAGACTCCAAACTCCACTATGGCCAAGACCAAAGAGCTGTCAAAGGACACCAGAAACAAAATTGTAGACGTGCACCAGGCTGGGAAGACTGAATCTGCAATAGGTAAGCAGCTTGGTTTGAAGAAATCAACTGTGGGAGCAATTATTACAAAATGGAAGACATACAAGACCACTGATAATCTCCCTCGATCTGGGGCTCCACGCAAGATCTCACCCCATGAGGTCAAAATGATCACGAGAATGGTGAGCAAAAATCCCAGAACCACACGGGGGGACCTAGTGAATAACCTGCAGAGAGCTGGGACCAAAGTAACAAAGGCTACATCAGTAACACACTACGTCGCCAGGGACTCAAATCCTGCAGTGCCAGACGTGTCCCCCTGCTTAAGCCAGTACATGTCCAGACCCATCTGAAGTTTGCTAGAGAGCATTTGGATGATCCAGAAGAGGATTGGGAGAATGTCATATGGTCAGATGAAACCAAAATAGAACTTTTTGGTAAAAACTCAACTTGTCATGTTTGGAGGAGAAACAACACCATACCTTCTGTGAAGCATGGGGGTGGAAACATCATACTTTGGGGCTATTTTTCTGCAAAGGGACCAGGACAACTGATCAGTGTAAAGGAAAGAATGAATGGGGCCATATATCGTGAGATTTTGAGTGAAAACCTCCTTCCATCAGCAAAGGGATTGAAGATGAAACGTGGCTGGGTCTTTCAGCATGACAATGAAGACACCGCCCGGGCAATGAAGGAGTGGCTTCGTAAGAAGCATTTCAAGGTCCTGGAGTGGCCTAGCCAGTCTCCAGATCTCAACCCCATAGAAAATCTTTGGAGGGAGTTGAAAGTCCGTGTTGCCCAGCGATAGCCCCAAAGCATCACTGCTCTAGAGGAGATCTGCATGGAGGAATGGGCCAAAATACCAGCAACAGTGTATGAAAACTTTGTGAAGACTTACAGAAAACGTTTGACCTCTGTCATTGCCAACAAAGGGCAACAAAGTATTGAGATGAACTTTTGTTATTGACCAAATACTTATTTTACCGAGGAATTTAATTGGAAATTGGAGACCTCTCTCATCTTTTAAGTGGGAAAACTTGCACAATTGGTGGCTGACTAAATACTTTTTTTCCCCACTGTAATTTTGCATTCAACAGAGGAGATTAATGGAGCGGCTCCTCTTTCTCAATTTGAGAGAAGTTTAAATGATAATGTAATGCATGGAATGTTTACAACTCTCTCTCAAAATCATGTATAAAGAGAATGACTGGCATAAACTTTGAATTGTAGCTTACAGCTCTCATCCTTACGTAATTATGATCATGTCTCTCAGTGCGAGCAAGGCTGTGGAGGAGATTTAAAAGCCCCTTATAAATGCAGTTCGACTTTGTGAATGAGCCTGCATTGTCCTGAGCGCAAAATGGATTTGTTCTCCTGTTTAAACCATGCTATATTAGTATTAACCCTTTGATCTGACACCCATATTTACTAAAGGAAACGAGAGCAAAGACAGTGATTAGGGCATAATGTGACATAAACCAAACACACATCTGAATAATTAAGAGCATTAGGACAACCTCTTTGGACTTCACGCCCCAGGGGAAATTCAATTTTGTGCTGCAGTAATAGCAAAATAAAGACCATAGACAACTGATTATGGACTGCACCAATGTAACATAGCCCTGAAAGTTTCAGAAAATTCTCAGCCTCCCAAAATTGTATGTTTACTGTATTTTGTTTTCTGTTCCTTCAGTTTTTTTTTTTCTTGCTTGTTCAGACCATTTTCTATATTTCTGCATAAATATGACTTAAAACATCATCAGATTTTCACACAAGTCGGCCAGTCTCTGGCCTGGGGGTTGGGGTCGCTGGTCTCCTGGCGCCTGGGGCCCAGGGACTGGCTTTGATCCCACTGGGGGGTGGGGGTGGGGGGTTGGTGGGCCCGGGGATGTGGGCCTGCCGCGCCAGCGGCCTGGCCTCCCTCAATCATCCCTCCGGGGATGGATGCCTGGCTTTCCTGGGGCTTGCTGACCTCGGACATTTGTGCCTTGTGGAGGTTGGCGGTGCTGCCTTGCCTGGTCGGGGTTTCCAGGGGGAGAGCTGCGGCAACCGGCCCCCCTTTTCTTATTTTTCCTGACAAACCGCTCACATTCACACTCTTATTTTGCACGTGCTCTCATACATACACGCACACAGATGCACACACACAAATGTCTCTCCTTTAACAGGTGCAGATACCAGATTCATGTTGAGACATCTTCGGTGAAAGAAGCAGCTTGTGTCCTGTTTGTTTTAGTTGTTGATTTGTTTGTCTTTTTGTCTGTTCCCCTCTCTTCTCTTTTCCACACACTTCCTTTCCCCATTCCCCATCCTGTCAGGTCATCCATGGGTAAACTGTCCCATTCGCCGAATGGCGACATAACCCCTAGTGGTCAAGAGTGGTAATTATTTTTTGTCAAGAAAATAGTTCAGATTTCCAAAGCTATAACTTGAAAGTTGCAGCAGATAATGTCTTACTGTTAATTAGAATGATGTAGAATACGATCCAAAGTTTCAGATAGGAATAAGTTTATGCATCTAATTTGCATAATGTCACGGCAGCTAAATAAAGTACATAACGCAGTCAAAAGTGGACTTTGGACATATCTACACAAAGAATGGTTCGGGTTTTTTTGACACCGTTTCGTCTACAGGGATATGTTTTTATCTTATCTTCAAAGTATATCAACCAGAAAATCAGTACAATGTAAAAAAAACAAAATAAATTTGTCACTTACTGGTAGCGAAGGTGTTGGGGGAGGGGGGGCTCGCTTACTCGCTTGCATGATTGGTCCATTTTCGCCCATTGTGGTCGTTGTTTTGCGTTTTGTCGGTCATTTACACTCTCTAACATATCTACAAACTCTTATGATTATCCCACGTGAATTTTGTTTGTATTACGTGGCTATTTCTCCTGTATGATGCAGTATTCTGTGACGATCCATGATGATCATGGTGGCCATACTGGTCTTGTGAGCTCAAAGCAGGAAAAGGAAGAATAATAATGAGGATTTCTTCTTCTTTGCTGTATTCTGTGCCAGCCATGATTCCGCCAACACGTGCTGCCACCTTCTGAACTGTCAGATCAGTACAGATCAGTACAAACCCTCAGTACAGCCGGGGATGTCAGAGTGAGTTGACAGGCACAGTTGCTGTGCTGTGCCACTGGGGGCACACAACCTGTCCATGAAATGTGGCCAGAATGATCCAACATTACAGTACATATCTGTGAGTGGCAAAAGTTTGTGAACCTTTGATTTCCATATCTGGTGTGACCCCCTTTTACAGCAATAATTGCAGCTGAACACTTCCAATAACTATTGATCAGTCCTGCACATAAGCTTGGAGGAATTTTAGCCCATTTATCTGTACAGAACAGCTTAAACTCTGGGATGTTGGTGGGTTTCCTCACATGAACTGCTCACTTCAGATCCTTCCACAACATCTCAGTTGGATTAAGGTCAGGACTTTGACTTGGCCATTCCAAAACAATAACGTTGTCCATCTTTAACCATTCTTTGGTAGAATGACTTGTGGGCTTAGGATTGTTGTTTTGCTACATGACCCATTTTCTCTTGTGATTCAGTTCATGGACAGATGTCCTGAGATTTTCCTTTAGTATTTGTTGGTATAATTCAGAATTCATTGTTCCATCAATGATTGCAAGCCGTCCTGACCCAGTTGCAGCAAAACAGGCTCAAACCATGATACTACTACCACCATGTTTCATGGATGGGATAAGTTTCTTATACTGAAATTCAGTGTTTTCCTTTCTCCAAACAGAACTTTTTGGTTTGAATGAGAGCGTTATATTTTGGTCTTATCCATCCACAAGACATTTTTCCAGGAGCCTTCAGGCTTGTCCATGTGATCTTTAGTAAACTGCAGATTAGCAGCAATGTTCTTTTTTGACAGCAGTGGCTTTCTCCTTGCAACCCTTCCATGCACACCATTGTTGTTCAGTGTTCTCCTGATGGTGGACTGAGTAACATTAACATTATCCAATGTGAGAGAGACCTTCAGTTGCTTAGAAGAGACCCTGTGACCTTGCCAACTATTACACACTTTGCTCTTGGAGTGATTTTAGCTGGGCTAGCACTCCTGGGTATGGTAACAGTGGTCTTAAATTTCCTCAGTTTGTGCAAAATCTGTCTTGGATTGGTGGAGTCCAAACTCTTTAGAGATGGTTTTGTCACCTTTTCCAGCCTGATGAGCATCAACAACCCTTCTTCTGAGGTCCTCAGAAATCCCCTGTTTGTGCCACGAGGCACTTCCACAAACCTGTGTTGGCCCTTTGATAGAGCTTTAAATTAAAGATTCTTTAAATAAAGCAGGTGCCCACTCACACCTGATTGTCATCCCATCGACTGAAAACACCTGACTCTAATTTCACTTTCAAATTACCTGCTAATCCTAGAGGTTCACAAACTTTTGCCACTCACAGCTACTTATTGGATCACTTTCCTCAATAATACAACACAAAGTAAAATATTTTTGTCTCATTTACAATGGGGCAAAAAAGTATTTAGTCAGCCACCAATTGTGCACGTTCTCCCACTTAAAAGATGAGACAGGTCTCCAATTTTCATCACAGGTATACCTCAACTATGAGAGACAAAATGAGAAAAAAAAATCCAGAAAATCACATTGAAGGATTTTTAATGAATTAATTGGTAAATTCCTGGGTAAAATAAGTATTTGGTCACCTACAAACAAACAAGATTTCTGGCTCTCACAGACCTGTAACTTCTTCTTTAAGACGCTCCTCTGTCCTCCACTCGTTACCTGTATTAATGGCACCCGTTTGAACTCGTTATCAGTATAAAAGACACCTGTCCACAACCTCAAACAGTCAGACTCCAAACTCCACTATGGCCAAGACCAAAGAGCTGTAACAAAGGACACCAGAAACAAAATTGTAGACGTGCACCAGGCTGGGAAGACTGAATCTGCAATAGGTAAGCAGCTTGGTGTGAAGAAATCAACTGTGGGAGCAATTATTAGAAAATGGAAGACATACAAGACCACTGATAATCTCCCTCGATCTGGGGTTCCACGCAAGATCTCACCCCGTGGGGTCGAAATGATCACGAGAACGGTGAGCAAAAATTCCAGAACCACACGGGGGGGCCTAGTGAATGACCTGCAGAGAGCTGGGACCAAAGTAACAAAGGCTACCATCAGAAACACACTACGCCGCCAGGGACTCAAATCCTGCAGTGCCAGACGTGTCCCCCTGCTTAAGCCAGTACATGTCCAGGCCCGTCTGAAGTTTGCTAGAGAGCATTTGGATGATCCAGAAGAGGACTGGGAGAATGTCATATGGTCAGATGAAACCAAAATAGAACTTTTTGGTAAAAACTCAACTTGTCGTGTTTGGAGGAGAAAGAATGCTGAGTTGCATCCAAAGAACACCATACCTACTGTGAAGCATGGGGGTGGAAACTTCATGCTTTCGGGCTGTTTTTCTGCAAAGGGACCAGGATGACTGATCTGTATAAAGGAAAGAATGAATGGGGCCATGTATCGTGAGATTTTGAGTGAAAACCTCTTTCCATCAGCAAGGGCATTGAAGATGAAACGTGGCTGGGTCTTTCAGCATGACAATGATCCCAAACACACCGCCCGGGCAACGAAGGAGTGACTTCGTAAGAAGCATTTCAAGGTCCTGGAGTGGCCTAGCCAGTCTCCAGATCTCAACCCCACAGAAAATCTTTGGAGGGAGTTGAAAGTCCATGTTGCCCAGCGACAGCCCCAAAACATCGCTGCTCTAGAGGAGATCTGCATGGAGGAATGGGCCAAAATACCAGCAACAGTGTGTGAAAACCTTGTGAAGACTTACAGAAAACGTTTGACCTCTGTCATTGCCAACAAAGGGTATATAACAAAGTATTGAGAAGAACTTTTGTTATTGACCAAATACTTATTTTACCGAGGAATTTACCAATTAATTCATTAAAAATCCTTCAATGGGATTTTCTGGATTTTTTTTTCTCATTTTGTCTCTCATAGTTGAGGTGTACCTATGATGAAAATTGGAGACCTCTCTCATCTTTTAAGTGGGAGATCTTGCACAATTGGTGGCTGAATAAATACTTTTTTTCCCCACCGTATTTAACTGGGTTGTCTTTATCTACTTTTAGAACTTGTGTGAAAATCTGATGATGTTTTAGATCAGATTTATGCAGAAATGTAGAAAATTCTAAAGGGTTCACAACCTTTCAAGCACCACTGTATAAGGCTTTGGACGCTCATATGACTACAGAGTTATCTTTTCTCATCTCTGGAGGATAAGCTACCACAGATTTTCATTACTAAGAGAGGGAAGGCAGGCTTCTAGTCCCACTGCTGATGTTGCAGCCAGGCTGCTGTTTTTCAGGAGGGGCTGACACTTTGCTGCAAAAGCAGCTTTAAAAGTTGTTCTCAGGCTCAGAACACCATATTTTTTATACTAAGTGTTTATTGAATAATTTTTCAACATGGTAGTTAACTGATATGCTTCACCTAGGAATTGCAGGACCAGGCCTCAGCATTAAGTGGCTATTTAGCATTTTGGGCCTGAGGCAAGCAATGCCAAGAACTATACCCAGCAGCCAGGCACTAACAATATATGTTAGTCTATCACACACACACACACACACACACACACAGCAAAAGGAACTATAATTAATGTTAAAATCAGGTCACTCGTCAGCTGAATGACAGATTCTAATTAGCTCCACAAAAACAAAATCCTAAGACACACACACATCATGCACATACACTCAGCCTGTGGCTACATGTGTCTTCCAGCCCCTATCTCCCACTTAAAACTGAACTCTATTACTCTTCTAATAAACCTAGGTAAAGGCTGTTTTTTGAAAATGCTTTCCTCTGTTCTGCAAAATGCTTTTGTTAAATTATTTCCAATTGGCATCTTTGTGGACATCCTGTGATCACAAGCAGGCTAATCTGCATTTTTCTACTAAACATGCTGATAACGTGGTGAGACATAATTGCTCCATTTCTTTAAATTCCCTTTCTTCTTCTTTGTCTGTGCAGGTGAGTATCTTTATCAGCTGCTACAATATCAAGAAATAATTTCCTCATGAAAAACATACACAATGGAAATCTGAAAATGTAGAAGTGTTTGCTTTGTCTAAATGAAAGATGTTGGATAATGACTGCATATGAAGAGAAACCCATCTTCCCAGTCTGAAAAATAAAGCCAGTGGACAAGTATCCAGCAGGTAGAAGCACATGTGGCTGCAAAAGAAGCAACGCTGCATAAGTTGTATGGTTGATAGATAACAACACTTTCCATCGAGCTCCCACATTCCCCTTAACAAATTCTGTTTCTGAAGTGCCAAAGTTCTTCAACTGGAACAGGAAATGGGTCATTTTTTTTCTGACTCTCCCATTATGACTCAGCTGACTTTTTCAAACATGGTAACGTCCTCATTTAAAAACATGCAGGTTAGGTTAATTGGAGACTCTAAAGTGGCCCTAGGTGTGAATGTGTGCGTGAATGGTTAAGGGATAGCGCCGTACAGTGGCTGCTTCATCCATCTAGGTGGATGCCCTCAATTTCCCCTATGGGGATCAATAAAGTATACAAACTCAAAAAAAAAAAGAAAATTTTCAGTTTCACAATTTCACAAAATATGAACGTTGGTGGCAGTACTTAAAAAGTGTCTCACTTCATGTAAGGATTTTGGTAGCACCTCCCCACCCAGCATGTCCATGTGGGCCCCACCAAAGGTTAAACTGGGCTGTCTTACAGGTCCACATGTGGGTTTGTCTATGGATTTCAGGTTGGTCCCAACTGTGTTTGCCCACATGGGGGCAGATTGACTAAGGAAGTGCAAATTCACAAGTGCGCAAATTAGACAGAGCACCTCAGGGAGTGGCCAATTTTTGCCAGTGATTTACTAAGAACACACAAAATTATGACCACAGATGCAGACATCATTTCAATAATGGCCACCCATCCACCAAGAGCACTGCAAAATTCCGCACCTCACACCTGATGAGGAAGTGGGTCATCAACACAGACACAGCCAGTTCGGAGGAGCATTATATACACTACCGTTCAAAAGTTTGGGGTCACTTAGAAATGTCCTTATTTTTGAAAGAAAAGCACTGTTTTTTTCAATGAAGATAACTTTAAACTAATCAGAAATACACTCTAATATCTAATATACATTGCTAATGTGGTAAATGACTATTCTAGCTGCAAATGTCTGGTTTTTGGTGCAATATCTACATAGGTGTATAGAGGCCCATTTCCAGCAACTATCACTCCAGTGTTCTAATGGTACAATGTGTTTGCTCATTGCGTCAGAAGGCTAATGGATGATTAGAACACCCTTGTGCAATCATGTTAGCACAGCTGAAACAGTTTAGCTGGTTAGAGAAGCTATAAAACTGACCTTCCTTTGAGCAGGTTGAGTATCTGGAAAAAATTATTATTTCAAATAAAAATCATTATTTCTAACCTTGTCAATGTCTTGACTATATTTTCTATTCATTTTACAACTCATAGTGGTAAATAAGTGTGACTTTTCATGGAAAACACAAAATAATTGTCTGGGTGACCCCAAACTTTTGAACGGTAGTGTATATACTGTATATATATATATATATATATATATATATATATATATATATATACACACAGTGGGGTAAAAGACTATTTAGTCAGCCACCAATTGTGCAAGTTCTCCCACTTAAATGATGAGAGAGGTCTCCAATTTTCATCATAGGTATACCTCAACTATGAGAGACAAAATAAAAAAAAAAAAAAAAAATCCAGAAAATCACATTGAAGGATTTTGAAGGAATTAATTGGTAAATTCCTCGGTAAAATAAGTATTTGGTCAATAACAAAAGTTCATCTCAATACTTTGTTATATACCCTTTGTTGCCAATGACAGAGGTCAAATGTTTTCTGCAAGTTTTCACAAGGTTTTCACACACTGTTGCTGGTATTTTGGCCCATTCCTCCATGCAGATCTCCTCTAGAGCAGTGATGTTTTGGGGCTATCGCTGGGCAACACAGACTTTCAACTCCCTCCAAAGATTCTCTATGGGGTTGAGATCTGGAGACTGGCTAGGCCACTCCAGGAACTTGAAATGCTTCTTACGAAGCCACTCCTTCGTTTCCCGGGCGGTGTGTTTGGGATCATTGTCATGCTGAAAGACCCAGCCACGTTTCATCTTCAATGCCCTTGCTGATGGAAGCAGGTTTTCACTCAAAATCTCGCGATACATGGCCCCATTCATTCTTTCCTTTACACGGATCAGTCGTCCTGGTCCCTTTGCAGAAAAACAGCCCCAAAGTATGATGTTTCCAGCCCCATGCTTCACAGTAGGTATGGTGTTCTTTCTCCTCCAAACACGACAAGTTGAGTTTTTACCAAAAAGTTCTATTTTGGTTTCATCTGACCATATGACATTCTCCCAATCCTCTTCTGGATCATCCAAATGCTCTCTAGCAAACTTCAGACGGGCCTGGACATGTACTGGCTTAAGCAGGGGGACACGTCTGGCACTGCAGGATTTGAGTCCCTGGCGGTGTAGTGTGTTTCTGATGTAGTCTTTGTTACTTTGGTCTCAGCTCTCTGCAGGTCATTCACTAGGTCCCCCCATGTGGTTCTGGGATTTTTGCTCACGGTTCTCGTGATCATTTTGACCCCACGGGGTGAGATCTTGTGTGGAGCCCCAGATCGAGGGAGATTATCAGTGGTCTTGTATGTCTTCCATTTTGTAATAATTGCTCCCACAGTTGATTTCTTCAAACCAAGCTGCTTACCCATTGCAGATTCAGTCTTCCCAGCCTAGTGCAGGTCTACAATTTTGTTTCTGGTGTCCTTTGACAACTCTTTGGTCTTGGCCATAGTGGAGTTTGGAGTCTGACTGTTTGAGGTTGTGGACAGGTGTGTTTTATACTGATAACGAGTTCAAACAGGTGCCATTAATACAGGTAACGAGTGGAGGACAGAGGAGCCTCTTAAAGAAGAAGTTACAGGTCTGTGAGAGCCAGAAATCTTACTTGTTTGTAGGTGATCAAATACTTATTTTACCGAGGACTTTACCAATTAATTCATTAAAAATCCTTCAATGTGATTTTCTGGATTTTTTTTCTCATTTTGTCTCTCATAGTTGAAGTATACCTATGATGAAAATTGGAGACCTCTCTCATCTTTTAAGTGGGAGAACTTGCACAATTGGTGGCTGACTAAATACTTTTTTGCCCCACTGTATGTTTGAATATCTTCAGAAGACCATGACCATCCCTGCTAGCCATGAAGATGGAACCTGTGAACATAATCGCCAATATTTCTTGTTTGTAGAGACTATTCCGTGGGAAAAAAAAAAATAAAAATCAAGGACAAGTTCCTGCCAAGGGCCTAAAGGTGACACCTTTTGTACACTCTGTGAGAGGTATCCAACCAGGTGTTATCAAGCATAGAGCCCTCACATGCTATTGTTCAACGTGCAGGCAGCATGACTTCGACAGGTGAGAAAACTTAGATGCTGTCGGTACTTGGAGGGAATGGGATATGGGATATGCCACTGGAGCTAAGTGCAGAAAGTAAATTGCAGGGTCCTTTGAAGCAAGTTGATGTAGACAAAGCCAGAAAGAAGAAATGCCAAGAACCCCAGGTGAGCATAACACAAGAAAGGTTGACGTTATTCCAAGATGCTCATAAATCACTAAAAAAAGGCTAACAGCTACCAACAGCTGAACAAAAAAGTATGAAAAAATTGCAAAGCAGATAGAGAGATTTCCAATCAGTAGTCATCCTAGCAAGATACAAGAGTGAGATGTTGGTCAGATGGCAACAGGCTACATTCCGAATGTGAACATGGGGCCAAAGACTCATTTTGTGCCAGTAATTGGTGATGGGAATTGTCTCCCACGTTATGGCAGAATGGCTTGTTTTGGGTCTGAAGATAGGCACCATGAAATCCGTGTGTGTATTATCATTGAATCTATACTCCATGAAAAAGACTATTTGGATGAGAACTTCCTAACAAGAAGTTTTTGGGGGTTTTTTTGCAAGGAAAAGGAAAGAGCAGTGCAAGATGACTTTTGCAACCTTTTCTGACCAGTTTTTGCCCAATGTCAATCTGACAGAGTCCAACATACAGAAGTTGTATCGAGCTGAAATAATGAAGATTGTGAAACCAAGATCTTTCATGGGGATCTGGCAGCTGTTTGTGCTCTCATCAGTGATGCAATGCAAAGTTAATTCTCTCTATCCAGATCACTGCATAGTGGTAGTGCGAAGACATCTTAACACGACAATACAACCAATGGTTAAGATAAGTGAGGGTGCTGTTCACATTCTTTGGACAAGTAACCGGAGTGATGTTAACAATATCCCGGCATTCTGGATTCCCAATCACTTTGTGCTTGTTGTAAATTCAAAGGACCATGTGGACGAAATGCACAAAAGGGAAGGAGAGCAGTCTGAAAGGTATGTGTTACATACTTGCTTCAATAAAACACTAACAGTAGTTTTATTGCGGCATTTGGACATGCCTAATCTGTGTGGTGTGAATTGCAAGGATATTTTCTTGACACAAATATAATGGAGACAATTTTATGGAGTTGCAGGGGAAGGAAATCTCAATGAATTTAATATTTTATTTTTTTGTCTTGTCTTTTTTTTCAGTGCCAATCTGGAGAACCCAAAGTTGACACTTCCTGCCCCTTCGGAGGTTGGTTTGGATAAGGAAAGGAGACAGTGGCTGGTCATTTTCCCCAAACCGGAAATGAAAATACAAGGTAAAGCATAAGAAAACTGGTCTTGGAAGCAAGCGAACTCTTGCATAGCAGAATACGTATCATGTTCGTGTGTTAAATGCAGGCATTGGACACACAAATTTGATCTTCTTTCAGTGATGATTTGGAGAATCTATTATATTTTTGTTGTTAAAATGGTAAATTATGATGTCATGTACATCTACGTGGAATTGAAAAAAAAAGGTTGTAAAATTCAGTGACACTAACTACCATTAAAAGCAAACAATTAGGATAGAACTACCATTAGGACAGGACATGCAGTAAACTGCAAACTACAAGGACTGCATGTGGTGCTAGGCAGGATTACAGCCTGCACCAGAAATGAGTTTTTGTGAAAAGAACCTGGAGCTGCAGAGATAGGTACATACAAGAATTGACTAGAATAGGAAACTTGACTGAAACGTGAGTAATATTGTGTCATAATAAATGAAGCATTTACTATTTCTAGCTTCCTGATTACAGGTCTGAACTACTTTGGCTGTAACAATCTGGCCAAAACGTTTTTTTGCAGATTATGATGATTAATGTTTTCATTTCAAGTGGTGAACAGCTCTGACATTGGAATAACCGTGCCTTTCATGAAAATGCGCTCCGATGCCTACTGGGTGTGGCCGGAAGAAGAAACACTGAAGGATTACTTTTATTATCTTATCGAGCCATGTTTTGCAAAAGTCCTGCAGGATCAAAAATTGTCGATATCTGGAAGAAACTTTCTGTATTATTTTCCTTGAGTTAGAGAATTAACCCTTTAACTGCCCAGATTAAATGGACGGGTCGCGCGCCCCCAGTGGCATAGCACAGCAACTGCATGTGTCAACTTATTGACTGAGTTATGTAATTTATATAGCTGGCGCGACATCTTTCAAATTAGATGTGTAAATTCATTCCTATCTGAAACTTTGGATCAAATTTTATATCTTTCTAATTGACAGTAAGCCATTATCTCTTGTAACTTTCAAATTATAGCCTTGGAAATCTGAACTATTTTATTGACAAATTTTTTACCACTCTTGACCACTGGGGGGGCCTTGAGTTTCCTTGCATTACCCCAGGCACCACACGGCACCTAGGGACATTAAAGGGTTAATAACCAATGACTGAAAACCTAGCCAGAAGGACCTGCCCACCAAGTACCGCAAATACAACGAGCCAATTGTAGCTGAGTATCATGATGATGGACGTGTCGTTTAGCCAGTTGATTTCTGAAATCAGTGGTACCGGGCATGAAGGGGGGGGGGGGGTCCTTTTTCACATTGCTTGATAAAACCAATATAAATCCTGCGTAAATCCTTTTTGCCAGCTGGTGCCACTTGGGTGCAGAACACAGTCCGACTTGTGTGTAAAGCTAGCATTAGCTACTATTTTAGTCACTTGTTTTGAAAAATGGTTCACAAAGTAAACCTAAGGAACATGGACAAAAACATATATCATTTGACAGGTTCGGGTGAACAAGAGAAATCGTCAACTTGTCTGACGATGAGGAACGGAGTGGAGATGTCCGTCAATGCTCATGATGTGGATGTGGACAGGTAAGTGTTATAATGTAAATTATTCTTTATAGATAAAAATATAAAAATATAAATAAAAATAACTTTTGACCGATCGGTTATAACAGGTCCCGCATGGCTGCATGTTTTTCGTGTGCCCTGTGCCTCTGTGGGGGGGGGGGGGTTGTTTCTGTGTACATTGCAGTGAAATGTAATAATATCAGCTTAGTTTTATATATATATATATATATATATATATATTTTTATTTTTTTTTCCATTTCTTAGTGACCGTGAAAAGTCTTCCAAAAACTTTACACGAATTCTTGTTGTTCTCCTTCTTCACATTTATAAATCACTGGATGGAAAGTGTACTTGTACATGTACAGATTGGATTCCAGGGTCCACTTGGGGTACTCACCTGGTCAGGGGTCCACTTGACCTATGTTGAAGCATTCAAAAGTTATAGACGTTTTTCCAAGGTGAAAGGTGAACTGTGCCAAATGGCACAGTTTGGCACAGTTCAAAAACGCCTGGTTACAACCTGAGAAAAAAAACATGTAATATATTCATTTTTTGTGGCATTGTTATAAAATTTTGGCCTGAACTTGATAACAGTTGGTTCTACATTTCTGTTGTGTTTTCCAGCCAGTATCTAACAGCTGTATGCTATCTGCAAGCATTTATAGCTAAAAAAAACAAAAACAAACAAACACTCAGGTGAGCTTCATTTTCTTCAAATTCAGTATGTTTAAAACATTGTTACTCAGTGGCAGAAGTACCTGGAGGGATTTTGACTGTTTTGCCAAAAAAATCAGTGTTTTCTTTTAAATGAGACCAACCCCATGAAGATACTGCAAAGAACAGCTTTTGATTTACTTTGGGTATGTTATTTTTAGGCGTTTTTAGGGAAATTGACCCCTGAGTGTAAGAGGACAGGACTGTAGTTTTGTAGTCACCAATTTTTACTACTGGGGGGAGGGGGGTATTTATTTTTTTGTTTATGTTCTCCAGATGCTTGAAATATAAGTTGGTAAATGTCCTTCAAAGTGAATGGCAATCATTTCTGTATCTGATAGATTTTTGGCTGCAGCAATCTCAGGAAAAATGTGTAAAATAGTCAGACCTGTATTGCAAAAAAGTTGTCTTCCAGTTCAGTGTGTATTCCACTTTAATTTGTGTTAAACATGTTTAATGTTTCCAGAACTTTTGTCATTTTTACATTAAGACTGCATTTGAATTACTGTCAATTAAATTTAGCCTACATAGCAATGTCACCAATGTCAGCAATGTGACCTTATACCATGTTTGCACTATTCAATTAACTTTTTCATTTCAATGTTACTAGCTCCCAGACTAATAATGACTGAAAGAAATATTCAGACCAAGCCATTCTTTGTCTAAAATCACTGGGATGGTATGTAATGTCATTCCAAGTGCTTTTGAAAAAAAAATAAAAATAAACTGATCTTCAAATGTTGGACAGGGATCAAAGAAGTTTGTTCTGTGCAACGTCAATGTTCCCGCTGAAGGTCAATAAGCAAGTTGGATATTGTCAAATGTCAGGGAAAAAGCAATTATTAGAAAAAAAAACTGAAGGGATGATATGGGCCTCGTAAACTGATCTGATTCCCCTCGATCAGAAGTCGTTTATATATGCATGGATTGCCAGACTTATTTCAGGTCAATGTTACACACACCTTTGTTAGGTACAATAATTAATCGCTCGTAATACCTTTCAATGGTTCTGCTGGAAATACATAAAGTTTCCAGTAAGCAGAATTAGGTGATAATCATTTTCTGTGACTAACAGGTTCTGTTTGTACACTGAAAGCAGTTTACCATTCCTCATCTTTGGTCAATGTTACTAACAGCCACAGTCCTATAATTACCTCTTTACTAGCAGTGTATCATACACATTAATAGATAAAATAACCTCATTACTGGTGAAAAATAATGATTTCTGATTTTTTCTAAGCATGTCACACATTTTGTCCCAACTCCATGGACTGACCCATATATAATGTGAACAGCCTGCCGCCATAAGTTAAATCTTTCTGTCTTATGGATCCCATTTGGGTTTGTCCAGTGTTGGTTGCATCTGTGTTTGCACACATGCACTTACCTGTGGTTCCAGTGTTACTGAAGCCTTTTTACTTGCTTTAAAACCATGTGGAGTAAAGCAGGGAAACAGATTACCGTGGGACTATGTAAGTCACACCATCATAGTTGGATTTTTGGCTTTGGGGAACACTTGTGTTGCAGCTGCACAGTTCATACCATGTAAATTGCTACCGTAGTTAGCATCTATACTTTTGGGAAACACACCTCAGATTTCAAAAACATGCTTGATTCAAAAATTCCTGCAAAATACAGAAGAGCCTTTGAGACAACATTTAGCCAAGCACATTTGTACAGAAAAACCTCAGAGTTTCAGTAATGGCATCACAGAATTATGAAGGGTTCAACTCATTGTATATTTAAACCGTTTGTTTCTTGGCTCACACGATGTCGATTTCTGTGACTAACATCTGGCCTGAAGCATATTCAGCAGAGATGTGATATATTCAGTTCAAGCAGTGCTTTATTTACTCTTCCTGGCACCATAAATAGAACCCCAGGCCACACCGACACACGCTAAACCTCCTGTGTCATGGGATTCTTTAACACCCACAACCCACCGAACCCAGAGGATCTTCTGTCAGCCTCTGTGTGTCAGGCACCACAAAGACACATCAGGTGGTCCCATGTTCATGCCCCGGTGGATCATGGGCTGCTTTGGTGACAGCAGAGGTGGTTATGCAATAATGTTGAGGCTGGGGAGGCTCGAGCCAAGCAAGGCTCACTGCATACTCAGTGAACACAAGCAGTCTCCTCCTGCGAGCACAAGCTAGATTTAATTTTTCCTTTGTTGAAAGCTTATTGTAACATCCTGTTTTCTTTCTTACCACACTCCACTCATAAAATTCTTAAGTTTAACAAAATGCCACTGGTAGATTATTCATGTGAGCTAGGGACCCCCTTTGACCTTCCCTTATGTACCTGCAATGCAAGCCACATTGGATTGGAGTGCTTTTACTCATACATAAATCATTACTTGGACTTGCAGCATCATGTCTGTCCAACCTCATCATCTCTTATGTATCCCATCGTACTCTCAGCTGGAAAAATGCTGCTTACTTTGCTCTTCCCAGAATTATGAGTGTTTTCCAAAGTATCCTGTCAGTTACATAATGTCTCCCATTCAAAGAAACTGCCCATGTTTAAATTAGAATATATTGGTTAAAAATTACAACCCCAAGTCCAGTGAAGTTGGGATGTTTTGTAAAATGTAAATGAAACCAAAATACAATTTTTTTAAAATCCTTTTAAACCTATATTCAAGTGGATACACTACAAAGGCTAGATATTTAATGTTCAATCTGATAAACTTTCTTTTTTGTCAAATATTCACTCATTTTGAATTTCAAATCAAATTAAACTTTATTTGTATAGCACTTTTAAAACATTAGATGCTGCGCACAATGCTTTACATAGATAAAAACAGTAAACACATTTAGTTACACATTTTACAGGATACATCCCCACCCCTTCCAACCCTCCCATAAACATACCCACAAACACAACACACACAGGCACACACATCACCCCCTACTTCTCTTACACACATATAAAATAAGAGACACTGCTTTGTTGATACATGCAACAAAAAAGCTGAGACGGGTATGTTTACCACTAAGTTACGTCACTTTTCCTTTTAACACACACAATAAGCTTTTAGGAACTAAGGACACTAATTGTTGAAGTGTTGTAGGTGGAATTCTTATCCATTCTTGCAACGTCCATGATTTCCAAAAACAATCTGAAATGTGGACTCGTCAGACCACAGCACGCGTTTCCACTTTGGGTGAGTCCGCCTCAGATGAGCTCGTGCCCGGAGCAACTTTAGTCGTGTCTGAGTGTTACTGATACAGTATATGGCATTTGCTTTGCGTGGTAGAGTTTTAACTTGCACTTGCAGATGTAGCAACAAACTGTGTTAACTGACGGTGGTTTTGTTGTGTTGTTAATAGGATATACTTGTCATGAGTCTGGGCGCAGTGTTGCCACAGAGCCCAGATTCTCAATTTATTTTGTGTATTGTATGTCTGCTATTATCTTGTCAGTTTGTGTATATATTTTTGGTTTGTTGACACTTGTGGCCTCTCTTCTCCAGACACCTCCTCTAGCTCCTCACAGTCTGCTCTCCTGTCACCCCAGCAGTGAGCAGTTAGGGATTTAGGTCACCTGCCAGCTCAGTTGCCCCGTACCTGATGCTCATTTGCTTTCACCTATTTATTCACTGCCTGCTCATCCTCTCACTGCGGCAATATTGATTCATGATTGGACTTGAGTGGACTTTTTCCCCAAGTTACTCCTCATCTCCTTCAGAGCTACTCCAGCTCTGGAGCGCCACTGTCTGTAAGTTTTTCGTTGTTTGCATTTTTGGATTTTTGTTCTTTTGGCTAAGAAATGTCACAGCTACAGTTCAGCATGTGGGTCTGTCTTTCTGCCCCAAAGGGGCATTCATGAAAGAATACTGCGGCCAAGAATCAGAACCAGCTGCTGTAGTTGTGTGTTTTTGTTCTTTGTGTTTTTTTCCTTTTTCCACTCACCTGAGCACTGGAGCTCATCATGGTAAATGGTAATGGTAAATGGCACTCACTTATATAGCGCTTTTATTCTTATCTCTTGGTGACCAAAGCGCTTTACAGATCCTGCTATCCACCCACTCACACACACATTCACACACTGATGGTGGCATGTTGCCTAACATGGCGCTTCCAGACCCACCAGTAGCAATTGGGGTGAAGTGTCTTGCCCAGGGACACAACGGCAGGATATCTGGGGAGAGCGGGATTCAAACCGCCAACCATGTGGTTAGTGGACGACCTGCTCTACCTCCTGAGTCACTGCCGTCCCCACTCATGTCCCCAGGTCGCCGGTCTCACACAAACAAAGGCAGTTTGACAGTAGGGTTTCCAAGCTTGGAGGAGGAGTGGGTGACGGAATTCATCCAAAGTTTTGTGGATGAAGTTCTTGCCACCTGTGGACCCAAGAAGGCCTGGGAAAGCGTAAATGGAGTGGTTGGCATAGTGGAGGTACATCCCGGATTATGGAGATATCGACAATATACGGAACTGCTCTCCACGGTCTCCGCACTCCAGCGAGTGTTTCCTGGGCTGAAGATGGGATCTTCTCCCGCTGGACCGAAGCAGTCACAGAGGCGCTCTCCTCAGTGGACATTCATCTCCTCTCCTGGCTTACCAGCTCCAGCGCCAGCATGCGCGTTGCCAGTTCCACAGCGGTGCCGTCATCTCGCTCCAGACCGCCGGAGGAATCCTCCTGCCTCTCCTGCCATTTCCCCGATGCAGAAACGGAAGCCCTCCTCTGCAGTACAGCCTTCCTCCTTCTCTCCTCTGGCTGAATCCTCAGCTTTCTCTGGGCCTGTAGCTGTGGTTCCCTGCTCCACTTCGGTGTCCTCTCCTGCTGCCAAGAGGTCATCCCTTCATTCCCCGGCTAGGTCTGCCTGCATGACTACAGGGGCGGCTCCTCCACAATCCTCAGAGGGGCCCATCTTCACCATAGCCACGGACAGGGATCATCAAACACCGGGAAAACAAGTGTCATTTTATTCCTCTTCAATTTATGATGTTACACCTTGCCTGATGCCCAGTAGTAAGATAAGATAAGATAAGATAAGCCTTTATTAGTCCCACAACGGGGAAATTCCAGGATTGCAACAGCACAGGGATAGCAACACTCAGAGCAACAATCAGAAGGCAAGAAAAAAAAAAAAAAAAAAAACACAAGCAAGCAAGAGCAGCTAATATACACATGTACACATCACTATAAAATACACATATACACACACACACACACAGACACACAGTGCAGAGCATTGTAGCTGGATGGAATAAATATATGAATATATGAACACACAGTGCAGAGCATTGTAGCTAGATGGAATAAATATGTAAATATATAAACACCCACAGTACGGAGCATTGCAGCTAGGTGGAATAAATATGCAAGTATATAAACACACACAGTGCGGAGCAATGTAGCTAGATGGAATAATATGTAGATATATAAAAAAATGATTTATTACATAACAAATTTATTACATAACAAATTACATAAAAATTACATAACAAATTTACATAAAAATGATTTATGTACTGCCGCCCCACCTGCGGCAGTACATAAATCCTCACCTGCCCTCTCTGTGTCTCCCCCAGTTGTCCCTGAGTGTCCATCTGCCCTGGAACTGAGCCACTGGACAACGGAGGAGCCTGTGGCCCTGGAGGACCCAATTCCAGTGCCAGTGGTGAGCCGACCCCCAGCTCCAACACCGGATGAGCCACCAGTACGGGCCCCATCGTCTGGGGACACAAGGACTGCAACCACCATCATGTCTGCTGTGTAGGCCACTGCAGCAGAGTTGGAACCAGATCTGGACCTCCAATGGACCGGGCCCGAGACATCCTCATCGTCTGGATTGAAGGAGTCCTGGACGGCGGTGAAGCTTGAGCTCAGGCAAGTGATCTCTTTTGTTTTTCTCTTTTCTGTCCTGGGAAAATCTTGCCTGGCTCTTGGTGAGGAGAGTCGGGTGCAGCCACCAGCTGCACCTGAGCTCACCTTGCCGGGCTCCACCACTGCCGGTGACCCAGACCCTGTACCTCTGCTTGTTTGTTCTGAGCCTTCTTCCAGGGTCGCTGGTGAAGATCCAACTTCGCCAAATGTCTCCGAGGGTCCAGGCTTGCCACGGGAGGACGTCATGGGTCCAGCTCCCCCTGCTGAGGTCATTGCGTCCAAGCCCGGGACCTCCGTGGGTGCAGCCTCCCTTCTGCCCGAGGCCATCGTGTGGGTTTCTCCTCCATGGTCCGAGTCTCTGTGGGCGCTGTGTCCCAGCAAGGGTCCCTCGTGAGTGCTGCACCCCAGTTTAAATCCAACATGGGTGCTGTGCTCCAGTCTGGGCCCGCCATGGGCACTATGCCCCAGCCTGGGGTCCACCGAGGGTGCAGCGTTGGCCCAGTCTGAGCCCACTGAGGATGCAGCGTTGGCCTAGTCTGGGCCCACCAAGGGTGCAATGTTGGCCCAGTCCGGGTCCACCGTGGGTGCAGCGTTTGTCCAGCCCAAGTCCACTAAGGGTGCAGCATTGGCCAAGCCTGGGTCCACCAGAGGTGCTGCAGAGCTCCAGCCTGGGTCCACCACGGGTTCTGCAGAGCTCCAGCCTGGAGCCACTGTGTGTGCTGCAGAGTTCCAGCCCAGAGCTACCGCAGGTGTAGAGATCAAGCCCAGTGCCACTATGGTTGCTGCAGTGCTCCAGCCTGGAGCCTCCGCGGGTGCAACTCTCTTCCAGCCCAGGACCACCGAGGGCGTCGAGGCCTCTCCTCCTCTGCCTGAAATGTCCGGGTTCTCCCACCACTGCCAGACATGGTCGTGGGTCCTCCCCACCAACAGACACCGTCACCCCCCCCCCCCCCCCCCCGTCGACCCTTCATCCCCTTACTGGGCCTCCCCATGGGGGACCCACCTCCTGGGTCACCTCTCCGGTCTTGGTGGCTAATGAACTCAGGCCGGCTGCCCGACAGACTGAGCCACTGGGTTTGGTGGCCAATATTCTCCGGCAGGCAACCTGACTCATTCCACCTTGCCGTCTGCCTGGCCTGGGACTTCGGCCGGCCCACCGACCAGCTGAGTTCTTTGGCCTAGGGGGCCCAGGGGCTTTGTGTAGCATGGGTGCGGGCCCTGAGCGGGCTTCACTTGTTGTTCCCCCCTAACCTGTTTTCCCCCACCTCCCACCATCGGAGTTTTTGCTGTGCCTTTTTTTCTTGTGGGGGGGGGGGGGGTTCTTTTTTTTTTGGTGTTACCTGGGGGTGTCTGGAATCCACCCCTTGAAGGGGGGACTCTGTCATGAATCTGGGCGCAGTGTTGCCACAGAGCCCAGATTCTCAATTTATTTTGTGTATTGTATTTCTGCTATTATTATCCTGTCAGTTTTTGTACATATTTTTGGTTTGTTGACACTTGTGCCCTCTCTTCTCCAGACACCTCCTCTAGCTGCTTACAGTCTGCTCTCCTGTCACCCCAGTTGTGAGCAGTTAGGGATTTAGGTCACCTGCAAGCTCAGTTGCCCTGCACCTGACGCTCATTTGCTTTCACCTAGTTATTCACTGCCTGCTCATCCTCTCACTGTGGCAGTATTGATTCATGATTGGACTTGAGTGGACTTTTTCCCAATCTTACTCCTCATCTCCTCCAAAGCTACTCCAGCTCTGGAGCACCACTGTCTGTAAGGTTTTCCTTGTTTGCATTTTTGCATCCTCTGCACAGTTTTTGGATTTTTGTTCTCTTGGTTAGTAAATGTCACAGCTACAGTTCAGTGCATGGGTCTGTCTTTTTTCCCCGAAGAGGCATTCATGACAATATTATTGTGTGACACGGGTGGTGGCTCCACCTTTCCGGTTTCGCTGCCACCCGGGCTATAAGAGGGCTGTTGGGAAGAGGGGTGGTCTCTTTGAACACCCCTCGGCCTAGCGGTGCACCCTTGTGTATTCAGTAAGTCTATAATAAAGTCCTATCCAGTTCACCACTTGGTCTCATCATTGGTTCACCATTTACATACATAACATTTGGCGATGAGGATAAAAGTATGGATGTTGGTGTATCTACAATTCGGTTGTTTTTGGAGTCTCCTGGAGAGCCTCCGTTCCCGTGGACAAGGTGGTTCGCCACCTTCCAAAATTACTTGGTAGCTTTGAACCTTGGTGAACTGAAGAAGGTACGGGCTCAGGCAATTCTGGTCCATAATTTGGGTATGGAAGGTCAGCGTATCCTGGCTACTCTAGGTGATAGCGATAGCTTTGAGGACGTTGTTGAGCTAATGGCGCAACATTTTCATGCCACTGTGAACATCATTGTCTGGAGGATTCAGTTTTGGCAGCGCCACCAGCAGACGGGCGAGTCAGTGTAGTGTTATGTTGCGGATCTGCATCAGCTGGACAGGGACTGCCAATTTGGGGCTTTGGAGGAAGAGATGGTCTGCGACCAGTTGGCAGAGCACACGCTTTGCTTGATGGCACGGTCAAAACTCCTCACACACTCCAGTGAATTGTTGTTAGCCATAGCTGTCGAGATAGCTCAACAGTGTGAAGCAACAAATAAACTGTCAGATGACCTCGGTGAAAGAGCTACGCCACACCACTTGGAATCACAATCAGCGGAGCAGGCTGTGGACCCAGACAGCAATGATAGTGAGCAGGAGAAAGGGGAATACGCTATGGCTGTGAAGATAAGGTCTGCCCTGGGATCACCCAAGTGTTTTGGTTGTGGGTCCAATAAGCACTGGTACAAGGCTAGAGAGTTTCCGGCAAAAGGTAATGCAGCAAGTGAGGACTCCTGCATCATTGTGCCAGAGCATGTTATAGGTTCAAGTGAGGAGAACGGCGACGCAAAGCAGACACCCCTGCTCCAACTCCTATGGTTATTCACACCATCTCGCCAAGCACAGATGGCTGTACATACTGTATGGTGGAATTGGACGGTGTGGAGGTGCCGTTGCTGATTGAAACGGGCGCAGTGAGGTCCGTGTTGAATTGACCTACTATGAGGCGTTTTTTT
Organism: Pholidichthys leucotaenia; assembly: GCA_020510985.1. Classification (NCBI taxonomy): domain Eukaryota; kingdom Metazoa; phylum Chordata; class Actinopteri; order Cichliformes; family Pholidichthyidae; genus Pholidichthys; species Pholidichthys leucotaenia. The sequence continues at coordinate 264,342,572 of CM035840.1, read as the reverse complement.
CAGATTCTACCAAGTGACAGGTCTTTTAACGCCATTGTGTGGATATAGAGGAAACAGACTGTCCATTGTGGGTTCGCTAGAACTGATTGCTAGGTACAAGTAAGCAGAGGTATCCAATCTGCAGTTTGTGGTGACCGCCAGTGGTGCGAATGTTATGGGCTGTCACCTTTTTTATGGACTGGGCTTCACAATCACCAGCGGTGTTGGAGAAGAGTGGGCAGGCTGTGGCTTGTGGGATTGGCTGGTTCCGTGAGTGATGGACAATGCTGTATGGGACGAACCTCGACCTAGTATTCAGGAGGATGAGAAGGACCAACCCCACCCAGAGCCATCGCAGGAGGATTCCTGCACCATGACCCAAGTTACCCTAGCTGAGGGAACTGGGCGGCACAGTGGGACGCTCACGATGGCGGGTGGAGCCGAGTGGCTGGCCGATTCTGCTTCCAGAGTTCAGCTGGGAGGTAACGAGAAGCAAGGGGCCACAACAGCTTTGCCAGCGTCTGAAATGAAAGCGAGTGGGGCAGGACCGGCTGGCATGGTGAAATGACGTGCCACTCAGAAACACTGTAAGCCGAGTAGGGTTCCTCTGGGGGTCGCTGATGTGGTCCAACCCAGAGAGGAGGCCTGGTCCAGAAGTGTTCGTGGAAAGCGTAAATTACAGGAGGACCAGGGACGGCTGCAGGTGGTGGATGTTGGGGAGGATGGTTACCTTCAGTTTTCTGATGGATCATGGAGACATCCCAACGAGCTCCGGTGCGCCAATGATGAGAAGGAGGTGTCTCGGCATAGACGCTGATCATCTCTGGGAGCAAAGAGAAGAAGATGCCCTGGACAGGACCCGCCTGATGGGTCTCCGGGGTGTGCAGCAGTTTCTGCATTGAACTGGCCTACTGTGAGGAGTTTATTCCCACATTACCATGTAAGAGGACTGTCAACACCGTATTGTAGCTATGGAGGTAACAGACTAGCCATCATGGGTTCGCTGGAGCTGACACCGAGGTACAAATTGGCTGTGATCTCAAATATCCAATTCGTGGTGATTGTCAAGGGGTCGAACATGATGGGCTGTGACCTGTTTTATGGACTGGGCTGTACAATCACCAGCAGTATCAGAGAGGAGTGGTCGGGCCGTGGTTTGTGGGACTGACCACCCCCTGGTTCTCCGGGGGGTGGTCTCCCCATCGAGACTGTATGGTGGCAAGGGGGCGATGTGTTTTGGGGTTGACCTATTAACATGCTAATGCTTGAAATGTTACTGTGTGCACTACCAGGGCTGCGTTATTGTTGTGTTGACATGGTATATGCATAAAAGTGGCTGGGTTGAGCGCTCATTTTGGAAAAAAGAGAAGAGTGTGTGCTACTTTTATCCGGGGGGGGGGGGGGGGGTTGTGCAGAATTTGTTAATAGGTGTATATTGTCTGAGCTATGGAGGTGATATGTTTCACACTTACTCGCTGTGGGTTTGCCCTGTGTGTGTGGGGTTTTTTTTGTTGTTTTTTTTTAAAGAGAGACCGAACACTGTTTGTACTGTTGCATTTACTTGCATGTGTGATGTGTGATTTGCCCGAGTTGTGGGGTGAGGGTGCTGAGTGAGGGGGCTGGCACAGCGGGGTGTGGATGTACATATTGATCATTTGCAGAGTGTTTTGATAGGCTTTGACTGTACATATGGTTTGGGGTTATTTTTACATGTTATATTAGGAACATGGCAGCTTGCTTTGTCCTATGGACTGTTTTATGATAGAGACGGCAGAAAAACCCGTCTGGCCATGTGGAGGTGGGACAGTAGTCCACCTGTCCCCCTCTAGTTTTTGTTATCTGTGTGCATGAATTATTATTATTATTATTGGGTGTTATGGGTGACGGCTACACCCAGGGTATAAAAGGCCTACCCAGAAGAGGCACGGTCTCTTTTTGACCAGCACTTCTGCCTTGATGGGATCACCTTAGAGTTCTGTGAGTTCACTAATAAAGTTCAATTCAATTCAACTCAACTTTATTTATATAGGGCCATTTCACAACAATAGTCATCTCATAGCAGTACTTGGCTTCACTCCTTTAATGTTTGCTCTCTATATGTCTGCTCTTTTCATCTTCTCTATCTCCTCACCCCCCAGCCAGTTGCAGCAGATGACTGCCCCTCCCTGAGCCTGGTTCTGCTAGAGGTTTCTTCCTGTTAAATGGGAGTTTTTCCTCTCCACCTTCGCCAAGCGATTGCTCACAGGGAATCGCCAAGTTTCGTTATACTACACCTTTGACCTCTTCATTGGAGTCTCGGTTATAGACAAAACACATACATTTTACAATCATTTATTTTAATAATATAATATATAACATTAACTTTAACAATAATATAAAACAATAAATAAAATTTAAATGAAAAGAAAATGAAACAGAACCAACAAATAACTTGCACCTCCTGGTTTTTGATGCCCTGATGATGCACCTTGTACCATGGATGTACATGTGGACCTGCCTCAGACCAGGAGAGTGAGCTAGCGACCTGGAACAAACCCAGTGCATTGTCCATATGGATCAGGGTAACGGTCCCTGATTGCCCATGCACAGCAACTGGAGATGACCACCCGGTTTCCCTGACCCAGAGAGCCATGCTGCCAAAATATAAAATGCCTATAGACATTATAACAGTACTCCCGGTTGTCATCTCCAGGCTCTCTTGCCAGCATGACTACCAGCAAGTCCTCCCTGTACTGCCTGTGAATATGCCAGTTGGCTTCATCAAGGCAGTACAGGGAGAAGTGTAGCTGCTGGCTAATACAATGAATTGGTTCCTGGCCACAGCAGTTTCCTCTCCCGATCTGTGGGCATGTCCCTACAGTTGCTACATGTACACCATGGCACACATGCCAGATCCATCGTAATGGTGCACCATGCCATCTTTGGTGCATCATCAGGGCATCAAAAACCAACCCTGGCTGCCTGAGAAACAACTCTCTGCCAAATTCTCTGTACTCATCCAGGGCCATCGAGTTGAGGAGCTCCTGAGAAGACAGATATAACACAAAAAATATTTAGTATGGCTTTAGACAGAATCATGTAGGTAAAAATAAAATATTGTTAATCCTTCTCAAATAATTTTTGACATAACAAAATACTGCTGGGATATGGTGCAAATGATCCAGAAAATGAATATATACAAACCTCTGTCCTAACCCTTCTCTCCTCTTGCAGAGCCAAGATTCTCTCTTCCTCCTCTCCATCTCTCTGTCTGCCTCTGCCTCCTCTTCTTCCTCCTCCTCTACTCTTCCTCTGTCCTGACCTCTTTGTGGTCCTTCTATTTGTCTATCCTAGGATGAAAACAGTTATGCCAACCTTATAACTGCACTGTGCAAACCAGTACAAAGTCAGTAGTTTCACACCACCATGTTAATTCATCACACTGCTACCACATATTTATCTATATGGTCACTGGCTCTGTGCCTTACTCCTGTGGTTCTCTGCCCCCTCCTGCCTCTCCCTCTGCCTTGACCACGGCTGACCTCAGTAAAGCTGGCATCGGAGGTATCTACCTCTGGCTGCAGAATAAAGCAATGGATAAGCCATAGCAACAGCTCGTTTTAGAACAGCTTTCTTAGCTAAAATGCTGAACATAAATCATAAGAGTGTGTTACAGCATATCTGCAAAAAACACTACCAACACCAAAGTCCTTAATATCAGCAACAGTTTTGCCATGATTACATTATCAAAATTATGGAAATATCAGGTTCAATCATGTCTGTGAAATGTTAGCATTACTATAAATTATTAATAATTATATGACAGTAATTTTAAAAAATAGTCAGATGGAGATGCACATCAAAGAAGACTTGGTTAAAATCACTGGGCACTATACCACAAAAGATTTGTCGCTTGATATGATTTTACTGGCTCGTAATCACAATGAAACTGATTTCCATACCGTCTGCTACTGTCTGTTGATGCTTGTTTCCAGCGCTGTTTGTGTTTCTATCTGGCAACCAGTGCAATGTTATCATGAGCAACAGTGAGTGCGACACCTACTAGCCAGGAAGTCAGAATGTTCTATATTGCACCTTTCACTGTGGTTTATCATGTCTTTCGAAAGTTGAGTTCAGTTTCTCTAACCACACCCAGGCCTGACTACTGACACACCTGTTCTGAATCAAGAAATCACTTAAATAGGACCTGCCTGACAAAGCGAAGTAGACCAAAAGCTTTGGGACTCCAGTGGACCACAGCGAGACCCATTATCCACAAATGGCGAAAACATGGAACAGTGGTGAACTTTCCTAAAAGTGGCCGGCCGACCAAAATTACTCCAAGAGCACAGCGATGACTCATCCAGGAGGTCACAAACAACCCCACAACAACATCCAAAGAACTGCAGGCCTCACTTGCCTCAGTTAAGGTCAGTGTTCATAACTCCACCATAAGAAAGAGACCACTGCTGAGCAAGAAGAACATAAAGGCTTGTTTCAGTTTTGCCAGAAAACATTTTGATGATCCCCAAGACCTTTGGAAAAATACTACTGTGGACTGATGAGACAAAAGTTGAACTTTTTGGATGGGGCATGTTGCATTACATCCGGCGTAAAAGTAACAGCATTTCTAGAAAAGTAACATCATACCAACAGTAAAATATGGTGGAGGTAGTGTGATGGTCTGGGGCTGTTTTGCTGCTTCATGACCTGGAAGACTTGCTGTGGTAAATGGAACCATGATATCTGTTGTCTACCAAAAAATCATGAAGGACAATGTTGAGCCATCTGTTTGTGAGCTCAACCTGAAGGGCATTTGGGTTCTGCAGCAGGACAATGATCCAAAACACATCAACAAGTCTACCTCTGAATGGCTTAAGAAAAACAGAATGAAGACTTTGGAATGGCCTAGATGAAGTCCTGACCTGAATCCAATTGAGATGCTGAGTGGCATGACCTTAAAAAGGCGGTTCATGCTCAAAACCCCCCAATGTGGCTGAATTACAACAATTCTGGAAAGATGAGTGGGCCAAAATTCCTCCACAGTGCTGTAAAAGACTCATTGCCAGTTATTGCAAACACTTGATTGCAGTTGTTGCTGCTATGCGTGGCCCAACCAGTTATTAGGTTTAGGGGGCCATCACTTTTTTACACTTGTGTTATCTTTGTCTAATATTTAAATTTGTTTGATGATCTGAGCCCCTCATGGATCGTCACCTTATCGTGGTGGGGGGTTTGCGTGCCCTAGTGATCCCAGGAGCTATCCTGTCAGGGGCAATTTTCCTCTTGTAGGGTCACCCAAGACAAACTGGTCCTGGGTGAAGGGCCAGACTAAGAACGATCCAACAGACTCTGATAATAAATACTAGAACAAGGATTCAGTGTACCCTGACCGGTATGGGGTTACCGGGGCCCCACCCTGGAGCCAGGCCTGGGAGAGGAGCTCGATGGCTAGCATCTGGTGGCTAGGTTTCCACCCTTGGGACCCAGCCAGGCTCAGCCCTAAGGAGTTACATGGGTCCACCCTCCAGTGGGCTCGCCACCTGCAGGAGGGATCATAGGGGTCCGGTGCTATGTGGATCAGGTGGCGGTCAAAGGCGGAGACCTTGGCGGTCTGAGCCCAAGCTTCCTAAACTGGCTTTTGGGATGTGGAATGTAACCTCTCTGGTGGGGAAGGAGCCTGAGCTGGTGCATGAGGTTGAGCCATATCAGCTATATATAGTCGGCCTCACCTCAACACACAGCTCTGGTTCCAGAAACAGTCTCCTGGAGAGGGGCTGAAGCTTGGCCTATTCTGGAGTTGCTCCGGGCAAGAGGCAACGAGCAGTGGTGGGTATTCTTGTATCCCCCCACCTTGCTGCCTCTATATTGAAGCTTTCCCCAGTGGATGAAAGGGTTGTTTCCCCGCACCTTTGGGTGGGGAAATGGGTCCTGACCGTCATTTGTGCCTATGCACCAAATGATGGTTCAGAGTACCCACACTTTTTGGAGTCTCTGACTGGGGTGCTGGAGAGTGTTCTTCTTGGAGACTCCATTGTCCTACTGGGGGACTTCAATGCACACGTGGGCAACGACAGTGAAACCTGGAAGGGGGTCTGATCCTGAGTGGTGTTCAGTTATTGGACTTCTGTGCTCACCACAGTTTTTCCATAACGATCACCATGTTCAACCATAACGGTGTCCATATGTGCACTTGTGCACTTGGCATCAGGACACCCTAAGTCACAGGTCGATGGTCGATTTTGTTATCGTGTCATCAGACCTGCGACCACATGTCTTGGACACTTGGGTAAAGAGAGATGCAGAGCTGTCAACTGATCACCACCTGCTGGTGAGTTGGATCCGATGGCAGGGGAGGAATCCATTCAGACCTGGTAGACCCAAAAGTATACTTAGGGACTGCTGGGAAAGTCTGGCTGAGGCCCCTGTCTGGGAGGTCTTCAACTCCCACCTCCGGAAGAACTTCAATCACATTTCGAGGGAGTCTGGAGACATTGAGTCTGAATGGGCCATGTTCTCCACCTCCATTGTTGAAGCAACTATCCAGAGCTGCGGCCGCAAGGTCGTTGGGGCATCTCGTGGTGGTAACCCCTCAACCAAGTGGTGGACAACAGTAGTGAGGGGGGGCATTAAGCTGAAGAAGGAGTCCTACCAAGATTGGTTTCTTGTGGGACTCCCAAAGCAGCTGAGGTGTACCGGCAGGCCAAGCGGAGTGCAGCTCGGGTGGTTGCTGAAGCAAAAATTTGGGTATGGGAGGAGTTCGGTGAGGCCAAGGAACAAGACTTTCGGTTGGCCTCAAAGAGATTCTGGCAAACTGTCTGGTGGCTCAGGAGTGGTAAGCAGCTCCCTGTCCACACTGTGTATGGTGTGGATGGGGTGCTGCTGACTTCGACTGGGGATATTGTCGAGCAGTGGAAGGAATAATTCGAGGATCTCCTCAATCTTGCTTATACAGCTTCCACAGAGGAAGCAGGGCTTGTGGTTGAGGGGGATGACTTGCCTATCACAGGGGCTGAGGTTTCCAATGTGGTTAAAAATCTCTTTGGTGGCCAGGCCCCGGAGGTGGACGAGAGTCGCCCTGAGTACCTCAAGGCCCTTGATGTTGTAGGGCTGTCATGGTTGACATGCCTCTGCAACATTGTGTGGAGGTCGGGGGCAGTGCCTTTGACATGGCAAACCGGGGTGGTGGTTCCTCTCTTCAAAAAAGGGGACTGGAGGGTGTGCTCCAACTTTAGAGGGATCACACTCCTCAGCCTCCCTGGGAAGGTCTATGTCAAGGTGCTGGAGAGGAAAGTCCGGCCATTGGTCAAACCTCGGATTCAGGAGGAGCAATGTGGTTTGTGTCCTGGCCATGGCACATCGGACAAGCTCTTTACCCTCTCGAGAATCCTCGAGGGTTTGTGGGAGTTTGCCCAACCAGTTTACATATGTTTTGTGGACTTGGAGAAGACATTCGATTGCATCCCTCGTGTTTTTTTGTGGAGGGTGCTTCGGGAGTATGGGGTATCGGGCTTGTTGTTACGAGCTATTCGGTCTCTGTACGACCGTTGTGAGAGTTTGGCTCGTATTGCCAACACTCGATCAGACTCACTCCTAGTGAGAGTTGGACTCTGCCAGGGCTGACCTCTGTCACCAATCCTGTTCATAATTTTTATGGACAGGATTTCTAGGTGCAGGCAGGGAACAGAGGGTGTCATGCTTGGTGACCACAGGATCTCATCTCTGTTGTTTGCAGGTGATATTGTCCTGCTGGCTTCATCCAGCAATGACCTACAGTTCTTACTGGGATGGTTTGCTTCTGAGTGTGAAGCGGCTGGGATGAGAATCAGCACCTCCAAGTCCAAATCCATGGTCCTCAGCCGGTAAAAGGTGAATTGTCCTCTTCGGGTTGGGGACAGGCTCCTGCCCCAAGTGAAGGAGTTTAAATATCTTGGGGTCTTATTCACGAGTGAGGAGAGAATGGATTGAGAGATTGACAGATGGATTGGAGCGGCATCTGCAGTGATGCGGACATTGTACCGGTCTGTTCTGGTGAAGAGGGAGCTAAGCTCTAAGGCAAAGCTGTCCATTTACCAGTCAATCTACATTCCTACCCTCACCTATGGTCACGAGCTTTGGGTAATGACCGAAAGAATGAGATCGCGGATACAAGCGGCTGAAATGAGCTTTCTTCGTAGGATCGCTGGACTCACCCTCAGGGATAGGGTCAGGAGCTCAGACATCCCGGAGAGGCTCAGAGTAGAACCGCTGCTCCTCCACATTGAAAGGAGCCAGTTGAGGTGGTATGGGCATCTGATCAGGATGCCTCCTCAACGCCTCCTACTTGAGGTTTTTCGGGCACATCCCTCTGGGAGGAGACCCCGAGGCAGACCCAAGACTTGCTGGAGAGACTATGTCTCCCAGCTGGTCTGGGAACGCCTTGGTATCCTCTCTGAAGAGCTGGAGCAGGTGGCCGGGGAGAGGGAAGTCTGGGCTTCTCTGCTTTAACTGCTGCCTCCGCAACTTGGACCTCCGGAAAAGCGGTAGAAGATGGATGGATGGATGGATGGATGACCAAAGTGCTTCTATTCATTTCAGGACAAGAAATTCACTTCAGGACAAGAAATCCCGCACGTGAGACAGTCACAAATGGCCTGGTTATTTTCTTGCACATGCTGGCACAGTTGCGATCAGCAGTGTCACCATGCCACCCAAGGGCAAGAACAGCAAGGCTAGGGATAGGGGGGGCTGCTGTCCCTGTCCCACGGGTCCCTACAAATGAAGCGGAACTGGTCCCAGGGCCTGCTGTGTGTGTCTGATGCGGAGACTCTGAAGCAGCCTCCTTATCCATCAGTCTGTATGCACTTCTTTTCTGTGGTCAGTCTTTCATATTTATTGGTTTATTTATTTAACAGGGACAGTACACATTAATAAGCAATTTTGTAAATGTGCCAGAGTTAGCCTAAAGGTTATTTTTAATCTGTAGATAATACAAGTCACCTGGACACAGCAAACACACCAGGACCAGGAGCCACTGACAAACCCACACCAGCATCCAAGGTCACCCCCAATGCCATCAACTGCCCAGGGCCATGTTGGGGTGAGCCAACCCCAACTGATGAAGCCCTTGGGACCCCAGCCACTGCATCTGCCACACTGGCATGTTGTTTTTTTTTTTAAATCTCCATCTAGTTGTGAGGAGTCCAGAGTCCTGGCAGTCTCTTGCTGAGTATTGTATATGCGGATGAGGCTGTGGCGTGCTCATCGCTTTCTGAGCCAGTCCAATATAGCCGGAGAGTCGTCTGGGACCTGTGCAGTGTGCATGTGAGCAGCTGTTCCAGGGACTGAGCTGGGGAGCGAACGGTGGCTGCGTCATCTCCCAAAAGGCAGGTGTGTGTCACATATGGAAAACCAGAAAGGTTTATCTCTAATTTAATCTTATAATTCTAAAAAAAAGTGGATAATCCAAAAGTACCATGGTGGTGCAATGGCTGGGACTCACATCAAATATGTGTATGCGCCTGTATGTTCTTTCTCTTTTGTTGTCTTCAGTGTGAAAGAGTGGTGATCTATCACAAGTCTGCAGTGCCTCATGTGCTACATGTTAAAATGTCATTTTAAGGGATTTTTTAAAAGAATTTAACTTCAGATACTTTTTAATCATCAGTGACCAGTGCTCAAAACTTCAAAGTTCTAGACTGACTTTTTTTTTAATTTTCTAGATTTGTGGTGACTACACTATTAACCTAACTGACTTTAGAAAAGAATAGAAGAGAATAAAACAGAATAGAATAGGTTTATTGTCATTGTACCATTGTACAGACTCAACAAAAAGACCAAGATTAAGATGGTGACTATGCTTGTGTTTTCTGTGGCCAAATCAGGATGTCCAGGATAATGGTGTTGAAAGCTGAGCTGTAGTCCACAAAGACCATCCTCACATAGCTCCTTGGGTTCTCCAAGTGGCTCACTGCTCTGTGGAGTGTGTGGTATGGCATGTTCTGTAGACCGGTTTTCCCTGTAGGCAAATGGGTGGGGGTCGAAGGATGGGGGAAGACAGTCCCTGATGTGCTGTGACACCAGTCGCTCAAAACACATCATGACTACAGACGTGAGTACTATGGGTCTGTAGTCATTCAGGCTGTCAATTGCGGACATTTTGTGTATGGGAAAGATGGTGGAGGCCTTGAAGCAGGAGGGGACGGTGGCGTCCATCAGGGAGAGGTTGAACAGCTTGGTGCGGTTCTCTGCTAGCTGGTCTGCTTTGACCACCACTCCTGGAATGCCATCAGGACCAGCAGCTCTGTGGGGGTTCATTGCTCTCAGTTGCTTCCTCACCTCATACACATAGAGAGGGAGGGGGTGGGGAGAGAGGGGGAAAGGTGGAGGGAGGTGAGCTCAAACCAGGCAAAGAAGCTGTTAAGCTCCTCTACCAGAGTGAGGCTGCTGTACGGTGTTGGGGGGCCCTGGCCCCTGTAGTTGGTGAGGGCCTGGATGCCTCTCCACAGCTGTCTGGGGTTGTTGTCTGTGAGGAAGCCCTCCAATTTCCTTCTGTAGGCATTCTTAGCATGTTTTATGCCTTTTCTCAGGTTGGATCTGGCGGTGCTATACACAGAGCTGTCCCTCAGCCTGAAGGCTGAGTTGTGAGCTCTGATCAGAGCCTGGCCCACACTGGTCATCCATGGTTTCTGGTTTGGAAAGACCCGGATGTGTTTAGTGACCGTCACATTTTCTACATGGCATTTAATGTAGACGAGGACAGACTCCGTGTAGGAGTCTGGGTCCTGCTGTTAAAAGATGTTTCAATCTGTGCAGCTAAAGCAGTCCTGTAGTTGGAGGAGAGCATTTTCAGGCCAGGTTTTAATTATTTGTTTGGTTGGGAGGGTAACTCTTCCTCAGGACGGTGTAAGCAGGTAGTAGAAGCAGGTAGAGATGGTCTGATTGTCCAAGGTGAGGGAGGGGGATGGCTCTGTAGGCATGCTTAATGTTGCTGTAAACATGATCCAGTGTTCTTTCTCCTCTTGTGGGACACTTAACCTGTTGGTCGAATTTGGGGAGTACAGTCTTTAAACCTGCTTTGTTAAAATTCTCTGCAGTAATGTGGACTGTGTTGGGGTGATCTTTGTTTTGCCTGCTAATGATGTGCTGAAGGTTGCTGAGTGCTAAGCTAATGGACGTAAACAGCTGTTACAATTACTGCCATTGGCTTGCGGGGTAGATAGAAGGGCCTACACAGAAAGGACATGGCCTCTAAGTCCGGTGAACAGTGGCTTTGGATTATTCTGCTGTTATTACACAAAGTCTGAAGCACATAAACACAGAACCCATCACCTCTACCCTTACCAGAATTGGCATCACGGTCGAAACGGAGTGTAGTCTGGCAAGGTAATTCCACAGTGGCATCTGGGATGAGCGGGTGGACCCAAGACTCGGTCACAATTAGAATACAACAGTCCCGGACGTAGCAATTGTAGGCGATCTCCAATCGCAGCTCATCCATTTGGTTGATGAGGGATATGGCATTGGTGAGGAAAATTAAAGGTAATGGTGGTTTGGTGTGTTGTTTGCACAGCTGGGCAGGGAGGCCAGCCCTGCAGCCTTGTTTCTTCTTCCTCTCTCGGCGCCATCTGCGGCTCTTGCTGGGCCCGATAACAATCCACAGAGCATCTGGTGATCTCCTCAGAAATGGGGTATTGATTGCTGAAATAAGCACTGGAGATTTCAAAGTTAAGTTGGTGGCCAATGCATAGAAATTCCTGGCAACTGTAGGTAATTAGCCTGTCGCAGAAGGAGGACAAAAAAAGGCAAGAAAAACACAAAAACAAGAGCAGTAGTCCAGAGCAGCTAGCCACAGCATGTGGACGCACAAACATCTTACTAAACAAAAACAGTTACAGTGGAATAAGAGATTTAATAATGCACCACTACATTTACAGTGGTGTGAAAAAGTGTTTGCCCTTCCTGATTTCCCTTTTTTTTGTGTGTGTTTGTCACACTCAGATGTTTCAGATCATCAAAAAATTTAAATATTAGACAAAGATCAGACAAGTAAACACAAAATGCAGTTTTTAAATGAAGGTGTTTATTATTAAGGGGGAAAAATCCAAACCTACATGGCCCTGTGTGAAAAAAGCGCCCCCCCCCCCCAATTCCCCCCCGTTAAAACATAAATTAATTGTGGTTTATCACATCTTTGGAAAGCTGAGTTCAATTTCTCTAGCCACACTCAGGCCTGATTACTGCCACACCTGTTCTCAATCAAGAAATCACATAAATAGGACCTGCCTGACAAAGGGAAGTAGACCAAAAGATTCTCAAAAGCTAGAAATCATGCTGCAATCGAAAGAAATTCAGGAACAAATGAGAAACAAAGTAATTGAGATCTATCAGTCTAAAGCTTTGGGACTCTAGCGAACCACAGTGAGAGCCATTATCCACAAACGTCAAAAACATGGAACAGTGGTGAACCTTCCCGGGAGTGGTCAGCTGACCAAAATTACTCCAAGAGCACAGCGACAACTCATCCAAGAGGTCACAGAAGACCCCACAACAACATCCAAAGAACTGCAGACTTCACTTTCCTCAGTTAAGGTCAGTGTTCATGACTCCACCATAAGAAAGAGACTGGGCAAAAATTACCTGCATGGCAGAGTTCCAAGACAAATACCACTGCTGAGCAAAAAGAACATAAAGGCTCATCTCAGCTTTGCCAGAAAACATTTTGATGATCCCCAAGACATTTGGAAAATACTCTGTGGACTGTAAGAATTCAAAATTAGACAGTAGAATATTTTCAGTCAACCAATCAATAACAGAAGTAAAATTATTGATCAGCTTATCTTTTACTGAAGCACACAGAGAGTAAAAACACAGCTGTGGGTCCTTCTCAACACGATCTGGCAGAAGAAGCAAGAACAGGGGTTTCCAACAGTAGATATAGCTTCAAATTACTGGGAGTTCCTAGTAACTTTCCAACAAAAGTCTGGTCTTTGTCCAAACTGGTTCTGACCGGTCTTCAGTGTTATCTTCACCCAGTTGTCCATCTACTCAGAACGTCTCCACATCCTGTTTTCTGTGTCTCTTCAGTGTAATGCAACCCTCATCCCAAAAGCATGGCTATATAGGGAAACAAAACCAGATACTTAATTGCACAGCAGTTTTGGTGTGTGGGTGCAACTAAAGACATACCAACACTAAAATATGACAGTGGTAGTGTGATGGCCTGGGGCTGTTTTGCTGCTTCAAGGCCTGGAAGACTTGCTGTGGTAAATTGAAGCATGAATTCTGCTGTCTACAAAAAAATCCTGAAGGAGACTGTCCGGCCATCTGTTCATGACCTCAAGCTGAAGCGCACTTGGGTTCTGCAGCAGGACAATGATCCAAAACACACCAGCAAGTCCATCTCTGAATGGCTTAAGAAAAACAAAATGAAGACTTTGGAGTGACCGAGTCAAAGTCCTGACCTGAATCCAATTGAGATGCTGTGGCATGACCTTAAAAAGACGGTTCATGCTTGAAAACCCTCCAATGTGGCTGAATTACAACTATTCTGCAAAGATGAGTGGGCCAAAATTCCTCCACAGTGCTGTAAAAGACTCACTGCCAGTTATCGCAAACACTTGATTGCAGTTGTTGCTGCTAAGCGTGGCCAACCAGTTATTAGGTTTAGGGGGCAATCATCTTTTTACACAGGGCCATATGGGTTTGAATTTTTTTCCACCTAAATAATAAACACCTTCATTTAAAAACTGGATTTTGTGTTTACTTGTGTTATGTTTGTCTAATATTTAAATTTGGTTGATGATCTGAGCCATTTCTGGATAATGGCTCTCACAGTGGTCCACTGGAGTCCCAAAGATTTAGAAGTGGCTTTATAACCTTTTCCAGACTGATAGATCTCAATTACTTTGTTTCTCATTTGTTCCTGAATTTCTTTGGATTGCAGCTTGATGTCTAGCTTTTGAGGATCTTTTGGTCTACTTCACCTTGTCAGGTAGGTCCTATTTATGTGATTTCTTGATTGAGAACAGGTGTGGCAATAATCAGGCCTGGGTGTGGCTAGAGAAATTTATCTCAGCTTTCCAAAGATGTGATAAACCACAATTAATTTATGTTTTAACGGGGGGGGGGGGGTCACTTTTTCACACAGGGCCATGTAGGTTTGGATTTTTTCCCCCTTAATAATAAACACCTTCATGTAAAAATTGCATTTTGTGTTTACTTGTGTTATCTTTGTCTAATATTTAAATTTGTTTGACGATCTGAAACATTTAAGTGTGATAGACATACAAAAAAAAAAAAAAACAGAGATCAGGAATGAGGCAAGTACTTTTTCACACCACTGTATACTAATTTAAGTTTGTCCCTTTTTGGAAAGGGCTCCCCCTTGTTGACAGTAAAGAGTCTCTTTGGAAAAGTTAAAGCACAAACATCCTTACAAAACAAAGGTTGGTATGACCTGCACAAACACAGTAATTGCTATCACTGTCAAATAAATTACTACCAATACTTTTCACTACCACCACCACTGTACAGAAAGCTGATGCAGATGTCTCCCAGTGATTACATAATATGACCCTTTTTGAAAAAAAAGAGCTATTTTAGAATCAGAACTGAAACATGACACTTCAAATTAAAATTTCTGCTGTTATGCATTGTAAAGTGAAATCTAAACTTGGATATAAAAGTTAAACTTTTGAAAGATTCTTAAATGTTTCAAATATTTTAATCTTCAATATGCACTACAAAAGTCTAAAATTAAACCTTCAACAACTCTCTTTTTTCTTTGCTGCTTTCATGCCCGCTCCAAAGAAACATTAAGTCTCTTATATCAGGAGTTCAGTAACAGGTGTTAAACTGAATCTTTGGATAACCCACAGACAGAATCTGTACTGTATGTACTGTATTTTCTTCATGTGTAGATATTATGCCATCTCTCAATCCCACTAGTGCTTCAGATTGCCATTATATTTCTGTCAGCAGCGGGGTTGCGAATGTCAGAATGATTTTTAAATCTGTACTGAAATGAATTCCATCAGCTTCTGTTTGGCACTTGAACTTGGACAGTTTTCATCCAACCTCACTTCAGTGGCTTTTAATTCATTTCAACTGAAACCTGTGGAAAGAGGCTTTATTGACATAATTTGAACACTCTCATGTGTCATGCTGGTGAAACGCATGCCGTTGCCAAGAGATGTGATACGCGGTAATATCATCAAGAGCAGAAAGCCAAAATATTTGATTGCTAATTCTCTAACCATCAGCATAGCTCAAAATGAAACTAAACCAAATTAAATGTTTTGGGGTATGCTCTTTATTATGAGCAGCTCTAAATAGATTTTTCTCAAACTGAAATCTTGGTTTGATGTCTTCTTCCTTTCTGTAAGCTGCGGTCAAGGTGTTGTTTGCACATTTGTTGATATTCAGCTTTATAAATATTTCATCTAAATTTAAAAGGAAACACAAGTAAAAGAATGTGACCTGATATTGAATTGTGAGGGCATGAAGCATACTGACCATTGAAAAGGTTAATAGACAAGCTTGTTTTTTTTTTGGGGGGGGGGGGGTTCTGATTGTTAAGAAAATTGCATGTGGAAAAGATTTTAGTCTAATGTCCATCCATCCATCCATCTTCTACCGCTTAATCCTTATCGGGTTTGGGGGGGGTGGAGCCTATCCCAGTATCTTTGAGTGAGAGGAAGGGTACACCCTGGGATGATTGCCAGTCCAACGAAGGGCCAACACAGAGAGTCAGACAACCATTAACTCTCCCATCCATACCTAAGGACAATTTAGAATCCCCAGTTGATGCCAGTTAACCGAACCTGCATGTTTTTGGCCTGTGGGATGGTCTGAGGGTGGGATCAAACCCATGATGGTCAGGGGCGGAATCGATCCGTTGACCTTCTTGCTGTGCTGCCACAGTGCTAACCACTGCGCCGCCATGCTGCCATAGTCTAATCTCATGAACTTGTAAAAACAAAGAAGCAGGAGGTGCCAGAACTTACTTTCTCTGGACTTATCTAATCAAATACTTCGGCTTATGATAATATACTGTATATACTGAAGAATACTTAAGAAAATATGTATGTTACCATTGAGCCAGTTTCAATACTACACAGCGCAGATGTTAGCACATAATTCTTTTGCATACACCAATTATTAGAATTTCAACAATTGCCTCTACATGTTGAATAGATCTTTGGCCAGATATCTCTAGTGTCTTCTCCAACCTCAATCACTAGATGGTCATCTTGTAGTCTACTTGGAAGGACGGCACAACTCGCATCCTGCCAGAGTCACAAAGCAGCCCAAGTCTGGGACAGCGCTGCTTTCCCTGGGAGGAGAGGGAAGGGAAACGGTTTCCTAAAAAAAGCTTGTTCCATCTTCATTCTGCTTGTTAACCCCGGTGAGTTGAATATCCAACTTAGTGGTCAAACAAGCAAACAAAGACACTGCAGGGACAAGACACACGCCAACATTGCAGTTTGGAATGTCCGGATGCTCCAGGACAACCCAAATAACCTTGAACGATGTACAGCCATAGTAGCCAAAGAACTCACTCATTATAACATCGATATAACAGCACTCTGTGAAATATGGCTTCCTGACTTGTCTCAGCTTGAAGAACATGGATGTGGATCTTCTGGAGCGAGTGCCCAGGAAATGAACCATGACATTCGAGTCGGCTTTGCAATTCACAGCCATCATTTGAAACTTCTTGACAAGCTTTCCCAAGGTGTCAATGACAAGCTTATCTTCAGGTGCCCGAAAGTGAACCAAGGTTACATTACCATCATTAATGCATATGCTCCAACTGTGGCCAACCCAGATTAAGTCAAGTAGGAATTCTACAAACAACTAGACAAACTAATCAAGTCTGTACCCAACTCTTACAAGCTCCTCCTACTAGGTGACTTCAGTGCTAGTGTTGGTCATCATGGAGTAGGGAAGTTAAATTCAAATGGCACGCTCTTGCTTATCATCTGTGCTGAGAGACAATTGGTCATCACCAACACCTTGTTCCAACAGAAATCCAGCTTGAAGACAACATGGAGACATCCATGCTTTGGGCACTGGAAACAAGTAGACTTTGACATCATCAGACAATGTGACTGGTATGATATGAAGCTAACACATGCTGTCAGAGCAACAACATACCATGCTGACCATGCTCTCAACAGAAGCAAGGTTTCTATCTCATTTAAAGCAAGGCACCGATACCAATGAGTCCATTGGTATAAGACGTTAGATGTTAAAAAACTTAAAACAACAAAAGCACAGGACACCCTCAGGGACAACATTGCTGCTACCTTTGAAAATATTGAAAACACCAACTGTGATAATGCAACCAGTCACTGGGATGATCTTTGTACAAAACTCTTCCAAGCCTTGGCAGACTCAATTGGCTTTTTTAAGAGAAAGCATTAGGGCTGATTTAATGAAAATGATGCTTCTGTGAACTCATTACTCGTTGAACTTCACTTACTTTCCACTGAGTACATAAATGACAAGGACTGCCAAATGAAGAAAGATAAATACAACAGGATGAAGAAAATTGCTGAAGCTAAACTGCGTGTGATGAAGAACAATTGGTGGATGGACAGGACTAGGGAATTACAGGAAGCTGCAGACAGTAAGGACTAAAAGAAGTTCTTCAGTGAACTGAAGACTGTGTATGGACTATCTAGAGTAGGGATGTCAACTGGCGGCACATGGGCCATATATGGCCCTACCCTGATTCAGTCCGGCCTGCCAGTCCATTTCAAAAATGAATTATTTTTTATATCACGTTTGACTGTGTTTAGAACTGCATTCTTAAGTGCTATCATAGTGTTTGCCAGCAGAGGGAGCTCTAATTGAAACTTAAAGTGCCGCTCTGTGCGAGTTGTCGAGCGAGCGTGAGGGAGAGCAGTATGCACCAGAACACTGGCGTCCATGTTATAAGGTATGTGTTGCATGCTGAGATTGAAAAGAATAGCACTGGCGATCAGAGCAGCAGTACTGTGTGGTCATTTTAAGCACATCCATCCAGAGGAGAGGGGAGAGTTGGATATCTAGAAGTGTATGGGAGGATTTTCAGGTCACATAAGAGGAAAGAAATCACAAATATTAAAAGCAGTATATGTAAGTTGAGGTGTTAGTGGGCACAGATACAGCTAGAGCTCTATTCCCTTCAGGTCTCATTTTGTCACAATGCAGATGAGGTGCTGCCTTTTTTTTTGTAACCACAAGATATCACTTAACCCCTGGTTTCCAAAGGTTCCACACAGAACCTTTAAATGGACATTTTAAAACTGAAATATTTTATTAAACCTTCTAAGGCAAAAATTCAAAATAGGTCTATACATAAACACAATTTATTTACTTGGTGAAGGACTTGTGATAAGCCCTTGGTGTACCCAGCTCATTAATATTGTAACGATCCTTGATTTTGTGTTGTTTGGGAACGTGTTTACTATTCTTGTTATGAGTTCTGCTGTTATTCATCTTCCTTTAAGACGTAGTGAATGTTGTACGTGAATACAGACTGTATGTAAGAGTTGTTGTGTGACGGTTGTGGTGGCTTCAAGTGAGCAAACTGGGTTAGAGAGCTGGCGTCGGTGACGGCCAAGAACAGCAACCCATTCAGGGCTTAGGTGTTGTTCTGCTCATGTGAGTAATGAAATAAAGCCATTCTCAAGAAGAGCTAATCGTTTGGTGCTTAAGAGAAATTACAGATGTTATACTGGTGTTAGAAGTGACTGAGCTGACATCAAAGCTAACAGCTAGCCATACTAGCGAAGTAGCTCTCAGCTCGACCGGGTATGTCTGGTGCCGAGGTTAAAATCTGTCACAGGCGCCAATTGGCGCCGAACCCCCTAGTGGTCAAGAGTGGTAAAGATTTTTGTCAAGAAAATATTCAGATCAGATTTCAGAGATTTTCAAGGCTATTACTTGCAAGTGGGAAGTGATAATGGCTTACTGTCAATTAGAAAGATGTAGAATATGATCCAAAGTTTGAGACAGGAGTAAATTTACACATCTATTTTGCATAATGCCATGCATAATGCCATGGGAGCAATATCATAGATTCCCAAGGCTATAACTTGAAAGTACTCGTGTGGCGTCTCTCGGCGCCACACGAGTAGGCTGCCTTTTGCAACAGCGGCTCGATTCCGAGTCTTTTTCCCTTCCTCTCTCTTTTGATCCGTCTTTTTTTTTTTCACCCCACTTATATCACGGACACACAGATCGTCCTAAATGTCTCCTGAGCCGGTGGACGGAGTCACTGTTTATAGCAGGATACGATACAGCAGAGAAGAGCTGCTAGCATTCAACCGCCACCCGGTCCCATTGGAAAAACTCGACATACCGAGAGAACTGAGGCGAAAACGCCGCGGCTGCCGGGCTGGAGTAAGGCGGAGGACAAAAAATATAAGGTACAGACCCTCCCTTCCATCTGTTGTCATGGGAAATGTACGGTCGATACTGGGAAAGTTAGATGAGCTAGCGGCTATCTCCCGTTATGATAGCACATACCGGGAGTGCTCTCTCCTTTTGTTTACTGAGACGTGGCTAACTGAACTAGCAGCAGATGCTAACATTGAGCTGGAGGGTTTTCACATGATACGAGCTGACCGAACACCAGACAGTGGCAAAGTTAGGGGCGGTGGAGTGATAATGTATGTAAACAACAACTGGTGCAGACCGGGACATATCACTGTTAAACAACGACACTGCAGCAAAGACATTGAGTTGCTAGCTGTTAGCATGAGGCCTACATATCTCCCGAGAGAACACTCACACGTGATCTGCATTGTTGTTTATGCAAATCCGACGGCGAACGCTGGGACAGCGCGTGACGTCATCCATTCAGTAACCAGCAGGCTGCAGACAGAACACCCAGATGCTCTTCTCCTCATCTCAGGCGATTTCAACCATGTTTCACTATCTCCCATTCTACCCACGTTCACCCAGTATGTCACATGCCACACTAGAGACAATAAAACACTGGATTTATTCTACGCAAACACTAAGGAGGCGTACACCTCATCACAACTCCCCCCACTCGGGAGATCGGATCACAACTTGGTTCATCTCCGGCCGGTGTACAAACCCCTAGTGCACAGACAACCTCCGGCCATGCACACTGTGGAGTTATGGTCTGAGGAGACAATGGACACTCTAAAGGGCTGTTTTGAAGCCACCGCCTGGAAGCAGCTCTGCGATCCACATGGTGAGGACATCGATGGCCTCATTCACACCTTCACGGGCTACCTCAGCTTCTGTGTGGACAAATCCGTTCCCACCAAGACCATACGGCGTCACTCAAACAACAAACCCTGGATCAACCCTGAGATAAAAACACTTCTGAGAGAGAAGAAGAGGATCTTCAGGTCAGGGAACAGGGAGATGCTGAAGTCCGTACAGAGGGAGCTGAGGAGAAAGATCAGAGAAGGCAAGGACAGCTTCAGGAAGAAGATGGAGGACAAGCTGCAACAGAGCGACATCAGCGGGGTCTGGAGAAACCTCAAAACCATCTCGGGGCTCCAGAATACCTCCCCCCAGGCCACAGGGGGCAGGGAGTGGGCGAACAACCTGAATCTGTTTTTCAATAGATTTGACCAACCGCCCTCCCCCCTGACTGCACAACAACCACTGCTGCCTCTAAAGAAATCAAGTCCTGCTGCCCACTCCCCACTCCACCAACACCCCCCCACTCCCAGCACACAGCCCCCCATCCTGACCCTGACCAAGACCCAGGTGAGGACGGAGCTGAGGAAGATCAAGGCGAGGAAGGCGCCGGGACCGGACGGCATCAGCGCAAAGCTCCTCAAGTCCTGTGCAGACCAGCTGTGTGGGATTGTGACGTATATCTTCAACATGAGCCTGAAACTGGGGAGGGTACCACAGCTGTGGAAAACATCTTGTGTGGTACCTGTACCAAAAACTTCCCACCCCAAAGACCTGAACAGCTACAGACCGGTGGCCTTGACGTCCCACTTGATGAAGACCCTGGAGAGACTGCTCCTTGCTCACCTCCGCCCCCTGGTGGAACCAGCGATGGATCCACTCCAGTTCGCCTACCAGCATGGCATTGGGGTGGAGGATGCGGTGATCTTCCTCCTTCACCGTTCTCTGTCCCACCTGGAGAAGCCCGGGAATATGGTGAGGATCATGTTCTTTGACTTCTCCAGTGCTTTCAACACCATCCAACCGATGATCCTGAAGGACAAGCTGCTGCGCGCAGGGGTGGACCAGCACCTGTCATCATGGATCCTGGACTACCTCACGAACCGGCCTCAGTTTGTGAGAACCCGGGACTGTGTGTCCGACACGATCATCAGTAGCACGGGGGCCCCCCAGGGAACGGTGCTGGCTCCCTTCCTGTTCACTCTTTATACTGCGGACTTCTCACACAACACAACACACTGCCATCTACAGAAGTTCTCTGATGACTCTGCGATCGTTGGCCTCATCTCCAATGGAGATGAAGCTGAGTACAGAGGGCTTATCCAGGACTTCGTGGACTGGTGCCATCGGAACTGCCTCCAGATCAACGCGAGGAAAACTAAGGAGCTGGTGGTGGACTGCCGCAGGCATGGGCAGCCCCTCACAGTACCAGTAAATATACAGGGAACAGACATTGAGATGGTGACATCCTATAAGTACCTGGGTGTTCATCTGAACAATAAACTAGACTGGTCACACAATACTGATGCACTCTACAAGAAGGGACAGCGCAGGCTGTTCCTGCTGAGGAGACTCAGGTCTTTTGGTGTACAAGGGGCGCTGCTGAAGTCATTCTATGACACAGTGGTGACATCAGCCATCACTTTTGGAGTGGTCTGCTGGGGCAGTGGCATTACTGCAGCCGATAGGAAGAGACTGAACAAACTGATTAAGAAAGCTAGCTCTGTCCTGGGGCAGCGCCTTGATCCGATGGAGGAGATAGGAGAGAGAAGGACAGTGGCTAAACTGTCATCTCTGCTGGAGTCCGAGTTCCACCCTATGCAGGACATACTGGATGCACTGAGGAGCTCATTTAGCAGCAGACTACATCATCCCAGGTGCACAACCGAGAGGTTTCGTAGGTCCTTCCTACCAACGGCTGTCAGACTGTACAACCTAAGCAGGGCTGCTCGCAGAGATAGCAAAAAGACGTAACAAACTAATAGTTTTTTGAATGCAAAAGATGCAATAGACTTACACAATGGTCCCCTCCGGCATACAACTAGGAACATACCGGTCGCTATGGAGGGTGAGAATATGTATGGGCACATAATCATACCATGTAGGATAACTAAGTAGACGGTTATGCTGTTTCATTCCATCTAGCAACAATGCTCTGCACTGTGTGTGTTTATATATTTACATATTTATTCCATCTAGCTACAATGCTCAGCACTGGGTGTGTTTATATTTATATATCTACATATTATTCCATCTAGCTACATTGCTCCGCACTGTGTGTGTTTATATACTTGCATATTTATTCCACCTAGCTGCAATGCTCCGTACTGTGGGTGTTTATATATTTACATATTTATTCCATCTAGCTACAATGCTCTGCACTGTGTGTTCATATATTCATATATTTATTCCATCCAGCTACAATGCTCTGCACTGTGTGTCTGTGTGTGTGTGTATATATATATATATTATAGTAATATGTACATATGTATATTAGCTGCTCTTGCTTGCTTGTTTTTTTCTTGCCTTCTGATTGTTGCTCTGAGTGTTGCTATCCCTGTGCTGTTGCAATCCTGGAATTTCCCCGTTGTTGGACTAATAAAGGCTTATCTTATCTTATCTTATCTTAGATAATGGCTTTCTGTCAATTAGAAAGATGTAGAATATTTATTTTTTTTTTATTTTGTATACTTTATTGATCCCCAGAGGGGAAATTGAGGGCATCCACCTGGATGGATGAAGCAGCCACGGTACGGCGCTATCCCTTAACCAATATGATCCAAAGTTTGAGATAGGAGTAAATTTATGCATCTAATTTGCATAATGCCATGGCACCCATATTGAATAACATAACTGTAAGTCAAAAGTGGACTTTGGACATATTTGCACAAAGAATGGTTCTGCTTTTTTGTCATGGTTTCTTGTTTGGGGCATTTTGCTATCTTATCTTCAAAGTATATGAACCCGAAAATCAGTACAATGTAAAGAAACCAAGAAATTCATTACTTACAGCTGGTGAAGGCGGCTACTGGCTTCGTCCATTTCTGTCCATCGTGGTCATTATTTTGCCTTCTGTCATTCAATTTTGCTTTCTCTCCCACATCTAGAAACTCTTATGTTTATCCCATCTCAATTTCACTTTTATTCCGGGGCAATTTATCTTATATGGCACCTTCTATATGACGATGCAACTGGGTGATTGTTCTGTAGTCACATGGCGCTGCAGAGCTGCAGTAGGTGAATACAGGCAGCATTGCGCTCCCTCTGTTGTAACAACATGTAAACATTTACCTTCATAAGCTAAATAATCTCTTTTTTGAATCATAGTTTGCAAATTTGCGAGCAAATCCTCCATTTCAAACCATTAACAGTGATGGGTAGCATCCATATTGGATTGTCTTCTTCTTCTACTCACGGTTTCTCAAAGAAGAAGAAGAAGAAGAAGAATTTCTTCTTCTGTGGTGTATTCCGTGTCAGCCATGATTCCTCCAACATGTTGTGCCACTTGGGGCGCGTGACCGGTCCATGAAATCTGGCCAGTTAAAAGGTTAAGGTTAAATGACCAGAAACAATTGTACGTCTGTGGACGCCTGCAACCCCCACAGAGACAGCGTGGTTGCTTGTGGCTGAAGCCGGGTTTCCACATGGGTCATCCCGCCATGACAGTGGAGATTCCTGCCCTCTCCGGAGCGGGAAGGAGCTGGTAAATCCCAATGCAACGTCACATGATGTAAACAAAGATGGCAGAGCCCAGGTATCTGTAACGCCTGTTGCAATTAAAACCCCGAACTGTTGAACTGTTGGCTGAAGCTGCTGGTTGGTCTGATGAACTCAAAGCATTGCAACAAGCTCTGTGCCTGATTGATGATGCAGCTGCATGCTTGTTATTGTTGAGCCCTGAAGAGAGAAAGGACTATGTCACGTTGGTTGGGGCTCTTCACAGGCATTTTGGTAAATATAATCAGCCTGTCCTACTGCATTCTGAATTCAACAACAGACGCAGATGCCCTGGTGAGCCCCTCCGCATCCTGGCTAATGAGACTGAATGCTTGTCCAGACACGCCTATGCTGATATGCCACCGGCAGTGCAGAAAGAGCTTGCCAGAGACCAATTCTTACAGGCACTCAGTCCCAGAGAGTTGTGTGTCCATGTGCAACTAGCCCACCCTGCCTCGCTGAGTGAAGCCCTGGAGTTAGCACTGGAGAGAGGGTTGTTAAGTGGTGATGAGCTGCTGGAGAACACACCTGCACTGAGAGCAGTGATGATGGACACTCAGCACCGGGGAAACGAGGGGGCGCAGGACATTGCTTGTGCATCTGTCGTACAACCTGCTGCCCAAATTGGGCACCGCCACCATGTTCAGAGATGTTGGGGGTGTGGACAATCAGGACACCTTCTCATGCAATGCCCCAGGCTCTCTTCTGTGCAGGGAAACTTCAGGGGGCCCGTGTAAGTGGAGAGACGCGGGCTCGTGACATTAGCACCCATACCCCATTGCCACAAGGGCCGGGGACAGTAATCGCTGTGGGCTGGACTCATGTTAGAGACTTTTGCCACATTCCGGTGACTGTCTTGGGTGTCACATGTGCAGCCCTAGTGGGCACTGGGTCTAATGCTACATTGGTTCCACCTGACATTGTTCCCATGCTGTTGAATTTACCTCTCTGCAGCTGAGAACAGTGACTGGTGATCTGGCCCCCATTAGAGGACGGTGGGAGTTCCTTTTTAGGGTGGGGTACCTTTCAGTGCACTTTACTGCATGGGTGGATGAGGTGCAGGACTTCTTTATCCTCGGGTTGGACTTCTTACAAACTATCGGCGGCATACTCGACATGGGTAGGGCTTCCTCATCCTCTCTTGGGGGAAGTGTGTACCACTTACATCACTTCCTGTCTGCATGCCCCCCCCCCCCTGCTGCTGTTACGACCACGGAGAGCAGTATGTGTCAGGCAGCCACTGTGAATCTGAGGCAAGCACCGCTCCCTGCCCCTGCACCAGCAAAGGTGCCCTGGGATCAATCGCGGACAGTTGAGGACAAAATTTGCACTACTAAAAACTGGTCCACCCCCACCGACCAGGCACAGCTCAAAAGTGTCTTGGGGTTGGTGTCATACTACAGGAGGTTTGTGAAGGGCTTCTCCTTGATAGCTCCACTGCTCTTCAGCCTCCAGCAAAAGGACTGTGTATTCAGCTGGACACAGGAATGCCAGCATGCATTTGACACTCCCTGTACAGCTCTGATGGAGTCTCCGATCCTTGCCCTCCCTGACCCTTCCCTGCCCTTTGTCCTCGACACGGATGCCAGTGACATCGGACTAGGAGCCATGCTGTCACAGCTGGGGCCTTATGGTGAAAAGGTGGTGGCAAATTTTTTGCCGAGTGCTTAACAAGAGTGAACGTTGTTATTGCATCACGAGACGAGAGCTTCTAGCAGTGGTGATGGCGGTAAGACACTTTAAGAACTACCTGTGTGGCACACCCTTCACCATCAGAGCTGACCATGCTGCCCTGCAGTGGCTGCTGTCTTTTAGGGAGCCAGAGGGTCAGGTAGCTCGCTGGCTGGAGGAACTCCAGTCATTCAACTTCATCATTGTGCACAGAGCATGCTCGGATGCCGATGCGTTGTCTCGCCACCCTTGTGCTGCAGTTGGCTGCCGCTACTGTGAGAAGAGAGAGATGAAAGAAAGAGCACTCACTCAGAGCAGCGCAGTGCAGATCTCCTGTGGGATGTCACGGGTGGTGGATGCAGCTGAGTGGAGGGCATAGCAGGAGCAGACAGCGACCTACAACCGGTGCTGCAATGGCTGGGACAAGGGCAGAGGCCACCTTGGGAAGAAGTCACTGGACTCTGTAGCCACCAAAGGGCTGAGGGCAAAGTTCGACATGCTGCGCCTGAGTGATGGTGTGCTGCAGCGGGTGTGAGAGGAGCCTGCTACAGGGGAGGAGAGGTGGCAAGTTGTGGTACCCAAATCGCTGAGGACAGCAGTGCTGGAAGCCTGCCATTGGGGGATTGTGTCAGGCCACTTCAGTATTGGGCAGCACGGTGGTGCAGTGGTTAGCACTATTGCCTAACAGCTAGAAGGTTCCTGGTTCAAATCCCCAGGCTGGCAGGGGTAGGAACTTTTCTGTGTGGAGTTTGTATGTTCTCCCTGTGCTTTGTGGGTTTAGTCGGGGGGCTCCGGTTTCCTCCCACAATCCAAAGACATGCATGTTAGGTTAATTGGTTGTTCTTAATTGTGCCTAGATATCTGTCTCCTATAGGCCCTTAGAATAGAGGGTTAGTACTAGTGAAGCACTTTGAGTGGTCTTTGTGACTAGAAAAAAGTGCTATATAAGTACAGGTCCTTATCCCTTATCCTTATTTCAAAGACCCTTCCTCGCCTCTGCCAGGTTTTCTTCTGGAGTTAGCAGAGATGGGATGTAGGTGACTTCTGCCGCAGCTGCGACACCTGCACGGCCCACAAGGGACCTCTAGACCAGTCACGTGCGCAGCTTTGGCAGCAACCTGCAGGAGCACCGATGGAGAGGGTGGTTGTCGACATTACAGGCCCTTTTCCCTGAACAGAAAAAGGCAACCATTATGTCCTGGTAGCTATGGACTATTTTACTAAGTGGCCAGATGCCTATGCCATTCCAGATCAAGAAGCAGAGACAGTAGCAGACGCCTTGGAAGAGGGCATATTTAGCAATTTTTCAACAGGAGAGACCATACACAGTGACAAGGGCTGTAACTTTGAATCAAAAGTGTTTGCTGCTATGTGTGAATGCCTGGCCATGCAGAAAACCCGCACAACCTCCCTCCATCCCCAGAGTGACGGCTTAGTGAAAGGATTCAACAGAACACTGGCCCAACAGCTAGCTATCCTCACCGCAGAGCATCAATATGACTGGGACAGCCATCTCCCTCTCATTCTGATGGCATATCGATCTGCCGTTCAACACTCCATCATGTGCATGCCTGCTCTGCTGATGTTAGGAAGGGAATTGCAGATCCCTGCAGAGCTGGCCTTTGGAAAACCACCGGACACACCAGCTGCACCACCAGCAGCAGAGTATGCAAAGGAGTTGCAGGAGCGCATGGAAACCACCCATACTTTTGCTCAAGAGCAGTTGGAGAAAGCGGGCATAAGGCAAAAGAGAAACTACGACATCACGACGAAAGGGAGACACTTCCAATCTGGAGAGCTGGTCTGGGTATTCAGTCTGAGGAGGAAGAAAGGACGGTGCCCCAAGTTGGACAGTAATTGAGTAGGGCCCTGAAGAGTGCTGGAAAGAGTGGGTTAGGTGGTTTACAGAGTACAGTTACCACCTTGGGGTAGAAAAGCGGTTCTACACAGGGATAAATTGGCACCATATTGAGGGCGTGCCCTCCCTTCTTTTCCAGAGGGGCAGGTACATTCCCCTGGTTTCGTTCAGGACATTGTGGACACTACAGCTTCTTCTAACCCCTACCTGAGTACAGAGCCCCCCAGCCACCTGACATGAGCAAATTCCCCCTCCACTCTTACTACTCCCACACATTTACCACCGAGACTGTTTCCCCCTGTCCTGACTCTGTTCCCCAGACTGCAGAAACCCCTATGCCTGCTGGGGTTCCCAGGCGATCACGGAGATAGCGCAAACTACCACCCTGGTTCAGAGACTTTGTTGTTCCCCTGAGAATGAGGAACTTAGTGTTGGGGGGGGGGCAGTGTAACGTTCCTTGATTTTGTGTTGGTTGGGAACGTGTTTACTATTCTTGTTATGAGTTCTACTGTTATTCATGTGCCTTTAAGGCATAGTGAATGTTGTATGTGAATACAGACTGTACGTAAAAGTTGTTGTGTGATGGGTGCGGTGGCTACAAGCAAGCGAGCTGGGTTAGAGAGCTGGCGTGGGTGACGGCGGAGAACAGCAATCCATTTAGGGCTTAGGTGTTGTTCTGCTCCTGTGAGTAATGAAATTGCCTCAGGAGCTGCTGGTTGTCTTCTACACCGCCATCATCCAATCTGTCCTCTGCTTTTCCATCACTGTCTGGTTTGGATCTGCCACTAAACAGGACAAGACCAGACTGCAGCGGATCATTAAGTCTGCGGAGAGGATCATTGGTACCGACCTACCCTCCATTGAGAACTTATATCGGTCCATAACCAGGAAACGGGCGGGAAACATCTGTGCTGACCCGTCACACCCCGGCCACAAACTGTTTGAACTTCTATCTTCTGGTCGTCGTTACAGATCACTGAAGGTCAAAACCACCTGTCACAGGAACAGTTTCTTTCCTCAAGCCATCACTCTGATGAACTCCTAACATTCACCTAGTCCTACCTGTTGCTGTACTCATGACTTTTCATCCATTCTTACATTGCACATAACTCTCACACTGCTTTTTACTTAATTCACATTATATCACTGAATCTGAGTTCACATTGAAATACTGTATGACTGTATATTTTTTTCATATATTTCTGCAAAGTGTGGATAGTCTGAGTAAATAGTCTGATTAAATAACTGCATATATTCCTGTATATATTTCCATCCTTTTATAGAAATGTGGACAGACTGTAATTTACTGTACATACTCTGTTGTCATTGAATCCTTATTTAAATCTTATTTAAATCCTCCACCTGAACAACGAGAGCAAGTTTTTAGCCAAAGTCAAATTCCTTGTATGTGTTGTGCATACTTGGCCAATAAAGCTGATTCTGATTCTGATTCTGATATTGTATGGTTGCAATATGTGCATTGCATGCAATTTCTGTGTCATCTTACCCCCCATCCCCCCACACACACTTTTTATTTGGTTCACTCAGTCTCCCCCTGCCTTTTTGATTAAGAAAAAAAAATATTTCCACATCAATGATGACAGAGACACAAAAGCGTCCCTGATTTCAATCCTCTGTGAGAAAAATGAATTCTCCAACTGCTTTTCAGGTGGATTCCTGACTTGTAGTGCTGCCTCTGGTAAATGTATTCCTTTGAGGACAAGAAATGTATTCTTCATCCAAGTCATGTCCCTTCGTTTTCTTTTTTACATCTATGTCTTAAATCATTATTTATAAAGTGTCACTCTGCTGATGCTTGATAGAAGGAAGAAGAAGCACTATGTACATTTTCATATAAGTATGTTTGCATGTGATTGTGTATGGATGTGAATGGTGATGGATATGTGTTTGTGTCTCTGAAGGCAGTGACTTGTGTGCCTTTAGAGGAAGGGCTGCTGGCTGAAATCCCAGAGACCGTGAGGGAACTGCACCTATTGATGGATGAAAAACTCCCACAGTGCTTTGCTTCCTGTATACACAAAGCCAACTGAGTCTACAACCTCTCTCAACCCACACACTTGAGTATGTGTGTGTGGGGGGGGGGACTTGTCTCTTTACTCTTTATGTGTTTCCCATGACTTTATAGTGGTATTTTAAAATACAACTTGTTTTTACATTTTTACTTCCTTGCTTTCTTCTTGGTTGTTCTCTATCAATAGCTACATACAGTATGTACCAGATGTAGTGGCAAGCAACAGCATTTAGGAAAAAAAGAAGTGATGGTGAAAAGCTTAAATGTTTATTTTTAATAACGTGATTAAATTTACACCACATGAAGCTGATCCTCTGGTTCTCAGAGCAACCTTATTCTGTGTGCCCAAACCCCACTTAAACACACACACACACACACACACACACACACACACCTGGTGTAGTGTCATTGATTGGGGCTGCTCACTCAAAAGCATGAGAAGAGGGAGAGTTTCTGTCAGAGAAACAGAAAAACACACACTCCAATATAAAGTGAATAGAAGCTTCAAACTCTCCATTAATGTCAGGAGCTATGGAAATCCAGTAAGAATCACACCATTTGCACTTTAAAGGGTTGAAATAATAAAATTGTGAAAAGTTACCTTATCATAAATAATATAATTACATATATCTATTCAATTCAGTTTATATTTAATTTATATTTATATTTAATGTAAATTTATATAGCACCACTTCACAACAAGAGTCATCTCATAGCATTTCAACTGTAGGGGAACCCCTACAATTGCAGAAAGACCCCAGCAATCAGCCGATCCCCTATGAGCAAGCGCTTGGCGACGGTGGAGAGGAAAAACTCCCTTTAAACAGGAAGAAACCTTCAGCATAACCAGGCTCAGGGAGGGGCAGTCATCTGCTGCAACTGGCTGGGTGGTGAGAGGATAGAGAAGATGAAAAGAACAGACATGTAGAGACCAAACAGCATGATGGGGACTCAATCTATGGGAGAGAATAAACAGATGTTAATGACCAGCAAAAAAAAAATAAATATATATATATATATATATATATATATATATATATATATATATATATATATATATATATATATATATATATATATTTCATTGAGAGTGAAGAAAGGAGTGAAGCCCAGCACAATAATTGGGGTCCCCCGGCTGTTTAAACCTAATAGCAGCATAACTAAGGGAGGGTTCAGAAACGCATGATCCCTCCTAATTGTAGGCTATATCAAAAAGTAAGGTTTTAACCCTATTCTTAAAAACAGAGATTGAGTCTGACTCCCGAATCCAGATTGGCAACTGGTTCCACAAGAGAGGAGCTTGATAACTAAAGGCTCTGCCCCCCCCATTGTACATTTGGAGATTGTAGGTATTACAAGTAATTCAGCATTTTTTTTTTTTTCAGAATCAGAATCAGAATCAGAATCAGATTTATTGCCATTGTTCATGTAGTACACAAACTAGGAATTTGTCTCGGTGCAATGCTGCAACATTAAACATGATAAAATAAAAGAAATAAACTATACATGCAATAAAATGTAGAATAAGAGTAAGTGATACTGGTCAGCAGTTAAAATATATTAGCGAGCAGCAGATAAATTGGGAATTGGGAGTGTAGTGCTCTGTTAGGATAATAGGATAATATCAGATCTTTTAAATAAAAAGGGGCTTGTTTGTTTAGAGCTTTGAAAGTGGGAAGAAGGATTTTAAACTTAATTCTAAACTCTATGGGAAGCCAATGAAGGGAGGCCAGAACCGGAGAGATATGATCTCTCTTTCTACTACCTGTTAAAACTCTTGCAGCAGCATTTTGGATCAACTGAAGACTTTTTAGAGATGTTTTAGGACAACCTGATAATAAAGAGTTACAATAATCTAATCTAGAGCTAACAAAAGTGTGGATCAGTTTCTCAGCATCACTCTGAGACAAAATGCTCCTAATCTTGGCAATATTATGCAAATGATAGAAGGCAGTCTTAGAAACAAATTTAATATGTGAATTGAAAAACAGATCTTGATCAAAAATAACTCCAAGGTTCCTCACAGAGCTATTAAGAGAAAGAGTAACTGCATCCAAACTAAAAGTTTGATTTGGAAAGGTCTTTCTTAGGTTTTTTGGACCAACAAGAATGACTTCAGTCTTATCTGAATTTAATAGCAGGAAATTACAAGTCATCCAAGCTTTGATTTCCTTAAGACAGACTTCTAACTTGGCTAACTGATTACTATCATCTGGCTTCATTGACAGGTATAATTGTGTGTCATCTGCATAACAATGAAAATGTATACAGTGCTTCCTAATAATGTTGCCTAACGGAAGCATATTTAAACTAAAAAGAGTAGGGCCTAGCACAGATCCCTGTGGAACTCCATGACTGAGCTTTGAGTTGAAAGAAAACTCATTACTGACATGAAGAAACTGGAACCTATCAGATAAATAAGATCTAAACCACTGCAATGAAGTTCCATTAAGTCCAACATAGTGTTCTAAT
Organism: Pholidichthys leucotaenia; assembly: GCA_020510985.1. Lineage (NCBI taxonomy): Eukaryota > Metazoa > Chordata > Actinopteri > Cichliformes > Pholidichthyidae > Pholidichthys > Pholidichthys leucotaenia. The sequence goes on along the minus strand of CM035840.1, from coordinate 264,310,710 downwards.
CTATCAAGTAGAATATTATGATCGATACTATCAATAGCTGCACTAAGGTCTAACAGGACAAGTACAGAAACAAGTCCATTATCAGATGTGATCAGGAGGTCATTAGTGACCTTCACTAAGGCTGTTTCAGTACTATGATGGATTCTAAACCCAGATTGAAACTCTTCAAATAAACCATTTTCCTGCAAGTGGTCAAATAATTGCTAAGATTTTTGAAATGAAAGGGATATTAGAGATTGGTCTATAGTTAGCTAAAACTCCTGGATCCAGCGTTGGCTTTTTGAGTAAGGGTTTAATTACAGCAGTTTTAAAAGCCTGCGGTACATGGCCTAAAGTTAATGAAGAATTGATTATTTGAAGAATAAAGCTACCAATAAATGAGAAGACTTCTTTAAATAACCTGGTAGGAATAGGGTCTAAAAGACAAGTTGAAGGCTTGGATGAGGAAACTATTTTGTCTAACTCTAAAAAGTCAGTTGGAATAAACTGATCCAAACTGATGTCAGTTGAAGGAGTTGTAGTAGTTAGTCTATTTAAGTTAACGGTGGGAAGAATCTGACTGATTTTATCTCTGATAGATGAAATTTTTTTATTGAAAAATATAATATATATATATATATATATATATATATATATATATATATATATATATATATATATATATATATATATATATACATATATATATATATATAAAATCACACACACACACACACACACATATATAAAAGTACCTTAAGTAAAAGCACAGACTTCCTCTTTGATCATTTCAAAATAAAACAGGAACTAAGACAACAATGATTAAAAAAAATGGTAATTTTGTAGAGAAATTGACTCCCTCCTTATAATGAAAAAGAATATCAAAAATTGCTGTTATAAAACAATTAAATCAAATATACACTCATGATTATCAGATACTTTATATTGCTCTATCTGTAATTTTTTTTTATTTAAGTTTTTGTAAATAGTATACATGTCATTACATGACCATTGTTTACATTTTCATCATGTTCCCTTTTTTTGACAAAATTGGAAGAATAATTATTACAACACCCTTTTTTAAGTGAAAAAAAAGAAAATAATTAAAGAAAGAACAAAAAAAAAAGTCAAGAAAAAAAAAGTTAAAAAAAAAATAAATAAAAGGGTATCTGAGTAGAGTTGGAACAAAGAGAGGTGCCATTATTGAAATGGTATTTGTCAAAGATTAGATCTAATGGAAGACACATATGCGTTCCAGGGTTGCCAAAAGTTCAAGAACCCATCCATGTCCTGTCTCAGTGCGAATGTCAACTTTTCCATTGAATAAATGTCCTGAATCACGTTAATCCAATCTTCAGGTGTAGGACAGTCCTTCAACATCCATTATTTTGTTAGAGCTTTTTTACTTGCCAATATTAAAACAGTGAATAAGTATTTTTCTCTTCGTCTTTCCAGTGATTCCGGTAGTAAACCCAAATACAAAGTTACAAAAGAAAAGGGAACTGTTATTTTGAATATTTTCCCCAATATTGTCTGTACATTGGTCGAATATTGGTGGATAACTGGGCATGACCAAAACACATGAAAATGATTTGCAGTCTTTTCACCACACAAGCGCCAACAATTCAACCCCTTACGAGTAATTTTGTTTTGTGCGTTCTGAAAAATCTTAACAAATTTTTCCATCCAAATTCTCTCCACTGCAGGGATGAGGTACTTTTCCATTGTTGTTTATTTAGCTTTTCCCATATTTCCAGTTGTAAAGTGAAATTCCCCTCTTTTTCCCTTCTCTCTTTTATATATGATGTGTTGTCTCCTTTTAAGTCTTGAAATGGTAAATGGTAAAATGGTAAATGGCATTCACTTATATAGCGCTTTTATTCTCATCTCTTGATGACCAAAGCGCTTTACAGATCCTGCTATCCACCCATTCACGCACACATTCACACACTGATGGTGGCAGTGAAGACCTTGGTGTATTTTAGAAATGTATCTGATCCCTGGGATCCCTTTATATGCCATTAAGAAGACCTTCAGAACACCTGACTGGGCCCTTTCCAAATCCTCCTTTTTAAGTATATTGTTTATGTGGTGTCTAAGCTGAAAGAACCTGTAAAGGTCTTGATTTATTAGACCTTGTTTTTTCAAATCTTCAAAACTTCTTAAAGTTTGCCCTTTAAAAAAATCATAATATTTTATCAGTCCGTTCTCGTTCTACTTTTTAAATCTAGTGTCTGTTTTATTAGGAGTAAAGTCTTGATCATAGGCAATCCATTGCAGTAATCAATAGGGTTCTTTAGTTTGATTCTCTCTGACTATCTTAAACCAAATTTTTAGTGGGGTCTCTATCCACGGGTTAGTGTTATTCAAAAGTTTAGGTAAGGCATTGTTCCCTATTATAGCCTGTAGGGGAATGTCACTTGTTATTCGGCATTCCATCTCCTTCCATTGTGCAGTGTAGACTGGGTTACATATCTCTACTAAAGTTTTAATTTGTGCGACTTTAAAATAGTCCCTGATATTTGGCAGCGCAAGCCCACCTTTGTCTTTGTTTAGCTGTAGGGTTCTATATCTGATTCTAGGTCTCTTGCCCTGCCATATGAATCTTGAGATCCTTCTGTCCAGTTCTTGCCATGTTTTTTTTGGGAGGTTGTACCGGTATTGTTTGGAAAAGGTATAGAAGACGTGGAAGTATATTCATTTTGACTGCTTCAATTCTTTGTGCAGTACCCAAGAATGGTATCATATTCCATCTTGCTAGATCAGATTTTATTTTTGACATCAGTGGATCATAGTTTAGTGTTATAATTTTGTTGAGTTGTTTCGGAATATTGACCCCCAGATATTTCAGAGATTCCATCTCCCCATTAGTTTTGAGTTTGCTTAGTAAATATTGATTTGGGTCATAGTTGAATGTTAAAATTTGTGTTTTATGCATGTTTAATTCGTACCCCGATAAATCTCCATACTCTGAAAAAACTGTGATTAGTTCTGGAAAAGAGGTGTCCATTAGTATTTTTAATTGGAAAATGAGAGTCACAGGTATATTTTATTTTAAAAAATGCAATTAAAGTTGCTTAAAAGTACTTCTTTCCTGTTGTTTCTACATTGTAATTTTAGTGATTGATTAGAATTAATTGCAGAAAATGTGCAATTATCTAGTTATTTTTTAAAATTACTCCCCAGCCCATCTACATTGTTTAAATTTAAAAAGATTTAGACTGATATACAAAACATAAATCCATTTGTAGGGTGTTTTACGTAACTACCTTAACTTTGTCAGATTGCATAACTGTTATTAATATGCAGTTCATCTATGTTGATGAATTGCATTGTTTACTGATAAATGGACATCAAATGGATGTCAAATTTATAAGTGTGGATGCTGTAAATACTCTGAAATCCATAATGGATGAAAAATTGTTAATTTTTTTTTATTAAAAACAGCCACTGTGGATTAGGGGGGAGGTTGATGGGGTAGTGGAGGACTACAAATATCTGGGTGTAGCGATCAGCAGCAGACTGGACTGGAAATCTAACCCCAATGCTGTTTACAAGAAAGGGGTAAGCATACTGTACTTTCTGAGAAAGCTGAGATCCTTCGATGTGTGCAACAAGATGATGGCGCTTTTCTACCAGGTCGTTGTTATCAGCATCATCTTCTTTGCTGCTGTCTGTTGTGGTAGCAGTATCAGAGCCAGCGACACCAACAGACATGTCAAGATTTTCAAGAAGGCTGGCTCTGTAATTGATCCCAGTCTGGAGACTTTTGAATCTGTAGTGGAGAGGAGGACACTGAACAAATTGCGATCCATCATGGACAATCCTCATCACCCCCTCCATCAGTGTTGGGAGTAACACGTTACAAAGTAACACGTTATTGTAACGCCACTACTTTTGCAGTAACGTGCTATGTAACGAAATTACTGTTTAAAAATTCAGTAATATGTTACAGTTACTGAAATTTGATCAGATGCGTTACTCGCATCATGCCAAAGGCAAAGGCAAGAAAATAAATGAGCAAATAAATATAAAATGATGCAGCCATCACACAGTCTCCTCTGCGGGTCTGTTTCCTGTCCTGCCCCAGTTCACATCACAACCTGGTGGGGAGAAATGCAGTGGTGGTGGCGGCTTCTCATATCGAGTCCTGATCACCTGTTGTCTGAGCGGTGAGTAACCCCTAACAGCTCCTACCTCTGTGGTTAAACATGAGTATCTTTTTGAGCAAGAAGCTTGCATTTAATGTCCACATGAAATGCATTTAAAGTTTTCTTACGCACAGAGAAAAAGTGACTGTGATTTGTTGCAGTAAATGGTGAACTTTCATTTATCTGTGATCTCTGTTTTATTTTATCTCATTCATTTACATGCGGTTGTGATCTGCAACTATTTCATGGAAGTAAATCCTCTAAATATGCATTTTTAATGGGCTGGTCCAGGGGTGTAAAACATATGGCTTGCGGGCCAAAAACAGCCTACCAGGGGGTCCAAAATTTTCTCTGTGATTTCACAGCTTTTTTCCATAAAATTTCTGACTTTCTACTGATTACAGAATCAGAATCAGAATCAGAAAAAAATTATTGCCAAGTGCATTAACAGATCACTGATAACATACGAGAGAATTTGACACTTGAGACTTGACACAGAAAATGAACCTGCATTTCCAGTGACACGGCTGCATCGGGGACGTGCCTGCCCACAGGATAGAGGGTACAGGTAGCATAAGAATAAGAATAATACGAGGAACAATAGGAAGGAGCAAAAAAAATCATTGATTCATAATACTCGTTGCATAATCAATCAATATTATGATTACAAGGAAAAAAAAAGCTCTCGATGCACATACGCAAAACAGGGATTCACAAGACAAAGACACAAGAGAGCAGTGTGTGTATCTTTATTCAGTTCATGGATCAATGTGTGTGTGCTGTTGAGGCAATGTTGATGATAATAAGAGAACACAAGGGCACTTGGCAGGAGATGTTTTGTCTCGCTGCCGCCGAGTCCTTATCTTGGCAGGCTGTCCAGATGGCTGTCCAAGGCCTTATGCTCGATGATTTTGAAAACACAGACTGCAGACAGCCAGGAGGAATTTTCATGGGGAAATTGAGCCAAATCGGACTGATCACAGAGAAGGCTTTTTATTTCTTCTGTAGATTCAGTACTTAATCCTTCATTGCGGGGCTTTAAATCCATCGTGGAAAGACCTAAGCGAGACCATGATGTAATCCACCTTCCGAGACAGTTCTCCATTTGTCGCTATCAGGGTCTTCTCCAATTTTTCAATTTGACAGATGCACCTCGCCTGGCCAGCATTTTGATAGGTTGTATCCATCTTCAGCAATTTGCGGTACACCAGGACAATCCCAGTTCCAATCAGAAAGATCCCGATCACCATTATCACGAAGACATACAAATCTTCAATATCTTCGATAGAGAGATTAGTGAGACACAAGATTTTCCAATTACTTGTGTCACGTAAATAGCCCGCTGGAGCCGTTCCTGCGGGGCAGACAGCTTCCCCCGGAGCACATTTCCTTGTTGAAAAAATAGTGTCAATTGTGTTCAAAGCCCAGCTTATTAACTCCATAATTTCTTTCTTTCGACGGTCGCAGTTAGACGCAGACAGACAACAGCAAGCTGGGATCCAGTAGTTGGGGGGAAGGAAAAAAAGTCAGAGCAGGAGAGGAGGAAAAAGCGTCTACTCTCTTGGGAGGGCGGAAGTGAAGAGCCGGAAGTGAAGATTACAATGGTTTGTGTAAATCTGAGACATTTTTACTCTGTAAAATGAGACTTTTTTTCTCATCAGTTTTCTTTTTCTTCTGTTTTCTGATGAGAACAAGGGGCCCTTGATCTTGCTGTGTGTGCAAGATGATTTAAGATAAGATAAGATAAGTTAAAATAAAATAAGATAAGCCTTTATTAGTCCCACAATTGGGAAATTCCAGGATTGCAACAGCACAGGGATAGCAACACTCAGAGCAATAATAAAGAGATACAGAAGATATAAATAAGAGCAGTGGATATACATACATACACATCAATATATAAATATATATACAAAGTGCGGTGCATTTAAGCGAGATGGAATAAACAGCATAACCGTCTACTTAGTTATCCTACATAGTATGAATATGTACCCATACATATTGTTACCCTCCGTAGCGACCGATACTGTGCTAGTTGTATATACTAGAGGGGACCATTGTGTAAGTCTATTGCGTCTTTTGCATTCAGTACTATTAGGTCGTCACGTTTTTTTGCTATCTCTGCGAGCAGCCCTGCTTAGGTTATACAGTCTGACTGCCGTAGGTAGGAAGGACCTGCGAAACCTCTCGGTTGCGCACCTAGGATGATGTAGTCTGCTGCTAAATGAACTCCTCAGTGCGTTCAGTATGTCCTGCATAGGGTGGGACTCGGACTCCAGCAGAGATGACAGTTTAGCCACCATCCTTCTCTCTCCTATCTCCTCCACTGGGTCAGGGCGCTGCCCCTGGACAGAGCTAGCTTTCTTGATCAGTTTGTTCAGTCTCTTCCTATCGGCTGCTGTAATGCCACTGCCCCAGCAGACCACTCCGAAAGTGATGGCTGATGCTACCACCGTGTCGTAGAATGTCTTCAGCAGCGCCCCTTGTACACCAAAAGACCTGAGTCTCCTCAGTAGGAACAGCCTGCGCTGTCCCTTCTTGTAGAGTGCGTCGATATTGTGTGACCAGTCTAGTTTATTGTTCAGATGAACACCCAGGTACTTGTAGGATGTCACCATCTCAATGTCTGTTCCCTGTATGTTTACTGGTGCTGTGAGGGGTTGTCCTTGCTTGCGGCAGTCCACCACCAGCTCCTTAGTTTTCCTGATCTGGAGGTTGATCTGGAGGCAGTTCCGATGGCACCAGTCCACGAAGTCCTGGATAAGTCCTCTGTACTCAGCTTCATCTCCGTTGGAGATGAGGCCGATGATTGCAGAGTAGTCAGAGAACTTCTGTAGATGGCAATGTGTTGTGTTGTGTGAGAAGTCCGCAGTATAAAGGGTAAACAGGAAGGGAGCCAAAACCATTCCCTGGGGGGTCCTTGTGCTACCGATGATCATGTCGGACACACAGTCCCGGGTTCTCACAAACTGTGGCTGGTTAGTGAGGTAGTCCAGGATCCATGATGACAGGTGCTGGTCCACCCCTGCGCACAGCAGCTTGTCCTTCAGGATCATTGGTTGGAAGGTGTTGAAAGCACTGGAGAAGTCAAAGAACATGATCCTCACCGCATTCCCGGGCTTCTCCAGGTGGGACAAAGAACGGTGAAGGAGGAAGATCACTGCATCCTCCACCCCAATGCCATGCTGGTAGGCGAACTGGAGTGGATCCATCGCTGGTCCCACCAGGGGGCAGAGGTGAGCAAGGAGCAGTCTCTCCAGGGTCTTCATCATGTGGGACGTCAGGGACACTGGTCTGTAGCTGTTCAGGTCTTTGGGACGGGAGGTCTTTGGTACAGGTACCACACAAGATGTTTTCCACAACTGTGGTACCCTCCCCAGCTTCAGGCTCAGGTTGAAGATGAGCTCCACAATCCCACACAGCTGATCTGCACAGGACTTGAGGAGCTTTGCGATGATGCCGCCCGGTCCCGACGCCTTCCTTGCCTTGATCTTTCTCAGCTCCGTCCTCACCTGGGTCTTAGTGAGGGTCATGTTGGGGGACTGTGTGTTGGGAGTGGGGGGGTGTTGGTGGAGTGGGGTGTGGGCAGCAGGACTCGATGTCTTTAGAGGCAGCAATGGTTGTTGTGCAGTCGGGGGGGAGGGCGGTTGGTTAAATCTATTAAAAAACAGGTTCAGATTGTTCGCCCACTCCCTGCCCCCGTGGCCTGGGGGGAGGTATTCTGGAGCCCAGAGATGGTTTTAAGGTTTCTCCAGACCCCACCGATGTCGCTCTGTTGCAGCTTGTCCTCCATCTTCTTCTTGAAGGTGTCCTTGCCTTAAGTCTGCATTTAAAAATAATGTGACAGTTACTTTTTCAAGTAACTAGTTAGTTTAATCATGCAGTAACTCAAAAGTAACTCAGTTACTTTTGAAAAGAAACTAGTAACTGTAACTAGTTACTATTTTTAGTAACTTGCCCAACACTGCCCTCCATCACACACTGGGCAGTCAGTGGAGCACTTTCTCCAGCAGACTGCTACAGCTTCGCTGCTGAATGGTTAAGTACAGGAAATCTTTTCTGCCACATACCATTTCTCTGTACAATAACTCATTCTAATGTTGAATTCTGGTCATAACAATGCTGCCATACTGGACCTTACAGTATAATTGGTGCCTCGTATTTCACCCTGTGCCTTATAATCCTTCTCTGTACAGTCAGTACTAGCCATAGACTCAAAAGGACCATCATCTATTTAACCTAGTAGTAACCTATGTTGTATATAAAGTTATCTAAGCATTTTTACTTTACTTGCCTAGGTAACTCCTTTTCTGTTATGCTGTGTGTGTTTTGTTTTTTTTCTGTTGGTTGGGTTGTCTACTGTCATGCTGCTGTTACACTGTAATTTCCCAGTCTGGGATCAATAAAGTACATCTATCTGTCCGTCCGTCCATCTATCTATCTATCTATCTATCTATCTATCTTTTCCATTAATATTTGAAGGTTAAAAAAGGCTAAAAAATTGGGTGGGGTGGACAGAGTTAATTGAAGCATTTCCTATCATGTTCAGCTAGTAAACTGTTTTGTACAAATTTAACATTAATTTAGAAGCTTCTTAAAATACAAAACTATTTGACCCCAATTTCCTATGTCAAACATAATCATCAATTGATAAAATGAGTTGTAATTCACCCCATATAATCAAGAAATAACTAAGAATTTACAAATAATGTGAATTGCCTTTTCTTTACTTTTCTTTAAAAAAAAAAAAAAACTCATAGAAGCATATTGGCGGTTAGCACTGTTGCCTCACAGCTAGAAAGTTCCACATTTGAATGGTTCCTACCCCTGGCTGGCAGGGATAGGAACCTTTCTGTGTGGAGTTTGTATGTTCTCTGTGTACTGTGGGGGTCTGATTTCCTCCCACAATCCAATGACATGCATGTCATTCTAAATTGTGCCTAGGTATTTGTGTCCTCTAGGCCCTTAGTACCAGTGAAGCGCTTTGAGTGGTCTTTGAGACTAGAAAAGCAATATATAAGTACAGGTCCTTATCCAATAGCACTGTCATAAGACTTTTCATTTACTGGTGATATTTTTAAGATTTTATTTCCATTTCCAGAGAAAATCAGAGTTGTCTGTCCTCTGGAGTAAAGTGGTCAGCACTATAAAATAAAGTAGAGGTTATCTCAAGTTATGGCAGAGGAAGCTGACACTAATTCACTCTAGAAGCTGCCACAGGTGCCGAGGGTGAAAAACAGTTTAATTATACAATTGGTTAGGCTCTGACTTAAGTTGTCTCTGTTAGAGAAAAGTGCTTGACTTGATAAAGTCAGAATGGGTTTAACACTGTCACATTACTTCATACTGTGATGGACAGGGGATCTATCCATGGTGTACCCTGCCTCTTGCGCCAGTAATGATGTGATAAGCTCCACTCTTTCTGTACGTCATCCTCCACCGCATCAGTCCTTATTTTTTTCCCCTTCTATAAGCAACATCAAAATGCTGCTGTGACATTTTAGCAGAGACTAACACATTTTGCACTCAAACCAAAGAAGAGACAATACTAGTTAATACACACCACACAGTGGACAGTGGTAGGTATTACAGTTACAAGTTAAAACAGTATCGGCAATCTGTCAAAAGAATAGACAGCCTTGAAATTTTTCTGTCTAAAAGATCAATGACAAAGAATGTTTGGTTAACAGAGCCTCTGCATTAACACATAATAAATTAGGTATGGGGCGGTGCGGTGGCGGAGTGGTTAGCACTGCGGCAGCACAGCAACTCACCCTTTCCTGGGGAATCCTGGGTTCGATCCCAGCCCCTGACCAACAGTGATCTGTGTGGAGTTTGCATGTTCTCCCCGTGTCTGTGTGGGTTTACTCCGGGATTTCTCCGGTTTCCTCCCACATGCCACAAATATGCAAGTTGGGTTAATTGGCATCAAACTGGGGATTCTAAATTGTCCTTAGGTATGACTGTGAGAGTGAATGGTTTTCTGTCTCTCTGTGTTGGCCCTGCGATGGACTGGCGATCTGTCCAGGGTGTACCCTGCCTCTCGCCCAAAGATGCTGGGATAGACTCCAGCCCCACCCCCCCCACCCCCGCGACCTGAAAAGGATTAAGGGGAAGAAGATGAATGAAAAGTTAGGTATGGTGTGTATGCTAGCATTAGCTTTCTCTTAGATTGATGGATGGAAACCAGAGAACTGTTTAAATATAAAAACAGGTCATGAGATAATGTAGTTAATACAACATTTGCAACAATCTCCCTAGCTGTAAACATGCAGAGACTGCTCTATCCACCCATCCTGTACACCAGGGATCGGTGACTTATGACATATGACACGGAGGGCAAAGACAACGCCAACCAGTCTCTTCAATGTGTGATTTCACTGAATTCTTTTCCACTGTTTGATGATGAGTGGAAACACCTGATTTAGTGACTGGCTGGGGAAAAAAAAATAAAAAAAACACTGCAGGGTCTTGGTGAATGGTTGGCCATCCCTGTCAAGGACTGTCAATAAATATGGGCAACATGAGAGCTCACTATAACTGAAGCCTGGACATTTCACTCACCGTCTGGTGACTGGCTGTCATCATCATCATCATCATAGCAGTCTGTCGTGGGCGACAATGACTGTTTCATTTAGGTCTGATCAGATTCCTCCACACAGCTCTGTCCTTAGCTTTCTGCTGCCAGGAACTCCTGTCTATGTCCGACTTCTTCAAGTTTCTTTTTACAGTGTCTTTAAATCTGAGCCTTGGTCTACCCTGATTGTGTTTGCACTCGCATAACTGTGAGTAGAGTAACTGCTGAGGGAGACGCTGGTGGTCTATCCTCTCAACATGTCCGAGTAGTGAGTCAAAAATTCCCTGTGGCACTAAAAAGAAAAAAAAGTTTCCAAATACAGTCTCTGTAGTCATATGTATTAGGGCTGCTACTAATGATTATTTTAGTAGTCAACTAATCTAACAATGATTTTTTTGATTAGTTGACTAATTGCGATTATTTTTCTCATGTCGACCATCTGTGCTTCCCGTTGGAGCTCTAGTGCATATTTTATTTCACCCGCTGTTTACAACCACTTAAGGATTCCTGTCACCGATCTGCACCCGTCAGCATACCTCTCAAAACAGGCCTGGTACCATTAAATACAGTCCGAGATGTATGGACCTTTGTACACCACACGATGGCAGACCGGTATAGCTTTCGGTCTAGCACCAAACCCGGATGTGACCCAATTCAAAGTTCGTTATAAAATCCGGTCTGAAGTGGGAGCTTTTTCATTTGCGTGAGAGCGAGCAGAGAGTGAAGATGGAAAAGCGGAAGTACACCAGAATGGAAGCCTATGTTCTTTATTGGGCAGATCCCGACTCAAAAGAGGACCCTTTATCCACTTTATCCACTGAGGAAGATTCAGAATTGGGTTACCAGCCTTTTGACCACAGCAACTCTTCAGGCGAAAATGAAACCGACTGCCGGCATTTTTTCTGTGTTCGGTGCACAGGAGCAACTTCTGCAGATTTTTCAGCTTGACCTAACTATGGTCGAGGGGTAAAGAGGCCAAGGACAGGTCAGACAGTTTCTGCACGTGGACGAGGCTTTGAAAGTAATGGTCCAGAATGCATGGTGGGGTTGGTGCGCACGCCTGCGCAGGCCACGTGAACAGAGGGGACAACGTGGCAGACTAGCTGGTTTCAATGGGAGAAATACCACAGTAAGTTGAGACGATGATGCCTGAGACCTTCTAAGAGATGAAGAAGATTATCAGGTGTGGCTCAAACCATTTGAAGAGCCAGTTGGATATCATGGAGAAGTGGATTTGTCATCTGCTCAACCCACTGATTTCCTGTCTGTTTTGGAGCGAAGAGTTCCGGAGGATTCTCACTAAGGAAATCAATAGGTCTGCTGAGCAGCTCATAGACCAAGCTAAAGCTAAAGATGAACTAAAACCCAAGTCCACATTTCACAAGTGGAGTGCCGTGACTGAGGAGGAGATGAAAGCGTTCATGGCACTCCATTTGTGTTTGGGAATTGTGGAAAAGCACGTATTGGTGAACTACTGATCAGAGTTTTTGCTAGCCCGTACGCCTGGATTTGGCACAGTGATGTCTAGGTGCAGGTTTGCAATGATCCTACTCTTTCCTCCATTTTGTGAACAATGAGAACAGTGTTGCATGGGGTGAGCCAGGCCATGATAGACTATTCAAGATACGTCCAATCATTAACTGTATAGTTCCATGTTTTGCTGCTGTTTACGGTCCAGGCAAGGAACTCTCCCTGGATGAAATGACAATTGCATTCAAGGGAAGGTCCACCTTGAAGCTGTACAACAAGGCATTTTTGTTGAGTGAAGCCAGCTCAGGATATGTGTTGCAGTGGTCACTGTACGCAGGACAAAATGGCGATGACTGTGACGGTTTGGGCCCGACTCATCTTGTTGTGCGTCAGCTGATGGAGCCATACACTGGGAAAGGACATGAGGTGTACATGGACAGCTACGACACATCACCAGCCATCGCTAAGGAGCTAGCAGCTAAAGACACTGGACTGTGTGGGACCGTGAACTGCAACAGGAGAGGTATGCCAAAGGATCTGCGACCAGCCCAGTTGCCGTTGAGAAGGGGAGATGACCCAGTGTTCATGTGGCAAGACAAACTGCTGGCCTGTGCGTGGCATGACACGAAGTGTCTCACCATTGCTGTCATCCATTCATGGCAACACTTTTGTCCTGAAACACATTCGCACAAAGGAAAATGCGACTGGTTTCCGTGATGTCAACAAGCCTTTGTGTGTGGACAGCTACATTAGCTATATGAGAGGAGCAGACAGAAACCTACCTCTTTCCACACAGAGCAAAGAAGTGGTACAGCTGCATTTTCAATGCCCTGATGAACATCTGCGTCGTCAACTCCCACATGATTTACACCAGGTCTGCTCCAGAGCCACACAAGCCCCTGAAGGTCTTCATTCAGGAAATATGCTCAAGTTTGCTTGAGGACTACAAAAGGATGGGGGGCAAGAGAGCTGGAAGGCCTTCACACCAAGTGTCAGAGATCCCACAGCGACTCATAGAACAGCACTGGCTTGCTGAAGATCATGGACGTCCAGATTGTGCAGTGTGTTCTGATCACAGCCGTCACCAAGGTTGTTGCCAGATGCACTTTAGGTGCGCTCAGTGTGAGGTGCCTTGCTTTCAGAGATACCACACACTCAAGAACTACAAACAGTGCCATCTTGATAGATGAGGGCAGATTGGGGTACACTGCTACTTGGAAAAAATATGTAAACTATATAAATATGGCTGCAATTGTGTTGTTGATGTTTTCCACTTTTTTACCCATTTGTTACAATTTTTACTAATGTGTGTTTTGATTCTACTGATTTTTTTTGTATATAGTTCTAGGGTAAGATGACCAAAAACAACAACAAAAAATAAAATGGCTTTGGTGATTGTCATGGTCAAAATATGTCACATTTTTTCATTTTTTTACCATTTTTTTTACTAATGTGTGTTTTGATTCTACAGATTTTCCGTATATAGTTGTAGGACAAGATGACCAAAAACAAACAAAAAAAAATGGCTTTGTGGATTGTCATGGTCAAAATATGCAAATTACGTCATTAAGTGACATTATGCACATTGGTGAATAAAATTTCTGAAATCACATCCTTTTGTCTGCACACCTGTGAAAATCACCTTGCTGTCAGTCCCTGCTTTAATATATTGTAACGTCGGGGCCATGTTAACGGGGGCAGGGATTTCCCAGCATGCTTTGCCAGTTGAAACGTTACTGTGTGTGTGTATTAAATGTGCTATTACTGAGTTATTATACTGCTGTGTCATTATAACTGCATTATATGACCCAGCAGTGTTTAGCAGGATTAGGGCAAGATGTATCATGTGTGTGTAACCATGATTGAAACGGAGGTCTGGGATAATGACCTCCCCTCCTCTCTGTGCTCAGAAGTAGTTGGGGTTGGTGGTGTGTAAATAAAGCCTGTTCGTCACAACCATCTTGCTCCTCTTTCTTTGTGTGAATCCCGCAAACGTCACACTGGTGTCAGGAGTGGGGATAGAGCAAGATGAGGATCCAGGCGGAGGTCCAGCGGCCGGAGCGGTTCATCGCTCGGCTGGGAACGGAGCGTAGAGCTGAGACGCCGGGCCCCGGACAAGCTCGCCGCGATGGACGGAGCAGCGGACTCGACGGGACTGCTTTGCCTTTTTCAAGGCAGAACGGGCCCAGCAGAGCAAACCAGCCCTGTTTCCCGCCCTTTTCAGGGCAGGACGGGCTGGCGATTCCACAGCAATTAGGATCGGCGATCGACTGGGAGATGACCGTCCCATCCATCCGGCAGCGGGCCAAGATTCCCCGCTACAACGCTGAGAACCTGTTGGATGACCACCTGGCCCGGGTCGAGTTGGCTGCCGCGCTGAACGACTGGTCATCGGAGGAAACCACCGTGCTGAGAGCGAGTGGGAGGAGGAGCTACGGCAGCGCGGAGGAGACAGCCGCGGCGACGTGAGGAAGGGGGGCTTCCGCTGCACAGAGCTAGGGTACTTCACACGGTTACTGCCCCGCATGCAGCGCACGACAAACTGGCCCCTTGCCAACATTAAATTAGAGCGAGGTGGCATGGACGGGTAAAGGCCGCCTCCTGCAGATGCTTCCCCGGCGGTGACGTCACAGAGGCCTTCGGAGCGCAGCAGTAGCGGAGTGAGCAGGACGAAGATGCGGCCATTTCCCAGGCGCGGCAAGGGCTGGACACATGGACGCGGGCCAGCGGCCGCCTTGGAGACCTGGCAGCGGTGGGAGTCGGCCGGAGCGGGCATGGGACTCCCGCTGCCAGAGGAGGAACTGTGCGTAGTCCTACCGCCACCCGCAGATGCTTCCCCTTTCGGTGACGTCACGGAGGCCCTCAGCGCAGCAGCGACGTGCAGCAGCGGAGCGAGCAGGACGAAGATCCGGCCATTTTCCAGACGCGGCAAGGGCTGGACGCGGGCCAGCGGCAGCCTGGGAGACCTGGCAGCAGTGGGAGTCGGCCGGAGCGGGCATGGGACTCCCGCTGCCAGGGAAGGGACTGTGCGTGGTCCAACAGAGGCTGTCAGATGTGTCCATCCGCCCGCTGGTGGCCAAACCGGGAACCTACCCCAACCAGATACTCCAACCGAGACTCAGATAGACAGTGGATGGCCCGTGCATGCCGCCCCGGCACCGGGCTGACTCGCGTTGGATTTCTGAAAGTGGACTTTGAATTTTCTGGGGACAGAAACCAGTCCAGTGGAGGGCAGTGTAACGTCGGGGCCATGTTAAGGGGGGCAGGGATTTCCCAGCATGCTTTGCCAGTTGAAACGTTACTGTGTGTGTGTATTAAATGTGCTATTACTGAGTTATTATACTGCTGTGTCATTATAACTGCGTTATAATAACCCAGCAGTGTTTAGTAGGATTAGGGCAAGATGTATCATGTGTGTGTAACCATGATTGAAACGGAGGTCTGGGAGAATGACCTCCCCTCCTCTCTGTGCTCAGAAGTAGTTGGGGTTGGTGGTGTGTAAATAAAGCCTGTTCGTCACAACCATCTTGCTCCTCTTTCTTTGTGTGAATCCCGCAAACGTCACAATATCATTTTATAAGCAGTTTCCAGAGCTAAATACAAAAAAAAAAAAGAAATCTGTATTAATTATCACAAATTTAAGGTTATATATCAGGTTTATCACAGACAGCGTAATGCCTAATGTCAATTAAACAACTGATTAACTATCTTACAATTAAATTACTGATCTGCTCCAACCCACAAACTAACATTAGGTGGAAGTTTTCTGCTGTATAAGTGCATTTTTTAACAATAAAATTTAGAAAGGTAAACCTTCATATTCAATATTCGCTGCACTTAAGAGTGATGTTTCAAGCTGTTTGATTTAATTTTGATGATTATAGGTGTAGGTTTTAATTTATTAAATTACAAATTGGGATATTCTAATTAACCCAGATGCACTAATATTCAGAATTAAGGCTAATATTAACAAAGATGAAAAAGACATAGTGAGTCCTGTCATTCATTCATTTTCTGCATTCAACAACACGTTAGCCATGACAGCTCAGCCCTCAGCAGCCAGAGAGCTTATTGTCAAACAGGTATGCTGACATAAACAGCACATACTAACAGTTTGTGATTTTTCTAAAGCTTGAAACAATTGGCCATTAAAAACAAGCAGTGCTAACTTTCTTTACTTGTCAAAACTTATCAAGCAGCCATTAATGCTGCGACTCCTTGGTGCCGTTGTTTCAGATGCTCATGCATCACTGTAGTGCTTCCATGATAGGAAAGGTCTGCATTGCAAAGTCTGCATTTGACTTTTTGTTTGTTTGTTTGTTTTTTGTTTTTTTTGTTTTGTTTTGTTTTCTATGAAATGTTCCCATACCACAGAAAGTTTGAGTCTGTTTTTTTTTTTTTTTGAAGGAAAAATGTTTTAGTCAGTTTCATCCACCAACTCCTGGTTACCTCCGCCAGGCCGAAAAGGCCAGGAGGAGGTTATGTTTTTGCCAGGGTTTGTGTGTTTGTCTGTTTGTCTGTCTGTCTGTTTGTCTGTTGGTTAGCAAGATAACTCAAAAAGTCTTGGACGGATTTGCATGGAACTTTCAGGCGTTGTTGGAAATGGTACAAGGAAGAACTGATTAAATTTTGGGGGTGATCCGGTTCACCGTCTGGATACAGGAATTTTTTAAAAGCATTTTTCAACACTGTGACATAGGGCCATTTTCAACTTGTGCGCAGGCGCAATGGAGGGTGCTGGTCGTCGTGTCTGCAACACAAACTCTGCGTTCTTCAACGTTTTAGGCACAAAAGCACGCGGAAAACACTGCTGGCCTGGGCCCGCCAGCGTGCTTGTGTTTGCGCGCAACTGCAAAACCTCACACGGGCAGCTGTCCGCCGACTGATTCTTTGGCAGAAATTCCCCGGCCAGCCATAGGCGCTGCGCATTTGGCAGAAATTCACCGGCCAGCCATAGGAGCTGCGCATTTGGCAGAAATTCACCGGCCAGCCATAGGCGCTGCGCATTTGGCAGAAATTCCCCGGCCACCCATAGGCGCTGCGCATTTGGCAGAAATTCCCCGGCCAGCCATAGGCGCTGCGCATTTGGCAGAAATTCACCGGCCAGCCATAGGCGCTGCGCATTTGGCAGAAATTCCCCGGCCAGCCATACGCGCTGCGCAATAACGAGCTCTCTGCCGGCGAAGCTTCTAAATTCTCGTTTGCCGCGGAGCGAAACCCCAAAATAATATAATATAAAACCCACGGCAACCTGTCTACCCAATTTGCATCCGTCAGTGGAGGAGATGGACACAACAGCAACACTTCAGTTTATTACCTCCACCAAGGAGGCAATGCTTTAACTACTGAACCACTAATCCTATCACTATCAGATTGATTGTCATTGATTAATTGTGTGTTTATTGCACTGTCCCTGTCAAATAAACAAATAATCATTGTGAATCCAATTGCTAGTCATATGTTTACATGCTCAAGGAATCTGAAAACGTACACACAAACACTGTATGCGGGGAATTGTGGCGCTTGGCGGAGGTCTGCGCTCTCCGAGTGCTTTTCTAGTTTCTTAATGTGGTCAGATGTGGGTGAAGCAGGGAAAGAAAGTCCAAAAATCTCTATCAGTTCACTTTAAAAGCAGGACAATTAAAAATCCACTTTAACTGCATGAAAACTCAAAAAGTCCAAGAAAAAACATTCAGTAGAATAAACACTGCTTCATAGGTGAAGAAGAAAAAAAGGATTTGAGAGTTTAACTCTCTTTAAAGGCAAGCTTATAGAAAAAAAAGGATGGTTTCTCCTCAGTTAACCAGAAAAAAGACAAAAGCTTATCAAAAGATGATTTAAGAAAGCTAGCGCAGGACTTGACAAGGTTCAGACACACACAAAAGACTTCTTAAAACTCAGAACAACTTAGACAAAGACAACTTAAAGACAACTCAAAGACTGGCCAGGGCGGCTCCCTCTCTGTTTTTAAAGGGTCGTGCTTCTGATATCAAAAAAGTGTGACTGGCAGCAAGACGGACCGATTATCTTCCATAAAGAAGAGTTTGAATAGGCTTTTGTCCAGTGAGGGGACAGTTCTTTGTCTGGGAACAGCCAATCAAATGCAAGGGCCTTATCCAACAGAGAAGTTGTTGGATAATCTTGGCCTTATTCAAGAGAAGTTTCAGAAAATGTTCAGTCAGTTCCTATGAAATTCATTATATACTCAATATAAAATTTAACTAAATTAAGTGACTCAAGGCTATTATTCAGTGACCATACATTTATACTATTACTAATAAATTTAACATTGATTTGAATAACATTCATGAAAAAGACATTCCAAAATGCACTCACATTTAAATCAAGGATTAATGAATTATTGCAAACCATTATTGGTGATTATCTTTGCAGTGCCATTAGAATCCTGAGAAATGAGAGCTGGAAGAAAAGTTTAATGATCAATCAGAATTAACAGTTCCAGATTGCACTAATAATGAAGCATATTCCGTAGATGTCCACTAGAAGGTACTGTTGAGCTGTACATAAATTTTAGGTCTTGGAATGTGAGCAGGGCCAGCCTACAGTTTTATGGGGGTCCTGGAAATGCTTCAAGAGTTTATTAGCATGACCTTAAGGAGTCAAAATTTCACGTTTTGAAGTTTATGACTTTTTAAGAGTATCAGTTCCTGGTACGAACGGATGCTATCAGCACGAACTGTCTAGTTGGGGTTTGACTCCAGAAGTTTATAGTCCACTTAAGCCTTTAAAAGCAAGTACTTATCAGGCTTCCCTCCATATGGGAAAATGTTTAATGTTTAAACTGGGGTCCTGATGAAGACACACGACAATTCTTGACCAGAGTTGAGTGAGAGTTTCTTTATCATGAAGAAGAGTGATTTTCTGAAATAGCCTGAGGACAAGCTGATGCTAATATATATATATATATTTGGTATATTATATATACCAAAACACTTAAACACGTGCAGAACAAAGAACGTATATACACTTGGGGAAGATCACCCCATTGCTCCTCCTGGACTGTTCTTTAATCAGTCTGCCCCTGGAGGTGGCTCACCTCCTGGGCCACAGCTGGCCGCCTCAACCTTGGTGTGCCTCCTCCTCCACACAGCCAGATGCTCCACTCATCTGAGGCCTCATCTCTAAGCCTTCCCCAAGGCACGGCAAAGCTCATTTGGGTGCCGCCACGAGCCATCTGACAGCTGGAGTTAAGCGTCGTTCCGTTTGGCCACCAACACAGCCGGCCCTGGTGCTCCCTGTCGCTTGGCCCGTACCCACCATGACCTCGCCTCCGCTCTAGCCGAACCAAGTCCTTGACTTCTAGCGGGGCTCTGCTCGGCTTGCATGGTCTCTGCCTGGCACTCGTCCTCCCAATGCCAATCGGTCTTGCCTCAACCTCTTCTAAATCCACTGTGGGCCCTGCCAATGTGGCCCCAGTTCCACCAGCCCACTTCAGCCGATCTCCCAGAACACCTGAGACCATCCCTTCGGCATTGCTCATTGGTGCAGGGGCTCCCCTGTACCGCCCAGTACCCTCGTCCAGGGCAACTCAGGCTCTGGCACTGGGGCCCTCCTGTGGTGACCCTGAGCACGACAAGGCCTGTCCACTCTCTGGAGTGCTGATCAACCTTTCGTCCCACACAGCATCATCCTGTACTCTCGGAACTGGTCAGTCCCACAATCCGCAGCCCGACCACTCTTTCCCAGCGCTGCTCTTAATGACGAAGCCGAGGCCATAGAAGAGGTTGCAGCCTATAATATTTGTGCCATGGGCTGTCACAACAAACTCCACATCAGCCATCTCCTCCGAATTATACCAAGCCATCACTCTGATGCTTCCCACCGTGGCTAACCGTCCTCCTCCATAGCTGCAAAGCAGCGTTGGGTCACCTCCAGCCCTGTAATGGGGAAAACATTGCCTCACTGTAGCCCAGTTAAGCAAGGAACTCTCCGCCCCTGTGTCGATCAGCATTGGCACCGCCATTCCATTCAACTCCACCGTGCAACATGTGCGCCCACTGGAGCTCGGGGACACAGTGTGGATCACTGTCGGGGTGGAAGGGGTAGAACTCCTTTGTTGGCTTCCTTGTTCGGCTAACTGGCACACCCTCACGTAGTGATGAAGATGGCCACACCTGCCGCAGCGTCTCCCTCTTGCCACACACTCTCTGGCTTTGTAGCGGTGCTTTGTGGACCTGCAACCCATACATCTGGACTTCCCCGGGGCAGACCTTATCCTTACAGCGTTGGCAGTTCCCACATCATCCTCAATGCTCCCATCACTGTCTGGGTCCAGTACTTGTGTAGCAATGGGGGATCCTAACTCTTGCGGTGACAGACACTCATTCAGCTCTGAGTTAGCTTATCTGCTGCCTCCAGCTGGAGAACCAACTTTACAGGCCTTGACAGCATCAATTCACCCGGATATGTGAGCAGCTTTGACCGGACTGCAGCACATTTGGTATGTTCCGCCAACTGGTCGTGAACCATCTCTTCCCCCAACAGTCTGAACCGACACTCGGCGGCCAACTTCCTCAAGTCCAACATGAACCATTGGATGGACTCGCCTACCTATTGGTGGCGCTGTCGAAATTTGATTCTCCTGACAATGACGTTGTCCAGTTCTCTGAAATGGTGCACCATTAGTTCAACCACCTATTCATAATCGTCCTCATCACCAAGCGTGTCCAAAACCCATTGTCCCTCCATACCCAGGTTATGCACATGCAACGCACATGCCCTTAATTTCTCCATCCTTCCCAGGTCCAGCGCCACGATATGCATCTTAAAGGTGTCGTACCACCTAGGCCATGGGTGTCTAACTCATTCAATGGAGGGGCCAAGACCCTGCATGTTTTACTTCCACCCAGTGTCTTCAACAGGTGATTTCACTGAATTTCTTCCCACTGATTGCTGATCAATGAAAATGATCAGCAATGATCAGCATCTTAACATACTGCATCATGTCTTGGTATGCAGGCTGCTCTGTTGCGGACAAAACAGCACTACAGAGAGTTGTAAGAACTGCGGAAAAAGTCATTGCCTGCCCTCTTTCATCACTCCAGGATATTGCTAACACCCGTTATCATACAAGAACCAGGACCATCAGTACAGACATTTCTCACCCCCGTCATCACCTTTTTACTCTTTTGCCCTCAGGGAGGCGATACAGGTCAATTAAATCACACTCCACCAGATTCATTAACAGTTTTTTTTCCAAAAGCCATTTACTTTTTAAATCACCAATACACATCATAGTCTCTAGCACATTACATCTGGCAGGGAAAGATTTAGTTCAGGGAAAGATTTAGTTCTGAGCCACTGACAACGTCAGTCGGCGAAAGCCCTATTGTATCTGCTAGCGTTTCTTTATTTTTTTTCTATATTATTCTGCCTAAATGATCGCATTTTTCACCCTCTGAACGTTAACCAAAACGCGATTTTTTTTGGCAAACCCCTCTGACCGGGCAAAAAATTCGATAAACTGGAAAAAATATGTGCCCCCCCACCCCTCATTTTTATGGGTGGGGTCAAACGTACAAGGTCTATGGAGACAGGAGACCATAAA
Source organism: Pholidichthys leucotaenia (assembly GCA_020510985.1). Classification (NCBI taxonomy): domain Eukaryota; kingdom Metazoa; phylum Chordata; class Actinopteri; order Cichliformes; family Pholidichthyidae; genus Pholidichthys; species Pholidichthys leucotaenia. The sequence continues at coordinate 264,288,965 of CM035840.1, read as the reverse complement.
CTTTGCCATAGACACATCAAATTTGGGTGAGATGTGAATCACCTCAAGACATGTAAAAAACATCATTGTGGCCCATACCCACCACCAACAGGAAGGCCGCCATCTTGCCTCAAAGTCGCCCCACCTCCAATTCGGAAAAAACTCACACCTCGCATTTTAACGCACTTGTCCTAGGGACCAGATCCAATTGAGCTCATTTTTACATGGGGGCATCTACAGGCATTGCCCATTAAAAGTTATATAAATTAAGTCAAAATCTCAAAAGGCGTGGCCAGGGTGCCATGGCGAAGTTTGACTCCTCCCCTTACAACTTCAACCACCTGTAACTCGGCCAAAACTTGTCCGATGTCTAGTTTAGATTTAGTGCGGCGGCATGAAATAAAGCGGCGTTGTTGGAGGTTTTAAGGAAGTTTTATTATCATACCGCCGTCACAAGCTCCGCTCCCGGCGCCGTGCAAGCGCGCCGAGAGCGAGCCCACGGCTCTCAGAGAAGGAGAGGAGGATACAAAGTCTGTGTCCTGCAGCAGAGGTTGAAGTGAGAGTGAGAGGCAGATTTACAGCACAGTGCAGCTTATATACTCAACTCAAACAATAGATCAAAGACATTCACAAGTGTTTGCTGCTCCGTGATGTCCCGTCTGAACATGCAGAGATCAGAAGAAGAAAAATTTGTCACTGGCTCCTCCCGCGATTAAGTCCTGCAAGGATTAATAGCGGCCATGAAGAAAAGACGAGGCTGCGTGGCGGCTGTGATGAGAGCAGAGGGACTGGCGTGTTGACTTTAGGTTCAGGCGTAGCCCTAAAGCCTCGGGAACCGCAGACAGCTGAATTTTATTTCTAAATGTGTCTTTCTAATGCATTCTGTTAACTAGACACAAAAATGACTGCACTTTTTTAAGCTCTTTTTAATGCTGATATGTTATGCTCCCTGTGTGTTGCTATGTGTTTTTTTTTAAATCACCCTTATTGACATTCAACTGTACACCCAATCATGTACAGTAGAACGAGATTGTGCTTTACCTATCTACAATGTTAATCACACACACCCCAGTGCAGAATCAGAGGGCCACTGCCATGCAAGGCGCCACTACAAATTTCCCTCCTCCATTCCATTATTGCTGAGCACCAAGCTGGACGGCAGGAAGTTCCACTTTTATATGGTCTTCGGCATGACCCGGCTGGGATTTGAACCCCTGCCGGGAGGCGCTGAGGAGGGCCCCCTTCCCTCGGCCTGGAACAACCCTCGCGAGGTTTTCATATCCATAATAGGCTCTCACCTTTTTACCTCTTCTGTTGTGGTGGTCATGCTGGTTTAAATTCGATCCATCAGAAAAGCAGCTGCAAACCCATCAGTTAGACCCCGACAGTGCTTGGTCTCAGATACATTCCTGTTTGTGTGCATCCTCTCTCTCGCCCTCTTTTTCTTTAAATCCGTTAGAATCTAAATTCTACATTAAATTTTTGCAACTATTTTTCATTAGAAATATGAAAATTTTCTTTAACCTCAGAGTGGCTATGTGGGAATGCATATTGTAGGGGAATCTGCAGACAGCGTCTCAGTCAGGAGGCAGTGATTAAACATAAGAGAATAATAGGCAAGGACGTCCTGGGGAGTTGGCAGGAAGAGGGAGCTGGGGGTTGAAGGAAAATGTATTGTGGAGCTGGATATCATGCAGTGTGATGTGAAATGTCATGCAGATGTGAGATGATCTGTGGAGCTTATAAGGAGAAAACTGGTTTGGCTGATTCATTGCTTTTCTGTGTATGAATGTTGAGAGTGTTAATAAATTTCGTCGGGCGTTTCGGGAGGTGTTTCCTTGTAGACACCGGAGCCCAGAAGAGCATCATCCTGCCGACCTACGCTGACCGGCTGGCAGGACCTAATGGCCCCGGGCTGGTAGCAGTAAACGGCTCGGACATTAAGACCTTTGGTGAGAGAACACTGGCTTTATCTCTACACGGTCGTACATACGAGTGGACTTTTGTCATAGCAGCACTGAGTTTCCCAATCCTGGGAGATGATTTTCTGTGTGCGCATGGTTTATTAGTTGATGTTGTTAACAGGCACCTGGTTAATGCACTGTCCTTTGACTCTCTCCCTTGTACAGGTCGAGGGGCCGGGCCAGTAACACAAGCCAATGTCACAGCTCCAGGCGGTAAGTTCCACACACTGCTCACTCAGTTCTCAGCACTCACAGTCCCAACGTTTTCAGCGGCTATCGCTAAACACGGGGTGGAGCACTTTATCACCACCACCGGGCCGCCTGTGTTTGCACGACCTCGGCGCTTGGACGCAGCTAAACTGGCCATAGCACGCGACGAGTTTGCCAACCTGGAAAGGTTGGGCATCATCAGGCGATCGAAGAGCTCATGGGCATCCCCGCTACACATGGTCCCTAAGGCTGAGGGGTCGTGGCAAATGTGCAGCAATTTCCGCAGGTTGAATAATGCCACAGCACACGACCACTACCCGATTCCCCACATTCAGGATTTTTCTGTTCACCTCGCCGAAGCACACATTTTTTCTAAAATAGACCTGGTCCGCGGTTACCACCAGGTCCCAGTGTGCGCGGAGGACATACCCAAAACAGCGGTAATAACTCCGTTCGGCTTGTTCAAGTTTCTGCGCATGCCATTCGGATTAAAAGGAGCGGCACAGACGTTCCAGAGCATGATGGACGCGGTGCTGCACGATCTCCCGTTTGTGTTCGTCTACCTGGATGATATCCTGGTAGCCAGTGCATCCGAAGACGAACACGCAACCCACCTCAGGACGGTTTTCCAGAGGTTGGAAGAGCACGGGTTAATAATTAACCCGGCGAAGTGCCAGTTCGGCGTGACGGGGATTGATTTTTTGGTTCACCGCGTCTCACCAGAGGGAGCGATACCCTTGCCCGACAAAGTGCGCGCTGTGGCGAACTTTCCCAGCCTCAGACGGTCAGGGCGCTGCAGGAATTTTTGGGGATGGTTAATTTTTATAACCGTTTCCTCCCCCGCGCAGCTCAGCTCATGCAGCCACTGTACGCCACGCTCAAGAGACAGAAACCCGCGGATGGAGTCGAATGGATTCCGGAGCGAGAGCAGGCATTCTCTGAGGTGAAAGCAGCTCTAGCAAACGCCGCACTGTTGGCACTCCCAGACTCCGCAGCCAGGATAGCGCTCACTACCGACGCCTCGGACATGGCCATAGGGGTCGTCGTAGAGCAACGTGCCACTGGTTCTTTGCAGCCACTCGCCTTTTTCAGCAGGGCTTTGCGTGACAGTGAGCGTAAATACAGCGTGTTCGACAGAGAGTTGCTGGCTCTCCACCTGGCCATACGCCACTTCCAGTTCTGGCTGGAAGGGTGCAGCTTCACCGCGTTCGTGGACCACAAGCTGCTGACGTTCGCGATGGCCAAGGTTTCGGAACCATGGTCGTGCCGGCAGCAGAGACAGCTGGCCGCAATTTCGGAGTTTATGACCGATATTCAGCATGTGTCGGGTAAACTGAATGTGGTGGCGGACTGCCTCTCGCGCGCGGTAGTGGCCCTGATCTGCGTAGGGATAGATTATACAGCCATGGCCGCAGAGCAGATTAGCAATATGGCCGTGCGCGTGCTCCAGTCTGGACCAACAGGGTTAAGGCTGGACAGCAGGGTACTGCAAGACGGCAGCCCTCCCCTAATCTGCAACGTCTCCACGGGACGCCCGCGCCCGGTAGTCCCGGTCGCGTGGTGCCACCGCGTGTTTGAGTCAGTTCACGCTTTGGCGCACCCAGGAGTGCACGCATCAGTCAAAATGGTGGGAGCGAAATTTGTGTGGCCAGGCCTGCGCAAACAAGTGAAAGAATGGGCGGCAGCCTGAGTAGCGTGCTAACGAGCCAAAGTGCACAGACACACGTAGGCTTCTTTGGAGCCGTTTAGGATACCGGCTAAAAGATTCGACCATGTTCACGTAGACCTTGCAGACCGTAGCCATTGCAGGGGTGCACACACCTTCTGACAGTGGTGGACTGCACCACACACTGGCCAGAAGCAGTCCCGCTGGCGGCAACCACGTCCGCGGACGTGGCGCGTGCTTTTTTGACAACATGGGTGGCGCGTTTTGGAATCCCATCGGACATCACGTCCGATAGGGGCCCTCACTTTGTTTCCGAACTTTGGTCCACGATGGCTCACAGCATGGGTGTTGCAATTCATCCCACAACCGCGTACAACCCACAGGCAAATGGGTTATGTGAGCGTTTTCACAGGTCACTGAAAGCAGCACTCAGGGCTTTGTTGATGGATGCAAATTGGGTTGACCGGTTGCCGTGGGTTTTATTGGGGTTGCGTTCCACACCAAAAGAGGATTTGGAGGCTTCCCCGGCTGAGCTGTTTTTTTCTCAGCCATTGCGGCTACCCGGAGAATTTTTGCCAGACAATCCCACGCCGGACAGCTGCCCATCTCATCGTTTGCAGCGTAGTGCAGACACAGGCAGGCTGCCCGGTCTGGCCCACCACTGTTTCCCACGCGCTTTTGTGCCAAAAACTTTGAAGAATGCGGAGTTCGTGTTTGTCAGACACGATGCTCACCGCCCGCCATTGCGCCCACCCTATGATGACCCGTTCAGAGTGCTGGAAACAGGGGACAAGCATTTTTTGCTAGATTTGGGGGGTGTTGGGAGAAAATATGCATAGACAAGACTTAAGCCCGCCTTTGTAGTGGTGGACGAGCAAGTGCTGCTGGCCCGGGCCCCCCGGCGTGGAAGACCCCCACAGAGTACTCCCCAGGCAAACGATTCACCAGGACAGTCACACGGGCAGAGCGAAGTTCCCCCCCCCTCGCCTTGACCCACCCGCAGTCAGACACACGTCCAGTGGCCCCCCGCCGGCACAGAGACCCCAGTTACAGCAGATATGGGAGGAGACTGAAGCCCAAAAGCCGTAGTGACTGAAACTCTGTCTGGAGGGGGGTGATGTGGGAATGCATATTGTGGGGTAATCTGCAGACAGCGTCTCAGTCAGGAGGCAGTGATTAAACATAAGAGAATAATCGGCAAGGACGTCCTGGGGAGTTGGCAGGAAGAGGGAGCTGGGGGTTGAAGGCAAATGTATTGTGGAGCTGGATATCATGCAGTGTGATGTGAAATGTCATGCAGATGTGAGATGATCTGTGGAGCTTATAAGGAGAAACCTGGTTTGGCTGATTCATTGCTTTTCTGTGTATGAATGTTGAGAGTGTTAATAAATTTCGTCTGCTCGTAAACTGGCCTCCTCATTTCCCACACTCTCCACAGCTTCACAGATAAGACCTTTAAGTGCCACAGCTTAATCATGATATTAATATGTTGATTTTAAGTGTATGGTATGTTCATATTTCATGTAATCAAGTAACAACAATTATTGCCATGTTCTATTCTGCTGATATTAAATGCCTTATGTCTGTGTCACTCCATTGAGTTTAATAAAGAGGGGTTATTAAAGCTAGAAGGTTTGATTTTTCCTTGTCTATTATTGTAATTATTGTACCAAGCAGATGTAGCAGGGAGTTCGGACACTGACGGGCTATAAGTCTAGGCAGGGGGTCGATGATGACGACGTTTCGCTTCCAGACAGGCTCAATGACTTCTTTGCACTTTTTGAAGCATCAAACCCGACAATCAGAGGGAAGGCTGGCCCATCCCCACCATCGGTTGGGCCAGCTATCACCATCAACACAACGGACACATGGAGGACCCTAACCAGGGTCAACCCACGAAAAGCTGCAGGTCCGGACAACATCCCGGGATGTGTACTCCGAGACTGCGCGAGTGAGTTGGCGGATGTCCTGACTGACGTTTATAACATCTCCCTGAGTCAGGCCATAGTGCACAGATGCTTTAAGACCTCTACCATAGTACCGGTGGCAAAGAAACCAGTTGTGTCCTGTCTGAATGACTATCGTCCTGTTGCACTGACACCAGTTGTGATGAAGTGTTTTGAACGGCTTGTCAAACCACACATCACAGCCTGCCTTCCTGCATCACATGACCCGCTCCAGTTTGCATATCATTCAAACCGCTCCACGGAGGATGCTATAGTCACCACCCTGCACTCTGTCATCACCCACCTGGATCAGAAAGACACCTATGCCAGACTCCTGTACATTGATTTCAGTTCAGCATTCAACACCATTATTCCCCAGAGAATGATGGAGAAATTACTCCTTCTTGGTCTGAACATGGCCACATGTCTCTGGATCCTGGATTTCCTGACTGAGAGACCTCAGTCTGTCCGGGTTGGAAATAACATCTCCAACTCTATCACGCTGAGCACCGGATCCCCTCAAGGCTGTGTACTCAGTCCACTGTTGTTTACACTTCTAACACATGACTGTGTATCCAGACACCAGGGGAACCAGATTATTAAGTTTGCAAATGACACCACGGTGGTGGGACTTATTCAGAGGGGTGAGGAATCAATGTACAGGGAAGAAGTGAGAGACCTGGAGGGCTGGTGCAGGGAGAACAATCTGGTGCTCAACGTGGACAAAATGAAGGAGATGATTATCAACTTCCGGCAGTCACAGCCTGAACACGTCCCTCTCAACATCGGCGGTCGTTTAGTGGAGAGAGTGGAGAACATCAAGTTCCTCGGAGTGCAGATCTCGCAGGACCTGACCTGGAGCAAGAATTCCTTGGGGATCAGGAAGCGGGCCCAGCAGAGACTACACTTCTTGAGGAAACTAAAACAAGCCTCTCTCCCCATCTGCATCCTCAGGACCTTCTACAGAGGTGTGGTGGAGAGTTTTCTGACAAACTGCATTCTACATGGTACTCCAGCTGCAGTATGTCAGACAAAAAAGCCCTGCAGAGGATAGTTAAGGGAGCTGAGAGGGTAATTGGAGTCTCCCTCCCCTCTGTCCAAGAACTTTTTCAGAACCGTTGTAGGAGCAGGGCACTGAACATTGTCAAGGACCGTTCTCACCCTCTGAATAAACACTTTGAACTTCTGCCATCTGGCAAACGATTCCGGAGCATCAGAGGCAGAACCACCAGACTGATTAACAGCTTCCTTCCACAAGCTGTTAGGATGCTGAACAGTTGATCCAGAATCTCTCATACATACTACTGCACCTACAGACATTATGTATATTATTTGTATATTATAGTTCTGGTTAGTTTTCAAGTATATCTCAGGGAAGTGTGAATGGCTGTGGTGGGGTGGGGGGGTGAGGGTATGTGTGAGTGTGTCTTAAATCATGTTCTTTTACTTATATGGCTTATATGGATGTCGAGAGAAACACAATTTCATCTTGCCTGCACTACAGTTTTATGTACTGTTGAGTAAAATAGAAATATTAATAAATAATAAATATGATCAGGTATGAATTATTTAATTTATATTGATGTATTGGAATCTGAGATCAAATCTCATTTCATATACACCAGAAAAGTTAATTACACTCGTAAGGGGCACCAGCTTCTATCTTTAAGAAGCAATTTAATCTTTAATTTCACTTTATACCTGTTTAATCACTCAATAAATTAATCAATAATCAGTCTCAAAAATTTTCCATGAATTCGATACCTGGGCTTGAAACAGACTCAGAATGAAATAAATTCCCAACAACTTCTCTCATTTTTAAATATTTATTAAACAAAATGATTAACAGACATTGCAGTAATTTCATTAATCATAAAATCAATCTTGTAAATGATAGATTAACAATGTCAATATTTTCGGAACCAGGGTTAACTTGAGAAACCAATTTCTATCAGTTTGAGTTAACAGATTATGGAAACAACGCAAATTTATGGAGAAAGTTTACTAATTATGTAAAAAGTCCTCGATTCATCTTAAGAAAATAAAAACGGAATTTTAATGAAAAGAAGAGTTATGTTAAGGGCTTCTTAATTTGCATCTGATTAGATACACAAATTATTACCGAACCTCAGAAGTTTAATTCAGCAGAGGAATTAAAGTTTTTGCAGCTCACGTGATCCTCGGTGATGATGGTTCTGGCGTCGTCCTCAGCCCAAGATTTCGTGGATGTTAGAGGAAATGTCTGCCCGCAGATATTTCAGCATCCACAGTACGACCTTTAAATTCAAGCGGTCGAAGGGCTGGATCTTGGCCGTATGACCCACAGTTGAAACTGGGCTCTAGCCAGATGGTGCCGATGCTTCTTCAGCGTGTGATGGACAGCTGCGCGTTGATTCCTCAGCTGCGTCTTTTCTTCCTGGTAGACAAGCAGCTGCAGAGGTCTTCGGGAATAATTAAAGATATCTAATCCGATCTCAAATTAAAAAAAAAACAACTTTCGGACTTTAGATAAAAATAGTAGTTTCTGGTGGGTGCTTGGTCAAGAAAAATATTATAAAAATAAAGTCAAGATTAAAGTTTACATTAAAATTAAAACAAACGGTGGTTTTACAGAAAGTTTAACAAAGAAAAAGCAATGAATAAAAATTGGAGTTTAACTCCGATTAAGAATTGAGCTCAAAGAAATAGGAATTCCTAGGTATTTAAGAGAAAAATAAAACATTAAGATACAAAGTTACATAAAAGAATTACGAGTTATCTGCTCTGTGTTCAGAAAAGCGACACGTGGTCGAGTCTTTGTTCAGACGGTCCTTTGTTCTTCCTTGCTGTGTGTAGACAATAGACGATCAGTGAAAGGGGGAGCCGGGAAGAGAGCCAAAAGGGGAGAAGCAAAAGAGAGAGCAGCCGAAAAGAGGCAGAAGCAGGGGTCCCTCTGTTATTTAAGTCCCGTTGAGCTTCGCGGGCTTCCGGGATCTCAGCCAATGAGCGTCCTTCGTGGGCGGGCTCGATGAACTTTTAGTCCAATGAACAAACAGTCTATTGTTTGGAGTTCTTTCGGATAAAGAGTTGTCATGCAGAAGTTGGCTGCTGGAGTCACATGGTTTTAGAGGCAAAACTTTGATACATACTGGAAGTTAATATTTCCCTTTATGTATAAAACTAAGATAACTTTAGGGATTAGTATAAATTATAAGCAGTGCTTCTAAATCAACATGCAGGAATAAACATTCATTTAAACATTAGCATGCATATATATAAAATCACAGATTAATGCATTTCACACATATTATGGATTTTCCACATTAAAACATCAGAGTCCATTTTCTTTTCATAGTTCTGAAAAGAAGAAGGTTTGGAATTGAGTGTGTAATAATGTACTTTAAAATTCACTGGTTAAATCCAGCATGTCCAGAATTTAAGGAAATTAGCTGAGTCGTGGATCTGTTGCATGTTTTATGGGGGCAATAAAAGTGAAGCCGGACATTGGGGACATTCCTTAGGTTGGTTTTAACAAAAGAAGGGGGATTTCAGCTGTGGCCTGGGGGAAGAAAATCCATTTCTTTGTGTTATTCCTGGATGAAACAAAATGTCTTTAAGCAGAAGAATAATTGTTGCTGAGCCAAAGTGAGATGATGCTACAGTCCCCCCTCTGGTATCAATGGTGACATTGATTCAGCGTTGATAGCAATCCTAGGCATCAAATCCCAATTTGGCGAGGCTTGATCCAAATGCTGAACTAAAGTTCTGATGTCGATAAGTCTTAAGCTTGTAAACAGTATCTATTCCAAAGTGTAGGTCCTTAAATTTGGTTTTCTGAAAAACTTCTGGAAATTTCAAAAATAATTTGGGCATGACCAAATATAAACATTGTATAATTGTCTAGGATATACTAAAGTTCTGTATAAGCCTGTAAAGACTTAAAAATTCTGGGTACAAAAAAAGTGAACTAGGAGTATGTGGGTTTTAACATACTTGATATAAATGTTTTGGGTTTGCTGAAAAAATATCTAGTCAAAATTTCAAAAACTGTTTAAATGTGCATAAAATCTAAATAAAGTATAAAGGATTATTTGTATATACACAAGCATGTATCCAAAAATCTTAGTCAAAAGCAAAAAATAAAATTCTTTCATACTTGAGGTAGATTCAGACTAATCAATATTGAGGTGACTCAAGGAGGTTCAAATTGAATTTGTTTAGTTAGACTAAACCATGGTTCCACAGATGTCCAAATCATAGGGTGTTTGAGGCTTTTGTTCAGAAAAACTGAGTGGGCATAGGATGTCGTTATCATTCTTTGGATGGCAATGAGAAGTAAATTTGGATTTACTGCAAAAAGGATATGATGAGAGAGCATATTCATTGCTAAAGTGTTAACTGAAAAGCTAATGTTTCTAGCTACTTCTGAGAGTAACATAGACATTGGCTGTGTGTGAGCATAGTCAACCTTTGACACAAAGAGCAAAGAGTTCAAGACCTTGTTGAGTTTGATTGAAGCTTCGGAGCAAGCATTCGAAACCAACACAGTGTCTTGTAAGATTTTGGTAACCATTTGTGGTTCGACAACCTGGCGTTTCGGTTTAGAGGTGTTGACCGAGTTAACAGTGGGCATGCTAAGGTTAACAAGAGGCTCTAACAATGAGGCTGTTATTAAGAATCCACCCGAGGATCTTTGACCTTTCGTTTTGGCTTGGCCCAATTCTGACTGGGTAACAGTGGGTGTGATTGCTAGGCAGATGGCTAAACTGATAAACAGGAGGGCCATCATCTTGGCAAACATAAAAGTGAGTGGTTTTGGATCTTAATCTTCTTGTTGATCTTTCTTTAGATACCTGGTTGGCAAATGAAAATTCCTCTTAGAGGTGAAATGATTTCTTTTAGATGGATGTAGTTTATTGATCCCAAAACTGGGAAATTACAGAATAGAGATTAAGAGATTGAACTCTAAACCTTGTGCTTGTTTTTCACCTTTGATGGGAGTTTTAGGATTATTAGCTCAAGCTAATGGTGTTGAATGTCTTGTGTATACTATTTGGTAATAGTAAGTTGATTGAAGTTTATTAGATTTTACAGAGGTCTTTGAAATTAGTTTAAGGGCTAATTTGGTTTTAATATACCCTTTCCTTTCTGGAAGTTTGATGCAGTTAACCAATTGGAGAAATTTGACTGAGTGTATCTGAGGCTAGTAGTTAGCTACAGTTATTTCTCAGATGTAGGTTTGATTTTAATCTTATTTATGGACTTACTTTGACAGTGTTGTACCCGACAAGTCCCACAGGGTTTTGGTTAAGGTTACTCTGATTTTGGTGAGCCCATTTGAAAATGGGGTCCTGGGTTTGGCACTTGAGTGGCCAAAGTTTGTTGTTGACAATGTGTGGATTCATCCACTTGGGCAGGAATTTAGGAGTGATTTTCCTTTCCTGTAAATTTATTTCAGGTGTCTGCGGTACAAATGTGGGGTGGAAGATCTTGTCCCCCCTTCGCAGTTTGTCATGCAAGAGTTTTTGATCGTTGTACGCTTTGTGTCGTTTGGCAAATCGGTCCAAATGGTTTTGAAATACAGCCTTGGGAGCTTTGTATGTCGTTTTGACGCTTTTGTGTTCTGCAGCTGGAATGTTATGGGCATTAGCAGTCATCACCCCCCTCTGGTTTCGAGGAACTCTGAGCGGTGGCGATGATGGTTCGTCGGAAGCATGATCAGGAGTGCCATTGCATAGCTGCAGAGAAGATTGTGTCGCATGAAGTGGTATCAGTTTTGGTATGTCATAGGGTTTAGATGCGGGTAGCGCATGTACCGTTTTATCCGACCGGTGTTTGACGGTTTCATGGATCATTTGGTTGCAAGGTTGAGTGACTGTGCGCCTTGCGTTTGCAAAAGTTGGGTTCATTGTCGCAAAAAGTTGAGGTTTTAGAGGGTCTAGAGAGCCGGTTGGTGTGGCTCTTGTGACTATGCAGGCCTCATGGGTGGGTGGGTGGGTTTCAAAATGTGACACCTCCATTGAATCATGGGTATCAAGGGTTTCAAGGGGGCCGTTTGGGGTTTTCTGCTCGGCCGTTGAGTTTTCAAGGTCATTTGAGTGTTTGGCTTGACCTTGTATGTGAAGGTGACTTTTGACTTCTTGAGGACAGTACTCACCTTGGTCTTGGCGGTTGCTTTCACTCGGTTGCAGTTGTTCCAACAGTGCTAGTTGTGTGAGACATGGGGTGTCTAAAGTGTTCAGAATAAAACACTGTGATTCAGTTGTTCTTGTTGGGTCAAATGGGTGAGGGTGTTGCGTTTGAGCCCATAGTTTGAGGTTCTTGAAATCAATCAGTGGCTCAAAACGGTTCAGTAGGTCTTTGCCAACAAGCAATGGAATGGCGTCAAGTTTGGACACATAGACCGGATGTGTCAAGGTCATGGGTCCAATGGACATGTTTAGTAGTGATACGCCCAACAGGGTTGTTTTAGTGAGCGCATATGGTCGCACAGCTAATGAACAGGGTTCCAGTTTCAAATGTCTGTTAGCGCGGTTAGCGGCTACACGTAGTTTGTCAAAAAGGGTGTGTGACATGAGCGTGATGTCAGCAGCGGTGTCTAAAACAGCGTCCTGACACACCATGTCTTCAAGGGTCAGTGGAAGGTAGAATTTCCGTGCCACCCCCCTCTCGTTTAAATCGCATAGAAATTGTGGAACCGGTGGTTCGACACAGAGTTGCGACATGTTAGAGGAGTGGTCTGTGACCTGTGGTTGGGCTGCCATGACAGCACTGGACTGTGTTGAGTCCTTTGGTCCTTCCTCATTTGCATGAGGGATTTTCTTCTTGCGTTTCCTTCGTTTGGAACGCTTGTTTTGAGTTGGCACAGCTGATATAGCTAGAATGTTAGCAGTTTTGTTCTCTTTGTAGTTTTGAATCTCTGCTAGGAGGTGTTGGACAATTTCAGTAGCTTCTCTACTGAATGTAGGAGTCTCTTCTTCCTTCCAAGGTTTGTGATAGGTCTCTGCTTCTGAGCTTCTGTGATGGGATGGAGACCATTTGTCGCGGTTACGCGTGTCTTCGTATCGGTATCTGTCATCATGGTAGTCCGTATCGCGTTCTCGTGACCTATCCCGTGGATATGGTCTACGACGGTAGTCGGGTTTTCGCAAAGTTGGTCCAAAGTGGTATCCAGAGGACCTAGTGTGGTTTGGACTTTGATGAGGTCGCTTGGGAAAATGCTTCAGCTGTTGATGTACTCGCGGTGTAAGAGGTGGAGAAGAGCGAGGATCTCCTTCCAACTCCAAGGTGTTAGATGCATCGCTAATAGCTAGCACTGTGGCAGGCTCAGCGTGCTTGTTGCAACTTTGTTGCCGTTTTTGGAACGCATAGTGTGCAAACTCTCTCAGCTGACTTATTGAGTTTGACCTTGGGTTAGCTGTAACTCCCAGGTAATGACTCACAGTGGGATGGAGGTTTTGGATGAAGAGGGTCTTGAAATTGTGGTCTTCTTCCATCCCTGGTGTATTTTGAGATCCAAAATATGCAAGTAGGAGTCTCTGGTAGTAGGCTTGTGTTGGCTCTGAGCGTCCTTGCTTCACGGCTAGGGCTGCGGTTAGCCCTGCCTGTAGGCAGTCGTCGGAGAACTCCTTTTCGATGGCTTCGCGGAGCAGCGTGTAATCTGCTTTGATGTTTGTCGGCTGTCTTTCTATGAATTTTGATACTGACCTGTTAGATGTTAGTTTAATCAGATAGATGCCATCGTCTGTCGTAGCATCAGGATACTTGCGCAGGTAGTAATCAATGTCCTGTAAATAGACTTTGGCATCAGGTGAACCCGTAGGTCCTGGATCAAATTTGGTGATATTTTGCGCGATCTTGTCAAGGTCGCGGTCTGAAGGGGCACACGCACGCTGTCCACGCGGTCGTCCGTGTTCGAAGCGGGAATCGGGCGAGGGAGCACGGTGGATGTCCCGGTGTTCATGTCTTTCCTTTAGGAGCAATTGACATTCCTTGTAGTCCTTCTTCACATTTTCAAGTTGACCTTCAACTCTTCTGAGTTCCTTCTTTGTGTCTTGAAGGGCATCTTCAAGTTCATTGTTGTCTTGGTGAAGCACGTCATTGTTACCTATCAACCGTTTATTTTCTGACTCTGCACGGTCCAAATCTTGTACCGCTTCATCCAGTTGATTTTGAGTTTTGTCATTCTCCTCTTGAGATTGTTCCAAATTTTCCTTCAGTGTTTCATTCTCTTCTTGGAGAGATAAGATCGTTGTTTGTTGATATGCTAGCTCGTTCTCGGCTACCTTTAATCTTGCGTCTAATGTTAGCGCAAACTTACCTAACACACTGGTGATGTCCGTGCCTTCTGGTGGTTTTTCAGTGTGTTCATTCAAAAGTTCTTCAGTGAGTTGCTCCAATTCTTCGGGCTGCGTTTCCTTGACCCGTGTTGTGAAGCTAGAAATTAAATTAGAAGTCCATGCTTCCAATGTTGTTTGAAGGTCATCCAGTTTGGTAAATCGGTCGGTTGTCTGATGATTCGTCATGTTTGACCGCTGTTGTTATTTAGCCTTTTTAAAAAAAAAAAAAAAAAATCAACTGGTTGATTATTCTTAAATTTGTTCAACAAGGTTTAACCTTGAGATTTTTATGTTGCAACCGTGATAGTTGAAAGTTCCTTTAGAATTTGTTTCAACTTGTAGGCTTGCAGGATGGGAAATAGAATTTTGAAATTATTTAGAAATGTAGTGATGCTTCAATTAATTTGTTTGTTGAAACTGTATTGATAAATAAAGTTGAATTGAAATTGGATTGAATTTGTTTCACAAAACAAAACAGGAATTTCAATTGTGTGGATTGACTTCTTTCCTTTGATTTTCAAAGTCTAGTATTGGAATTTGTCATCAATAACTAGCTTTGGAATTTTGCAGAATGTCACTTTGAAAGTGAGGATTTTATTTACAAAGAAATACAAAAAGAGAAGAGGCTAAATGCTTTAAAGTTTTAAGATTACAAGTTTCCACTTTCTTTTAAAGTTAAGGCTTTCCTTTGGTTTTATTTGTTAAAGCCTATTTTCCTTTGAAGTGCGCTATATAAGTGCAGGTTAGTTAGTTAGTTAGTTAAATGTTTAAAATATTTACAAATTAGAAACAAGTGAATTGTTTGAGTATTCGGGTGTCCTAGGATTTCTTACGATTGAAGCCAATAGTGATCTGTCTTGATTGTTATCTATAAATTTCTTATTTACAGAATAATCAATGTTTGCACCTTTTTGACTTTTCTTTTAAATCCTGGGAAAAATTTGAAAATTATGCTGGTTGGTTAAATGTTTTTCTTTTCCTGTAGAGAAAACATGAATCAGAAATGACACAATGAGTTTAAATAACACCTAGCTTTGCTTAAGTGTTAATTGCTTAATGTGGTTTCCTAAATTTGAGAAAGAGGAAAAATTATAAATATTCACTAAGTCTGTAAATTTGTCAAAATGCACAGATTTAATCCTATTTTAATGTTACTCTTGAGTAAGCATCAGCATTAGAATCCTTAAACTAAAACTGGGTTTCTGTGGGAAGGGAATCACACCATATCACATTTAAAAACAGCAAAATAAGTACACATATAGCTTCAAAGTTTGCAACTTTTTGCTTAAAAGTCTGTAAATATGTTTGCTTTTAGCTTAAAAGATTATAATATGTGGTTATATAAGTGATTAAATACAATAGGGGTGTTTGTAAATGTCCCTGCTATAGGTATCTATGCAATGAGTGGGATTTCACCACTGAGAAAAAAAAAAACTTTCAGAAGTCAACAGGTCCTTTTCCTTTTGTTCTTGGCATAAAAGTTTGGATTAGTGTTAAATTTAGTTTATTCCGAATAATATGAATGGCTTTGAAGTTACTTTGAAGACTTAATTTGGTTATAACTCGTCTTTAAAGATTAGAAGTTTAAATAAAAATTGCAGTCCCTATGTTTCACCACAAGATGGAGGCAGTTTTCGTCTGCAGTTCCAGAGGAGGAAACCCAATGACGTCACAAGAGGCGCTTTTCCACTAGGAACCCAAAGGCCCCGTTTGGCCCCGATCGGCCTCCGTGTCCGGTTTCCCACTCGGAACCCAAAGGCCTCACAGTTCCCTTTTTCGGAACAGTTCCAGTTTAACAGTTCACTTTTTCGGCACCATAAAAAGCAGGTCCGAAGGGTCCCGGCCCCGTTTCGTCACGCCCCTGCTGGCCATGCATTGGTCTGTGCGTAGCGTCATGAGAGTGGGCATTACATGGGCGTTACACTGACTTTCCAGAATCGCTTGCTGGTCGCCATTTGCAATTTTTCGTCAGTGAGCCCGCGAACAAGTGATATTATAAACCACAACGAGAGAATGGCTTCACAGAAATCAGCAGAAATCCAACACCGCAGTCCAGCAGAGTTTCCTGTGCGTTTCGGCTGATGAGAGAATGCAGAGGGAAGCAGACTGAACTTGCAGTGGTGCGCACAAACAGACGCACCAGAAATTACACGGAGACGCACCGGGAATTAGACCCAGCCACCTGAATTGAATTGAATGTGCAGCCGCGACGCACCCAACTTCAGCAGTTGAAGCCGTGATACTGTGATATACAGGACGGTAAGTGACGTGATATTCATGCTTTATGTTATTTTTTCCAACAGTGGAAAGTTCACTTAGGACAGACGAAAACTTAATCGTGTTTAAACGATGACCTAGCTTAATGCTATGTCCGTCCTTGTATGTTGTTTTTTGTGTTGACAATATCTGATGAAATAGTTAGTTGTAATCCTGGTTAAAATTTTATTTATTTTTTTTTTTTTACATGTTGCACTTTCGTACCGATCCATAAAGGATCATAACAGTAGCAGCTGGGCGAATCACAGCATTGGAAGTGGTTCGATCTCATGGACCAAATTGATGGAAACCGGAGCTTGGAGTGGACCCCCTCGGCGACAATTACGTTAACCACAGACGGTGAGTGTTTTTTTTCTTGACATTAATGATTTTACCTTATCCAGCCTGTTTCATGCTAACTATAATTATGTAGAACAATAAATAAATAAGTCCCACGCCGTTATCGTGGCTCACGAGTGGATCGTAGCTGTCGCCGCCCTAGATAGCTCACCATCACGTTTTTAAAAAAAAAAAAAAAAATGCAATTGCATATTTAATCACAGGTATGGAAAAGGTAATGAGCTGTTGTAGCACAAAACTCATTATTTGAAAGTCAGCGTGCTTCATTTTCACGATTCAGTTGAGCCTACTGTATAAATGCATTCAGAATTTTTTCCATCCATCCATCTTCTACCGCTTCTCCGCGTCACGGAGGCAGCAGTTCAAGCAGAGAAGCCCAGACTTCCCTCTCCCCAGCCACCTGCTACAGCTCTTCAGAGATGATAGACCAGCTGGGTCTCTCCACCATAGAATTTGGGTCACCTCTAGAATTTTTTGACCACCATAAAAAGCTAGGCATTTGAAACATAAACCCAGCTTTTACTAAATGTATTGTACAAATACACAGTTGTGATACTCATAAAAAAAGTAATTTTTTCAAACCCAGCACTTGACTTTCACCAGTGTGTGTCCCTTGTACAGGTACATCTCAAAATAACTGCAATGTCATGGTACAGTGTGTTTTTTGTGACTCACAAAAGACAGTGAAAGTCATATAAGATGGTATCTGTCATAATCTTGACAATTCATATGGGTTTTATGTCAGGAGAGTTTCCTGGCCAAATCAAACACAGTGATGCCTTGTCCATTACACCAGGTTTTGATTGTTTAGGCACTGTGGGGCGATGGTCACTCCAGCTGGAAAATGAAATCCGTTTCTCCATAAATCCTCATACTTTTGAGAACACTCCTCTTTTTTTAATATCTATTTTTAACATAACCATCGATTTTTCGAGAAAACTAATTTTGGATATTCATGCGCTGTAAGCCAATAAATGATTAAAATGTAACAATACTTCACTGTCTGATTAATGATTCTGTATAATATATGGGTCTCACTTTCTGACATGTGTCCAAAAATATTTAACTTTTGTATTAATTTTTGGGGATGTACTGCTACATGTTTTGAGGTTGATTTTACTGACACCAGCTCACATTTCTGTCTTGTAGGTAAGAGAAGCGGAGCAACACAAAAGACCTTTCAACTATTTTTGCATCAATGCAAGAAGCAGAAAGGGAACAGCACCGTGAACAGATGGAGCTGCAGAGGGAACATCAACGTGAGCAGAGGGAGCTCCAGCGGCAACAGTTGGAACTCAATTCACTGCTTGTGGATGCGGTCCATCAGTCCAGGGAAGCTGAAGTTGCTGTACGAAGGGAGGAAATTGCGCAGAATGCTGCCCTCAATAACACTCTCATGGCAGTCTTTGAAACCCTCGCACGGCGTGTGTGACCCGTTTTCCCAACCATTATTATGTACTGTATATACTGTACATTATTCAATGACCAGTGTTAATAACGTTGAATAAACCCGTGACTGTTGACATCATGTGTTGTCTGTTACTACTAAGTTTTACACTGTTTTAAAACCCTTAAAAAGGTTGGGAAAAATTTGTCATTGCAGTGTGTTATGGAGTCCAATAACTGCCGACACATACATTAAAAGCCAGCCACTACTGACCAAGCTTTATATCCATGTGTAACAACAGGGACACCTAATATTTTAAGTTCTGTATTTGGAAATGTTCATATTGCCAACCCAGGTAATGGTTTTATCTGCACAAAATATTCAACTTAGCCATTGTAAGGACGGGTGAGTGTGGGGTGTACAGCAACAACTGTTTTGGTGCGCCTCACCCAATTCTGTACTCAGCATTAACAAGTACACTTTAAAGAAAATGTGGACTTGTAATTTTGTAAGATATTTTTTATTAGATGGCTGTCCCAGTACTTGTAACTGTGATATTAAAGATCCACACGTCCACATTAAATATACGAAAAAATTGCATCATTGCAATGGCACAAGGTTACATGAGATGAGTAATGCATAATAATACACAGCAGCCTCACCACCAAAATGATATTAAATAGCTGTTGGACTACTAATTGGTCCAGGGAAAATGGCACAGCCTCAAGGGGAGTGTAGCACCGCCTCCAACTCCCTCCTTCTCCCATCCATACTACAGTGAGCCTTGTGCTGTGGAAAATCACCAGTGCCAGAACAGCACTGTTCGGTCCAAGGCAAAACGAGGCCTTTGGGTTCCAAGTGGAAAAGTGCCTGAAGGAGTCAAGGATCTCTACTCAAAATGGCGACTACAGGGAACTCTACCTAGACTTAAGATGGCGTCGCTGAGTCGATCTACACATGCGCAGTTTTTTCATGCACAGCTTGACGGTCACGTGCGCGACTGAGCGTGCACGTGCCACGTGGATGCAGCTCAAGCTTCAGTCCATAAAACCACGCCTTGCTTTCCAAAGGCGGGGAAACTTTGGTCTCTCTAAACTTTATTCAACAAGTTTATACAATGGTTAATTCAATTAAATCCCCCAAGGGTTTGCTTCGCCTGCGGGGTGTTGAAATAACGGGGAAAACAAATAGGATTTCTTCGCTATTTTGTTCCCAGGCCTATTTTAATTATTCAGCGTGTAGTCACTTTTCTTAAGCATGTATTGAACAACAACAACAACAAAAAAAAAAATGACTAGGGTACAGTGGGGTCTCTTCACCTCCACCTTCTCTTGGTCAGCAGACACACACACACAGCAGTAATCAGGGGGGCGAATTCACCCCCTCCCCCTTGTGACACAGAGACAGAGACAATAGACTGGCTGCAGACAATGAAGCACCTTTGTGAGTTAAAATTGACCAAAATCCCACACAGCTTATGTATTAATTTTTTTTCATTCTGAGTCGTGTCAAGTTCAACCAGGCCTTCACACGGGACGCAAATAAATCTGTTGAGTAAAATAGAAATATTAATAAATAATAAATATGATCAGGTATGAATTATTTAAGTTATATTGATGTATTGGAATCTGAGATCAAATCTCATTTCATATACACCAGAAAAGTTAATTACACCAGTAAGGGGCACCAGCTTCTATCTTTAAGAAGAAATTTAATCTTTAATTTCACTTTATACCTGTTTAATCACTCAATAAATTAATCAATAATCAGTCTCAAAAATTTTCCGTGAATTCGATACCTGGGCTTGAAACAGACTCAGAATGAAATAAATTCCCAACAATTTCTCTCATTTTTAAATATTTATTAAACGAAATGATTAACAGACATTGCAGTAATTTCATTAATCATAAAATCAATCTTGTAAATGATAGATTAACAATGTCAATATTTTCGGAACCAGGGTTAACTTGAGAAACCAATTTCTATCAGTTTGAGTTAACAGATTATGGAAACAACGCAAATTTATGGAGAAAGTTTACTAATTATGTAAAAAGTCCTCGATTCATCTTAAGAAAATAAAAACGGAATTTTAATGAAAAGAAGAGTTATGTTAAGGGCTTCTTAATTTGCATCTGATTAAATACACAAATTATTACCGAACCTCAGAAGTTTAATTCAGCAGAGGAATTAAAGTTTTTGCAGCTCACGTGATCCTCGGTGATGATGGTTCTGGCGTCGTCCTCAGCCCAAGATTTCGTGGATGTTAGAGGAAATGTCTGCCCACAGATATTTCAGCATCCACAGTACGACCTTTAAATTCAAGCGGTCGAAGGGCTGGATCTTGGCCGTACGACCCACAGTTGAAACTGGGCTCTAGCCAGATGGTGCCGATGCTTCTTCAGCGTGTGATGGACAGCTGCGCGTTGATTCCTCAGCTGCGTCTTTTCTTCCTGGTAGACAAGCAGCTGCAGAGGTCTTCGGGAATAATTAAAGATATCTAATCCGATCTCAAATTAAAAAAAAAAACAACTTTCGGACTTTAGATAAAAATAGTAGTTTCTGGTGGGTGCTTGGTCAAGAAAAATATTATAAAAATAAAGTCAAGATTAAAGTTTACATTAAAATTAAAACAAACGGTGGTTTTACAGAAAGTTTAACAAAGAAAAAGCAATGAATAAAAATTGGAGTTTAACTCCGATTAAGAATTGAGCTCAAAGAAATAGGAATTCCTAGGTATTTAAGAGAAAAATAAAACATTAAGATACAAAGTTACATAAAAGAATTACGAGTTATCTGCTCTGTGTTCAGAAAAGCGACACGTGGTCGAGTCTTTGTTCAGACGGTCCTTTGTTCTTCCTTGCTGTGTGTAGACAATAGACGATCAGTGAAAGGGGGAGCCGGGAAGAGAGCCAAAAGGGGAGAAGCAAAAGAGAGAGCAGCCGAAAAGAGGCAGAAGCAGGGGTCCCTCTGTTATTTAAGTCCCGTTGAGCTTCGCGGGCTTCCGGGATCTCAGCCAATGAGCGTCCTTCGTGGGCGGGCTCGATGAACTTTTAGTCCAATGAACAAACAGTCTATTGTTTGGAGTTCTTTCGGATGAAGAGTTGTCATGCAGAGGTTGGCTGCTGGAGTCACATGGTTTTAGAGGCAAAACTTTGATACATACTGGAAGTTAATATTTCCCTTTATGTATTAAACTAAGATAACTTTAGTGATTAGTATAAATTATAAGCAGTGCTTCTAAATCAACATGCAGGAATAAACATTCATTTAAACATTAGCATGCATATATATAAAATCACAGATTAATGCATTTCACACATATTATGGATTTTCCACATTAAAACATCAGAGTCCATTTTCTTTTCATAGTTCTGAAAAGAAGAAGGTTTGGAATTGAGTGTGTAATAATGTACTTTAAAATTCACCGGTTAAATCCAGCATGTCCAGAGTTTAAGGACATTAGCTGAGTCGTGGATCTGTTGCAGGTTTTATGGGGGCAATAAAAGTGAAGCCGGACATTGGGGACATTCCTTAGGTTGGTTTTAACAAAAGAAGGGGGATTTCAGCTGTGGCCTGGGGGAAGAAAATCCATTTCTTTGTGTTATTCCTGGATGAAACAAAATGTCTTTAAGCAGAAGAATAATTGTTGCTGAGCCAAAGTGAGATGATGCTACAGTACAGCAATATGACAATAAAGGTTGATTTGATTTGAGTTGATTTGATTTAACAACTGAGTGTAAAGAATTCTGCCTCCAGGCTATGAGACTGATTAAATATTGCCAATAAAATTACTAACTAATGCTTAACTTATTAATTACCAAAGCTGTGTTTTAATAGAGTCCTCATCAACCCTGTTCCAAAGATGAGTGGTGCCCTACCTAGTGTTAAAATGAGGCATTCCAAGTTTTATTAATCATCTTAAAACTTAGCTTAATAATTATTGATAATTATATTTACAAATTGTAGGACTCAATGCTACACCTGCTTTAGATAATAAACATTTATGATTAGGCACTTAGGGTGCTTTCACACCCACAGGCATTAGTTCATTTCAATAAAACTCAAGTTTGTTTTCTCTGTTAATGTGATTCATTTTGTCTTGTGAGAACACGGTAATCGCACTCAGGTGTGCACCAAACCAACCGTGCCAAGACCGCCTGAAAGAGGTGGTCTTGATTTGAATCATCTTGCAGAATCTGGTGTGGTCCTGCAGGTGAGAAAGGGAACATATTAATACAGGACCAGAGGCAAACGGTAAAACATTTTAAGCCAGTGTGCATACCTGATGGATCTTCGAAAATATCTGTGGCTGAGCATGTCACAGTTCTGGAGGATTAATAAACGTTAACATGTTATTGTCCTTCTGTAGCAGCACTTCGTTTTCAAACTGTACGATTTGCCAAAAGTGGTATATGCAAGTAATGTAATAAACGATAACCAAGGCGATGAAAACCCCCAGAAGATTATGATAGTATGTGTATTATTTTCTTCCCAGAAATGCATAAATGCACAGTAATCATCCTACTTCCTGTATTTACCTTTCCTGTTCTCACAGCAGGAAAAAATAAAAAAATAAAATAAATCTCACCAATAAGAACAGAGAACGTTCTGATGTAAGTCTCGCGGGATTTAATGTGACAACATTTAGTCCACTTGAATTTTTGCCTGTATGAAAGGCAAGGCAAGGCAAGTTTATTTGTATAGCACATTTCTGTCAGATACAACCTCCAGCAGATGAGAGAGAAATTGGACTCAGTGTGGGCAGAACTCCAGTGTAATATTGTTTATTGAAAGGAGAAAATAAATGCAGCTTGGTGGCTGTCAAACACAGAAAGTCAAAGACTTACAATGAACATATGATTTGTACCAGAGGGAATGCTCTGCAATGATGCCAGGGGAGAAATGTAAACAGCGGATGTCTATAGGGACACAGCAATTAACTAACATAGGACAGCCAAGTAACTAATTAGGGTCAAATTAAAACACGAGTGGCTGGAGGAATGGGAGGATGAAGGGAGAGACTAGATAACAACAACTGAAATAAGATACTAAGGATACACAAACTATTAATGATAACAAAATGGTGCCAGTAGTTTAATTAATATCAGAAAGCATGGACAAAATGTCCAGATCATAACCGTGCCCCCCTTCCCTTTAAGGGCGCAATCCAGATGCCGAAAAACAAAGAACTCCCCAATTGGCTGGAGGGGGACAAAGGCCCGGCGGGGCAAAAACAAGAACACAAACAACAGAAAAATGTTCATCAGGTGGCTGGCCAAAGTCCCAAGACAACCACCAGGCAGAATGTGATGCATCTGGTGGCCTACCAAAGTCCATGGAACACCAGACAGAGAAACATGGTGTATTGGGTGGCCTACTAAAGTCCAAAGGACACTAGATGGATGAACACAGCACATCGGGTAGCCTGCTACAGTCCATAAGCCACCTGGCAGAAGAACATGGTACTGTAGGGGCATAAAGCTCATGAATCTTTTGCACAGAGAACAACAACAGAGAGGCTTTAAACTCAGAAGACAATGACATGAAAACTTTAAGCTATGAAACTTTGACCTCTGGAGAAGACAACAAAGAATCCTTAAACTCAGAGGAAGACAACATGGAAATCTTGCATTCAGGAGATGATGACGTAGAACCTTTACACTCAGAGGATGATGTTAACAAGGAACTTTTAACCTCAGGAGATGCTGTAACATGAAATCTACAACTTCAGGAGGTGATAACATGAAACCTTTAACCTCGGGGGGTAACATGGAACCTGTAACCTCAGGAGGTGATGATATGGACACTTAGAACTCGGGAGATAATGGAATCATGGAAACTTTACACTCTGGAGATAGCAACATAGGAACTATAAGCTCAGATGGTGATAACATAAGAACTGTAAGTCAAGAGGTGAACAAATGGGCAGTTTAAACTCATGAGGTAATGACAACACAGGAACCCAAATCCCATGAGAGAATGACAACATGAGATTTCTTTGCACTAGAGATAACATTGAAGTTTTAAACTCAGGAGATGACATAGGTACCGCTAGTTCAAATAATAATAATAATAATAATAATAATAATAATAATAATAATAATAATAATAACATGGGTGTTGTAAACTCAAGAGATAACATTGGGGCTCTTTGCTGTGGAGACCACAAAGGGGCCTTTAGACCTGGAGACCATAAAGGAACTGTTTCCTCTGAAAATAACCACATAGGAGCTATTTGCTCTGAAAATAACAATATAGGAGCTATTTGTTTTGAAAATAAACACATAGGAGCTGTTTGGTCTGAAAATAACATAGGAGCCTTTTGCCCCAAAGATAACAATATGGGAGCCTTTTGCTCTGAAAATGATAACATAGGAGCCTTTTGATCTGAAGACAATAATATGGGAACTCTTTGCTCTGAAGATAGCAACATGGGAGCCTTCCACTTTGAAGATGAAGATAACAGTATAGGGGCCAACAGCAGCTGAGGAGCGGCAACCCCAGATGGCTAAGGTTGAGCGGACTGCTCTGACGGCCAGGGTGAAGCAGACTGCTCTGATGGCCAGGGTGAAGTGGACTGCTCTGACGGCCAGGGCGGAGCAGACTGCTCTGACAGCCAGAGTGGAGCGGACTGCTCAGATGGCCAAGGTGGAGCGAACTGCTCAAATGGCTCAGGTGGAGTAGACTGCTCTATGCCTTGGGCAATGGGTGGAGGTCTCCTGACCTCTTGGACAATGGATGGAGGTCTCCTGACCTCTTGGGCAACAGGTGGAGTTCTCCTGACCTCTTTGATGAAGGATGAAGTGGACGGCTTGACCCCCTGGATGACAGGGAGAGTGGACTGCTCTGATGACAGTGATGATGGAGCAGCATGCTCCAGTGACGGCAATGATGGAGCATCGTCCTCCTGCGGCTCCATCCTTAACATGGCCACCTCGGAAGATGGAGGGAAAGAAGAGGTCAGTGAGGCAACACCACAGTCATAAGCAGCAGAGACTAATGGGGAGTGTGTTTGGGTTCACCCACCATAGCAAGGCACGTCTTTTCAAAAATAATGGTAGAACATAAATGAAGAGGTACTTTGCCTTAACTTCTGGTCTCCTGCTGCTGGGTTGATGACCTCAGGAAGTGCTATAGGAGAGATGGCCAGTGGAGCTTTTACTGGAGCTGGGAAGTGCCAAGGGGCAGATACTGGAGCCAGAAAGCACCATGGAATGGGTACTGGAGCCAGGAGGCACTGTGGAGCAGGTACTGGAGTTGGGATGTGCATCACAGGGACCGCTGAAGGTAAAGTGTCCTCCTTCAATCCCTGCCGCAGCCACTTCGGACGGGAAGGAAGAAATACAGGATTGGTCACCACAGTTGTCAGTGGCAGAAACTGGCAAAGAGGAGCCAGAGGCAGATGGGAAATGCATTTGGGACCCCCTCTCCCCATCAGAAGCAAGAAAAATATTTTCAGAAATAGACATTGAAAATAAGGGGAAAGCATTTGCCTTAACTCTGGGTTCACTGCTGCTGAGTTGTGGTGGACGCTTCCTGTGGTAAAGTATTATCACTTCCTGTGTTTCTGGCTGCCGGTGTGGTTTGCTCTATGGTTAGCTCTCCTCACTCTCCTGAGGATCATTGCCTTTAATTGAATTTTAATTGCTTTTTTCGCATCTACCATCACTTCTCACTTCTGTTTAGTGAGAAGGAAGCATAGTTGCAAGCCCCTGGATCATGACCAACCTGTTCATGTTTCTAATCACTTTTCCCTGCTCAGCGACACACCCGCTGAGGAAAAAACTCTGATCATTGGCGACTCTATAGTCAGAAACGTGAACATAGAGACTCCAGCGGCCACAGTCAAATGCATTCCCGGGGCCAGAGCAGACGACATCGAGTCAAATTTGAAAATGCTGGCTAAAAGTACCTGTAAATACTCCACATTTGTTATCCACGCCGGCATTAATGAAATCCGACCCCGGCAGTCGGAAGTCACAAAACTTAGTGTGGAATCGGTGCGTGACTTTGCCAAAACGATGTCTGCCTCTGGAGTATTCTCTGGGCCCCTCCCCAATTTGACCAGTGATGACATGTTTAGCCACATGTCGTCCTTCAACTGCTGTCTGTCTGTGTGGTGTCCTGCAAACGATGTGAGCTAATTAGACAATTGGAAATCATTCATTCATTCATTGATCTTCTTCCGCTTAATCCTTTTCGGGTAGCGGGGGGGCTGGAGCCTATCCCAGCATCTTTGGGCGAGAGGCAGGGTACACCCTGGACAGATCACCAGTCCATCGAAAACCTGGTCTTAATAGATGAGATGGCGTCCATCCCACTTTGGAGGGTGTGTCTCTTTTATCTACCAATCTGGTATCATTTTTATCCAAATTTCCAAAACCTTGACATCTCAGAGATGGGACCAGGAAGCAGAGTCGCAGTCTTACACACCTCTCTGCAGCTCCTCTTCATCCTCCACCCCTCAACTTAGCCCCTGTCTTACCCATTAGAGAAGCATTGTCTGCTCCCTCAAAAGTAAATAAAAATATAATGTATAAGCATCCCAAAGTTATTAAACAAAAAGTTGGTGAAACTCAAATTAAACATGAAGCTTCTAAATTTAATGACTTGGCCTCTGTTCCTCCTCATAATTTAAAAAATTAAATGTGGTTTGCTAAATATTAGGTCTCTAACTCCCAAGTCTCTGCTAGTCCATGATCTGTTAATTGATCATCAGATTGTTTTAATATCCCTTACAGAGACTTGGTTAGGGCAAGAGGATTATGTTGGTTTAAACAAATCAGCTCCCTCTGGTTATTTCATCATCTTAAACTGTCAAAATCCCAGAAGTGAAGTTCTGGTTGTGGAGGAAGAGTAGCGACAATTTACCATTCCAAATTACTAGTTAATGTAAAGCAAAAAACATGTTATAATTTCTTTGAGGGCATGGTCCTCAGTATTGGGCATGTTTGCAATTTTAGGTTAAACTCAATTTTATTTGCCATAGTTTATCATCCTCCCTCAGCCTACTCAGAGTATTAATCTGAATTTATCAAATTCTTAACAGATTTAGTGCTGAAATGAGATAATAATTATAATTATAGTAGGGGACTTTAATATACATGTAGATGTAGATAGTGATTGCCTTAATATGCCATTTAATTCAATATTAGACTCGATGGGATTTTTCAGAAAGGAGGAAATTCTACCCATTATCTCCACCACATGTTGGACCTTGTTCTGACGTATGGCATAGAAATAGAATATCTGGTAGTATCTCCTCATAACCCTGTACTGTCAGACCATTGTCTGTTAACCCTTGATTTTACTCTTTCTGACTATTTTGCTCCAAAAAGAAAAATATTACTACAGGAGATGCCTCTCAGATGATGTTACCAAATTTATGCAGATTGTTTCCTCTATGCCATGTGTCAACACAACGGAAATAAGATATGGACAGCTTGCCCCTTCTGTAACTGATAGCATGGCAGATAGTGTTACAGCTTCTCTGCTCAGACTCTAGACATGGAGGCCCCTTTAAAAAAGAAAAAGTCTAATCAGAGATTTCTAACTCCTTGGTTCAACACAGAAAATTGTAGTTTAAAACCAAAACCTCGTCAATTAGAAAGAAAATTGTGCTCCACTAAATTAGATGAAATCTGTTTAGCTTGGATAAATCATCTTCTAATTTATAAAAAAAAAATAAATCTCTTTTGAAAGCTAGAACAAGTTATTATTCCGCATTAATAGAAGAGAACAAGAATAATCCCAGGTTTCTTTTCAGCACTGTAGCAAGGCTGACAAAGATTCAGGACGAAGTCAATCCTAGCATTCACTTAGAGCTTACTAGTCAGGACTTTATGAACTTTTTCAATCATAAAATTTTATCTATTCGCGATAAAATCAGTCAGATTCTTCCCACTGTTAATTTAAATGCAGTAACTACTACAACTCCTTCAATTGGTATCTGTTTGGATCAGTTTACTCCAACTGACCTTTTAGAGTTAGATAACACAATTTCCTCATCCAAGCCTTCAACTTGTCTTTTAGTCCCTATTCCTACCAGGTTATTCAAAGAAGTCTTCCCATTTATTGGTAGCTCTATTCTTCATATAATCAATTCTTCATTAATGTTAGGCCATGTACCGCAGGCTTTTGAAACTGCTGAAATTAAACTCTTACGTAAAAAGCCAATGCTGGATCCACGAGTTTTACCTAACTACAGACCAATCTCTAATCTGCCTTTCATTTCAAAAATCTTAGAAACAGTTGTTGCTGTGCAATTATTTGACGACTTGCAGGGACATGGTTTATTTGAAAAGTTTCAATCTGGGTTTCGAATCCATCATAATACTGGAATAACCTTAGTGAAGGTCACTAGTGACCTCCTTATCACATCTGATAATGGACTTGTTTTTGGACTTGTCCTTTTAGACCTTTATGCAGCTATTGATAATATCAATCATAATATTCTACGGTCAAAGAACAAAGGTGGCGGTCAAAGGCGGAGACCTTGGCGGACTGATCCCAAGCTTTCTAAACTGGCTCTTGGTACGTGGAATGTCACCTCTCTGGTGGGGAAGGAGCCTGAGCTGGTGTACGAGGTTGAGCGATACCGGCTAGATATAGCCGGCCTCTCCTCAACACACAGCTCCGGTTCCGGAACCAGTCTCCTGGAGAGGGGCTGGAGCTTGGCCTTTTCTGGAGTTGCCCCAGGCGAGAGGTGACAAGCAGGGGTGGGTATTCTTGTATCGTCCCACCTTGCTG
Source organism: Pholidichthys leucotaenia (assembly GCA_020510985.1). Classification (NCBI taxonomy): domain Eukaryota; kingdom Metazoa; phylum Chordata; class Actinopteri; order Cichliformes; family Pholidichthyidae; genus Pholidichthys; species Pholidichthys leucotaenia. Next base: position 264,260,130 of record CM035840.1, on the reverse strand, counting down.
CCTCTATATTGGAGTTTTCCCCGGTGGACGAAAGGGTTGCTTCCCTGCGCCTTCGGGTTGGGAAACGGGTCCTGACCATCATTTGTGCCTATGCACCAAATGATGTTTCAGAGTACCCACCCTTTTTGGAGTCTGTAACTGGGGTGCTGGAGGGTGCTTCTCTTGGAGACTCCATTGTCCTACTGGGGGACTTCAATGCGCACGTGGGCAATGACAGTGAAACCTGGAGGGGGGTGATTGGGAGGAACGGCCTGCCCGATCTGAACCCGAGTGATGTTCAGTTATTGGACTTCTGTGCTAACCACAGTCTGTCCATAACGAACACCATGTTCAAGCATAAGGGTGTCCATATGTGCACCTGGCACCAGGACACCCTAGGTCGCAGGTTGATGATTGATTTTGTTATCGTATCATCAGACCTGCGACCGTATGTCTTGGACACCCGAGTAAAGAGAGGTGCAGAGCTATCAACTGATCACCACCTGGTGGTGAGTTGGATCCGATGGCAGGGGAGGAAGCCATTCAGACCTGGTAGACCCAAACGTATAGTGAGGGTGTGCTGGGAGCGTCTGGCTGAGGCCCCTGTCCGGGAGGTCTTCAACTTCCACCTCCGGAAGAACTTCAACCACATTCCGAGGGAGTCTGGAGACATGGAGTCTGAATGGGCCATGTTCTCCACCTCTGTTGTTGAAGCAGCGGCCCAGAGCTGAGGCCGAAAGGTGGTCGGTGCATCTCGTGGTGGCAACCCCCGAACCAAGTGGTGGACACCAGTGGTGAGGGGGGCCATTAAGCTGAAGAAGGAGTCCTATCAAGCTTGGTTGGCTTGAGGGACTCCCGAAGCAGCTGAGGTGTACCGGCAGGCCAAGCGGAGTGCAGCTCGGGTGGTTGCTGAAGAAAAAACCCGGGTATGGGAGGAGTTCGGTGAGGCCATGGAACAAGACTTTCGGTCGGCCTCAAAGAGATTCTGGCAAACTGTTCGGCGGCTCAGGAGGGGAAAGCAGCTCCCCGTCCACACTGTGTATGGTGCGGATGGGACACTGTTGACTTTGACTGGGGATATCGTCGGGCGGTGGAAGGAATACTTCAAGGATCTCCTCAATCCCACTGATACGCCTTCCACAGAGGAAGAAGGGTTTGGGGACGAGGGGGATGACTCGCCTATCACAGGGGCTGAGGTCGCCAAGGTGGTTAAAAATCTCCTTGGTGGCCGGGCCCCGGGGGTGGACGAGATTCGCCCTGAGTATCTCAAGGCCCTGGATGTTGTTGGGTTGTCATGGTTGACACACCTCTGCAACATTGCATGGAGGTCGGGGGCAGTGCCTTTGGCATGGCAAACCGGGGTGGTGGTTCCTCTCTTCAAAAAAGGGGACCGGAGGGTGTGCTCCAACTTTAGAGGGATCTCAGTCCTCAGCCTCCCTGGGAAGGTCTATACCAAGGTACTGGAGAGGGGAGTCCGGCCGTTGGTCGAACCTCGGATTCAGCAGGAGCAATGTGGTTTTCGTCCTGGCCGTGGCACACCAGACCAGCTCTTTACCCTCTCGAGAATTCTTGAGAGTTCGTGGGAGTTTGCCCAACCAGTTTACATGTGTTTTGTGGACTTGGAGAAGGCATTTGACCGCGTCCCTCGTGGATTTTTGTGGGGGGTGCTTCGGGAGTATGGGGTATCGGGCTTGTTGTTACAAGCTATTCGGTCTCTGTACGACCGTTGTGAGAGTTTGGTTCGTATTGCCAACACTCGGTCGGAGTCATTCCCAGTGAGAGTTGGACTCCGCCAGGGCTGCCCTTTGTCACCGATCCTGTTCATAATTTTTGTGGACAGGATTTCTAGGCGCAGCCAGGGAATGGAGGGTGTCATGCTTGGTGACCACAGGATCTCATCTCTGTTGTTTGCAGATGATGTTGTCCTGTTGGCTTCATCCAGCAATGACCTACAGTTCTTGCTGGGATGGTTTGCCGCTGAGTGTGAAGCGGCTGGGATGAGAATCAGCACCTCCAAGTCCGAGTCCATGGTCCTCAGCTGGAAAAAGGTGGATTGTCCTCTTCGGGTTGGGGACAGGCTCCTGCCCCAAGTGGAGGAGTTTAAGTATCTTGGGGTCTTGTTCACGAGTGAGGGGAAAATGGAGCGAGAGATCGACAGACGGATTGGAGCAGCATCTGCAGTGATGCGGACGTTGTACCGGTCTGTTGTGGTGAAGAGGGAGCTTAGTTCTAAGGCAAAGCTGTCGATTTTCCAGTCAATCTACGTTCCTACTCTCACCTATGGTCACGAGCTTTGGGTAATGACCAAAAGAACGAGATCGCGGATACAAGCGGCTGAAATGATCTTTCTCCGTAGGATTGCTGGACTCACCCTCAGAGATAGGGTGAGGAGCTCAGTCATCCGGGAGAGGCTCAGAGTAGAACCGCTGCTCCTCCATATTGAAAGGAGTCAGTTGAGGTGGTATGGGCATCTGATTAGGATGCCTCCTGGACGCCTCCCACTTGAGGTGTTTCAGGCATGTCCCACTGGGAGGAGACCCCGGGGCAGACCCAGGACTCGTTGGAGAGACTACGTCTCCCAGCTGGTCTGGGAACGCCTTGGTATCCCCTCTGAAGAGCTGGAGCAGGTGGCTGGGGAGAGGGAAGTCTGGGCTTCTCTGCTTGAACTGCTGCCTCCGTGACCCAGACCTCCGGAAAAGCGGTAGAAGATGGATGGATGGATGAATATTCTACTTGATAGATTAAAACACACTTCTGGACTTAATAGAACTTCATTGCAGTGGTTTAGATCTTATTTATCTTATAGGTTCCAGTTTGTTCATGTCAATAATGAGTTTTCTTCCAACTCAAAGCTCAGTCATAGAGTTCCACAGGGATCTGTGCTAGGTCCTATTCTTTTTAGTTTATATATGATTCTGCTAGGCAACATTATTAGAAAGCACTGTATACATTTTCATTGTTATGCAGATGACACACAATTACACCTGTCAATGACGCCAGATGATAGTAATCAATTAGTCGAGTTTGAGGCCTGTCTAACGGAAATCAGAGCTTGTATGACTTGCAATTTCCTGCTATTAAATTCAGATAAGACTGAAGTCATTCTTGTTGGTCCAAAAAAACCTTAGAAATACCTTTCCAAATCAAACTCTTTGTTTGGATGCGGTTACTCTTTCTCTTAATAGTTCTGTGAGGAACCGTGGAGTTATTTTTCATCAAGATCTGTTTTTTAATTCACATATTAAACTTGTTTCTAAGACTGCCTTCTATCATTTGCGTAATATTGCCAAGATTAGGAGCATCTTTCCTCAGAGTGATGCTGAGAAACTAATCCACACTTTTGTTAGCTCTTAGATTATTGTAACTCTTTATTATCAGGTTGTCCTAAAACATCTTTAAAAAGTTTTCAGCTGATTCAAAATGCTGTAGCAAGAGTTTTAACAGGTAGTAGAAAGAGAGATCATATCTCTTCGGTTCTGGCCTCCCTTCACTGGCTTCCCATAGCGTTTAGAATTAAGTTTAAAATCCTTCTTCTCACTGAGAGAGCTCTAAATAATCAGGCCCCTTTTTATTTAAAAGATCTGATACTACCCTATTATCCTAACAGAGCACTATGCTCCCAAAATGCAGGATTACTTGTAATACCTAGAATCTCCAAAAGTACAATGGGAGGCAGAGCCTTCAGTTGTCAGGCTCCTCAGACACGATCTCTGTTTTTAAGACTAGGTTTAAAACCTTCCTTTTTGATATAATCTATAATTAGGGAGGGATCATGTGCCCCTGAACACTCCCTTAGTTGTGCTGCTAATAGGTTTAGACACCCAACAATGCACTGGGCTTCACTCCTTTCTTCACTCTCAATGAAATATTTTTGCTGGTCATTAAAATCCATTTGTTCTCTCCCATAGATTGAGTCCCCCTCGTGCTGTTTGCTCTCTACATTTCTGTTCTTTTCTTCTTCTTCTCTATCCCCTCACCCCCCAGCCAGTCGCAGCAGATGACTGCCCCTCTCTGAGCCTGGTTCTGCTGGAGGATTTGTCCTGTTAAAAGGGAGTTTTTCCTCTCCACCTTCACCAAGTGCTTGCTCACAGGGGGCCGCCTGATTGCTGGGGTCTTTCTATAATTGTGGGGGTTTCCCCTACAGTTGAAAGTGCTATGAGATGACTGTTGTTTTAAAATGGCGCTATATAAATAAAGTTGAATTCAATTGAATTCAATTGTGAGTCTCAGGTGAGGCTGCTGGTGGTGTGACGACCTTGGAAGACCTCAGAGTTGCCGGTGTGATTGCCTCTGGAGACACTGATGGAACAGCGGAGGAGGCAGTGTGAAATAAAGCTGTGGGCGAGAGTACCAGTACAGCAACTGTGGGAGCTGGCACTACAATTGCTGAGGAATCCGGCGTAGGAATGTCATGTCTGAGTGCCCGTCATCAGCGCTCAGACTCCCTTTGTGTTTTTCTGTTCATTATTATTTTTCTGTTAGTTTTTTTAATGTCGTTTTGGTTATATGAGCCCCTTTCCTCCATTCCAGGCACAGCCCCCTTCATCGCAGTCTGCTTTCAGTCCCTCAGCTGCGAGTGATTGTTTTTCCCCTCTCACTGCTCTCTGGCTACTCTTCCTTCAGCTGACAGCAGTAAGGCAATTAGTTTCTGCCAGTTCAGCGTTTGCACCTGCCGCTCGTTACATCTCTGGTATTTATATACTGCCATTGTCACTCTGCCTTTGCGGCTATTTTGTATTGTCTCCTCTCATCTTCACCGGAGCACTGCCTGCTCTGGTGAAATCTCACTGTAAACTAGAAAAGCACTCGGAGAGCGCAGACCTCCGCCAAGCGGCACAGTTCCCCCCATACAGTGTTTGTGTGTATGTTTTCAGATTCCCTGAGCATGAAAAGATATGACTAGCAATTGGATTCACAATGATTATTTGTTTATTTGACATGGACAGTGCAATAAACAGACAATTAATGAATGACAATCAATGTGATAGTGATAGGATTAGTGGTTCAGTAGTGTAAAACGGGGCTATAAGGGACGGCGGATTAATAAGGGACACTTTTCTGGGAAATGTTTTAAATGTAATTCTGCTTTTTTTATTTTGAGCAGGACGCTGAGTTGTGTTGTTATTGTGAAATATCCATGAATCCTTCATCAAATCTAGGCGGAAGCAAAATTAAAAAAGCAGAATTACATTTAGAAAAGTGTCCCATATTACCCCGCCGTCCCTTATAGCCCCGTTTTACGGTTGTAAAAGCATTGCCTCCTTGGCGGAGGTAATAAGCTGAAGTGTTGGTGTGTCCATCTCCTCCACTGACGGATGCAGATTGGTTAGACAGGTTGCCGTGGGTTTTATATTATATTGTGGTTCAACAGAATTATTTAAAAAAAACAAACTCATGAAATTAGAAATTATAAATTATTGGGGTTGCGCTCCGCGGCAAAACAGAATTTCGAATTTTCCCCGGCAGAGAGGTCGTTTTTACGCAGCGCCTATAGCTGGGCGGGGAATTTGTGGCAAATAATCGGGCGGCGGACAGGTGGCCGTGTCAGGTTTTGCAGCGTGGCGCAAAAACACGCACGCTGGCGGGCCCAGGGCAGCAGTGTTTTCCCCGTGCTTTTGTGCCTAAAACGTTGAAGAACGCGGAGTTTGTGTTGGTCAGACACGACGATCAGCGCAATGTGCGCAGCGCCTATGGCTGGCGGGCCCAGGCCACCAGTGTTTTCCGCATGCTTTTGTGGGTAAAACGTTGAAGAAGGCGGAGTTTGTGTTGGTCAGACACGATGCCCAGCGCCGTCCATTGCGCCTGCGCACATGTTGAAAATGGCCATATGTCACAGTGTGGAAAAATGCTTTAAAAAATTCCTGTATGCAGACGGTGATGCGGATCATCCCCAAAATTTAATCAGTTCTTCCTTGTACCATTTCCAACAACGCCTGAAAGTTTCATGGAAATCCGTCCAAGACTTTTTGAGTTATCTTGCTAACCAACAGACAAACAGACAGACAGACAGACAGACAGACAAACACACAAACCCTGGCAAAAACATAACCTCCTCCTGGCCTTTTCGGCCTGGCGGAGGTAATAACCCAGCGCTTAACAATTTGTTTGTTGGAGTGCTTTGGGGTATTCTTTGTCTCTTTTTACCAGCTCACCAGTTGGTTTGGGAGCGTGCAGTGTTTACTCTTTGTTTTTGCTCGCCATGATAAGCTGGTTGCAGCACATTGTATTTTTCCCTTTAATGTGATAAATTGCACTAACACAATCCTGCTTGTGGGTCTGTCCATCTGCTCCGTAGGAACATTTGTGACAGAAAAAAAGCCGCCAGTGAAGGACCCAGCAGTTGTGTCAGGGCATTTTTTCATCTTTTTGTGTTGTTCCACTCACCTATTTCTGGAGCTCACTATGTCTCCGGTGCGCCGTTCTAACATCGGCAGAGGAGGATTGGCAGTGGGGTCTCCGACTGTGGAGGAGGAGTGGGCGGTAGACTTTATCCGAGATTTCATGGATGAAGCTCTCGAAGCCCATGGACCTAAGAAGAAATGGAGTTGTTTGGGTGGAGCTGTGGGTATTCCGGAGGTGCACCCCAGCCTCTGGAATTATCCACAGTATGCAGAGCTTTTATCTTCGGTCTACGCGCTCCAGCAAGCATTTCCAGATCTGAGGTGGGGGATGTTGTTCATGGAGCTGAAGCAGAAGCGCTCTCCACAGCTTGCAGCCATCTCTCCTCTCGCTTCGCCTCCAGCTCCAGTATGCCCGTTGCCAGTTCTACAGCGGTGGCGGCAGCGGAGAGTCCCGGATCACTGGAGAAATAATCCTGTGTCATTGACAGCCGCTCCCCAAACACCGAGCCCGGCTATTCCCGCAGCAGTCTCCCTTTCCTCCTTTCCCTCGCCAGCAGTTTTGTCAGCCCAACCTCCCCCCAGTACCGCTGCAAGGCCCGTCCCCTCGGTGCTTCTTCTTGTGCCAAGGGGTGTTTCATTTTTCCACTGGCAACTCCCATTCCAGTGGCCATAGGGGCGGCTCATCTACGATCCTCAGAGGGGTCCATGATCGCCTTAGCCACAGGAAAGGACGACACTCCTCATGCAGCAGCTGGCAACATCCAGAGCCGGGAAAACAGGCAAGTGTCATTTCATTCAACTTCTATCTATGATGAAATGTCTTGCCTGATTCCCAGTAAGTCCCCTGAGCTCTCCCCACCAGCTGCTGTTGTGAACTATTCACCTGCCCTCTCCTTGTCTCCTCCTCCTTTCCCTGAGTGTCCATCGGCCTCAGAGCAGAACCACAGGATGATGGAGGAGCCCGAGGCCCTGGAGGATCCAATTCCAGGGTCAGGAGAGAGTCAGCCCCCAGCCGCCATGCTGGAGGAGTCACCAACGTGGGGTACATTGCCTGGGGATCTAAGGACTGCAACCACCATCATGCCTGCTGTGGAGGCCACCGCAGCAGTGTCAGCCACCGAGCTTGACCACCAGAGGACTGAGCCCGAGATGTCACCGCCTGGAATGTCAGAGTCCTGGATGGTGGTGGAGCTTGAGCTCAGACAAGTGATCCCTTTTATTTTTTCTCATTTCTGCCCTGGAGAGATCTTGCCTGGCTCTTGGTGAGGAGAGCTCGCTTTGAGCTCTGAGCTCGCTTTGCCGGGCTCCGCTGCTGCCGGCGATCCGGACCCTGCTTCTCTATGTGTTTTGTCTGAGCATCTTCCCAGGGTCTCCGGAGATGTTCCTTTACCATCAGAGGTCTCAGTGGGCCCTGGCTCGCCGCTGGAGGTCACCGTGGGCACAGCTACCGCCCAGGCCGGGTCCTCCATGAGTACAGCCCCCCTCACTAAAGCCAACATGGGTCTACCCCCGTCATCCCCGCCTGGTATCCTGTTGGTGGACTGCTTCCTTGGTCTGCTGCTCTCACTGGCCGGCTGGTCTACTGAGGGTGCAGCGTTGCTCCAGCCGGGAGCCACCAAGGGTGCTGCAGAGCTCCAGCCCAAGCCGCCGTGGGTGCTGCAAAGCCCCAGCCCGGAGTCGCTGCAAGTGCAACTGTGCCCAAAGCTGGGACTACCAAGGGTGCAACCATGTCCCAATCCGGGATCACCGAGGGAGCTGCCGGCCGGCCTGAGGACGCCAAGGCCCTTCTTCCTCTGCAAGATGCCACTGGGGTTCTTCTGCCTCCTCTGCCGGACACCGTCATGGTCCCCCTTCCTCCACCACCAGATGCTGTTGGGGTCCCCCTCCTCTGGCCTGGCTTTCTGCCATCAAGCCTTCCAGTGAGGAAGCCACCTCCGGGATCACCCCTCCGGTCCTGGTGGATCAAGCATGCTGGCCGGCCACCTGAAGGACTGAGTCTCTGGCTTGGGTGGTCCATTTTCTCCGACAGGCTGCCTGACTAGTTTCATCGGGCTATCTGCCTGGCCTTGAACATCGGCCAGCCACCCAAATCCTGAAGCTCTGGGACCATGGGAGATTAAGGGTCTTTCGGGGTGCAGGTGTGAATTATGAGCTGGTTTGTTTTTTCCCTCCTAGCCGTTTTCCCCCCACCTCCCTCCCGGGGTGTTTTTTTTTGTTGTTGTTGTTGTTTTTTATTTTTGCTGTACTCCTTCTTTTTTTTGGGGGGGGGGGTGTCTTTTTTGGGGGTGTTACTTTGGAGTGTCTGGAACCCACCCCTTGAGGGATGGGGTGGGGGTCTGTCATATGTCTAAGCATCTGTCATCAGCGCTCAGACTCCCTTTATAGTTTTGAGTGTTTTTCTGTAATTTCCCAGTTTGGGATCAATAAAGTACATCTATCTACACTCACCGGCCACTTTATTAGGTACACCTGTCCAACTGCTCGTTAACACTTAATTTCTAATCAGCCAATCACATGGCGGCAACTCAGTGCATTTAGGCATGTAGACATGGTCAAGACAATCTCCTGCAGTTCAAACCGAGCATCAGTATGGGGAAGAAAGGTGATTTGAGTGACTTTGAACGTGGCATGGTTGTTGGTGCCAGAAGGGCTGGTCTGAGTATTTCAGAAACTGCTGATCTACTGGGATTTTCACGCACAACCATCTCTAGGGTTTACAGAGAATGGTCCGAAAAAGAAAAAATATCCAGTGAGCGGCAGTTCTGTGGGCGGAAATGCCTTGTTGATGCCAGAGGTCAGAGGAGAATGGCCAGACTGGTTCGAGCTGATAGAAAGGCAACAGTGACTCAAATAACCACCCGTTACAACCAAGGTAGGCAGAAGAGCATCTCTGAACGCACAGTACGTCGAACTTTGAGGCAGATGGGCTACAGCAGCAGAAGACCACGCCGGGTGCCACTCCTTTCAGCTAAGAACAGGAAACTGAGGCTACAATTTGCACAAGCTCATCGAAATTGGACAATAGAAGATTGGAAAAACGTTGCCTGGTCTGATGAGTCTCGATTTCTGCTGCGACATTCGGATGGTAGGGTCAGAATTTGGCGTCAACAACATGAAAGCATGGATCCATCCTGCCTTGTATCAATGGTTCAGGCTGGTGGTGGTGGTGTAATGGTGTGGGGAATATTTTCTTGGCACTCTTTGGGCCCCTTGGTACCAATTGAGCATCGTTGCAACGCTACAGCCTACCTGAGTATTGTTGCTGACCATGTCCATCCCTTTATGACCACAATGTACCCAACTTCTGATGGCTACTTTCAGCAGGATAATGCGCCATGTCATAAAGCTGGAATCATCTCAGACTGGTTTCTTGAACATGACAATGAGTTCACTGTACCCAAATGGCCTCCACAGTCACCAGATCTCAATCCAATAGAGCATCTTTGGGATGTGGTGGAACGGGAGATTCGCATCATGGATGTGCAGCCGACAAATCTGCGCCAACTGTGTGATGCCATCATGTCAATATGGACCAAACTCTCTGAGGAATGCTTCCAGCACCTTGTTGAATCTATGCCACGAAGAATTGAGGCAGTTCTGAAGGCAAAAGGGGGTCCAACACGTTACTAGCATGGTGTACCTAATAAAGTGTCCGGTGAGTGTATATTTTCTGTTCATTATTATTTTCCTGTTAGTTCTGTTATGTGATTTTGGTTATATGAGCTGCTTTCCTGGCAGAGCCACCTTCACTCGTAGTCTGCTTCCAGTCTCTCAGCTGCGAGTGATTGTTTTTCCCCTCTCACTGCTCTCTGGCTACTCTTCCTTCAGGTGAGAGCAGTAAGGCAATTAGTTTCTGCCAGCTCAGCGTTCGCACCTGTCACTCGTTACATCTCTAGTATATATACACTGCCACTGTCACGCTGCCTTTGTGGCTATTTTTTATTGTCTCCTCTCATCTTCACCGGAGCACTGCCTGCTCTGGTGAAATAGATAGATACATACTTTATTTTGAACAAAAAAGTAAAACAAAACAAAACAAATGACAAATGCAATAAAGTAACAGTATACAGTGTTTGAAAGGGAGAAGGAAGAAGTGAACACTTATTAATTCCAACTCCTCTTTTCCATAAATACACCCATGTGAATTATATACAAATTACCACATTAAAGACCCCAAGTAAACAATTAACTGTATGTTGTACATATCAACATTAACACCCATCCATCCTAACATACATTGATGTCCATACATCAAAATCAGCCTCAAACAACACAGCTATACACAGTACTGTCCCACCCACCATTCCATAGTGTCGCAGAGTGAGCATAGTGAATCGTACATATAAATACTACCCTTCTAACATATATCCTTTCAGCAAATGGTGCTTATACCTCTTTTTGAATTGATTTCTGTTTGTACATAGTTTCAGTTCTGGCTCCAGACTTTTCCACAAATCCACCCCACAGACAGATATGCACATACTTTTCTTGGTTGTTTGTATCTTGGGTTTTGTAAAGTTTAAGTCTCCTGTCAAATTATAATCATTGTCTCTTTTTTAAAATATTTTTTGTATATTAGTTGGGAGTTGATTATTAATTGCCCTGTACATGACTTGTGCTGTCTTAAATTTAACTAAATCGATGAACTTTATGACATGTGACTTTAAAAACAACAAACTGGTATGGTCTCTATATCCTACATTTTTTATTATCCTTATAGCCCTTTTTTGTAATGTGCATATTGACTGTAGGTTGGTCTTGTAGGTGTTTCCTCAGACTTCTACACAGTAGTTAAGATAAGGTAGAAACAGTGAATTGTACAGTAAGAACAATGATTTCTAGTCCAAGATGTGTCTTGTCTTCCCCAGTATGCCTATACATTTTGCCATCTTGGCCCAGATGTGACTGATGTGAGGTTTCCAGCAGATTTTATTGTCTAGTGTCACCCCCAGAAACTTATTTTCCTGTACTGTTTCTATTCTGGTATCATCTATCGTTACCATTATTTCATGATTTATTTTATAATTTCCAAACAATATAATCTTTGTTTTTTTTTCAGATTTAGAAATGATTTATTTTTGTTGAACCACTGCATTAACTTTTTTCATTTCAGTTGTGACCACCTCTAAAACCTGCTGCAAATTCTCACCAGTGCAAAGGATATTTGTGTCATCCACAAACAAAATAAATTTCAGAATTTTTGGTACTTGGCATATGTCATTTATATACAAAATAAAGAGTTTGGGTCCCAAAACTGACCCCTGGGGCACACCACAAGTGATGTCCATGAAGGGTGATTTGTGCTCACCAATTTGTACAAATTGTTGTCTGTTACTTAAATAACTTGCCACCCAACTCAGTCCGACCCCTCTTATCCCATACCTTTCCAGTTTCCTTAGTAGTATTCTGTGGTCAATAGTGTCAAAAGCTTTCTTTAAATCTATAAATACTCCTACAGCAAACTTTTTTTAATCTATACAACTAGTAATTTCTTCTATAAGATCGACCAGTGCCAAAGATGTAGATTTATCTGCTCTAAAACTATACTGGCTATCTGTAAGGAGGTTGTGTTTTTCAATGAAATCATCCAGTCTCTTAGTGAAGATTTTTTCAAGTATTTTGGAGAATTGTGAGAGTAAAGAGACTGGCCTGTAATTTGTGAAACAATGACCGTCTCCTGTTTTGTATAGAGGTATTACTTTTGCTATTTTCATTTTGTTTGGAAATTTACCAGTTTGAAATGACAGGTTACAGATGTGGGTGAGTGGCTTAACAATTCCTTCAATTACTTTTTTCACTATTGTCATGTCAATTTCATTCCAGTCCATTGATTTTTTGTTCTTAAATTTACTCACAGTCTCAATAATTTCCTTTTCAGTAACTGCACCCAAAAAGATTGTGTTTGGATTTCTATCTTCTATTTCATTTACAGAACCACTGTTGTTTGTTTCTGTTGTCACTATTGATTTTGCTAATTCAGGACCAGCGTTTACAAAAAAATTATTGAAACCACTGACCACATCCTCCATATTATTTATCAAATTGCCATTTTCAATAAAATATTCTGGATAATTAGCATTCTTAGGTCGATTACTAATAATCCTATTGAGTACTTGCCATATTCCTCTTAAGTTATTTTTATTATCCTCTAATATTCTGTTGTAGTATTCTTACTTACAGGTCCTCATTATATTAGTAAGCTTATTTTTATATCTTTTATATTTGATCTCAGCCTCCACCGTTCTGCATTTAATGAATTGTTTATTATATAATGTATTCTTCTTTTTACATGCATTTATTAACCCCTTGGTGACCCAAGGAATATTTTTCTTTTGTTGTCTGTTACTGTATTGTTTTATAGGACAGTTTTTATTGTATAATGATTGAAATATTTGTAAAAAAATTATCATATGCTTTATTTATATCATTTTCATCATAAACTATCTTCCAGTCTTGTATTAATAATTCCTTTTTCAGTAAATATATAGATTCTTCGGTTCTTATTCTTTTATATTTAATATTTTTGGTATACTTTTTCTTCCTATAATCACATTGATAGACAACAAAAATCGGCAGGTGGTCACTGATATCATTCAATAAAAGCCCACTCCTGATATTATTTTCCATAATGTTTGTGAATATGTAATCTATTACTGTGGCACTGTGTGACGTGATTCTGCTAGGTCCAGTAATTGTTGGATGTAAGCCCATACTGTACATTGTGTTGATAAATTCTTCTCAAACTATGTTGTTTTGAATTCATCAGATCTATTTTGAAATCCCCACAGATGAACATAACTTTATGAGTTAGTTTTGCATACATCTTTTCCATCCAGTCCTTAAATAAGTCAATGTTTGATCCAGGTGTTCTATATACACAGCTCACTACTATATTCTTCACATTGTCCATACAGATTTCTATTGTAATCGTCGTCATCGTCGTCAGCCTCCGTCGGTCTATGATGACCATGGAAGAGAATCCTAAATGTCTACTCTGCTGGAACAGCATCGCCTGTGGCTGAACAGGCCGATGCGCGAATGGCAGTCCCTGTCACACAGGTCGCACTTGTGGGTGGTCTCCGTGCTGCTGGGTCTGTGGCAGTTCTTCCTGCGGGTCCTTTTTTCATCTGCTGCAGCAGTCAGTCTCTCTTCACCCGCCTTTAGCTGTCTGGTCAGGGTGCCTCTCCATTTGGAGCGGTCCGTTGCAAGGTCCTCCCAGCGCTCTGTGTTGATCTCCAGGGCCTTCATGTCTCTCTTGCAGACATCTCTAAAGCGCAGCTGTGGGCGGCCAACGTCTCTCCTGCCAGTTTCCAGTTCTCCGTAGAGAACGTCTTTTGGGATTCTGCCATCCTCCATACGGTGAACGTGGCCTAGCCAGCGGAGCCTGCACTGCCTGAGTAGAGTGAACATAGAGGGAAGGCCGGCGCGGGGCAGAACTTCTGTGTTGGGCACTTTGTCCTGCCAGGATATGTCCAGGATGTGGCGAATGCAGCGCAAGTGGAAGGAGTTCAGTCTCTTTTCCTGTCGGGTGTATGTTGTCCACGTCTCACTCCCATACAGCAGTGTGCTGATGACGCAGGCGTTGTACACTGCCATCTTCATCTTGACAGAGAGTTTGGGATTCTCCCACACTCGTGTGGTGAGGCGAGCGAGTGTGAAGGCTGTATTTCCAATCCTCTTGTTGATCTCTGTATCAAGGGAGAGGTTGTTGCTGATCGTGGACCCCAGGTACGTGAACTGATTCACGACCTCCAGCTCGTAGTTGTCGATGGTGATGGTTGGTGGTGCTTCTGTGCCTTGCACCAAGATGTTAGTCTTCTTCAGGCTGATGGTAAGCCCGAAGTCCTTGCATGCCTGGGAGAAGCGGTCTATCAGGGTCTGAAGCTCCTGCTGTGTGTGGGTTGCGACTGCAGCGTCGTCTGCGAACAGCATGTCTCTGATTAGAGCCTTGCGTACTTTGGTTCTGGCTTTCAGGCGGGTGAGGTTGAAAAGCCTGCCGTCAGATCTTGTGTGCAGGTAGATTCCCTCTGTTGGGACACAGAAATTAACTAACACAGGACAGCTGGGTAACTAATTTGGGTCAAATGAAAACACAAGTAAAGCCTGTTTTCCACTAGCCCAGCACACCTCGGTACGGCTCGATTCACTTCAGTATGGCTCGGAATGCTTCTGTCTCCATTAGCACGGTGTTGTGCTTGTGCTGTGATGGTTTGTGTTAGGAGGTTTTAGAAGCGGGGCAGCAGCAGATTCTCAGCGAGGCGGGGCCACACTCCCGTGACATTACGCACCCGACTGAGTCCTTATTTACACGAGACAAAAAAGGATCCAAGGATTATTGCCTTGCTCGCTCTGTGGATTTATCTCACAATTAATTTTATCTCATAATTAAGCTGCAACAACACAAGTCACTTTTGTTTTGAATTAACTGCCAAATGACCGAGAAATAATGAGCTGAAACTTGTTTTTATTCGTATTAAATAATGAGACGGTGGCACACTGCCCAACACCAAATTACTATTTTTTACATCCTAGGGCATTTTGGATGTACTGAATTAAAAAAAATCATGTTTTTCACCTTCAGGTCAACGTTTGGAACAACAGTATTATTATTTTCAGTTTAGATGATGCTACACTCCTTCTAAAGTATTGTAATTCTCTGAATTTGGAATGCCGATAGAACATTCAATTTACATATACTTACTTTTTTACCTACTTTGACTTGTAAGCTTGATCAGTCTCTCCTGCTGCATTTTAAAGTCCAACTGTGCAACTTCTTATAAGTTAACATAAAAAATGTACCCAAAGTTTAGAACTGGATCATGTGGGGCTAATTTTTTATGATATTTCAATAAAAAGAACAGTAAGCTTACAAAAAAATTTGTTTTTTGGTCTAGTTAAAAATTACATTACCTTTACAATGGTTGACCCCTGACAGGAAGATCAGTATCATTTTGATCAGATTAGGCAATGGAATTTCTATGTAATTATACTGTTTTATAATTCAGTGTTATAACAGACAAACCACACTTTCCAAAACAATTCCATTTTATTATATACAAAATATTAAAAGAAAAAAAAAAAACTTTGCAACACAACATGAAGGTTAATCGACATTTTATACACGCCGACCACTGAGTGTCTACACCAGCTTCCCAAACTGGGTCACGACTCGGATGAATGAAGCCATCTCTGCCAGCTGTGGGTCAGGATGGCTCGGTTGAAAAATCCGTGCGGGCTGTCGCGGCGGACGCGTGGGATGATTCTACAAGGAAAATGCACACAATAAAATACAGCACGAAAGTGCAATATATACAGAAAAGACAATAGTTTTTAACAAGAATACATAAGCTTATTTCAGCGTATTGTTCACATGAATAATTAAAATAAAAGCTTTAGTCCGCAGTGTGCTGCAATAAAGCAGCGATCCATCCACAAATGAACAGCTTTTTTATTGCATAAATAAACTGAGCGTCTTACCGAATATATTTGCGAAAAAACGCACAATAAAAAAAAATTAAAACTCACCGTTAAAGGACTCCGATGTCAAGACCTCCCGGTATATTTTTTCATTCCAGGCGGCTCCGTCTAACTCGCGCTGCATACGTTCATCTGACAATGCAGTGAGCAGACACTGCACCTCCTTATTGGTCCATGGAACACCCTTATTACGCGAAGCCATTTTTGATAGAGAATAAATGAAAATAGCACAGCAATACACTGAAAAGAAACCACCAACAGTGGTTGCGTGCTGAGTAAAGGCGGTCGTGAAGATTCTTTCTTTTTTTTTTTTCAAAAACTTTATTGAGAAGGTCGCGAAGATTTGGTAGATGAGGAGGAGGAGAGGGGTGGTTACAACCTGACCAATCAGCGCCGGTTACGACCTGACCAATCAGCGGCGACCAGTCTGTTAACGTCACAGCACGGCACAGCTCAGCACTGCTGTACCCTGTCCTGGAGCGGGGCTGAGAATCGCGGCTGTTAAACCGTGTTGGGGCTTGTGGAAAAGCGTACAAAGCGTGCTGAGCCGTCCCGTGTCGCGCTAAAGCGTGCTAGTGGAAAAGGCCCTTAAGTGGTTGGAGGAATGGGAGGATGATGGGAGAGACTAGAAAACAATAAATGAAATAAGAAAGTAAGGATACACAATGCTCTAATGATAACAGAATTGTGCCAATAGCTAAAAAAGTAATAGAAAGCATGGACAGAATGTCCAGATCATAACGATTTTGCATACAAGACATTTCAAAGTGCTTTACATAAAACATTAAAGCATGACAGCAAGTTGCAAAAGGAATACAGAAGAATTTAAAAGCAAACTGAAAAATAAATTAAAGAAACAAAAACAAGCTAAAATAGAGTAAAATGTGCAAGAAGTAAAAGTTACAATGCATTGTAGGAGATTAACAATTGTTCTACTGAAAGGCAGTTTTTAACCTCAATTTAAAGCAGCTGAGAGTTCCAGCAACCCTGATGCTTTATGGAAGTTTGTGCCACATGTGAAGAGCATAAAACCTGAACACTGCCTCACCATGTTTGGTTTTAACTCTGGGCACAGATAGGCCTGAGCCTGACAACCTGAGGGCTTTGGGTGGTTCATAATTGACCAGAAGATCTGAAATGTATTTTGGTCTTAAACCATTCAGAGCTTTATAAACCAACAATATTTTTGAAATACAGTGATCCCTCACTTATCGCGGTTAATGGGTTCCAGAACCGACCGCGAAAAGTGAAAAACCGCGAAGTAGCGTCACCCCTAATGACGTCACCCCTAAATAATACGTACGTTCATTCTCTCACTCTCTCTCTCATATGATATGTGTGTGTGTGTGTGTGTGTGTGTAAGTGTACATACATACGTAGATGTAAATAAAGTGTACATAAATATGTTTTTAGAACTCTTTTATTCTTATAACAAGATACATAACTCAAGATGAAGATGATTTACTGCACAGGTTAATGAGAGCTTTACTGCTCCTCAGGTGACGCCTCATCGTCAGGTGCTAGAGGCGCAGGATCGTCGAGGGCAGCTTCTGATAGAGCTGGAGAAGCTGCAGGAGGCGGCGTAGTGGCTCGACGGGGAGACTATTTCGCACAAAAAGGCACAAGAGAACAGCGAAAAGTTCCACGCGGCGAGACTAAGCAACACGAGCGATAAAGAACAATGAATGCGGTCTTCCGTCGCTGGGTATGGGCGCTCGGCAGGGAGAGAAGCTGGGTAAAACGTCTCGGCCAATCAGCTTGCGAGATTCCCGAGCCGAGCCAACACGAGAACAGCGAACAGAGAGGTGGATTTTGAGTTGTGCGGCCTCTCCTTGTTGATACCTGATGTTCTAATGTAGTCTCCCTGCCTTCTGCTAGCGCCCACCCATTTTTTCTCAATTTTGAATTTTTGATGAATATTTTTGAAAAATCCGCGATGCACTGAGGGTGCGAAAGGTGAGGCGCGAAGTAGCGAGGGATCACTGTATATTCTTTGACAGACAGGAAGCCAGTGTAAAGATATGAGGACTGGAGTTATATGATCAACTTTCTTGAACTTAGTGAGGAATTGAGCAGCAACATTCTGAAATAACTGCAGCTGTCCAATGGACTTTTTAGGGAGACCTGTGAGGACAGCATTACAGTAGTCCAGTTTACTGAAGATAAAGGCATTTATGCATTTTTTTTCTAGATCCTGCTGAGACATCAGACCTTAAATCCTCGCTATGTTCTTTAGGTGATAACAGGATGACTTCACTACTGTCTTTATGTGGCTGTTAAAATTTAGGTCTGAGTCCAGAACCACACTCAGGTTTCTTGCTTGGCTGTTGGTTTTTAGCATCATTGATTGAAGCTGAGTACTAACATTGAGTCTTCATTCTTTGGCTCTGAAAACTATTATTTCAATTTTGTTTCATTTAACTTAAGAAAATTCAGGCCCACCCACTCTTAAATTTGACCAATGCATTTGATCAGGGTTTTAATTGGACTGTAGTCTCCTGGTGAGATGGTTATGTAGTTTGTTTTATCATATGCATAATTATAGTAATATATATTGTTGTTTTTGATATGATTTGAGTGAGTGGGAGCATATAGATTCTGAAAAGTAAAGGTCCCAAAATGGAACCCTGTGGAACTCCACAGGTTATTTTTGTTTGCTCAGATTTGTAGCTACCTATAGACACAAAATAATCCCTGTCTTTTAAATAGGACTCAAACCAGCTAAGTTGGCTGGTTTGAGCTGTTAGATATAAAGAACTGTTAAATATAAAGTTGAGTGTACCAATATGGCGGTGCCCTGGGTGTAGTGGGAGGTGAAGTCCCACCTTTCCGGTGGTGGCGTCATGGGGAGTATAAGAGGTGATGGCAGAAGAGGCTCTGTCTCTTTGCTGTGGACCCTTGACCTGTACAGAGTGACTCCTGTTTGGCTCCTATTCCTAGTAAATAAAATACATAAACTGTCACCTCACCTCCTCCTCTTTTATGGACACAACATTTGGCGACGAGAATTCAAGGTATGCAGTGAGCTGCTACTGTTTTTCAGCCATTTCTGGAGGCTCCGGGAGAGCTGCCCATGCCCTGGGCCAGGTGGTATGCAGCTTTTAAGAACTATCTGGTCGCTCTTAACCTCGGTGAGCATGAAAAGCTGCATGCAAAAGCTATCCTGGTACATAATCTTGGTATGGAGGGCCAGAGGATACTTAGTATCCTAGGAGGTGGCGATAATTTTAAAAACTGGGAGGTAACGTCCCACCTTTCCGGTTGTGGCGTCACGGGGAGTACAAGAGGCAATGGCGGAAGAGGCTCTGTCTCTTTGCTTTGGACCCTTGACCTGTAAGGAGTGACTCCTGTTTGGTTCCTGATCCTAGTAAATAAAATATATAAACTCTCACCTTGCCTCCTCCTCTTTTACAGACACAACATGTACCAGAAAGGCAACTGAACCAAGGAGAAAATGATACAATGTTACAAACTTATCAAGTGATTAAGACCAAAGTAAATAAATTTCGGTGTGAAAGCACCCTAAAACTGCTTAAGTCAGGATAATGGCTCTGATTTGGAAGAAAAAAAGGGGGGGGGGGGTCTACATTAAACATACTACAGCTGTAACCCTCTGCCTTGCCACCTGAAAAAATTTTCAATTACATTAATAAAGCCAAAGCCAGAACATCACTTTCTGACGTGAAGTCACTTTATATCAACAATAGCACCGTGATGAAGAAAGACTGTGACCAAATGGCAGAAAGTATCTGATGCCCGGCTGGTCAGAAAAAGTTGGAAAATTAGCATACAAAAGAAACAGCTCATGAAATATGTTGGTATTTTGACAGTTTCAAAAATGGTCTGCAAGCTGAAAAAATGTATATCAACCCATGCATTTAGCCAGGCAAAGGTCATCGATAAATATTCCTGAACAAAACAAGTGTTTATACTGATAGCATAATATTTTACAAGAAGTGGAGTGTTTGCTACATTTGCATCAGAGATACAGGACTCTTGGAGGACAAAGGATTAGCCTGGATATGAAAGGCTCACTGAGAATGTCTCAGTTGGATTAAGGGCAGATAAACACCATGAATAGCCCAGGCAGGTAGCTGGATAGCTATCCAGATTCATGAATAGAAAGAGTGGGAGTGTGGAAGGATATAGCCATACAAGGCGAGAAATGCATTTATAGAGGGGGAAGATGTTGGGAGGAGATATGCAGAAAGTATTCTATATTTGAGTGCAGTAACAGTGGGAGTAGGAAGCTGATTGCGTGTTTAGCAGTGAGTGGATTCATCCAAGTGTCCCTCACCATGGCTCATAGTTTATTTAAACTTGACATCTAACAGTGCTGGGTATACAGTAACAGGATGAGAAAACACTTGAAACTTTTGGCTTGTTTCATGTCTCCTTCGTGGCTCTTGATACAGTATTAAGTTTGTAGATATTTGGCATTTAGATGGTATGTGTCACTTTTTTTAATTGAAAACTGAACATTCAGAGAATTTCACTCTCAAGAAAAAGTGATTAAGTGAGAGTGTGGTTCTGACTAGAGATATTCTATTGTATGGGAAGAGATGGGCTGCTGACAGTAGCATTACTCCTTTAGAAATGTCATTTTTAATTACTTTTAGGTTAATCAGGTTTTCATAAACATCTGCAATAGATTTGAGCTTTTAAAACAGCACTATATTTCTGTTCCTGGTGGGAACGCTAAAATTACAACTGGCACGTTGAAGTCCCAATTGCCAATAACAGAATGCTTTGTTAGTTGGTGGCTCAAGTCACGTTTATGATTGACTAGTAGGACTGAGGCTGAAAAACAGGGATGGGCAACTGGCTGCCCATGGGCCACAGGAGGCCCCCACCCTCATTCAGTGCGGCCCGCCATTCCATTTCCAAAAATCAATTATTTATTTATATCACGTTTGACCGTATTTGGCACTGCATTCTTAAATGAAATTATAGTGTCCACCGGCAGAAGAAGTGCTAATCAAAACCTAGGTGCTGCACTGTGCAAGAGGTCGAGAAAGAGATCAAGCAGTGTGCACCACAGCACTGGAGTCCGTGTTGCAGGTACAGTATGTGTTGCATGCTGAGTCCGGAAAGAATATAGCTGGTGATCAGAGCAGAAGTAAAGTTTGCATTAACAGGCAGTAAACAGCAGTAAATGCACAGTAAAGACTGTTTTTAAACAACAAATCACTGCTGAACAAAACAAACATAAAGGCTCGTCCTGGTTTTGCCAGGAAACATCTTGATGATCCCCAAGACTTTTGGGAAAATACTCTGTGGACTGACGAGGCAAACACTGAACTTTTTGGAAGGTGTGTGTCCCATTACATCTGGCATAAAAGTAATACAATATTTCAGAAAAGGAACATCATACCAACAGTAAAATATGGTGGTGGTAGTGTGATGGTCTGGGGCTGTTTTGCTGCTTCAGAACCTGGAAAACTTGCTGTGGTAAATGGGACCATGAATTCTGCTTTCTACCAAAAAATCCTGAAGGAGAATGTCCGACCATCTGTTCATGACCTCAAGCGCACTTGGATTCTGCAGCAGGATAATGATCCAAAACACACCAGCAAGTCCACCTCTGAATGGCTTAAGAAAAACAAAGTGAAGACTTTGGAGTGGCCTAATCAAAGTCCTGACCTGAATCCAATTGAGATGCTGTGGCATGACTTTAAAAAGGTGATTAATGCTTGACAGTCCTCCAATGTGGCTGAATTACAACAATTCTGCAAACACGAGTGGGCCAAAATTCCTCCACAGACTCGTTGCCAGTTATCGCAAACGCTTGATTGCAGTTGTTGCTGCTAAGGGTGGCCCAACCAGTTATTAGGTTTAGGGTGCAATCACTTTTTTACACAGGACCATGTAGGTTTGGATTTTTTCCCATAATAATAAACACTATTTAAAAACTGCATTTTGTGTTTACTTGTGTTATCTTTGTCTAATATTTAAACTTGTTTGATGATCTGAAACATTAAAGTGTGACAAACATACAAAAAAACGAGAAATCACGAAGGGGCAAACACTTTTTCCACACCACTCTTCACACCATCATACACAAATCACAAAAAGTTTGGGATATTTGGCTTTCAGGTGAAACTTATAGAAAATGTAAAAAGTTCACGCTACAGTGATATGATATTGTGAAAGTAGGGTACAGTGATCCCTCGCTACTTCGCGCTTCACCTTTCGCGCCCTCAGTGCATCGCGGATTTTTCAAAAATATTCATCAAAAATTCAAAATTGAGAAATAATGGGCGGGCGCTAGCAGAAGGCAGGGAGACTACATTAGACCATCAGGTATCAACACAGAGAGCCGCACAACTCAAAAAATCCACCTCTCTGTTCGCTGTTCTCGTGTTGGCTCGGCTCGGAAATCTCGCAAGCTGATTGGCCGAGACGTTTCACCCACCTCCTCTCCCTGCCGAGCATCCATGAAGGGAAGGAAGACCACATTCATTGCTCTTTATCGCTCGTGTTACGTAGTCTCGCCGCGTGGAACTTTTTGCTGTTCTCTTGTGCCATTTTGTGCGAAATAGTCTTCCCGTCGAGCCACTACGCCGCCTCCTGCAGCTTCTCCAGCTGCCCTCGACGATCCTGCGCCTCTAGCACCTGACGATGAGGCGTCACCTGAGGAGCAGTAAAGCTCTCATTAACCTGTGAAGTAAATCATCTTCATCTTGAGTTACGTATCTTGTTATAAGAATAAAAGAGTTCTAAAAACATATTTATGTACACTTTATTTACATCTACGTATGTATGTACACGTACACACACACACACACACACGTATCATATGAGAGAGAGAGAGTGAGAGAATGAACGTACGTATTATTTATGGATGACGTCATTAGGGGTGACGCTACTTCGCGGTTTTTCACTTTTCGCGGTCGGTTCTGGAACCCATTAACCGCGATAAGTGAGGGATCACTGTATTTAAGTAGAAGCGTGCAATGGTGAGTTCCTCATCTCAAACAATTTATTGAAACAAAAGCCAACAACAGTGGTGGATATACCATGAAAAAAATGCCATTGTCTCAGTAACTTGTCATGTGCCCTTGAGCATCCATTACAGCTTGACAACGATGCCTCATGCTGTTCACAAGTGGATTTATTGTCTTCTGAGGCATGGCATTCCACTCTACTTGAAGGGTGGCCCTCAGGTCATTGAGGCTGTTGGGTGCAGGGTTACGAGCCTCTACACGGCGACTCAGCTGATGCCATAGGTTTCTATGGGATTCAGGTCTGGAGAAAGTGCAGGCCATTCCATTTGAGATACACCAGCCTCCAGCAGCCATTCCCTAATGATGTGACCTTAATGAGCTGGAGCATTGTTGTCCTTGAAGATGAAATTGGGCCTGTGTTGTTCATGCAGGGGCAAAATGACTGGATTAATGATGTTATTCAGGTAGTATCGGCTTTCAACTGTACCATTCATAAGGTGTAGGACAGTTCTTTTCCTTATTGACTAGACACACCTGTCCAGACTATAACATGGTGACAACAGTGGATGATGCATAGTGCTCTCTTTGACGACTCCAATATCATAGGCGGCCATCATTTCTGCTCAACGTGAATTGACTTTCATCAGAACAGCAGTGAGGCCCACTGGTCCCTTGTCCAGCATAAATGTTCCCTGGTCCATGCAAATTATGATGCCTGTGCTTGGTGGTGTGGTCAGGTACCCTTGCAGGTTGTCTAACATGCAGACTAAGCTGATCTAAATGGTTCTGGATGGTCTGACGTGACGCTTGGGTGCCTCTCACCTCCCTAGAGTGCCTTGAGTTGAGTGGCTTTCATCATCCGGTTCCCCAGGGCAATATTCACAATGAAGCGGTAATCAGCATGGGAGGTGGACAAAGGCCGTCCACTTCTATGCTTTTCTGTGACTCTTCCAGTCTCTCTGTATCTCTGCTGCAACCTGCTGTTGACACTCTGTGAAACTTTAAACTCAGTTGCCACTTTTCTGTGAGAACATCCTGTTTGAAGCCTTGCAGTGGTGAGGTACAGTTGATCAATTGTTAGGTGTTGTCTTGGTCTCATGATATCAAAATGTGAACAACATGATGAAGAGACTGTTTATATATCAATTCTAATTGAATCAGAAAATTTATTGGTCGATTCATGAACTAAACACGTGTTGTGAATTGTGCTGTTAAGCACCTTGTTAGAGAACAGCAAGTTATGCAAAAAAGTACTGAAATATTGAACAGTTGGACATGTGTCATCTCTGCTGGAGTCCGAGTCCCACCCTAAGCAGGACATACTGAATGCACTGAGGAGTTCATTTAGCAGCAGACTACATCATCCTAGGTGCGCAACCGAGAGGTTTCGCAGGTCCTTCCTACCTACGGCAATCGGACTGTATAACCTAAGCAGGGCTGCTCGCAGAGATAGCAAAAAAAGTGACGACCTAATAGTACTGAATGCAAAAGACGCAATAGACTTACACAATGGTCCCCTCCAGTATATACAACTAGGACCGTATCGCTCGCTACGGAGGGTGACACTATGTATGGGTACATATTTATACTGTGTAGGATAACTAAGTAGACGGTTATGCTGTTTATTCAATCTCGCTACAATGCTCCACACTTTGTATATATATTTATATATTGATGTGTATGTATGTATATCCACTGCTCTTATTTATATCTTCTGTATCTTCTTAATTATTGCTCTGAGTGTTGCTATCCCTGTGCTGTTGCAATCCTGGAATTTCCCCATTGTGGGACTAATAAAGGCTTATCTTATCTTATCTTATGTGCATTCAAAAGGTTAGAGGAGGTCAAATTATGGTCACCTGTAAAGGTTATGGTGCATTTTAGGTGCATCCTGATTTTTTTTTTTTTTTTGTATTTTGTATACTTTATTGATCCTTAGACGGAAATTCAGGGCATTCATGTGGATGGATGAGGCAGCCATGGTGTGGTGCCAATCCCTTTACCATTCACACACAGGGCCACTTTAGAGTCTCCTGTTAACCTAACTTGCATGTTTTTAGCCTGTGGGAGGAAACTGGAGTACCCGGGGTAAGCCCACGCAAACTCGGGGAGAATTTGCAAACTCCACGCAGAAGGGTCACCAATGGTCAGGGGGTGGAATCAAACCCACAACCTTTTTGTTGTGCTGCCATAGTGCTAACCACTGCTCCACCAAGCCGCCCATTTCAACTGAAAGTTGAATATCCCTAACTCGCATATTTACACACAACACACATACCCACACGTTCACACATACATGCACACACCCATATCCACACCAACACATACCACACATATACATGTGAACCCACACTCGCGCACACCTGCACATACGCTTGCATACACACAGTCACACACACACACACACACACACACGCACAGGCCCTGGAGGATGGGAGGCAGCCCCCGGCAACCTGCCCCTCTCACCCCAGGACGAAGGCACTGGTCCCCGGAGCGCCGGCAGGGCCCTGGGGAGGGCGCAACTCCACCGTGCAGGGACGTGCTTAGGCCAGTGTACACCGGACCCCAGCCCAGAGGGGAAGATGGCACCCTAGCTCCAGGGGCCCAAGACTAGACCCAACCACACCTGGGAGACAAGGTCGGCCCGCCTGGGGCCACGGCCCCCCCACCCAGGCCAGACACACAGCCACCCCAGGACAGGTGCCCAGGAGACAGGCTCCAGTGAGTCACAGAAAACCCTCCACGGTTAGGGTGCAGCCAACCACCAGAGAAGCCAAGGAGAGCGAGTCACCGCCTGCCACACCTCAAGTTATAGAATCACTAAGCATATCATCATGCACTGAAAAAAAAAATCTGTTCAATTTACATGAAAAAAAATATGTACATCGGTTGCACATACTAAAGTTATGTTTACCCCAAAAAATGTATTTGTGTTAAGTATACGCAATTCTTATTTGTTCACAGAACACAACTTTCTTATAAAAATTTAAAGTTTTTCTTTTATGTCATGCACTGAAAAAAAAACTTTAAATTTTTATAAGAAAGTTGTGTTCTGTGAACAAATAAGAATTGCGTATACTTAACACAAATACATTTTTTTTGGTAAACATAACTTTAGTATGTGCAACCGATGTACATATTTTTTTCATGTAAATTGAACAGATTTATTTTTTCAGTGCTTGACATAAAAGAAAACCTTAAAATTTGTATAAGAAAGTTGTGTTCTTTGAACAAATAAGAATTGCATATATATTTGGTGAACATAACTTTATTATGTGCAACCGATGTACATATTTTTTTCATGTAAATTGAACAGATTTTTTTTTCAGTGCTTGACATAAAAGAAAACCTTAAAATTTGTATAAGAAAGTTGTGTTCTTTGAACAAATAAGAATTGCATATATATTTGGTGAACATAACTTTATGTGCAACCGATGTACATATTTTTTTCATGTAAATTGAACAGATTTTTTTTTCAGTGCTTGACATAAAAGAAAACCTTAAAATTTGTATAAGAAAGTTGTGTTCTTTGAACAAATAAGAATTGCATATATATTTGGTGAACATAACTTTATTATGTGCAACCGATGTACATATTTTTTTCATGTAAATTGAACAGATTTTTTTTTCAGTGCTTGACATAAAAGAAAATCTTAAAATTTGTATAAGAAAGTTGTATTCTTTGAACAAATAAGAATTGCATATACAGTATATTTGGTAAACATAACTTTATTATGTGCAACCGATGTACATATTTTTTTCATGTAAATTGAACAGATTTTTTTTTCAGTGCTTGACATAAAAGAAAATCTTAAAATTTGTATAAGGAAGTTGTGTTCTTTGAACAAATAAGAATTGCATATATTTTTGGGAAAACATAACTTTAGTATGTGCAACCGATGTACATATTTTTTTCATGTAAATTGAACAGATTTTATTTCTCACTGCATGACATAAAAGAAAAACTTAAAATCTGTATAAGAAAGTTGTGTTCTTTGAACAAATAATAATTGCATATATTTTTGGTAAACATAACTTTAGTATGTACAACCGATGTACATATTTACTTATACATATTAAAATTTGTATAAGGAAGTTGTGTTCTTTGAACAAATAAGAATTGCATATATTTTTGGGAAAACATAACTTTAGTATGTGCAACCGATGTACATATTTTTTTCATGTAAATTGAACAGATTTTATTTCTCACTGCATGACATAAAAGAAAAACTTAAAATCTGTATAAGAAAGTTGTGTTCTTTGAACAAATAATAATTGCATATATTTTTGGTAAACATAACTTTAGTATGTACAACCGATGTACATATTTTTTTACATGTAAATTGAACAGATTTTTTTTTCCAGTGCATGGCAACAGCTCACTGATGGAGTCTGTTTTTTAGAACTTGGGCTTTCTTAGAGAGTCACTGTCACTGTCGAGCTCCATCACAACTTTCTGGAGCACTTCAAAAGTACACTTCAGTTCAGTGGGGTAGTTTAGGTTCAAGGCATACATTAAGCCAAACAACATTGCAGCACCAAATGCAACGTTGTCCAGATCACGCAGTACAATCTGGCCTTCAAGGACAATCCCCATGTCCTCTGGTTTACTGGTGGCACCTCCTGGTTTGACAACGTATATTCCTACCGTGGTGTCCTCAATGGATCCTTGGAAGGCTTCATCTCCAGCCTGCAAAGTAGTGTACAGTTAATAAAAGGCAACAAATTAAATCAAGTAAAACACAATTATACAACACGTAGATCCAACCGAGCAATCTGATTGGTTCTCAACATTCTTAGAATGTTAAAGGAGCAAGACAGCACGGCTAGCCATGCTCAAATGAAAAACCCTCATCACTGAAAATATTACTCCGCCTATCTTATTGCCGCTATCTAACATTAAACAGGAGCGACACACCCCCAGCTGAAAAGAAACATCTGCTGGTGAGTTTATTAAAAGGCAGATTTTTGTTCTAGCGCTGACACTGGAAAACCGTTGCCTATATTTAAATAAAACCGTAAATACAAGTGTGTTGCAGATAAAGATCAGCTGAGTGGTTGTCACGGCATCTGTTAGCTTAAAAAGGACTGAGATGCCAGAAGAAGTATAACTATCAGTCCATGAAAAAAAATATTTTTTCAGTTATTCTAGTTACAACACAATTGAGCTGCAAAGCAGTTTTGTGTTGCTATGTGTGGTATTCAGTTTTGGGAAATCACCATGTCTAGAAAACATGAGCCCAAGTTGGCTGCTGACAGGGACTAGTTTACGTCAGATCTCATATTTCCACTGAAACAGAGAATGAGCCAAAAACTTTTATATTTTGAGAGTGAAATGTCCACAGTATGAATACATTTTGATTATACATTTAATTTGTTGGCAATGGTTGTATAATCACATTATTACATGAGAGGGTGTGCTTTACTGTCATTATTGTCACTTCAGTGATGCTAACACTGACCGCATCACTGTCATGATAATAATGACGGTAAAGCACACCCTCTCATGTAATAATGTTTAAATATAAGACTAGAAGTATTATGCTGTAGTGGCTGATTTAATAAGAATACTTGGTCAATTTTAGTGAGAAAACCTGTTTTGTGATGATCTTGTGTTATTTTTATTACTGTATAATGCTGTTAAAACAAATTCAACACAACATGCATCTGTGTCAATTTAAAAGCCCTCTACCTTAGCTTTTCAGTGGAAAGAATCCCTTAATTTCTTAACGTGACTTATTATGAAATAGTTTATGGCCTGTATTAACCTAGAGGTCACAAAGGCACCTCCCTCGCTGCCAAAACATATAAATCTGAAATGTGACAAACGTCACAAGCCAAATTAGTTGAGAATCACAGATTTAATCTTTTAGAATTTGCTGTATTTCTTGAACTCTTCTTTTTAAAAGTACATTTTAAATATGAAAATTAGTCATTGTGGAACTACTAATTGAGTAAAAAGTATTCTCTCTCAACTGCAGGTAAGTGCAAAATGCTGATTCATTTTTGTTTCAAAAACTTGATGTGTAAGAAGGAAAAGTTTAAGTTAAATCTGAAAACAACTGGATGCCAATAATCATACTCACCATGTACTCTCACAAGATTTTCTGGGTCCTCATTTAGATACACGCACAGTCCCTTGATAACGCATTTCCGTCTTACATCTGTATCTTCATTCTAAGTCAACAAGGATAAGCAGAACAAATCAGTTAGAATCATTTTTCCCTCAATCAAATATGTACACTGTCAAAGCAATATTTTCCTTTTCCAAAATGCATTCTTGAGTCATGTGTGCCAAAATGCTCTGTAGTTGCTTGCCAATTTGCCCTCCTCTCTTCTCAAAAAGCTTCAGAAGTTTGTCAGATAGCACATCTAGCTGTGAGAAAAATCTGGATTGCAGTGGTACGGTGGTAATGCGCTTAAATTCGGCATTTATCTGAAAACAAGAATTATCACAGACAAAGACATTGAAACAATTAATTAGAAAGTTGTTCATTGAAAGGTTTTATACTGATTAACCACCGACTTGAAAGAAAGTTAAATTCAAATATTTATACATTATGCAATTCATAGAATTCATAAGTTGATTTTTAGTCAGTCTATGCACAATTGTTTGAAAACATAAAGCCAAGATCACATTCTAAGCAAATTTTATAATCACTCACCTCACTTGTTTCGAACAACGCTCGCCATCTTGCCTGAAAGTCTTATCATGGGTGTGTCACAAACCACTTCATATCTCCTATAGGCAAATGTCTTTTCCATTTTCATCTTCACTACTTCCCTGTTGTTCCTCTTTTTAACATCTGAAAGAAGTTCCACTCTGACACGTTCAAAGCTTGCATCAGATTCTCCAGTAGGGTAGGGGGGACAATAGTTCACTTCAGACCATCTTGGTCTTTTGATGCCAAAAGCAGGATTTGTTTTGCCCTCTGGTTTGTGCTTCAAAGAGTTTATCATCACCTCTTGACATCCCAGCTTTCTCAAGTGAGTGTGATAAATTGCCAGTTTGTTTTTTAAGCTGGCTTTCCATCCTGCATATCCAGTCAAGGAGCCCTTCTCAGTCAGGCAGGGATGCTTAGAGAGGGCCTCTCCTATCGTGTTAAACTGTTTATCGGTTACATAAACTTTGTACCGGACTATTTCTTGCACCAAGCCCTAAAGAATGTTTGACTTCAGTTTAGGATCTGGAATAAGTAAGGTACCGTTTTCCCTGTATGCCACATTGCCCTGCTTCAGTTTCAGCTCCGCATCATAGCTAAACTGAGGAACATGGAAGATGCTTGGCCAAAATGACCTGGAGCTGGGTGACTGATGATTCTGTTGAAGAGAGTATGTCTGTGTCAACACACCCATCAGACACGGATGTAGATTCTTCTGTAACATGACTGCACAAACTAGCAGCAGAGGTGGAAGACTGGGGAGTTGAGGCTCCTGTCAAGGGAATCACTCTGATGGTGCTTCTGTTCTGCATTTCATCCACTGAAGTGAGGTTCATAAATTCATTCCAGAATAGTGCATCCATAAACTGAAGTCTGAAGTCAGAGTCGAGGCCACATTGTCTTTGTACCTCACCAACAATTTCATTGACTGATCCAGGAAGTCCATTTTGGAAAGTCAACCTTTGGCTGCTGTTGTCACCCAGGATGACTTTGAGAATAGTAGGGGGATCCATCCTTCTGTGTCTTAATCTGAGAAGAGGATGAAAAAGACAGAATTTTAAAACAATTACTGCATATCATTATGTTAAGACATGTTTCATTATATTAAGGCAAACATTGATTCTATCTGATGGCAGGTTTCTAATTTTTAAATTACTCAGCCAAATTAAATTAAAAGTCAGCAAGATAAATTTTAAGGATTTAGGTACGCCTAGGTATGATGAGAACTTCTGTGTCTTAAATACAACATGGTAAGACATCATGTCTTACCATACTTTGACTGCAGCAATCTTAATAATTAGAAAATCCCAACAAATATCCCATATACTTCTACAATGATTTAAAAAAAAAAAATCATAGTTGCTGATCCATGGGTAACTATCATACCTTTGCTGTAGGCTACACCACTACTTGATGCACTCTTGGCAAGATGCACCTCAGTTAGGTTGGGATATTTTGACCCAATAGCCTGAACCACCTCCTCTTTCAGTACATCAAGTGGAACTGTGGACACATTTGGTAGATGGAGGCTAGATTGACCATATGCTGATGAGTTTATGTGAAATGCAATCATCAGCTGATGTTTTAAAGCCAAAGTCAGGGGTACATTCTTAAAGCAACTTGTGTGCCTCATGATCTGCTTAAAAAAGCTATGTTTGGCCTCAAATCGCATTGTCCAGAGTGCGACAAGTGGGCCAAAACATTTTATCATCTGAGGATAGTGCTCAAGATAGTGATGCTTAGGTAGAAGTCTTTTCCCAGGAAACAGCTCTTGGTACCTCTGTCTGTGCTGAACTATTTTGCTTTCAAGATATGCGATGGATTCATCTGTATGCACAGGAGCAACAACCAACTCAACAATATCTTTTAAATCCATTAAGACAAGCCATGCAGGCTCATCCTCTGGAACTAGAGGTCCAATCAAAAATGGGAGAAACCTCAGTAAACTCCAATTTTCATGGGCATTGCCTCCAATAGTTTGCATGCACATAAGTGACAGCTGAAAGTAGTCAATTCTTTTTGAAACTGACTAAACTGTGTGGAATGCACTCTACTTAGATGTACAATTAAAGCATTCCATGTCTTAAATGTGCATGGACATTGTGAAAATGTACATGGGTAGTGGGTGGTACGTCCAAAATGTGGATGTTTGAGTTTGTAATGGTTAAGTAGTTGTAACCTACTTGAAACGACTACTGAACACCCCTTACACTGCCACATTCACTCTGGGGGGGGGGGGGGGGAGATGGGAGGGGGGGGGGGGTTAAAGGCAAGTCAACCTAAAACACACCCAACAGAGCTTCCTCACTAAACAGATGCACACTTCTACTTGGTTAATTTGTTGTGTTACTCAAATGCATACTCACTTATCAAGTAAAAACTACTGCAGTCAAACAACAGTATTGCAAAAAAATCCTACTGTCATGAAAGTTATAATATACAGTGTTTGCTGAAAACAGATTCAAGGATATGTTAATTCAACAGGTCATTTTGGAGGCTGTAGTTTGTGGCGCAATTGACTTGTTTAGTAAGAGGTAAATATTTCATTAAGCACACCCCATTTAGAACAGCCCGGTTACTCTTATTATCAGACACTCTTTGAAACTGTTGTTACAAACATGGCACAAAAGCCTTTATGATGGTAGTAATTATTGCAGGCCTGTTGTATTAGATTATATTGTATTGCATATTGTTTAG
Organism: Pholidichthys leucotaenia; assembly: GCA_020510985.1. NCBI lineage: Eukaryota > Metazoa > Chordata > Actinopteri > Cichliformes > Pholidichthyidae > Pholidichthys > Pholidichthys leucotaenia. Next base: position 264,228,027 of record CM035840.1, on the reverse strand, counting down.
CTAAAAATGTGGAGTCAGTAAATTGGACAATGTGTATATTCTTAACATTTTAGCACACCGTATACAAAAACTTTAAGTGATTATTTCAGAAACTGATACCAACATTGTCATATACATGTATTTTGAAAGACTGTGAAAACAAATCAAACAGAATAATTTGAATTATACTCACCATTTACTACAGAGCCTTTGGAAAGGTGCTCCATGCAAAGTGTTCACTAGTCTGAACTAGAAGAACACCAAATACCTTCCATCCATCCATCCATCTTCTACCGCTTTTCCGGAGGTCCGGGTCGCGGAGGCAGCAGTTCAAGCAGAGAAGCCCAGACTTCCCTCTCCCCAGCCACCTGCTCCAGCTCTTCAGAGGGGATACCAAGGCGTTCCCAGACCAGCTGGAAGACATAGTCTCTCCACCGAGTCCTGGGTCTGCCCCGGGGTCGCCTCCCAGTGGGACGTACCCGAAACACCTCAAGTGGGAGGCGTCCAGGAGGCATCCTAATCAGATGCCCATACCACCTCAACTGACTCCTTTCAATGTGGAGGAGCAGCGGTTCTACTCTGAGCCTCTCCCGGATGACTGAGCTCCTCACCCTATCTCTGAGGGTGAGCCCAGCAATCCTACGGAGAAAGCTCATTTCAGCCGCTTGTATCCGCGATCTCGTTCTTTCGGTCATTACCCAAACCTCGTGACCATAGGTGAGAGTAGGAACGTAGATTGACTGGTAAATCGACAGCTTTGCCTTAGAACTAAGCTCCCTCTTCACCACAACAGACCGGTACAACGTCTGCATCACTGCAGATGCTACTCCAATCCGTCTGTCGATCTCTCGCTCCATTTTCCCCTCACTCGTGAACAAAACCCCAAGATACTTAAACTCCTCCACTTGGGGCAGGAGCCTGTCCCCGACCCGGAGGGAAACAATCCACCTTTTTCCGGCTGAGGACCATGGACTCGGAGTTGGAGGTGCTGATTCTCATCCCAGCCGCTTCACACTCAGCGGCAAACCGTCCCAGCAAGAGCTGTAGGTCATTGCTGGATGAAGCCAACAGGACAACATCATCTGCAAACAACAGAGATGAGATCCTGTGGTCACCAAGCATGACACCCTCCATTCCCTGGCTGCCCCTAGAAATCCTGTCCATAAAAATTATGAACAGGATCGGTGACAAAGGGCAGCCCTGGCGGAGTCCAACTCTCACTGGGAATGACTCCGACCGAGTGTTGGCAATACGAACCAAACTCTCACAACGGTCGTACAGAGACCGAATAGCTCGTAACAACAAGCCCGATACCCCATACTCCCGAAGCACCCCCCACAAAAATCCACGAGGGACGCGGTCAAATGCCTTCTCCAAGTCCACAAAACACATGTAAACTGGTTGGGCAAACTCCCACGAACCCTCAAGAATTCTCGAGAGGGAAAAGAGCTGGTCCGATGTGCCACGGCCAGGACGAAAACCACATTGCTCCTCCTGAATCCGAGGTTCGACCAACGGCCGGACTCTCCTCTCCAGTACCTTGGCATAGACCTTCCCAGGGAGGCTGAGGAGTGTGATCCCTCTAAAGTTGGAGCACACCCTCCGGTCCCCTTTTTGAAGAGAGAAACCACCACCCCGGTTTGCCATGCCAAAGGCACTGCCCCCGACCTCCACGCAATGTTGCAGAGGCGTGTCAACCATGACAACCCAACAACATCCAGGGCCTTGAGGTACTCAGGGCGAATCTCATCAACCCCCGGGGCCCGGCCACCAAGGAGATTTTTAACCACTTTGGCGACCTCAGCCCCTGTGATACGCGAGTCATCCCCCTTGTCCCCAAACCCTGCTTCCTCTGTGGAAGGCGTATCAGTGGGATTGAGGAGATCCTCGAAGTATTCCTTCCAAATAGTATTACTTCCAAATACAAATACCTATTTAGGAAAAAATATACATCACATACACTGAATGAATACTATGACCTTCATTATGGTAGGAATCATTACAGGACTGTTGTATTAGACAGCATTAGTTCTACCTAGGAATGTGGCTCCAGTAAATTGTATTGCAGTTATAGCACATTGTATACAAAATGTTTATTTTTTTAAGACATTAAAAGCAGCATTGTCAGACCAAGTAAAACACATCAATCATCAAAATCATTTCAATAATACTCACCATTTACTATAGAGCCTGTGAAATTTTGTTCAAAGCAAGTGGGTGGAGGTCACTGGGTCAGAACACCACATACCTATTTAAAAAAATAAATAAAAAATATATTTTTAAAATTACTTCATCATATCCCCTTCTTTCAGATATTCAATTTTGCCTGAAAAAAATGAAATATTTTTTTTTGTTTTTCTGTATAAACTGAATAGTAAAAAAACAACGTTTGTACACTGTCTGGTTGAAATGAAAAACCGAATAAGAACACAAAAAACAGAATCCATTCAATTGTTATTCAATTAAGAATCCAAAAAACAATAAATATTTTAAAAAATGGTTGTTTTTTGTTTTATCATTTTTAAAATGAAAGCAAATAAATCAAAATTCTTTTGCTTTTCAATATCCCGTCTTTTTAATTCAGATCAAATAAAGTAAAGTTTAAATACTGGCCACGGACAGATTTTGATTTTAATATTTAATTTGTCCGAGCTACGTGACCCGGAAGTTCTATCGTCTGTGTTTTCATCACAGCACAACAGCAATTTATAATTGTATACAAAATAACTGCAGATAACTATTTTTGTCTTAATTTATAACAGTAACCAAAACAGGAACCAATGCTGTGCTGATCGATCAGCTGTGGTGCATATCCAGCAATTATCTCTGCAATGCCCTTTAACAAACGGGATATTGAAAAACAAATGAATGTTGATTTATTTGTTCTCATTGTAAAAACAATGAAATGAAAAACGACCTACTTTTTAATGTATAGTTTTTTTATTCTCAGCTGAATAACAACTGAACGAATAATACACAGATTCAACGGGTCTGAATGTGTCTAGGACACAGCAGACAGATGTAAACTTCAGCTGAATTCACACTAAGTGCAGCAGTGAGGCAGCTTCACACAGGGTTGCATTACTGATTTTGACTGTAACAGCTGTGAATAAATAAGAAAACACTATTTTGTTCTTCTAATTAACTGCATTATTGATGCTACCGCTGCTCTCTCTTCTCATTCAACCCGCAGCTCGCTCGACCCTCGTCTCTCTCTCTCTCTCTCTCTTCATGCTCAGACCTTCAACCTGACGCTCCGTCCTCTCACTGCAGTCAACTCTGTGTGGCATCTGTGTGTGTTCATGTAACCGCCATCGCTGCTTTGACAAACGGTTGGCGCTTACTTTAAAAATCCGGAAAAAAAATAAATTTGAAGAATGACTCTGACCGAGAATCGTCATGTAACAACGTTACGTCTCCCGCCAACATGCCTCGGCAAGCCGCTGCGCCGGTTACGACTCCCCCTCCCCCACTAAACTAACCCGAATCTTAACTTCATTATTGTGAATAACCCTCTAGAGAGCGGACGAAACAAAATTTAGACTTCAGTCTAAATATTTACGACACAAAAACACATGCTGTGTGTACATTTCAATAAATATGAACACATATAAAATAAAACTCGCAAACAGAAGCCAGTGGTAACTTAAACTAACCGTAGCATTGACATTGACCTCATGTTGCTCGGTGCTGATAGCATCACATGTAGCTCGGTGAAAACAGTGCACTGCACAAAATCACTACCTGTAATTGTGACTGACGTTTTATAAAATTTAATTTATCCTTACCTTGTTGAGAGCCGTCTGAAGTCGCAGAAATTCTTTTGAAGCGAGAGAAAAGATGGCCGACTTCAAATTTCGTTCTCCCTCCTAAAGCACCACCCCCAGGAGGCGGAGTTTCCAGACAAAACAAAACTATTTCCTTCTTTTTTAAAATGACTGAAACTTGTTGACTTTACATCGCTCAACATTACAAGAACTCAACATGACTGATATATGTTTGGAGGAAGGATATAAATAAGTTGTGTTGTATATGCAAACTACATATTTGAAAATTGAACAACCCTCCCTTTCCCCTTTTTTCAGTGTGCTTAATGCATGACAGATGCATTATGTCAGTGGTATATGTCTGTATGTGTGTGGACGAAACTCTCTTGTTATTGCTATTGTAGTCCCACCACCCTTAAACACTGTATGCCATATTCAGCAGGCATCAATGCTAGTCTATATAATAAATGAGTTTCATTTTTTTAATAGAATTATTGAAACCAATGAACTTTTTGATGACATTCTAGTTTCTACATTCTACACTTCCTCCAGTATCCAGTGTCCGTGGCGCAGGGTATGGGTATGTGTGGGTGTTTGGTGGCAGTCGGGGGGTGGAGGCGTTGGCGCGGGTTGGCGGCCGAATTTCCATTGGTTTGCCCATGGGTGGGTGTGGCTGCAGGGGTAGCCTACCGCCGGGGTTGTCTGTCTGGGGTGGATTGTGGGTGGGCTCACGTGGGGTGCTTTGGGATGTCACTTGACATGTGGATTGCCGCATTATTATTATAGAAAATAATAGAATAAGCTTTATTGTCATTGTACAGTTGGACAGTACAACAAAATTGTGGGTGCTCCACCAGGCTACTGTGCAATAAAGTAAGTGAGAATAATTTGAAATAAAACACTTTCAGAACACATGATAACCATACGAATGATATAAAAAATAAAAGTGAAAATAATAAATAGTCCATTGGTATATACACAGGTATGGTAGTGGCTTTGCGGGTGGAACTATGTATATAAGAGTGTGGAGTGTAGAACACATAATTGAGTAAAATGGCCCAAGGTTTATGGAAAATATGTACAGTAGTGATTTCACGGATGGGTCAATGCACATTAAAGTAAGGAGTGCAAAGACAGGTGAGTTATAGTGATAATTAAAAGATCCTCATTTTTGTGCATGTTCAATTCAATTCAATTCAACTTTATTTATATAGCGCCATTTCACAACAACAGACATCTCATAGCACTATCAACTGTAGGGGGGACCCCCACAGTTGCAGAAAGACCCCAGCAATCAGGTGATCCCCTGTGAGCAAGCACTTGGCGACGGTGGAGAGGAAAAACTCCCTTTTAACAGGAAGAAACCTCCAGCAGAACCAGGCTCAGGGAGGGGCAGTCATCTGCTGCGACTGGCTGGGGGGTGAGGGGATAGAGAAGAAGAAAAGAACAGACATGTAGAGAGCAAACAGCACGATGGGGACTCAATCTATGGGAGAGAACAAACAAATGTTAATGACAGCAAAAAAAAAAATATTTCATAGAGAGTGAGGAAAGGAGTGAGGCCCAGTGCATTACTGGAGGTCCCCCGGCTGAGTAAACCTATTAGCAGCATAACTAAGGGAGGGTTCAGAAACACATGATCCCTCCCTAATTGTAGGCTATATCAAAAAGGTAGGTTTTAGCCCTATTCTTAAAAACAGAGATCGAGTCTGACTCCCGAATCCAGATTGGCAGCTGATTCCACAGGAGAGGAGCTTGATAACTGAAGGCTCTGCCTCCCATTGCACTTTTGGAGATTCTAGGTATTACAAGTAATCCTGCATTTTGGGAGCGTAGTGCTCTGCTAGGATAATACGGTAGTATCAGATCTTTTAAATAAAAAGGAGCCTGATTGTTTAGAGCTTTGTAAGTAAGAAGAAGGATTTTAAACTTAATTCTAAACTCTATGGGAAGCCAATGAAGGGAGGCCAGAACCGGAGAGATATGATCTCTCTTTCTAGTACCTGTTAAAACTCTTGCTGCAGCATTTTGGATCAGCTGAAGACTTTTTAAAGATGTTTTAGGACAGCCTGATAATAAAGAATTACAATAATCTAATCTCGAGCTAACAAAAGCGTGGATCAGCTTCTCAGCATCACTCTGAGACAAGATACTCCTAATCTTGGCAATATTACGCAAATGATAGAAGGCAGTCTTAGAAACAAATTTAATATGTGAATTGAAGGACAAATCCTGATCAAAAATAACTCCAAGGTTCCTCACAGAGCTATTAAGAGAAAGAGTAACTGCATCCAAACTGAAAGTTTGATTTGGAAAGGAATTTCTAAGGTTTTTTGGACCAACAAGAATGACTTCAGTCTTATCTGAATTTAATAGCAGGAAATTACAAGTCATCCAAGCTTTGATTTCCTGTCATGTGAGCATTCAAAGGGATGGGAGTGAAGCCTCTAACTGTTTGCAGTTCAGATGGCTGAGGGGAAGAAACTGTTTGTCAGTCTGGAGGTGTGGGACCTGATTGATCTGAACTGTCGTCCAGAGGGAAGCAGGTCAAATAGGTGGTGGGTGGGATGTGAGGGGTCTCCTGTGATGGCCTTGATCCTTCTGAGACAGGAGGCTCTGGAGATGTCTTCCAGGGAGGGCAGAGGGCTGCTGATAATTTTTTTGGGTGTTGTTGATGACCCTCTGCACAGCCTTCCTGTTCTTGGCTGTGGAGCCGGCGTACCACACACCCAGACACTAGGTGAGCACGCTCTCCTACTATGTAACTATTATATATGTTTATAACTATATTTTACCATATAACTATTATTTATGTTTGTGTACATGCATACAGGGTGTGTACAAGATGCGTGAAAGTGAGTATGAGTGTGGCTGCACCACTGTGTCTGTGGTGCTGGAGAGCGCTGGGGTACGACATTGGCGGGTCCTGGGTGGCACAGCCTGGCCCCCCTTGCCCTGGGATGGGATCCGGTGGTGGTGGGTGGCTTCCAGCGTCAGTTTGGGAGCTTGCTTCTGGGGGGTATGGGCTCTCTCTGGGACCACCCCCTCCCAATTTTACCTCCCCCCAATTCTGGCTGGATTATACATCTTATTGGATACACTTAGGGTTTTGGAGTGGGGGTGTGCCGTACGGTGTCAGTGAAGAGGATCCTTCTGTCTACTACTGCACTGTGGGGTTGCCCTCACCTCAATTTTAATTACACTGTAGATACTGAGGGCTTCGGGCGATGGGAGCTCTGCTGTCCATAGCAGTAAGTAGCGATGCCCAATCACACTATACCCCCAATTTTAACTGCACTTTGGTAGTTCACACACTTGCACTCAATGACACCACACAAATAACACTCACCCATCACGATTTGCCTATGGGGGTGGGGGTCTTCCTCCACCCCTGCTGCCCTCCTTCTGCTGGGGACCTGCGGCCTTGCTGGTGACCTGGGGCCCATCATGCTGTTTTCATCCCAAGGCGCTACAGCAAATGAATAGGTTCAATTCAATTCAATTCAATTCAACTTTATTTATATAGTGCCATTTCACAACAGTCATCTCATAGCACTATCAACTGTAGGGGGAACTCCCACAGTTGCAGAAAGACCCCAGCAATCAGGTGATCCCCTGTGAGCAAGCACTTGGCGACGGTGGAGAGGAAAAACTCCCTTTTAACAGGAAGAAACCTCCAGCAGAACCAGGCTCAGGGAGGGGCAGTCATCTGCTGCGACTGGCTGGGGGGTGAGGGGATAGAGAAGAAGAAAAGAACAGACATGTAGAGAGCAAACAGCACGATGGGGACTCAACAAACAAATGTTAATGACCAGCAAAAAAAAAAATATTTCATAGAGAGTGAGGAAAGGAGTGAGGCCCAGTGCATTACTGGAGGTCCCCCGGCTGAGTAAACCTATTAGCAGCATAACTAAGGGAGGGTTCAGAAACACATGATCCCTCCCTAATTGTAGGCTATATCAAAAAGGTAGGTTTTAGCCCTATTCTTAAAAACAGAGATCGAGTCTGACTCCCGAATCCAGATTGGCAGCTGGTTCCACAGGAGAGGAGCATGATAACTGAAGGCTCTGCCTCCCATTGTACTTTTGGATATTCTAGGTATTACAAGTAATCCTGCATTTTGGGAGGGTAGTGCTCTGTTAGGATAATACGGTAGTATCAGATCTTTTAAATAAAAAGGAGCCTGATTGTTTAGAGCTTTGTAAGTAAGAAGAAGGATTTTAAACTTAATTCTAAACTCTATGGGAAGCCAGTGAAGGGAGGCCAGAACCGGAGAGATATGATCTCTCTTTCTAGTACCTGTTAAAACTCTTGCTGCAGCATTTTGGATCAGCTGAAGACTTTTTAAAGATGTTTTAGGACAGCCTGATAATAAAGAATTACAATAATCTAATCTCGAGCTAACAAAAGCGTGGATCAGTTTCTCAGCATCATTCTGAGACAAGATGCTCCTAATCTTGGCAATATTACGCAAATGATAGAAGGCAGTCTTAGAAACAAATTTAATATGTGAATTGAAGGACAGATCCTGATCAAAAATAATTCCAAGGTTCCTCACAGAGCTATTAAGAGAAAGAGTAACCGCATCCAAACTGAAAGTTTGATTTGGAAAGGAATTTCTAAGGTTTTTTGGACCAACAAGAATGACTTCAGTCTTATCTGAATTTAATAGCAGGAAATTACAAGTCATCCAAGCTTTGATTTCCTTAAGACAGGCTTCTAACTTGGCTAATTGATTACTATCGTCTGGCTTCATTGACAGGTATAATTGTGTATCATCTGCATAACAATGAAAATGTATACAGTGCTTTCTAATAATGTTGCCTAACGGAAGCATATATAAACTAAAAAGAGTAGGGCCTAGCACAGATCCCTGTGGAACTCCATGACTAAGCTTTGAGTTGAAAGAAAACTCATTATTTACATGAACAAACTGGAACCTATCAGATAAATAAGATCTAAACCACTGCAACGAAGTTCCATTAAGTCCAACATAGTGTTCTAATCTATCAAGTAGAATATTATGATCGATAGTATCAAAAGCTGCACTGAGGTCTAAAAGGACAAGTACAGAAACTAGTCCATTATCAGATGCAATGAGGAGGTCGTTAGTGACCTTCGGTAAGGCAGTTTCAGTACTATGATGGATTCTAAACCCAGATTGAAACTCTTCAAGTAAACCATTTCCCTGCAGGTGGTCAAATAATTGCGTAGCAACAACTCTTTCTAAGATTTTTGAAATGAAAGGGAGATTAGAGATTGGTCTATAGTTAGCTAAAGCTCCTGGATCTAGCGTTGGCTTTTTGAGTAAGGGTTTAATTACAGCCGTTTTAAAAGCCTGCGGTACATGGCCTAAAGTTAATGAAGAATTGATTATATGAAGAATAAAGCTACCAATAAGTGGGAAGACTACTTTAAATAACATGGTAGGAATAGGGTCTAAAAGACAAGTTGAAGGTTTGGATGAGGAAACTATTTTGTCTAACTCACAAAGGTCGATTGGAGTAAACTCATCAAGACAGACATCAATAGAAGGAGTTGTAGTAGTTGCAGTATTTAAGTTAACTGTGGGAAGAATCTGATTGATTTTATCTCTGATGGATGAAACACCACACAAATAACACTCACCCATCACGATTTGCCTATGGGGGTGGGGGTCTTCCTCCACCCCTGCTGCCCTCCTTCTGCTGGGGACCTGCGGCCTTGCTGGTGACCTTGGGCCCATCATGCTGTTTTCATCCCAAGGCGCTACAGCAAATGAATAGGTGTGAGTAAGGGAATGAGCAAGAAAGAGAATGAGTGAGCAAGTGAGAGCGAGTGAGTGAGAGTGAAGGAGTGATGAGTAGTGATACTGGTGGTGGGTTGGATTTGTGTGGTACTTTGCATGTTGGGTGGCATCTCTGGTCATTTGCGGTCGGTCCATTGGTCGTTCGCTCCGGGCGGGCATTGGTGGCGGTGGGCTGCTTCTATGGCCGCAGCTGCCCTGGGGCAGGTTGTTGTTGTTCTTCTTCTTCTTTTAGATTTGATTGGCGATTGGCAACCAGCCCACAGGTACATTACCACCACTGACTTGACTATCACCACTCTATATCCCTGCATAAGGAGTTCTGAACAACTCCCCATTTGTGAAAAAATCATCCATCCCTGGACTGTGTCCGAGGTGCGGCCTCAGCGGCATCGGCGTTGTCGACCAGCTCCTGGGGCAGGTTGGTGTGGGTGTGGCTACTGGTCCGTACTGGTGGCCTCTCCGGCTGCTGCCAGGCATTGGTGCACATTCATGTAAGAGAGACCACAAGTAAATGTGAGCGAGTCAGAGCATGAGTGAGAGTGTATATATGAGTGAAAGGAAGCATGTGTGAGTGTGAGTGACTGTGAAGGAGAATGGAAATGGGTGCGAGACTGACCAAGTAGGGGAGTGGGTGAGAGTGAATGAGTCTGAGTGTGGGAATGCGAGTGTAAGCTTGTGTGAAGGAGAGGATGAGTGAGAGTGAGTGAATGCGTGTGAGACCATGAGGGTGTGAGTGCGTGAGAGTGAGTGTATGTGCTGGTGGGGGGTGCTGAACTGAGGGGATGGCACCTCCTGGTACCTCCTGGCTGCATGGGCTCCCTTGGATTGGGGGGTCTTGGCTCCCGTGGGGCTCCCTGCACCTTTCTGCCACCTTTGCTGGGCATGGGGGCTCCTGGGGCGTCGGTTAAGGGTGCTGGGGTGGGCGTGAGCCTGCTGTGGTGGTGGTGGTGGTGGGGTCTTGGGGGGTGAGTACTAGGGGTGCGTGCCAGTTTCTGGCCCCCGGGGAGGGGGGGTTGGCCTTCTGCTGCCTGGGGCCCAGGGACAGGCGTTGGCCCAGCTGGAGGGGCAGGCTGGGGCGGGGGCGCACCACGCCGTCCTCCCTCAGCCATACCTCCTGGGGTGGTTGCATGGCTGTTCTGGGGCTTGCTGGCTTCAGGGCATTTGTGTACTGTGGGGTTGGTAGCACTGTCTTGCTTGCTCAGCATTTCCAGGGTAAAAGGGGCTGCTGTGACCTACCGCCCTCTTTGTATGTTTCTTGGCAAACAGCTCACATACACACACTCACTTTGAGCACACTGTCATACATGTGCATGCACACACATATGTTCTTTTACAGGTGCAGATACCTATCTCGTGATGAGACCTTTTCAGAAGAAGAAACAGTTTGTTTTCTGTTTGTTTCAGTTATGTCAGTTTGTTGTTTTTTTCTGTTGCTCTCTCTTTTCTTTTCCCCTCCCCACCCCTCCCTTCCCCATTGCCCCTGTCGGGTAAAACAGTTTAAATAAAGCATTAAACATTTTTACAAGAGGAGTCTATAAATAATTTGGGGCAGCTCGGTGGAGCAGTGGTTAGCACTATGTCAGCACAGTAAGAAGGTCTTGGGTTTGATCCCACCCCCTGACCATCGGTGACCCTTCTGTGGAGAGTTTGCATGTTCTCCCCGTCTCTGCATGGGTTCACTCTGGTTTCCTCCCACAGGCCAAAAACATGCAAGTTAGGTTAACTGAAGACTCTAAAGTGGCCCTAGGTGTGAATGTGTGTGTCAGTGGTGAAGGGATTGGTGCCGCAACGTGGCTGCCTCATCCATCCACATGGATGCCTTGAATTTCCCTCTGGGATTAAAAAAAGTATACAAAAAAATGTACTGAGCAAAGATAAGTGCTGTATAAAGCTCCTTTTGGCAAAGTAAATCTGTTTGGCACAATAAAGGAAGCAGATTTCTGTTCTGCTTACCTAGCTGCTGGACAGGATGGGGGGAGGGGTTAAAGCATGATGATACAGAAACAGCAATTGCAAGGTTATCGTGTAGAAACTTGCTGCACCAATGAACATTTTAGACATCTGCTGAGATGTTAAGTAGCTAATTTGTACTCACTCACTACAGTCATTCCCATCTTAATCAGTTACCCTGCAGAAGGGTCTATGAAATCCCTTTATTAATAGTTTGATCAGTAAATTTATAATATTGTTTTCTGAGTTTTGGACACCAACATTATGAAAAAGTTAAGTAAAAAAAAAAACTGAAGCTGAGAAATGTGGCATTTATAAATTACTGTATAGTACAACCCATCTTAATCACAGAAGGTCAAAACAAAAGAAAAAAAATGTGTAAAACAGTAATAAAATACTAATAGTATGTAAGAACATGTCACCGTTCTTAGAACAAAGCCTGTAAGCTTTGAAAGCCTGAGAGCTTCACTGAGACTTCAGCTGCTTATCATGACTAAAAGCTGTAGCATTTATTGTTTAAAAGCAGCCTACCATCTACATTTACTGCTGATTACAGCCTGTTAATGCTGACTTTACTCCTGCTTTGATCAACATGAACTCCAGTGCACACCGCTCCCTCACTTGCTCTCTTGCTCGACGACTCACACAGAGCATCACCTAGGTTTTAATTAGCGCTCCCTCTGCTGGCGGACACTATAATTGCACTTAAGAATGACGTTTCAAATACGATCACAGGTGATATAAATAAATAATACATTCTTGGGAATGGACTTTTGGGCCGAACTGAATGAGGTTGGAAGCCAGCAGTTGTTCATCTCTGGCCTATTTGGACAATATGCCCCTGTGAACACAGGGAGCATAAGCTCCACAGAGGGGCCTTAAATCAGGCTTTAGTACCTGCTGTCTAGGTGGGGGTATTCAACATTCCTCCAGCACCATACACATCCATTTCCCTGTCCGACAACACTCCACAGCAAATGTATTATGGAGAGTAAGCGGCGCAGTCTGTCTCTATTTTCCCGTCTGACAACAGTCCAGCACCAGTGTGAAAGGATAGCCACAAGGAGAGAGCAGCGGAGTACGTGAGTATGGATCTGGGGTGTCCTTGATTCTTGAACAGAAGTAACTGGACACAGCAGAAAGCCGTCTTGGTAACGCACAAACACATCCAGCTCCCCATAAGTTCACACCGCCTGTATTGTGGAGAGAGACCCGCAGATCCCTCTTTTCAGATGAAAGTAAATTTTGTATTTCATTTGGAAATCAAGGTCCCAGAGTCTGGAAGAAGAGTGGAGAGGCACAAAATCCAGGTTGCTTGCAGTCCAGTATGAAGTTTCCACAGTCACTGATGATTTGAGGAGCCATGTTATTTGCTGGTGTTGGTCTACTATGTTTTATCAAGTCTAAAGTCAGTACACTCATCTACCAGGAAATATTTAGAGCACTTCATGCTTCCCTCAGCTGACAAACTTTATGGAGATGCTGATTTTTTTTTTTTTTTCCCAGTATGACTTGGCACCTGCCCACACTGCCAAACAATGCAGATGAACTAAAGCCCACTAGCAAAGCAACCTGGACCTTCATAACACCTCATCAGTGCCACAGGCTGATCGCCTTCATACTACGCCACACTGATACAGTAACTCATGCAAATGGAGCCTCGGCCAAGTCAGTTTGTACATGGACATACTTTTAATTTGGCCAACATTTGTATTAAAAATCCATTTTTGAAATTTATTTTATGTAATCTTATTTTTTTAGAAACTGAATTTGGGGTTTTAAAAGAGCTATCAGCCATTACCATCAAAATTAAAAGAAATAAACAGTTGAACCACTCTGAGTGTAATGAATCTATATAATACAGGAGTTTAATTTTTTTTAAATTGAATTCCTGAAATAAATCAACTTTTTGATGACATTCTATTATATTGAAATGTGCCTGTAAAATACAGTGCATCCGGAAAGTCTTCACAGTGCTTCACTTTTTCTACATTTTGTTATGTTACAGCCTTATTCCAAAATGGATTAAATTCATTTTTTTTCCTCAAAATTCTACACACAATACCCCATAATGACAATGAGAAAACCGTTGTTTTTTTTTTTTAGATTTTTGCAAATTTATTCAAAATAAAAAACTAAGAAATCACATGTACATACTGTAAGTATTCACAGTCTTTGCATTGAAGCTCAAAATTGAGCTCAGGTGCATCCTTTTTCCACTGGTCATCCTTGAGATGTTTCTACAGCTTAATTGGAGTCCACCTGTGTTAAATTCAGTTGATTGGACATGATTTGGAAAGGCTCACACCTGTCTATATAAGGTCCCACAGTTGACAGTGCATGTCAGAGCACAAATCAAACATGAAGTCAAAGGAAGTATCCGCAGACCTCCAAGACAGGATTGTCTCGAGGCACAAATCTGGGGAAGGGTACAGAAAAATTTCTGCTTTTTTGAAGGTCCCAATGAGCACAGTGGCCTCCATCATCCGTAAATGGAAGAAGTTCGGAACCAAGATTCAAGATTCAAGATTTCTTTAATGTCATTCAGTATGGGCATACAAATAAAAAACAAAATTATGATCCCCCAGTATAACACAGTACCACAACATACATAGAGAACAAGTTTAAAAAAACATAAAAAATAAAATACAACAATAACATATCAGTTAAACACTATGGTCAGACCAACCTAAAAGAATACATGTACAAGTTTAGCAGAGGTGAGGGGTAGGGAAATCAATTGGCAGGGGAACAGGGGACAGTCCATTTATAATCCTGACTGCATGTGGAAACAAACTGTTCCAACTTTCTGGCTGTCCTGGCCTGAAGACACCTGTACCTCTTCCCTGAGGGCAGAAGAGAAAACAAACTGTCGGAAGGATGGTAGCAGTCTTTAATGATGTTAACAGCCCTGTGACATATTGTTCGGCCCAGAAAACACGCACGCAGGCTCAGACAGATTTGAAAGCTTTATTCAACAACGGTGTTGAGTGTATGAATGCGTGTGTGAGAGATGAGTGTGTAATGTGGGTGGAGGATGCAGGTCAGGACAGAGCAGCACGCCGTGCGGCCAGGCAACCCTATAAGTGAGAGGAAAACAGGGATTAGCTGGGCAACCACACAGGAGAGTGACAGAGTTCTGTGCTTACTTGTAGTAATGCGGTGGCTGGCGTTGGCAAGGTCCCAAGCCTGGGAGACAGCGTCCTGCTGTGCGTCCGGGATGAAGCGGCAAGGCAGAGGAGCGGCGAGACGAGGGGGAGTGAGTCCGCCGCCGAGAGATCCACCTGTGCACAGGGGAAGGCTGACAGGAGAAGGTAAGGCAATAACAGACAGCTTACATGTCTTGATGAGAAGTCAGCAGGCCTGGAGGGTAGGATGCTGCTGTGAGTTGAGTACGCAGGGAGACAGACGGCTCCAGGCTGCAGCTCAGGGCAGGATGGAATAAATAGCTGCGCACTAACGAGGAGCAGGTGTGTGCGCAGCTGAGGTGGAAGCCCGTGAGCTGCAGGTGATGACACCCTGTTAGCACAGCGTTTATTGTAAATCTCCTTCAAGGAGAGGAGGAGAACACCAATGATCTTACTGGCTGTTTTTACAACCCTATTCAGCTAGCGCTTCTCTAATGCTGTGTAATTCCCAAACCTGGTAGTCAGGCCATATAAAAGGACAGATTCCAGGGTGCTTCTGTAGAAAGTGGTGAGGAGCTGTGTGGAAAGACCTGCCTTTTTTAGCCGCTGGAGAGGATAGAGTCGCTGATGAGCCTTTTTAATAGTGGCTGTGGTGTTGGTGTTAAAGGTCATGTCATCTGCCAAGTAAGTCCCCAGATACTTAACACTGTTCACCCTCTCCACAAAAGTGCCCCCAATAGACAGCAGTGTGTGATGGTACTTGGTCACCTTCCTGCAGTCCATCACCATCTCCTTAGTCTTTTCCACATTAAGGTAAAGATTATGTAATCTGCACCATGTTGTTAGCTGGTCCACCTCCCTTCAGTATGGAGAGTCATTGTTTTCATTAATCAGACCAATTACCGTCATATCATCAGCAAACTTAGTGATGTGATTGGTGCTGAATGTGGCAGTACAGTCATGAATGAGCAGGATAAACAGCAAGGGACTCAAGACACAGCCCTGAGGAGACCTGTACTCACAGTTCTGATGTTTGAGATAGAACTCTCCACCTTTACTCGCTGCTGCCTCTGCATCAGGAAGTTGAGAATCCAGCCACACTTGCTAAGGTCCACCTCCAGCAACCGTAGTTTTTCCACCAACTGCCCTGCAATGATGGTATTAAATGCAGAGGAGAAGTCAATGAAGAGGATCCAAATATAGATATTCCTCTCCTCCAGATGTGATAGGGTGAGGTGAAGTACAGAGGAGATGGCATCTTCGGTTGAGCGATTAGCTCTATTTGCAAACTGCAGGGGGTCCAACTCTGGAGGGAGCTTGGCCTTAATGTGCTGCAAAACAAGCCGTTCAAAACATTTAATCACTATTGGTGTTAATATCAGAGGACGAGAATCATTAAGGCAGTCAGGGTTTGGTTTCTTTGGCACGGGGATTATGATGGCACTCTTCAGGCAGGTGGGCACAGCACCCAGAGAGAGGGAAGTGTTAAAGATGTCTGCAAAGACATCTTTCAGCTGTTCAGCACACTCCCTCACCACATACCCAGGAATGTTGTCAGGTCCTGCTGCTTTGCATGAATTAACCCTGGCAAAGACTCTTCTAACCTGGGCGGCTGTCACCTGATGTGCCTGCTCAGTGGACAATGATGATGATAGAGGTGTCTGTACCTCATCGTTATTGCTGCCATTTCCAACTTCAAAACGTGCACAAAAGTCATTGAGCCTGTCTGGGAATGTGACATCCTTGTGGAACCACCAGGAGCTTAATGTACTGTACATGTTTTGACTGTTAAACTGCAGCCTTTGTCAACCAAGGCTGCAGTGAACAGTCGAAACATGTAAAGAAGGTAAAAACATCACCTTTCTATTTTTGTCTTTAATAAGAACAAAAAGGTAAATAAAAAAAAGCCCCAATCCAACTTCATGGCTGGTGTACGTACATTTCTACTGTTATTGGTTCGTTAGCGACACTTAGTGGTGATATTGGGAGACTGATAATGACGTGAAAATGACTGTACACACCACAGACACATGATGAAGAAACATCCAAGTGTGCGCAATTAGATGAGTGGATATAAAACCATGTGCAAAGAAGTGCAGAAAATGCATCTAACAGCAATGGCGTTAGCATTATTAGAGGATATTGCAAATAGTGCAGTGAGAAGACGGTATTTTTAGACAGAGAAGATTTTCTGGCTAAGGATGATGACTGGCTTGTCAGCTGGTTTAGGTTTCCATGGGCAGTAATTGTGGAACTGTGCTCAGAGCAACAGCCGCTCTTGGAGTGCGACATGGCGAGAAACAGTGTGCTGTCCGTCCCAGTGCAGGTGCTGACAGCTCTGGGGTTCCTGGCAACAGGGGGAAGAGGGAGCTGGCAGACCAACTGGGAATTTCCCAGTTAACCCTGAGCAGAGCTATGCCAGCTGTGTGGGAGGGCATTACCCGGCTGTCACCCAGGTACATCATTTCCCCATACAATGCAGTTGAACAGGCCAACATCAAAGTGCAATTTGCAGCAACAGCCGGTTTTCCTAATGATTCTAATGAACAGCAATGTTGGCAACAAACTACAGGCTGGCACTATGCGGATGGGTGGCTTCTTGGTGAGAAAATTCATGTAATTGCCCTAAATAACCCACCTAATGCACATCACGCCTGTGTGCCCCCAAATATCACCCTGTCTTCAAGGCTTCATTACAAGTCAGTGGTTTGAGTGACTTTCTATTTTGCTGATTAAACTAGTTCCACAGCATTCTACCAAGCCCCCAACTGCCTCTGCGTATACAATAGTTATGTTAATAAACGTGTACATTTTAAAATACAAGTTACCCTTTCCCCGGCGCACTTCATTCATTTACTAGTGTATGTAATCCGTGTAAATTGTATATATGTGGCTACCCCCCAATAGGTTCATATTGTCTTCTTTTTCATGACTGTTTTTATTCAACCATCTGATCATGGGCTGCACGGTGGCGCAGTGGTTTAGCACTGTGGCAGCACAGTTTTACCCTCGGCCGGGGGATCGCAGGGATCATGAGATGGTGGGTTCGATCCCAGCCCCCGACCAACAGTGAGCTGTGTGGAGTTTGCATGTTCTCCCCGTGTTGCGTGGGTTTACTCCGGGATTTCTCCGGTTTCCTCCCGCATACCAAAAACATGTAGGTTTAGGGCGCTTGCGCACGCAGCGGCCGGCAGCCGGTGGCTTGTCACCAGACTGCAAACCAAATCTACCTACGGGTACAAATAAGTAACAAAAAAAAAAAAAAAAAAAAATCCACCCGGCTGGTCATAAATCACAGTGATCAGCTGATGTTTCTGAGGACGAGTGCAGACCTCAGTCGAAACATGTCAAGGTAAAATAAATATCTCCTTCTTATCCCTGTCTGAATAAAGGAAAACAGTAAACTCATCTTGTAGAGCTGTGAGCAGGCTATTGAATTACCTGTATCCGGTGCTAATGCCGGAGGACAGCATGCCAAGCAAAACATTTTTACGTGCCTCTACCTGATTCAGGAGAGCCTCAAACTCACAGTCCATGAAATTCCATTAAATACATTATTTTTGATCGTGGCTACAGTAGAATCAAACGTGCAGCACTCGTATACATATACATATATTTGCATACCTATTTGCATCTTGTTGCATATTCAAACAGAGGCGTGTCAAGGGAGGAGTCTGATATTTCCTCACGTGCGTTCAATTTCAAGTAGATTGGGATGTACAAAGGACATGTGCTTGAATTCCTGCATACGCACTGTTTCATACATCTAGATTTTTTTTTTTTTTTTGCTTAGGCCGTTTTCTTCATTTAAATGTATGTCATCTTTCAGTAGGAAATCCACACAAGTCGTTGTACATGAGGCCCCAGGACTCTAAACTGAGCGATCAGGAGAGAAGAGCTTTAGTCAGGGACGTGACCAAGAACCCAGTGGTCACTCTGTCAGAGCTCCAGCATTCCTCTGTGGAGAGAGGAGAACCCTCCTGAAGGACAACCATCTCTGCAGCAATCCACCAATGTGGTAGAGTGGCCAGACAGAAGCCTCTCCTTGAAAAAAGGCACATGGCAGCCTGCCTGAAGTTTGCCAAAAGGCACCTGAAAGACTCTCAAACAATGACAAACACAATTCTCTGGTCTAATGAGACAAAGAATGAACTCTTTGTTGTGAATGCCAGGCGTCATGTTTGGAGGAAACCAGGCACCGCTCATTACCAGCCAATACCATCCCTACAGTGAAGCATGGTGGTGGCATCATGCTGTAGGGATGTTTTTCAGTGGCAGAAACTGGGAGACTAGTCAGGATAGAAGGAAAGAATGAATGCAGCAATGTACAGAGACATCCTTGATGAAAACCTTTTCCATAGCGCTCTTGACCTCGAACTGGGGTGACGGTTCATCTTTCAGCAGGACAATGACCCTAAGCACATAGCCAAGATATCAAAGGAGTGGCTTCAGGACAACTCTGTGAATGTCCTTGAGTGGTCCAGCCAGAGCCAAGACTTGAATCCAATTGAACATCTCTAGAGAGATGTGAAAATGGCTGTGCACAAACGCTTCCAATCCAACCTGATGGAGCTTGAGAGGTGCTGCAAAGAAGAATGGGCAAAACTGCCCAAAGATAGGTGTGCCAAGCTTGCAGCATCATATTCCAAAAGACTTGAGGCTGTAATTGCTGCCAAAGGTGAATCAGCAAAGTATTGAGCAATGGCTGTGAATACTTATGTACATGTGATTGCTTAGTTTTTTTGTTTGTTTTTTTGTTTGTTTGTTTGTTTTTTATTTTAATAAATTTGCAAAAATCTCAAAATAACTTATTTAACATTGTCATTATGGGGTAATCTGTAAAATTTTGAGGAAAAAAAATAATTTAATCAATTTTGGAATAAGGCTGTAACATAACAAAGTGTGGAAAAGGTGAAGAGCTGTGAATACTTTCTGGATGCACTGTATACTAAAAGTAGTTCTTCCAGTATGTGTGTGTGTGTGTGTGTGTGTGTGTGTGTGTGTGTGTGTGCGTGCTCACGTAAAGAGCAAATGGGAGCCTGCTCTGCGCTTTCCTGTTGAAGTGCTTCCACCCATCCCATCTTTTAAAGCCACTGCCTCTCATTTAGCCGTATCACTGTACCAAACCGGTACCTCTTGCCCTCTTTGATTCTGGATCATCCACTCTAGCGATAATGTCTGACTTGGCTGAATGTTCTAAAAGCATTCATGCAGGTTGATATCTTGTTGAACACTTGGCACTTGATGAATCACAGCCGGTTTGATCCATAGAGTAATAGCCTTTGACAGTTTTTATTGAGTGTGCTGCTGTGCAATGAAACTATTTAAGCATGCATGTTCAATAAAGTGTCTACCCCCTCTTCCTTTTTTGTACTCCCTATTATGATTAAAATCAAAAGCCTTCAACCAGCTTGTGACATGATGATTAATGTCACATGAGCTGGAGTTCTCCTAAACCACATCACTATAGAAGAGCTGTGTTGTATTTAATTTTATTTTATTTCACCTATGTGTCAGATAATGCCGACGTAAAGAGAAAGAGGCCAGTGTTAGTGGATCTTGGGTAATGTAGTATAAGTGCCATTTTATAACAGTCATTTCCATTGAAGCCCATGGGTTAGTGTGCATTTTCCCATCAACACAATACTGAAAACTCAACATTTCCTGAAATCAGTCAAATAAAAGCCCTAATAGTACCTCAATGAATAGAACACCTTTATTTCTTTATATGATGTTATTATGAAACATTGAAAAGGATGTGTGCCTCTCAAAGTTGCAGGAGTCAACAGTTTAACTGAACCTGTAGATCTAACAAGAAACATGAATAAATTGTCAAAGGTGTTTAGAGGAGATGGGGAGTGGAGAGTAGCTTAAGTTTGTCTGAAGACAATGTAGAGATGAGCTTTTCTTTAAAATGGGTCTGAACTTTTCTCTATCTGCAACATAGCTGGAAGGTAATGTTGTTTGCTAATGTTGAGGAGCTAATGAAACACCGAGGCAAACAGTAATTTTGAGGTTCATTAAGATTTATTAGACATGTGACTATATTCTTGTTTTTATTAATAGAGATATTTATAGTTAACTCAGCTCTTCCTGGAGCCCACAGGATGATTTTTCTCCAATATCTCTTTTCCCCTTTCTCCCTATTTTGTGTCTAATTGATTTAATATTACACTCAAAATGATCCATTAAAGTTACAATCACAAAAAGTTGTTTTATCACAATAAATGTCAATACAACTGTGGTGCATAGGAAAAGTTATTAGTCAACCAATTCACCAGTTATCCAGTTAAAGGTGCCGTTGACAATGCCTTTCAAAAGCATCATTTTACATCCTTATAATGTCTCTTGTCATGAACCAGTAGGTCTATAAACATTTAGATGATGGAAAAAAAGAAAAAAAATATGAACAGGGAAGGGGAGGAATTAGCGATTTGTACAACCAATCACAAAGGTTAGCAATTAGTCCCTGGGCTGATGTCTGTGGTTCAGCCACCCAAGGGTATTGATCTCTCCAACTCCTCCAAGGCACTGGGAGATAAATATGCAATGTAGTGTGTTTGTGTTTGTACATTGCAGTAAAGTGCACTTTATCAACAAATTGCTTGTGCTTCTTCATTGTCAAAAAAGTTGTTGGTGCATAGATCAAAGAGACCCCCTCCTCCACCATTTAACATCGGAGTCTATCTTATTGGTAATTTGAAATTCATTGTAATGTTTGATGGAAGTAATGTTTTTAAATCAAACTACTGTGAGAGTGTGCTTTGTGGTAGAAACTCAAATTGGCCTTCAAAGTGTGGTGTTTGTTGTTTCCAAGAGTGTTTATAGCATTCTCCTAGTAATAGAGAGTCACACAAACTAGTTGGACAATACAACAAATTCACTTTTATCATTTCAAAAATGTATCTTTATCCAACTGCATTCAAAACATGATGGTCAAGCTTTTTGTATACTGTATGTAGTTCAGTGATAATATATAATCATAGTGTGTGCATATGCATTTTGATGATAGGACAACTTGGGCATCTTACGAAAAAAAAAATGGGGTCAGTCATTTCTTTGAACAGGTGCTTTGCAAATACTTGCATAAATGTAATGAATGATCTCTCTCTTTTTTGTAATTTCAATGAGGTCAGCTTTGCTGAACCTGAAGTTCAGCCAATAGAAATACACAGGTTGGATAGGAGACACTAACTGCAGTGGAAGAAGGGTTTGCTTTTATATTTTTCCAAATATAATATTTTTCTGTATAATGAACTTGGTCTTTTCTGTTGACAAGCTCAAATCTTGTTGGGAAAAGGAGGTCATGGGCCACCATAAATAAACAAATAAAACAAGCTAAATGTAGACTTTGTAAAAAGACTAGTCATATTAGGCCTCCTCCTCCACTCCGTTCCCCGTCTCTGGCGGCCTGTCAGCAGACCTCCACTGCACTTCACCATGGTGATGAATGACTGAAGTTGGTCCACTTCTAAACACCACACCAGTAAGGCTAGCAAGTTTTAGTGAGTAAAGTTAGTGCTTCTTATTTTCAATGAGTAATGTGTTCAGTGAGTAATGAGTAATTTCATTTCAATGAGTAATGAGTAACATCATCTATGGGAGGCTATTCTGACATCTTGCAAAGAAATTCAAGCAGAAACTCTCCAAAAACTCACAAGTTCAATGGAGCAAGAATTGTGAAAGTTATATCAAAAAAGGGGCCCTTGGTTAACATGTAACTTGGCCTGTTAAGATGTTTTTGATTGAAATTGTAATAGTTTGAGCTGCACACACACACTCACTCTTTCTATCCAATTAACCACTCAGACTTTTCAGCTGCACCTACCACCTGTGAACATTCAGGGAGCCCTTTAAAAGTGGCAGTCTCCATTGGGTTGTCAGGAGCACGTCAAGACTCTCTACCAAGCTGACCCCTGGATGGTTCTTCTCCAGAGTGCAGCCTTTAGTCCGTCGACCGTCCCCTCTGTGAAAGCAGCCTTCACCTTCCCCATCTGCCTGCGGACACGTAAGGGCAGTCACTCTCAATCTTCCCCATTATATTTCCACTGGAAAGGACTGAACTGGGGGACTTGGACCCTGCTTGACAAAGCCCCCTTCTGGACCGCCTCCTCAACAGTCCAGCAGAGTGAGTCTACTCCTGGATGTACAGTGGTGTGAAAAAGTGTTTGCCCCCTTCCTGATTTCTCATTTTTTTGTATGTTTGTCACACTTAAATGTTTCAGATCATTAAAATATATATATATATATATATATATATATATATATATATATATATATATATATATATATATTAGACAAAGATAACACAAGTGAACACAATATACAGTTTTAAAATTAAGGTGTTTATTATTAAGGGGAAAAAAATCCAAACCTATATGGACCTGTGTGTAAAAGTGATTGCTCCCTAAACCTAATAACTGGTTGGGCCACCCTTAGCAGCAACAACCGCAATCAAGCGTTTGCAATAACTGCCAATGAGTCTTTTACAGCACTGTGGGGGAATTTTGGCCCACTCATCTTTGCAGAATTGTTGTAATTCAGCCACATTGGAGGATTTTTGAGCATGAGCCATCTTTTTAAGGTCATGCCACAGCATCTCAATCAGATTCAGGTCAGGACTTTGACTAGGCCACTCCAAAGTCTTCATTTTGTTTTTCTTAAGCCATTCAGAGGTGGACTTGCAAGAGCATTTTGGGTCATTGTCCTGCTGCAGAACTCAAATGCACTTAAGCTTGAGGTCACAAACAGATAGCCACACCATTCTCCTTCAGGATTTTTTGGAAGACAGCAGAATTCATGGTTCCATTTACCACAGCAAGTCTTCCAGGTCCTGAAGCAGCAAAACAGCCCAAGACCATCACACTACCACCACCATATTTTACTGTTGGTATGATTTTCCTTTTCTGAACTGCTGTTTTACTTTTATGCCAGATGTAATGGAACATATACCTTCCAAAAAGTTCAACTTTTGTCTCATCAGTCCACAAAGTATTTTCCCAAAAGTATTGGCGATCATCAAGATGTCTTCTGGCAAAACTGAGATAAGCCTTTACATTCTTTTTGTTCAGCAGTTGTTTTTGTCTTGGAACTCTACCATGCAGGCCATTTTTGCCCAGTCTCTTATGGTAGAGTCATGAACACTGACCTTAACTGAGGCAAGTAAGGCCTGCAGTTCTTTGGATGTTGTTGTGATGTCTTTTGTGACCTCTTGGATGAGTCATCACTGCACTCTTGGGGTAATTTTGGTCAGCCAGCTACTCCTGGGAAGATTCACCACCGTTCCATGTTTTCACCATTTCTGGATAATGGGTGTACCCTGCCTCTCACCCAAAGATACTGGGATAGGCTCCAGACCCCCCGCGACCTGAAAAGGATTAAGCGGAAGAAGATGGATGGATGGCTTTCACTGTGGTTTGCTGGAGTCCCAAAGCTTTAGAAATGGCTTTATAACCTTTTCCAGACTGGTAGATCTCAATTACGTTGTTTCTCATTTGTTTCTGAATTTTTTTGATCGCAGCATGATGTCTAGCTTTTGAGGATCTTTTGGTCTACTTCTCTTGTAAGGCAGGTCCTATTTAAGTGATCTCTTGATTTAGAACAGGTGTGGTAGTAATCAGGCCTGGGTGTGGCTAGAGAAATTGAACTTGGCTTTCCAAAGATGTGATAAACCTCAGTTAATTAATGTTTTAACTGGGGGGGGGGGGATTACTTTTCACACAGTGCCATCTAGGTTTGGATTTTTTTTTCCCTTAATAATAAACACAAGTGTGACAAACATACAAAAAAATGAAAAATCAGGATGGGGGCAATCACTTTTTCCCACCACTGCACATTAACCTATTCCCCCTCACTCCCAGCAGACGATCATCACATTTGTAAATATGCACCATGTGGATATCACTCCCATGTCGACAGTCTGCAGCCTGCTAGCTTCACAGTGGAGGGATCACCACAATCTAGTTGCCTGACTCTATTCTATATCACTGTTGTTTTAAATAAAGATCATTGTTTCACTTACCTCTGGTCTCCTTGCTCTCTGTGTTTGAGTCTTTTTTAGTAAACCATGTCAGTTTGTGCTCCTCAACAAGACCCAGCAGTCGCAGCACAGGGATCCACTGTCGCTTGTTTAGATGATCTCGAGCAGCGGGTAGATCTTTTCACACTGTAAATGCAGGCAACACTAACTCAACTTCAAAGGTGAACAGATTGTTTAGACCATCTAAACCAGCCAGAAAGCCCTGCCGCCGCTCCAGCCTTAGTTACCTCCCATCCTGGGTGCTCCTTAACTATTCCCACACCAGCTCGCTATAGTGGGAGCTTAGGAGGGCGGAGGGTTTCTCCTACAATGTAGCCAGGTTTTTCATCATCTTCCGGTTGATTTTCCCAAAGAGCATAGCAACATAAGCTACATGGTCAATCTGCTCGAGGGCCGAGCGCTCACCTGGGCAAGTGCCATTGTCACTGGCACTGAGTATTCATCCTACACGTTTGCTCATTTTTCATGGGTTTATTTCATTTCGTTTCATTCATTTTCATGGTATATTTATTAAGATCTTTGATCACTCTAACCGTGAGGGCAGTGCCTCCTCTTGCCTCCCTAATTTGCATCAGGGGGCCAAATCTGCTGTGGAGTTTTCCATTGACTTCCGGGTGCTCTCAACTAAAGCAGGTGGGGAGGATACCGCGCATCCCTCTTTTTTCATCTGTGGCCTAAACTCCAATCTACGGGACGAGCTAGCTAGCCATGATGAACCAGCTTCATTAGATGCATTAATTTCCCTGGTCATTCGGCTCAACAATCGCCTGCATGAACGGGCTCCAGACCGTCAACATGGCGCATGCTCTCAGACGTTCCCACGTCCTTGGTTACACGCCCCTTGGCGTTTCCGCAGCTGAATCCACGGGGAGACAGTGGCACATGGAGCGGGATCTAGGTAGTTATTTTATTGGCAAAAATCACAACATCAAGAATTGTCTCACTAAAACCAGAGAACCACTGTAGGGGGATTGGCGGGTGGATCATCTCAGCTTCCCTTGTATAAGTGTGTTCTTCTGGTTTGTTTACAATTCTCCATGGATGTCACTTTGGTCGATTCCAGGGATGAACAAAATTTTATTTCGGAGGGTCTGGCAACCCAGTTAAAGGCTCAGTGTACCCCCCTTCCAAAACCACTGGGGGTCGTGGCCCTATCAAGGATTGCCCTATTCACTGTAACCCAAAAGACTGCCCAGTTATGTCTATTAGTCTCCAGTAGTCACAGAGAGAGTATCGGTTCTTCATCCTCCCATCTGTCACCACGTCCATCATTCTTGGCTACCCCTGGACTCACTTGCATAACCCCACCATTGACTGGAGAAGGGGGACTATTACTTTATGGAGCACCTTCTGCTTATCCTCTTGTTTGCAATCCACTGCATGTGCCCCCTCTATACCCATCTCCCCTCTTGCAGTTGAACCACCAGATTTGTCCAACGTTCCTCCTGAATATCACGATCTGGCCCAAGTGTTTAGCAAGGCCCAGGCATTGTCACTCCCTCCTTACAGACCAAATGATTGCGCCATAGAACTAAAACCAGGTGCTAATCTCCCCTCCAGTCACCTGTATAGCCTCTCTAGCCTGCAGAGGGAGGCAGTGGACAAGTACATTTACTCAACTTCGGCCTCATTAGACCCTCCTCATCAGCTGTGGGCATGGGGTTCTTCTTCGTTAATAAGAAAGATGGGTCACTCCGCCCCTGCATAGATTTTCAGCAGCTAAATGATATCACCATTAAAGACAAATATGCCCCCCCCCCCCCGCCTTCAATCTTCTTCAGGGTGCACCATCTTCACCAAGCTGGATCTGAGGAATGCATACCACCTCATCCGGACCCAGGAGGTGACCAGTGGAAGACTGGTTTTCATACCCCAAGTGGGCACTTTGAGTACCAGGTAATGCCTTTCAGGCTCACCAACGCCCCGCCAGTGTTCCAAAGACTGATAAACAATGTACAGAGAGATTTTCTGAACACCTTTGTGTTTGTCTCAACAATATCCTCATCTTCTCTCGGTGTGAATCGGAACACCAGGTCGACGTCCGTATGGTGTAACAGCGCCTGATGGAGAATCATCTCTTTGTGAAAGGGGAGAACTGTGAATTCCAGACGTCATCCACTACCTTCCTCGGGTTCATCATTGCCAAGGGCCAGATTCAGCCCAATCCCCAGAAAATTAAAGCTGTGGTCAAGTGGCCCACTCCCACCTTGAGGAAGCACCTACAGCGGTTCCTGTGGTTCATCAACTTTTACTGGCACTTTCTCTGTAATTATAGCAACATCACCTTGACACTCACCGGCCTCACCTCGACAAAGAGCCCTTTTGCCTTGTCTCAGGAAGCCGACAGGGCCTTCATGAGGCTCAAAGAAAGATTTACCAATGCCCCTATCATGACACGGGTCGATCCCAACCTGCAATTTGTGGAGAAAGTGGATGTGTCAGAGACTGGGATAGGTGTTGTGCTCTCCCAGCGTTGGCCAGCGGATGACAAGATTCACCACTGGGTCTTTTTTTTCTTGCCGGCTGAGCCACGGTGAGAGGAATTATGACGTTGGCAATCGGGAGTGCTTGGCCATAAAACTGGCTCTCGAGGAATGGCGTCATCGGTTGGAGGGGTCCACTCTGCAATTTGTGGTGATAACAAACCATAAGAACCTAGAATATCCTCGATTCGCCAGAAGACTCAATGCCCGACCGGCCAGATGGGCTCTGTTTTTTGGTCGCTTCCACTTTTCCATTACCTATCGGCCAGGATTCAAAAACACTAAGCCCGATGCCCTGTCCAGGGAGTTTGCTGCAGAACCATCGGTCGAATGCAAGGAGACCATGATTCCATCCAAGTGTGTGGTGGGGGCCCTCTCGTGGGAGATTGAACGGAGAATTAACAAAGCTCTCAAGACCAAACCTGATCCCCGGGGGTTTCTATGGGGCCTCATTTCATTTCTACTGTGGTCAGAGGGGAGGTCCTACACTGGCTGCACACTTCCAAACTTGTCTGCCATCCAGGGGTCGAAAGAACCTTGTCCTTTCTCAAACATTTGTTTTGGTGGCCGTCCATGGTTAAGGACATTACGAGTTACATTAATGCCTGTCCACAGTAAGCCCATCACCACCCCCCTAGCCGGGTTACCGCAACCATTGCCCATTCCCAGCCAGGCCCTGGTCGCACGTTGCAATGGACTTCGTCACTGGGTTACCCCCTTCCAATGGCCACACTCACCATAGTGGACAGGTTCTCAAAGGCTGCACACTTTGTCCCTCTCCCCAAACTACCATCGATGAGTGAGACAGCAGAGCTCTTGGTCAAGCAGGTGGTAAGGCTCCATGGCATCCCAGTTGATGTTGTGTCTGATTGTGGTCCCCAATTCTCTTTGCAGGTCTGGTGTTCCTTAATCCACGTTCATCTTTACGACATGCATGTAGCATTTTCAATTGGTTTGTCTCCTGGTTTAATTTTTTTTAAACAATAAAACCACTTGTTTGCTTGAGAAGGTTGTCTGTGTGGTGTCTGCAGTTGGGCACATTATTGTTGAAATATGTCATGTGTATGTACTGTAGGTCTTGATGTTAGTTTTGATCTTGTTCAACCTTTGTCTTGATGAGGTCTTGGCAAGGTCTCGACTACAAGACTAAGGGTACTTTCACACCTAAGTTTGTTTTCTTTGGTCTGAATCAGTAGATAAGTTTGTTACTTTGTATCATTTTGTTCTTGGTTCAGTTCCCTTTCACATAGGCAAAAATTCAAGAGGACCAAACTCTGAGATTCCGAGCCATAGGGAAAGCAAAAGAATTATCAAAGGACCTACAGGAGAAGATAGCTGAACTTTATAAAACAGGAAAAGGATATAAAAAGATATCCAAGGAACTGAGAATGCCAACCAGCAGTGTTCAAACTCTAATTAAGAAGTGGAAAATGAGGGATTGTGTTGAAACCAAGCCACGGTCAGGTAGACCAACAAAAATTGTTTGGGATGCAAAGAAAAACCCTCAAATAACTTCAGCTGACATACAGGACTCTCTGAAAAAAAGTGGTGTGGCTGTTTCAAGATGCACAATAAGGAGGCACTTAAAGAAACATGGGCTGCATGGTTGATTCGCCAGAAGAAAGCCATTACTATGCCAATGCCACAAAGCAGCCCACTTATAATACACCAAACAGCATAGAGACAAGCCTCAAAACTTCTGGAGCAAAGTTATTTGGAGTGATGAGAGCGAAATTGAACTTTTTGGCCACAACTATAAACGCTACACTTGGAGAGGAGTCAACAAGGCCTTTGATGAAAAGCACATCATCCCTACTGTGAAACACAGAGGTGGATCACTGATGTTTTGGGGATGTGTGAGTTACAAAGGGACAGGGAACTTGCTCAAAACTGATAGCAAGATGAATGCAGCATGTTGTCAGAAAGTACTGGAAGAAATGTTGCACTCATCAGCCTGGAAACTGCGCATGGGACGCACTTGGACATTCCAACATGACAATGATCCAAAACACAAGGTCAGGTCAACCTGTCACTGGTTAGAGCAGAAAAAAAGTGAAGGTTCTGGAGTGGCCATCTCAGTCTTCTGACTTCAATATCATTGAGCCACTTTGGGGAGATCTCAAACGTGCAGTTCATAAAAGACAGCCCAAGAATATACAGGAACTGGAGGCTTTTTGCTAAGAAGAATGGGCAGCTTTACCATCTGAGAAGGTAAAGTGCCTCATCCACAACTACCACAAAAGACTTCAAACTGTCATTGATGTTAAAGGCAGCAATACACAGTATTAAGAACTACAGTATGTAAAACTTTTGATCAGGGTCATTTGGGTAGTTTCTGTTGTCATTATGATTTAAAAAGATCAAACACAACAACAACAACAACAACAACAATAATAATAATAATACATGGCTTCATCCAACCACTAACTATGAGTGGAAGAAAAGTTTTTGTATTATCATTCATATCTTTGAAAAACGGCCCAAAAAAATCATAAATTCTGCATTAGTATGCAAACTTATAGACAAAACTGTAGCTGGCCCTATCAAATGTATTTTTTTCCCTATCTTATACTGCTGCGTAAACTCACCTAAGAATAGAATATTTAAAAAACGTGAACAAAACCAAAAACCATGACCAAAAAAGAATAAATTTAAAAAAATAGCATACCAACTGGCTGACTAACTGAACCGTATGTAGGGATTGACAAAGTATATCTTAGGAAGGAAGTGGAAGCCCATTACAGCCAAAGCAAAGCTCTGGGAGGCACTGTGTGAAAAGAAAAAAGTGCTGACATAATTTCATTCAGTCCAGACTGTCATTTCAACTTGTGCTTGAAGGGGTGGTTCAAGGCTGTTAACTTGGTGACCTCAGAAAAGTATGCAAACTACTTTGGTGAGTCTGCACTCAGTGGGGTCAAGCCTCCTCCTGCCTTTACCTTGAAAAAGTTCCACATTGGATTTTCAGTAAACGGCTTTTCAGTCTAGACTTGAATGGACCATATTCAAATGAATGAGATGCCAGGATGAGTTTTAATGGTCATAGATGGCTTTTCTGACACAAGATAGACTATGGTTGCATTTTTTTTTCTTCTTTTGGGCCCAGCTGGATGCCTAACATCCATCTGTTTGCTGCTTCATTGTAGTCTAATGCAGGGGATTCAAATGCTAAAGCACATTTTAAATTCACCATAACATACATTTTACTGAATCACCACATTACCTTGAAGTGCTTTTGTGTAGAACTCTGGCTTCCGTGTGTATTTTATAATGTGACAAAACTCAGACTGGTATTTGTGTGCTGGAGATGGCTACTTCAAAGGACTGCTTCCTGAAGTGAATGTGTAGGAAGCCAGCTGGGCTTATTTTGTAGATTATATATCATACAGACTATTAGACACCACAAAAGATGTACTACTCAGCAAATGAAAGCAGTTTCTGCTCTGGGGGCCCCAAGAAAGTGATGGAGCTTTGCTTGCTGAGAACAGTCACTGTTATGAGGATTACACAGATGAATGAACACTATGATGACCCAACAGCAACTATATCATGAGCTTCTCCTGTTGGGTGAGTGTCACAGTGTTAAAAGAAGAGGTTTGGATTATGTTTTGTTCTTCTTTGAACACAGCTTACAGCGTGTTAAGAAATCTGACTGATCGGTAAAAGAACACATTTGAAACTGTTCGCTGTTGTGTGGAAAGATAGATCATAGAACATTTTCTTCACTGTATATGTAGAAAACATGTAAACCTGTAGAACAGGTGTCACCAACTATAACTGCAGGAGCTCCAATAAGTCAGTCTCCTCCCCAGCTGAGGTCCATACTAGATGTGGGAATCTTTAGGCACCTCAGGATTCGATTATTATTCTAAAACAATTGTCAATGCATCTTGATGCATTCTGTTTTTCTATTAAGGATTTTCCCCTCCCACTGTGTGAAAACTCTGTACTTTTAAAGCAAAGTATTTGCAATGACCCATCAATTTACTTACAACATCTTTTAATAAAAGCCAGTTTTAGAAAGAAACTCAAACTTTAGAGTGATCACACTCCTCAGCCTCCCTGGGAAGGTCTATGCCAAGGTACTGGAGAGGAGAGTCCGGCCGTTGGTCGAACCTCAGATTCAGGAGGAGCAATGTGGTTTTCGTCCTGGCCGTGGCACATCGGACCAGCTCTTTACCCTCTCGAGAATTCTTGAGGGTTCGTGGGAGTTTGCCCAACCAGTTTACATGTGTTTTGTGGACTTGGAGAAGGCATTTGACCGCGTCCCTCATGGATTTTTGTGGGGGGTGCTTCGGGAGTATGGGGTATCGGGCTTGTTGTTACGAGCTATTCGGTCTCTGTACGACCGTTGTGAGAGTTTGGTTCGTATTGCCAACACTCGGTCGGAGTCATTCCCAGTGAGAGTTGGACTCCGCCAGGGCTGCCCTTTGTCACTGATCCTGTTCATAATTTTTATGGACAGGATTTCTAGGTGCAGCCAGGGAATGGAGGGTGTCATGCTTGGTGACCACAGGATCTCATCTCTGTTGTTTGCAGATGATGTTGTCCTGCTGGCTTCATCCAGCAATGACCTACAGCTATTGCTGGGACGGTTTGCCGCTGAATGTGAAGCGGCTGGGATGAGAATCAGCACCTCCAAGTCCGAGTCCATGGTCCTTAGCCGGAAAAAGGTGGATTGTCCTGTCCGGGTTGGGGACAGGCTCCTGCCCCAAGTGGAGGAGTTTAAGTATCTTGGGGTCTTGTTCACGAGTGAGGGGAAAATGGAGCGAGAGATCGACAGACGGATTGGAGCAGCATCTGCAGTGATGCGGATGTTGTACCGGTTTGTTGTGGTGAAGAGGGAGCTTAGTTCTAAGGCAAAGCTGTCGATTTACCAGTCAATCTACGTTCCTACTCTCACCTATGGTCACGAGCTTTGGGTAATGACCAAAAGAACGAGATTGCGGATACAAGCGGCTGAAATGAGCTTTCTCTGTAGGATTGCTGGACTCACCCTCAGAGATAGGGTGAGGAGCTCAGTCATCCGGGAGAGGCTCAGAGTAGAACCGCTGCTCCTCCACATTGAAAGGAGTCAGTTGAGGTGGTATGGGCATCTGATTAGGATGCCTCCTGGACGCCTCCCACTTGAGGTATTTCAGGCACGTCCCACTGGGAGGAGACCCCGGGGCAGACCCAGGACTCGGTGGAGAGACTATGTCTCCCAGCTGGTCTGGGAACGCCTTGGTATCCTCTCTGAAGAGCTGGAGCAGGTGGCTGGGGAGAGGGAAGTCTGGGCTTCTCTGCTTGAACTGCTGCCTCCGCGACCCAGACCTCCGGAAAAGCGGTAGAAGATGGATGAATGGATGGATGGGTCTTTTATTTTATTTGATCATTATTTATGATCAAATCACGAGGACAGGCGGGCGGGTGCCCGCGTGTTAAACACATGGAATGGAAATCTGGCAAGTCACATGGACAAATTTATCTCAAAATGTGATTTTACATACCTGCAAACTAGTCGCGTTTCGGTGAAAATTGCCAAATTGAATCGCAAATATGTCACTCACATGAATCTGAGTGTGTATCTGAAGAGATTTTTTTGGGGGGGGGTGGCAGTGTTACCAGACGTACAATGTGATTTCAATAATTTCAAAAATCCCATAATGTATGATAATTTGACCCCTTCATTACATGGCTAAGTTAATACATTAGCAAACACGGCCAGGATACAGATCCTGCGCAAAGTGCGTACACACGCTACACTTGTTTTTACGCATTGTCTCATGTGCGTGGGCTGCGTGGAAGGAGACAGAAGATTCATTGGTGATAGCAGAGAGGTGGCCTCACATGGAGGCTACTGATGGGATCCACAGTACACTGAAACATACTGAGTCAAACTAAAAAGATCTGCGAGAAATAGTGGTACACTAAATCAGTCAGTGCTGTACAGGAGCTCAAACTGTCTACCATGAGAGTCGGCTGAATGGAGCGGGCAGGGCTCGTTCACTGCTCAGGTGGAGCAACATTACCAGCAGTTTAAGAAATGAATGGGGGGGAAACAGACCTCAGTTTTACTGGGTGGCTCAAACCTGTTGTTGGCATTAGCACTAAAGCTTTCTGTTGCTGCTGCAATGTGCAAATGGTTGTGCAAAAATGTCACCGGATTGGGGTTCTCAATAAAACTGTGAAAAAGGTTTCTGCTTCAATTATCAGCAGAATTTTAATAGTAGTTTAGGGGGATTGATTGATGTTTATTCCTAATGTATAAACAGAGTACTTCTCAAAATATTTATGACGCAAGACCTTGATACATGGTGATTCAACAGAAGGACTATAGAAGATAAGTAAGTCTGACTGACATTCTTGGCTGTTCCGTGCAGGCCAGGGGCTTATCCTGTGCTCCACACAGGTAGAGGTGCTGGTCTACAAGAGGCACTTTTTTTTTTCCAACCAATCTGTTAGATTATTTAAAGATTAAACTGCATTATAGGCTGCAATATGAACGATCTGTGATAATGTGTTACTGAATCAGATGGTCCTGAGCCACGTCAGAATGAAAACTGGGTGTGTACGATAATTTTCCTGAAAATGTGAGAATTTTATGCCACATTTCCCATCTGTCAACACTGGGGGGGGGGGGGGGGGTGTTCCCAGAGGCAGGGCTTTCAGAAACAACATTGTCCAGTCACTGCAACTTTCCTGCAATGTTGGCCAGTTGTCGTCAACTTCCGCCAATTTCGCTAATCAAACTTGTCCCTGAGTAGCGCTCAAATGCTCAGTCTAGCCAATCAAATGCGTCGCTGCACCACACTCACTTCCATGATTACAGTGAGTATTCATAGATTTAAGATGACGTCACATCTATATGGGTGGCCATATTTGATGGGAAGCTGCAGGGAGAATTCTATTTCATTAAAGCTGAAAATTATGTAAAACTGATTCAAAACTGTTGTAACATTATTTCCATATTCTGTATTGAACGACCATAAAAATGATATTTAATTTGTAGGAAGTGCACAAAAACTGACCCGGAAAAAGATGATTTTGGCTAAGTTGAAAACTCGTGTTCAATGGGTCGGGAGTTACGGCTTCTGCAAAAACATAGGTATTTTCTAGAAAGTACGATTTCTAAGCTTTCCAATGATACCAGGCACTCATGGGGGTTTTCACCGGACTTGCTTCTAGCAAACAAAGAAAGAGTCATGATTTATGACTTCTCGTGCCTGCAGCTCGTAATGATGCAGTGCACATTTACCAGCACGGGTCACAAATATATTGCACTTCTGTGGAATAACTGGTTGTTCAAACACTGGTGGCAAGGAGAAAGTGTTTTTTATCGATTACCTGCAATTACTTTGAACCAAGCAAGGCGCGTCAACTTGGGAACTCTCAGAGAAATGGAGGAGAATTTGGCTTTCTCTGAATACCATTAGTAGAGCTGACGTGGCGCCTTTCTTGTATTCCAACTTGCGGGTGCTCTGACCATTTTGTAATAGGTTTGTAGAAACAATTGTCTAATGATATTGTTGAAGAGTCTGTGATGCTCTGTGGACATTTTCACAGATTCATAAACTCCCTGTTCTCATCAGCTGCCAGCAGTGCACACACACACACACACACACACACACACACACACACACACACACACACACACACACACACACACACACACACACACACACACACACACACACACAGAGCTAAACAAACATACCTGTTTGTCTAACGGGACCTATTGAGGATCTGAGCCAACTTAAGTGCCACACTTTTAAGCAAGATAGATAGATAGATAGATAGATAGATAGATAGATAGATAGATAGATAGATAGATAGATAGATGTACTTTATTGATCCCAAACTGGGAAATTAAAGTGTAACAGCAGCATGACAGTTGACAACCAAACAACAGAAACACACACATGACAGACAAAGGGATTACCCATGGAAAGTAAAAACTAACACGACTATAAAACCTATATACATCATAGCTTAATATATGATGACCCGTATAAACACATGAATCATCCCATTGCACAAAGGACTATCAGGAGCAGAGTGAAAATGTGATGTACCAGTTAGTCTGTAAGGTGCAGTGTGGCAGCATACCTATGACCAGAATACAACATCATTGTGAGTTATTGTACAGTGAAATTGCATGTGGCAGGAAAGATTTCCTGTACCTGGCCGTTCGACAACGAAGCTGTAGTAGTCTACTGGAGAAAGTGCTTTGCCGTCTATCTAGTGTGTGGTGGAGGGGGTGATCAGGATTGTCCATGATGGATCACAGTTTATTTAGTGTTCTCCTCTCCATCACTGTCTCAAAGGTCTCCGGTCTGAGACCAATTACAGAGCCAGCCCTCTTGATAATCTTGTCAAGTCTGTTGGTATCTCTGGCCATGATACTGCTACCCCAACAGACAGCAGCAAAGAAGATGGTGGTGGCGACAACAGTCTTTTTTTTTTTTTTTTTGTTACTTATTTGTACCCGTAGGTAGATTTGGTTTGCACTCTGGTGACAAGCCACCGGCTGCCGGTCGCTGCGTGCGCGAGCGCCCTAAACCTACATGTTTTTGGTATGCGGGAGGAAACCGGAGAAATCCCGGAGTAAACCCGCGCAACACGGGGAGAACATGCAAACTCCACACAGCTCACTGTTGGACGGGGGCTGGGATCGAACCCATGATCTCACGATCCCCGCGATCCCCCAGCCGAGGGTAAACTGTGCTGCCACAGTGCTAAACCACTGCGCCACCGTGCAGCCGTGCAGCCGTGCAGCAGCCTAGTAGAAAAGCTCCAGCATACTGCTGCACACGTTGAAGGATCTCAGCTTTCTCAGGAAGTAGAGTCTGCTCATCCCCTTCTTGTGCACAGTATCGGTGTTGGATCTCCAGTCCAACTCACTGCTGATCCTGACATCCAGATATTTGTAGTCCTCAACCACTCCCACATCCTCCCCCTAATCTGCAGTGGCTGAGAAGGAGCCTTCCTCTTCCTGAAGTCAATCACCATCTCTCTTGTCTTGCTGACATTCAACCTCAGGTGATTCTGCTCCGTCCACGCCACAAATCTGTCTACCAGTGCCCTGTACTCCCTCTCCTCTCCTCTCCTCCTCTTATACACCCCACAACAGCTGAGTCATCAGAGAATTTTTGCAGTGGCATGACTCAGTGTTGTACTGAAAGTCAGTGGTGTATAACGTAAAAAGAAAAGGAGAGAGCACAGTTCCCTGTGGAGCTCCCGTATCACTAGCCACCACTCCAGACAAGACACTGCCCAGCCAGACAAACTGTGGACTGCCTGTCAGGTAGTCAGTAATCCAGGAGATCACAGAGCTGTCAGCCCCCATCAACCGCAGCTTCTCACCCAGCAGCAGTGGCGGGATGGTGTTAAAGGCACTGGAGAAATCAAAAAAAGTGATTCTCACAGTATCTCCTCCACCATCCAGGTGCAGATGGGCTCGTTGCAGCAGGTAGATGACAGCATCTTCAACTCCTAAATGGGGCTGATATGCAAACTGCAGAGGGTCCAGCCACGTCTTCACCTACGGCCTCAGGTGGGCTAAGACCAGTCTCTCCAGGACCTTCATCACATGAGATGTGAGGGCAACTGGTCGGTAGTCATTTAAATCCGATGGAGATGACTTCTTGGGGACAGGAACAAGGCAGGATGTCTTCCACAGCACCGGTACTCTCTCCAGACTCAGACTCAGGTTGTACAGGTGTTTCAGTACTGGAGCTAGTTGGTTGGCACAGGTCCTCAAGGTCCTTCTGGAGATGTCATCAGGGCCCGAAGCCTTCCACTGACGGAGTCTCTCCAGCTGTTTCTCCACCTGATCTGTAGTCACCGTGACGTGAGGGAGGGTCCTCGTGCCCCCTGAGGAGGAGGGGGGGGGATGGAGAGCGGTTCTGTATGGGAGCGTGGATGGGGGGGGGGGGGTGCGTGGGGGTCTGGTTGTGTTGCTCGGGTGACAGACTGTGAGTTGAACCTATTAAAAAACAGATTCAGTTCCTCAGCTCTCTCCTGGCTCCCAGATGGCTGCCCGACTCTCCCCTTGCACCAAGTTATTTGTTTCTTTCCCTCCCACACATCTTTAGTGTAAATTTGCCTGAGTTTCTCTTCCAACTTCCTCCTATAATTGTCCTTGCACCTCTTCAACATCTCTCTCAGCTCATGCTGCACTCCCCTCAGCTTCTCCTTGTTTCCAGCCCTAAAAGCTCTCTTCTTTTTGTTCAGAAGTGTTTTCAGGTCACTGGTGACCCATGGTCTGTTGTTGGAGAAGCAGTGTACAGTCTGAGCTGGCACGGTCATGTTTTCACAGAATCTAATGTATTCTGTGATGCAGTCGGTCATATTGTCCATGTCCACCCCATGTGGTTCACAGAGTACGCTCCAGTCTGTCGTCTTGAAGCAGTCCTGCAGTGCATCAGCAGCCTCCTGTGTCCACCTCCTCACAGTCTGTGTATAAGCAGGCTGCCTTTGCACAAGGGGGACATACTTGGGTGTTAACATGACCATGCGGTGATCTGATTTGCCAATGGGGGGGTAGAGCTGTGGCACTATATGCATCTCTGACATTGGCATACAGTAAATCCAGTGTTTTGTTCTCTCTGGTGGGACAGTCAACAAACTGGTGAAAGTTTGGTAATGTTTTTCCCACTGAGACATGGTTAAAATCACCTGTGATGGCCATGAATGCATCCAGGTGCTTCTCCAGTAATGTGGCCGCAGTGGAGCTGATGACGTCATAGGCCATCGCTGCGTCAGCTGACGGAGGGACGTAGACGATAACAATTAAAGCACACTTCATTTCTCGCGGCATATAATAAGGTCTCATACTAACAGCCAGCAGTTCAATGTCCGGGTTGCAGCACTTTTCCTTCACATAAATGTGTCTGGGGTGACACCATTGTTCATTAACCTCTTGCACCCCAGTGTACCGCGGGCGGGCACGTCTCTGCGTCCTAGAGCGCACTGAAAAAAAAAAAAAAAAGCTGCATTTCTGTTCTTCCACTACAGACACAGCCGCAAACAGAAAGCCAAAGGAGTGCTTTGATTGGTTTAGATGTGCTTGACCTCTCATTCGACTAATAAGAGCCTTGAATTGGGTTTCTGAAACCTTGAAGAACCAATGACTGAAAACCTAGCAAGAAGGATCCGCCTACCAACAGCTGCGAATACAGCCAGCCAATTGAAGCACAGACGTTTGAAAGCTGTTTTGTGTAAGGCTGGGTGACACACAGGCGTTCGGCAGTCTTTTTTTCTCACTACTGTTTTTATTTGTTTTGAAAAATTGCTCGCCAAA
This sequence comes from Pholidichthys leucotaenia, assembly GCA_020510985.1. NCBI lineage: Eukaryota > Metazoa > Chordata > Actinopteri > Cichliformes > Pholidichthyidae > Pholidichthys > Pholidichthys leucotaenia. The sequence goes on along the minus strand of CM035840.1, from coordinate 264,189,612 downwards.
ACCGCAATCATGGAAGCGCAAAACCGCAATAATGGAATTATGGTTTGACCGGGTCGCGTGACCAGAACCACGAGTCCGTAACAAGCGGACCAGCTTCATGTTCGTCTGACAATGAGGAAGAGAAGTTCGGCAGCTACGCTGCTGTTGTGGACAGGTAAATGTTATAAGCTAAATTATCTTTATCCCTGAAAATTGTAATCCAAATGACTTTTGACCGATCGGTAAATTACAACTGTGTGTTATCGCAACATGTTATCCGTCATGTTGCGAACGCCCCCCCCCCCCCGCTACTCTTCTGTAGCGGATTGCTAACCGTAACCCTATTGCAGATATTTTAGTCCAACTGTGCGTAGTAGACCGCGGTGCACCGTCACCGCTTTCCATCATGTAGCGATGGGCGATGTCCGTCCTCTGTAGCGGGGGTGGGGGGGTGAGAGTTGTTATCTTCTACATTACAGATATTCTAGTATAATTTTTAGTGCACTGTAGGTTATTTTTTCTTGTAAAAAAAAAGCCACACATTTTTTACATGGCATGCTTCTTTGTGTGTGGGGGCTTGTTTGTTCATTCATTCATTCATGAATGAATAAACAAACCCCCCCCCCACACACACACACACAGCCCTTCACCTTTCATTAGAGCCCAAGATGAAGCTTCTATATTGAATCATTCAAAAGTTACGGACGTTTTTCCAAACTGTGCCATTTGGCACAATTTGGCACAGTTCAAAAACGCCTGGGAACAACCTAAGAAAAAAGTTGTGTAATATATTCATTTTTTGTGGTATTGTTACAAAATTTTGACCTCAGCTGGGTAACACTTGGTTCTACATTTCTGTTGCATTTTCCAGCCAGTATCTGAAGCTGTGTGTTATTTGCAAGCATTTGTATCCAAAAAAAACACCCAGGTGAAATTTATTTTCTTCAAGTTTAGTATGTTTAGATGACTGTTACTCAGTGGCAGGAGCACTTAGAGAGATTATGACTGTTTTGCCAAAAAAATTCAAAGTGTTTTCTTTTAAATGAGACCAACCCCATGAAGATGCTGCAAAGGGTTGAAGGACAGCTTTTGATTTACTTTGGGTACGTTATTTTTTGGCGTTTTTAGGGAAATTGACCAGAGTGCAAGGGGTTATCAAGAAGTGCCACTCCTCCTCCTCTCTTTTTCCTGCTGCTTTTCACGTCTCTGTCCCCCCGTATAGTCTTGAAGCCAGGTATCGCTATGTTTACATCCGGAATCTGTGAGTGTAACCACGTCTCTGTAAAACACATGAAACTACACTCACAATACTCCTTTTGCATCACAACCAGCGCTGTAAGCTCATCTGTTTTATTTCCCAGCGATTGCATGTTCCTGGTGATGACCATCGGTACAGCCGGCTTATGCTTCCTCCTCCTCCTCCTCACCTTCGCTCCAGCCCTTCGCCCGTGGTGTCTCCTCTTCAGCTCATCCGGGATGAGGGGCTTCACTGCCGGCCGCAGCGCTCCAGGCTCCGGCCTCCTCAGCACAGTCAGCTGTTCGCGTGTGTAAACAATGCATCCACCCCCACCTCTGTTGATCTCCATTACCCGAGGAAGAGAAAAAGAAAAGAAAACTAGAAAAAGACCGGCTAAAATAGAGAAAAAAGTTGGTCCAGTCTTAGTCCGAGTATTCCTACAGAGCCCTGGTTAATAAGAGACACACTATATAGAGGTATAAACAGATAGAAACACAAAGACACAAGAGACACGAGAGAGCTAGCTACAGGATGATATGAAGATCCAAATTACTATTTAGCCCTCCTTGCCAAGTTCTTACCTTTGAAGCTGTGTCCACATGGACGAGACAGAGCATGTGTCATGCTCAACTACAAAGATGCTTCTAATCATTCCAGCTGATTAGCTCTCCATATGGACCACATGGATCCTGCTTACCTCCTGTTTCCTTTCCGATGAAAGAAGTCTCCAAACAGGAGAAAAACAACCAACTTTATCCTTGAAGCTGCTGGCAGGAAACCAGCAAAAACGGCACACTTCATGCTGGAACAAGCTAGCTGCTAACAAGCAAGCTAGCTGCTAAAACTAACCTTAGATTGTAAGGCTTTTCGAGAACGACGCTGAGATCCAGACTTCAACAACATTTAAGAGTTTCACTTGCTTGGGAAGTCTTAATTCTTCTGAACAACTCAAGAAAATGACGTAGCAGTAACCCAGGGTTTGCTGTTCTGATGCCAAAATGTCAGAACATCGGCTAATCAGCCTGTGGCTTCAGCAGGAGGATTACAAATAGCTGGGAGTCTACAAATTAACTGCTTATTTTTATCAATAAGGGATAACAATTAGACACTAAGACAACAATGTCTTAACTTCATCTGAAAGCACCTGGACAGGTTAGTGTGCTGAATGAAGCCAACCTTTAGCTAAGGCTAAATCAAATTAGATCACATATTAAAAAAAAAAAAAAAAAAAAAAAAACTGAGCAAAAACAGAGAGAAACAAACAGGAGAAATTAAGTTGAGGGCTCTGTGTATAATTTATGGGCTGATGTGGATAAACATGCATGATAAATGTTATGAAGATGACTATATTTAGCTTTCTACATGTCTGGATAGGTCATGCTAGCCCACATCTCTGTATCTATTGGCCAGTTTTGCTTTGGAATGAGATCGGGACCCTGCTTCTCAAGCTAATTTGTCGACATACCGCTGTCTGTCATTATCAAGAGTTTGATCATAAATTTTGGACGTTTTCACATTTTTTCACTCCGTTATGCTCTACAGTTATTACAATTATCCCCCTCAACTTTTCCGCCAATCTTCTATCACCCCACTGGAAGTCACGTGATCGAAAACTATTAATTAATGGATCACATCAGCAAAAAACAGAGTGTGCAATTTAAAAAAAAAAAATAAACACCCATGAAGTTTTCCCACACCATCCCTTCTGCTGTCTCCCCTGGCATGCTGGTGGACGTCTCCCCTGTGTCCTTCCTGACTGCGTGTACAAAGTGCCAGGTTTGTGTTGAAAAACGTCCACCTGACTGAAAGCACCCCGTCACAGGAGCACGCATGAGGAAAGATGCCTTTAAACCACAAACAAACAAGCAAATCTAAAACTACAGCCAGTGTTTGAACATTTTATACATCTTTTGAGGTAAAATCATTACTTCATCTTGTCAATGAGCTTTAAAGCTGTGAATCTCTGGTCTGGACATGGAGCAACAGAATAAATTATTACTTTTTCCTCTGTATCCGGAACCGAGTGGTTGGGGACTGCTGCAGTTAGGGAGTTTTCAAATGAAGGTGCTGCCAATAATTTCCATATCTATACTCTTTAACATGCATTCAATGCAATTTAGCTGCTGTAATGGATATTGTGTTAGTCTGTGTTTGCTGTTGCACAAAAGAGTTATCCTTTATAGCAGAAGTTTCTGCTTAATTTACAACTGTGTTGGAACTTTTATCGCAACTTTTTAAAAAAAGCTCCTGCGAATTCAGACTTTTTGGGCCACAACAATCATAAAAAACATCCCATGCTTCCAGACCCCCCCTACAGGGTTTTAGTTTGTCACCTTTTTCACCCCTTCTGAGATTGCAGGTATGTTTTGCATAAGAAGAGTCATTTTTCATGACCATTCTTTCAGATGACCACAGTTTTCTCCAGGCAGGCCAATATCATTTAACTTGCTTTCACACATTATATTATTAAGTTCATGTTTTAGCTGATTTTAGCTCTGTATTACTTTTTTAGCAAAAATTTTAAAATTAATTCTTTTCCCAATTTCAAACAAAGCATCCATCTTCTACCGCTTAAGTCCAACTGTACACAATATTTTCAGTATAGAAAAACTCTAAACCTCCAAAAGGGAACAAAAAATATAACTCATTATACAGAATTCTTCAATTTTTTTTTTTTTTTTTCTGTTACAGTATGGATTGAGCTATAACTCTGTGGTCACAAGGAAAAGGGAGGTGGAACTTTTCACAATGGAGTTTTCACGTGATATCGGAGGCTACGAAAAGGACCTCCATAACCAGCAACCTCACCCCTGCATCCCAGCATGGACTACTATTGGCAGAATGGGAGGCAGAAGTGCCACGGTAAATACATTCAGTTTGACAACAGTGTTTCATTTCGTGAGTACAGACCTGGAATGAAGTGTGTCTGTCCCGGGTGTCGGCCTTGTGTGTGTGTGTATGGCGCCCACAGCTAACCGTGATTTTGTGATCCCAATCTGACCAGTGATGACATGTTTAGTCGCTCGTCATCCTTGAACCGCTGGCTGTCTGTGTGGTGTCCTAAAAATGACGTGGGCTACATTGACAATTGGAGCTCTTTTTGGGGAAAACCTGGTCTTATGAGACGAGACAGCATTCATCCCACTTTGGATGGTGCTTCTCATTTATCTAACAATCTGGCATCTTTTTTATCCAAATTTCCAAAACCATGACTACTCAGAGTTGGGACCAGGAAGCAGAGTCGCAGTCTTACACGCCTCTCTGCAGCTCCTCTTCATCTGCCACCCCTCAGCTTAGCCCCTGTCTTCCCCATCAGAGAATCGTTGTCTGCTCCCTCCAAAGTAAATAAAAATATAATGTATAAGCATCCCAAAGTGATAAAGCAAAATATTGGTAAAACTCAAATTAAACATAAAGCCTCTAAATTGAATGATTTGGCCTCTGTTCCTCCTCATAATTTAAAAATTAAATGTGGTTTATTAAATATTAGGTCTCTAACTCCCAAGTCTCTGTTAGTCCATGATCTGTTAATTGATCATCAGATTGATTTAATTTCCCTTACAGAGACTTGGTTAGGACAAGAGGATTATGTTGGTTTAAATGAATCAACTCCCTCTGGTTATTTAAACTGTCAAAATCCCAGAAGTTCTGGTCGTGGAGGAGGAGTAGCAGCAATTTACCATTCCAAATTACTAGTTAATGTAAAGCAAAAAACATGTTATAATTCCTTTGAGGGCCTGGTCCTCAGTATTGGGCACTTTAGCAATTCCAGGTTAAACCCAATTTTATTTGCCATAGTTTATCGTCCCCCATCAACCTATTCAGAATTTTTATCCGAATTTCCTGATTTCTTAGCTGATTTAGTGCTGAAATCTGATAGAATAATTATAGTAGGGGACTTTAATATACATGTGGATGTAGATAGTGACTGCCTTAATGTGGCTTTTAATTCAATATTAGACTCGATTGGGTTTTCTCAGAAAGTAGGAAATTCTACTCATTACCTCCACCATACATTGGACCTTGTTCTGACATATGGCATAGAAATAGAAAATCTGGTAGTGTCTCCTCATAACCCTGTACTGTCAGACCATTGTCTGTTAACCTTTGATTTTACTATTTCTGACTATTTGGCTCCTAAAGAAAAATATTATCACAGTAGATGCCTCTCAGATGATGCTGTTTCCAAATTTATGCAGATTGTTTCCTCTATGCCATGTGTCAACACAACGGAAATAAGCTATAGACAGCTTGCTCCTTCTGTAATTGATAACATGGTGGATAGTGTTTCAGCTTCTCTACATCAGGCTCTAGACTTGGTGGCCCCCTTAAAAAAGAAAAAGTCTAATCAGAGATTTTTAACTCCTTGGTTCAACACAGAAACTCGTAGCTTAAAACAGAAGACTCGTCAATTAGAAAGAAAATGGTGCTCTACTAATTTAGATGAAATCTATTTAGCTTGGAGAAATCATCTTTTAATTTATAAAAAATCTCTTAGAAAAGCTAGAACGAGTTATTACTCTGCATTAATAGAAGAGAACAAGAATAATCCCAGGTTTCTTTTCAGTACTGTAGCCAGGTTGACAAAGAGTCAGGACTCTGTCAATCCTAGCATCCCCTTAGAGCTTACTAGTCAGGACTTTATGAACTTTTTCAATAATAAAATTTCATCCATCAGAGATAAAATCAATCAGATTCTTCTCACAGTTAACTTAAATACTGTAACTACTACAACTCCTTCTATTGATGTCTGTCTTGATGAGTTTACTCCAATCGACCTTTGTGAGTTAGACAAAATAGTTTCCTCATCCAAACCTTCAACTTGTCTTTTAGACCCTATTCCTACCAGGTTATTTAAAGAAGTCTTCCCACTTATTGGTAGCTTTATTCTTCATATAATCAATTCTTCATTAACTTTAGGCCATGTACCGCAGGCTTTTAAAACGGCTGTAATTAAACCCTTACTCAAAAAGCCAACGCTAGATCCAGGAGCTTTAGCTAACTATAGACCAATCTCTAATCTCCCTTTCATTTCAAAAATCTTAGAAAGAGTTGTTGCTATGCAATTATTTGACCACCTGCAGGGAAATGGTTTATTTGAGGAGTTTCAATCTGGGTTTAGAATCCATCATAGCACTGAAACAGCCTTAGCGAAGGTCACTAACGACCTCCTCATTGCATCTGATAATGGACTAGTTTCTGTACTTGTCCTTTTAGATCTTAGTGCAGCTTTTGATACTATTGATCATAATATTCTACTTGATAGATTAGAACACTATGTTGGACTTAATGGAACTTCGTTGCATTGGTTTAGATCTTATTTATCTGATAGGTTCCAGTTTGTTCATGTAAATGATGAGTTTTCTCTCAGCTCAAAGCTTAGTCATGGAGTTCCACAGGGATCTGTGCTTGGCCCTACTCTTTTTAGTTTATATATGCTTCCGTTAGGCAACATTATTAGAAAGCACTGTATACATTTTCACTGTTATGCAGATGACACACAATTATACCTGTCAATGAAGCCAGATGATACTAATCAATTAGCCAAGTTAGAAGCCTGTCTTAAGGAAATCAAAGTTTGGATGACTTGTAATTTCCTGCTATTAAATTCAGATAAGACTGAAGTCATTCTTGTTGGTCCAAAAAACCTTAGAAATTCCTTTCCAAATCAAACTTTCAGTTTGGATGCAGTTACTCTTTCTCTTAATAGCTCTGTGAGGAACCTTGGAGTTATTTTTGATCAGGATTTGTCCTTCAATTCACATATTAAATTTGTTTCTAAGACTGCCTTCTATCATTTGCGTAATATTGCCAAGATTAGGAGCATCTTGTCTCAGAGTGATGCTGAGAAGCTGATCCACGCTTTTGTTAGCTCGAGATTAGATTATTGTAATTCTTTATTATCAGGTTGTCCTAAAACATCTTTAAAAAGTCTTCAGCTGATCCAAAATGCTGCAGCAAGAGTTTTAACAGGTACTAGAAAGAGAGATCATATCTCTCCGGTTCTGGCCTCCCTTCATTGGCTTCCCATAGAGTTTAGAATTAAGTTTAAAATCCTTCTTCTTACTTACAAAGCTCTAAACAATCAGGCTCCTTTTTATTTAAAAGATCTGATACTACCGTATCATCCTAACAGAGCACTACGCTCCCAAAATGCAGGTTTACTTGTAATACCTAGAATCTCCAAAAGTACAATGGGAGGCAGAGCCTTCAGTTATCAAGCTCCTCTCCTGTGGAATCAGCTGCCAATCTGGATTCGGGAGTCAGACTCGATCTCTGTTTTTAAGAATAGGGCTAAAACCTACCTTTTTGATATAGCCTACAATTAGGGAGGGATCATGTGTTTCTGAACCCTCCCTTAGTTATGCTGCTAATAGGTTTAGTCAGCCGGGGGACCTCCAGTAATGCACTGGGCCTCACTCCTTTCCTCACGCTCTATGAAATATTTTTTTTTTTTTGCTGGTCATTAACATTTGTTTGTTCTCTCCCATAGATTGAGTCCCCATCGTGCTGTTTGCTCTCTACATGTCTGTTCTTTTCTTCTTCTCTATCCCCTCACCCCCCAGCCAGTCGCAGCAGATGACTGCCCCTCCCTGAGCCTGGTTCTGCTGGAGGTTTCTTCCTGTTAAAAGGGAGTTTTTCCTCTCCACCGTCGCCAAGTGCTTGCTCACAGGGGATCGCCTGATTGCTGGGGTCTTTCTGCAACTGTGGGGGTCCTCCCTACAGTTGATAGTGCTATGAGATGACTGTTGTTGTGAAATGGCGCTATATAAATAAAGTTGAATTGAATTGAATTGAATTGAATAAGCTGGGTTCATGCTGCACCAATGTTGTCTGCATCTGTTCGACTGCGAGACTTATGTGATGAAAATTGCATCATTGTCTCCAGTCCATTAGGCTCCGTGAACCCCCTCCGCGCCTGACCGCGTGCAGCCAAAATTTTGTGACTGTGTTGCCTTGGTGTGTTGACTGTGCATGCGCAAGACTGAATCTCCCAATTAAAAGGTGGCACTACCGACACACCCTAGAAAGGCAAAGAAGACGAAGAGGAAGATGACACTAAACCAAGCCCTAACCCCAGAATGTTGAAGCCTTCCAGGAAATGACAAAAGTTGCTGTACCACCTAGTGCCAGTGCCGCTCCAAAACGTTAGCTCTAGCATTACCATAACAATAATGTTGGCCCCAAAAGGGCATATTTAAAGGCGTCGGCCGGACGAAAATTCAATATCGCTAAATCATATCTTAAATTTTTATGTGAGACGAGCTAATTTGAACCGCACATGTTTTGGTGTCAACAAATGTCGCATAAGGTGACAATGCGCTCTTGAAGTATGCTGTTCTTGAGAGCTGTCTGACTCAGCCAAGTGATCAGCGGCTAAGATGGCCACTGACTGTGTGACGTCATGACATAATGCACGGCCCAGGAGACACACACGCAGGTTCAGGATAGATTTAACAGCTTTATTAGCAACAAGGAAGTGTATGGCTGCGTGTCTGTGGAATAAGAATGTATTGGTGGTGGCGTCTGCGTCAGGCACGGGGGCAGGAGGCCGTACAGCCGGACAACCCTGTGGGAGAGAGCAGAGGGAGAAGGGTAACGGGCACCACACCAATACAGGGAATGATGATGATAGCTGGCTTACTTGGTTATGACAGGTGGCTGGCGTCGACAAGGGCGGGGCCCGGAAGACAGCGACCTGCAGTACCTGTGGCAGCAGCGTAGAGCCAACGGCGAGATGAGGAAGTCCGCCGCCGGGGATGTCCACCTGTGCACAGGGGAAGGCTAGAGGAGAGAGGTAAGGGGAGCTTACCCAAGTTATCTTCACTAGTCGGTTTGAGATCCGTAGTAGCAAAGGGGCCGAAGTTGAGAGACGGCTTCAGGCCGAAGCCCAGGGCAGAGTGGATTAAATACCTCGCCGCTGACGAGGAGCAGGTGTGCGCGCGGCTGGCGCCGCTGATGAGCGGCGAGTCATAACAGTACTCCCCCCTCTAGCAGCGCCTCCTGGCGATGGTTTTTCCGGGTGCGCTCGATGAAACTCAGAAATGAGTGACCGGTCCAACACCAGCGAGGAAAGGACCCACTGTCTCCACTCGGGTCCATAGCCCTCCCAATCCACCAGGTACTGCAATCCGCGACCCTGGCGTCGGGTGTCCAAGATGTCAGCGATGGTCCAGGCCGGATGGCCACCAATCATCCGGGGAGCGGGGTGCACCGCAGGTGGAGGGCAGAGGGGGTCAGAGACCACCGGTTTAATTTTGGAGACGTGGAAGGTGGGATGGATGCGGAGGGAGGAGGGAATAGCCACACGCACAGCCACCGGGTTGATGATCCTGGTTATGGGATAAGGGCCGATGAACCGTTGGGCCAGCTTTCGCCTCTCACCCTTTAGGTTTACGTCCTGTGTGGATACCCAAACTTGCTGTCCCACCTGGTAGGCAGGTGCAGGTCTCCTATGTCAGTCCGCCGTAGACTTATTGCGCTCCGCCGTGCGTAAAAGCGCATTATGCGCCGTGGACCAAAGGGAACGGCACTGCCTCAGATGTGCCTGGACAGAGGGGACAGCCAACTCGCCCTCCTGCGCGGGGAACAGGGGTGGATCATAGCCCAAGGATGCTTTAAAGGGCGACATCCCGATGGCCGTAGAGCGAGAGGTGTTGTGGGCGTACTCCACCCAGGCGAGGTGAGAACTCCAGGACGTGGGTTTGGATGAAGTTACGCAGCGGAGCGTAGCCTCCAGCTCCTGGTTAGTCCGCTCACACTGCCCGTTAGACTGGGGGTGGTGGCCGGAGGAGAGGCTTACCTTGGCTCCCAGGGCGTTGCAAAATGACCTCCAGACGTCCGAAGAAAACTGGGGGCCGCGGTCGGAGACCACGTCGACCGGGATTCCATGCAATCTGACCACGTGCTGGATGAGGAGGTCCGCCGTCTCCGAGGCTGAGGGAAGTCCACGTAGGGGCACGAAGTGGGCGGCCTTGGAAAAACGGTCTACAATGGTCAGAACTGTGTCAAAGTTGTTGGAGACAGGGAGCCCGGTGACGAAGTCCAGAGCGATGTGCGACCAGGGCCTGCCAGGGACGGGCAGGGGCTGGAGCAGACCCGCAGGGGGAGCGTTACCTGACTTATTGGTAGCACAGACGGGGCAGGCCCGGGCATAACGGGCGGCATCCTTCCGCAGGCCTGGCCACCAAAAGGATTGCTGGAGAAGGTCAATCATCCGCGAAGCTCCAGGATGGCAGGTGAGCTTGGAGGTATGGAGCCAGTGTATAACGTCCCCCCGGACGGCAGATGGCACGAAGAGCCTCCCCTCCGGTCCGCCGCCAGGGTCCGGTTCCGACTCCTGCGCCCTCCGGATCTTGTCTTCTATGTCCCATGTAACAGCCCCCACGACGCACGACCTGGGCAAGATGGTGTGAGCAACGTCTTCTGCGGCCTCCGGGGCAAATTGCCTGGAGAGGGCGTCGGGCAGGCCGTTCTTGGAGCCAGGCCTATATGTGATGCTGAACTTAAACCTTGCAAAGAACAGGGACCAACGCGCCTGGCGGGCGTTCAGACGCTTGGCAGATCTCAGGTACTCCAGGTTCTTGTGGTCAGTGAGGACCACAAAAGGCAAGGCTGCCCCCTCCAGCCAGTGACGTCATTCTTGAAGGGCAAGCTTGATGGCAAGAAGCTCTCTGTCCCCCACGTCGTAGTTTCGTTCCGCTGGGGACAGGCGCCGAGAGAAGAAGGCGCAGGGTCGCTTGACTCCATTGGCTGGGGACCGCTGGACAACACCGCCCCCACCCCCGTGTCCGAAGCGTCCACCTCCACAATGCACTGCAGCGCGGGATCGACCTGGCTGAGGACCCGGGAGGAGGAAAACTCCGTCTTCAGCGCCTGGAAGGCCGAAGCAGCCTCTTCAGTCCACCGGAACGGGGTCTTAGGAGAGGTGAGGCAGGTCAGGGGCCCGACGATGACTCCAAAGTTCGGGACAAAGCGGCGGTAGAAATTGGCGAACCCAATGAATTGCTGGACCTGTTTCCGAGAAGTTGGTGTGGGCCAATCCACCACCGCTTTGATCTTCGCTGGGTCTGGAAGCACCTGGTCATGGGAGATGACGAACCCCAGGAAGGAAGTTGTCTTGGCGTAGAATTCACATTTTTCCGCCTTGACGTACAGACGGTTCTCCAGCAGTCTCTGCAGGACCCGCCTCACGTGGACCCGGTGTTCATCCCTGGACCTGGAGAAGATGAGAATGTCGTCCAGGTAGACGAATACAAACAGGCGGATGACGTCCCGGAGGACGTCATTGATGAGGTGCTGAAAGACGGCTGGAGCGTTGGTCAACCCAAACGGCATCACGAGATATTCAAAATGACCGTTTGGGGTACGGAAGGCGGTTTTCCACTCATCTCCCTCCCGGATCCGGACGAGGTGGTAAGCGCTGCGGAGATCCAGCTTAGTAAACCAGGTCGCCCCCTGGAGGGAGTGGAAGGCTGTGTCCATAAGGGGCAGGGTGTACCGGTCCTTCTCCGTGATATCGTTGAGAGCTCGATAGTCGATACAAGGACGAAGAGATCTGTCCTTCTTTCCAACGAAGAAGAACCCTGCACCTACTGGAGAGGAGGACGGTCGGATGATCCCAGGGTTGTTGGTTGTTAACTGTTCATTGCCTCCTTCTCCGGCGCTGACAGACTGTAGAGGCGTCCTGAGGGTAAGGGCGCCCCCTGGCGGATGTTAATGGCGCAGTCGTAGGGCCGGTGAGGAGGCAGAGACATCGCCTTGGACTTACTGAAAACGGCACCAAGGTCGTGGAACTCTGAGGGCACTAGGGTGAGATCCGGGGGTGCGGTGTCCTGAGCTGTGGGAGGCGAGGACGGGGCGCAGGCCACGGATTGGAGGCAGGTACCCATGCAGAAAGTGCTCCACGCTGAAACCTTCCCAGTCTTCCAGTCCAAGGCGGGGTTGTGGAGGCGGAGCCAGGGATAACCAAGGATGACAGGTGTTGTTGAGGTGGGAAGGACGTAAAAGGAGATATCCTCCCGATGGTTTCCAGAGATGATCACCGGGACAGGGGATGTTTGGTGAGTTACCTTTCCCAGGGAAACTCGGGAGAGATTAACCAGGGCGAAAGGAGTATCGAGGGGGTGACAGTGGATGCCCAGTCGGGTTGCCAGGCTTTGTGAAATAAAGCTACCCTCCGCGCCTGAATCCACCAGTGCATGTGTGAGGTGCCCAGTGAGGTTGTGACAGAAGCGGATGGGCAGCGTCAAATGTGTGAGGGGACTTAACCGATTAGCGTCTGCGAGGCCCCCTACAGTGACTCGGGGACCACCTCGTTTGGCTTCTCCGGACAATTCTCCACCGTGTGCTGGCTACCTCCGCAATACATGCAGAGGCCCAGGTCACGACGGCGCTGTTTCTCCACCAGGGGGAGCTTTGTCTGGCCCGTCACCATTGGTTCCGACTCCTCGGAGACCTCCGGCGGCGGCAACGCCAGGTGGCGAACTTGGGGCAGACGTGCAGAGGCGCCCTGCGAGCGAGAAGGCTGCTTCCGCTCGGAGGCGCGCTCGCGCAGCCTGTTATCCAAACTGATGGTGAGAGAAATCAGCTCCGCCAGCATCTCCGGGGTATCCCGTCCAGCCAGCTCATCCCTCAGACCAGAATTTAGGCTGCGGAGGAAGATGCCGCAGAGCGCTCGCTCTTCCCAGCCAACTTCCTCCGCGGTAACCCGGAAGTTGATCGCGTAGTCGGCTGCCGATCGGCTCCCCTGTTGGAGTCCGAGAAGGCGGTCGACCTGGACACTGTCCAGACGCGAATGATCGAACACTTCCAGAAATTGTCGCACAAACTGGCCATAGGTGAGGGTGGCGTAGCTGGGCTTCACCATAATGGCGTAAGCCCAGGTAAGCGCACGATCCTCAAGGAGATTACCTATATAGCCAATTCTGCTATGGTCTGAGGGAAAATCTCCGGGAACGCGAAGAAACACAGACTCACACTGCATAATAAAACCCCGAGCTCCACCCAGCTTACCGCTAAAGCGAGCAGGAGTGGGGATTGGTGTGAGCCGTGTTGGCGCACCCGGAGCGGGCTGGACGGCCACCGGAGCCGCAGGAGCTGCGCCACCCAGACGAGCCGAGGGGAACGGCTGCTGGGGGTCCAAGCGGTCTAATCGGTTAGTAATGATCATTAATTGATTTAATATCACCTGTTGCTGATGAGCTATTAAATCCACCCGAGCCTCGAGGGTGGAAAGACGGCGTGCGAGCCCGCTGTCTGCCGAGCCGCTCTGCTGAATCCGTACTGACATAACGCACGGCCCAGGAGACACACACGCAGGCTCAGGATAGATTTAACAGCTTTATTAGCAACAAGGAAGTGTATGGCTACGTGTCTGTGGAATAAGAATGTATTGGTGGTGGCGTCTGCGTCAGGCATGGGGGCAGGAGGCCGTACAGCCGGACAACCCCGTGGGAGAGAGCAGAGGGAGAAGGGTAACGGGCACCACACCTATACAGGGAATGATGATGATAGCTGGCTTACTTGGTTATGACAGGTGGCTGGCGTCGACAAGGGCGGGGCCCGGAAGACAGCGACCTGCAGTACCTGTGGCAGCAGCGTAGAGCCAACGGCGAGATGAGGAAGTCCGCCGCCGGGGATGTCCACCTGTGCACAGGGGAAGGCTAGAGGAGAGAGGTAAGGGGAGCTTACCCAAGTTATCTTCACTAGTCGGTTTGAGATCCGTAGTAGCAAAGGGGCCGAAGTTGAGAGACGGCTTCAGGCCGAAGCCCAGGGCAGAGTGGATTAAATACCTCGCCGCTGATGAGGAGCAGATGTGCGTGCGGCTGGCGCCGCTGATGAGCGGCAAGTCATAACACATCATTTCAAGAAGAGACACGCACACGCTCGGCGGACATTGCTTGTTGTTTACGTTTTAAAATCGGCGATTACGGATATTTCTCGGAGTACTTGTGGATTACAAATAGATTATTTATTAAGATTAGGATTTCAGTAATCAAATTAATTATGGTTTGGCGTTGTGTTGTCTACGGGTGCGACGGTATACCAGAGGAGCATGCGGTGAGTGTTTTTGAATTTCCCGTCCCTGGGAAAATCAGAACGGCATGGGTGAAATTCGTTCAGAAAACGCGAAAAAATTGGAATGATGTCGGTAAATCACCCAACATGTGCAGTAGACATTTCGTTGACAGCGATTTCGAGAATAAGATGCAATTTGTGTCACGACTCGCTGCTCATCAGCGGCTTCAGCTGCGCGCACACCTGCGCCTCGTCAGCAGCGGGCTATTTAGCCCACCTGCAGGACGCTGTCTCCCGGGCTCATCACCTGCCGACGCCAGCCGCCTGTCCTTGCAAGTAAGCAACATTATCACTGATTATCCCTGTCTCGGTGTGGTGCCCGTTACCCTTGTCCTCTGTTTTTTTCCGGCTGAACGGCGCGCTGCTCTGCTGCCTGCGCATCAACCCAAGTACAAAGATGCGAGCACTACATACGATCCCGCAGCTCCTGAGAGACTGCAACCTAACACAAAAAACAGTTTCACACAATGAAACAACAGTGCATATATTATATATATATATATATATATATATATATATATATATATATATATAAAAATTATTATCCCATTGATTTTCATCATTTTTGGTGACATATCTCACACCTACAATTTATTTATTTCAGGCACAAAGGGCTGTGAAAAAGTTGTTGATATGATCAACAAAAGACGGGTCCTCAGGGATGTGCGAAAGCTGCGTCCAGGGCAGCAAACTTCAAATGTGGAGGCTTTCCACTGTCTGATTATTCATTTTGCACCAAAGAGTGTACACTTCTCATTCCTTGGAATGTTGACAAGGTGAGGAGATGCAATATGTGACCAAAAATATGAAATGCAATTATAATAACAGTGCCAATTACATAGAGTTTCTGCTGATAGATCACTTATATGTCCAAAAATAAATCATTGTGATAATATTCTAATTGCAATATTCTTATATTCTAATTACTTTGTTTAGCTGCAATGCACTTTAATGAAAATGCAGGCCGCAAGCAGGCACAGAATCGTGATGGTGAGCCGGTCTTCATCATCAGGTACCCAAAATTCAAAAAAGGCGGAT
Organism: Pholidichthys leucotaenia; assembly: GCA_020510985.1. NCBI lineage: Eukaryota > Metazoa > Chordata > Actinopteri > Cichliformes > Pholidichthyidae > Pholidichthys > Pholidichthys leucotaenia. Next base: position 264,174,278 of record CM035840.1, on the reverse strand, counting down.
ATAAACTGCAAGCAAAGAAAGTTAATCCAACTTTCGGTGAGTATAAGAAATATTAGTATCATTTTCTAGGCTTGTATATGATATTTACAGTGGGTGGAGGGTTGGTCTTCATTCAACTTTCATATTTCATAGCTTTTATCAAATTATGTTAATTTGGGTCAAATTTGTATTTCATACTGTAGTCAAATGGATGTCTAATTTTTATTGAATATATTTTTTTTCAGAATATGTGGATGATCTGATGAATACTCTGTTTAACAAAACCTTAGTTGATCCAACCCACTTATGGGAGCAGTGGCACTATGTACAATTCAGAGTTCCCGCCACATTGAGTGCCAAATTTCAGCGTCCCATCAAAGCTGATGCTGTTGAGCAACATGTATCTAGATTTTCAAAATCAAACATGTCAAAGTAGAAGAAATTTCCAATTAGCAATGAAAGTTCAGCTTTCAATTGTTAGGGAAGCAACATATTTTGCTAAGACAAACAAATATAAGCCTAAGATTTTAAGAGAAATGTGCTTTTAAAAATGGAACCCGAATTTTATACCATAAAATGGTAGAAAAATTATTCAAATGTATATGACATGCGACTTTGATGAATGCTGAAATATTAGAATTATAAAAGTGACATGAACATTAATAAACTCAATATATGATTTTACAAAACTTTATTTAAATATCATTTTTCACAAATTTAATCTTGGTAGGCAAAATCCCTTGTAGTGATCTGATGGGAATGTTTCTCTGATGAGGCTCACAGCACAGGCAGGCAATATCACCCTCACTTCTTCCTGTGCTGACGTCACTGCTGCCCGCCCCTATCGACAGATGGCGGTACTGCAGCATCACTAAGTGAAAGATGGGCTATTACCAAATAAAGTCATTTATGGAGGCTGGTGATACATATTAAATCACGGGAATGGCCAGAATGGAATATTTTCATACAATCAGTTTATTGGTTCAATAAAAAAAATGTCACCGTCCGAGGACTTTAATAGAGAGAGTCCACTGGAACAAAATTCTTGGCAGTTACAGGACAGTTACCATAGCAACGCACACTAAGTGGCAATCACATGTGACAACTTTATTTTGTATGCAGCAAAACATAAAAACCATACAAAATATTTAGTTACAGCAGTGTACGGAGTACCTTTTTATACTTTAGATGTTAATACCACACAATTTACTTGACTGTAGTGATGTGTGTGTAAAAACCAAGGAGCACATGGTGAGTGAAGAACTGATTCAGAGCCTTTAGTTATTTACAGTATTTAAATTTTTTCCAATTAATACAACATGGAATGATAAGATTAGCTCTCAACAACGCAAGCAAGTACTCCCTGTACTGCTATAATTGAATATTGTGTGTATTTTTTGCGTTATAATGCATACCCTCTAAAGCTGCCACTCATTTTTGCCACTCATTTTTTTTAACTGCCATGAGTTCTGTTAGGTGACATCATACGCATACCCTCTGTACGGAGTAAAAAATGCATTTTCACATCAATCAGTTGATACTGACCCAGAAAAAAAAAATGGTGAAGGGGTAAATTTTTCTATAAGTCAGTTTTATGTGGTATGTGGATCAGTAGAGTGGCTAACAGGTGGTTAATTATAGGAGTGGCATATGGAACTGGTACTTTGACTGACAGATGTGAATGACAGGCTGGTGGAGCAAGGCAGAGACATCACACCCTGTGAATGTAATTTAGCTGGGTTTGGTGTTAAAGTTAGCAATTATTTTTTCAACGGATTTCTGGCAACTGGGTTGACTGGCTCTGGAGACGACAGTGATAACAGACCATCCAAGGTCTCCCATTCTCCCAGGGAGTGAAATTCTAACTTTATTATACATATTATTACGGCTGGTATTATGACTAATTAGCCAATTATCCTTCAATTAGGTTTCTATACAAAAGATGCTAACTCACTTCTATTTAATTAATAGTTTTGGTTTTTTTTATTTGCAGTATAATACAGTGTTAGTTAAAAGCCTTAAATTTGTTTATCCAAAATCCTTATATACTGTATCATTGAAAATTGCAATTAGTCCTTAAATAAATACCTAAGTAGCCAACAGTTGCCAGTAGCCATTAACAGTTGGCGGATCTGGCTGGGTTTTGGGTCCCCGGTTCAGGCCCACTGATGGCTGAGCTATGGCAGATTTAGAACAGATTGTACCCACCTTATTTGCTCAAGATGCAGATCTGGTGATGATGTTGGGGGAAGGCAGGGCATTTGCTTTGTTTTATATTTAATTTTGCTTTATTTTATAGCCCCTTTCCCTTCCCCCAGGTCACAGTTGTAAATAAGAATGTGTTCTTTATAGGTGTTGCCTGGTTAAATAAAGGTTAAATAAAATCCCCAACTGTATTTATGTATAATTCCTCTGGGATTAATACAGTGGTGTGAAAATGTGTTTGCCCCCTTCCTGATTTCTGATTTTTTTGTATGTTTGTCATACTTATATGTTTTAGGTCATCGAACAAATTTAAATATTAGACAAAGATAACACAAGTAAACACAAAATGCTGTTTTTAATTGAAGGTGTTTATTATTAAGGGGGGGGGGGAATCCAAACCTACATGGCCCTGTGTGAAAAAGTGATTACCCCCTAAACCTAATAACTGGTTGGGCCACCCTTAGCAGCAGCAACTGCAATCAAGAGTTTGCGACAACTGGCAATGAGTCTTTTTCAGCGCTGTGAAGGAATTTTGGCCCACACATCTTTGCAGAATTGTTGTAATTAAGCCGCATTAGTGGGTTTTTGAGCATGAACCGCCTTTTTATGATCATGCCACAGCATCTCAGTCAGATTCAGGTCAGGACTTTGACTAGGCCACTCCAAAGTCTGCTGTGGCTAGAGAAACTGAACTTAGCTTTCCAAAGATGTAATAAACCACAGTTAATTTATGTTTTAACAGGGGGGCCAAACACTTTTTCACACAGGGCCATGGAGGTTTGGATTTTTTTTTTTTTACCCTTAATAATAACACCTTCATTTAAAAAATGCATTTTGTGTTTACTTGTGTTATCTTTGTCTAATATTTAAATTTGTTTGATGATCTAAAACATTTAAGTGTGACAAACATACAAAAAAAGGAGAAATCAGGAAGGGGCGAAAACTTTTTCACACTACTGTACATACCAAGGTACTTGTATGAGCTTACTGTTTCGACTTTTTCATTGTAAATTATAGTCTCCTTAACAACTTCTTTTTTCTTCCTAATATCAAGAATTAATTCCTTAGTTTTAGAACCATTTAAATCCAAAAAGTTGTCATCATACCAAGAGATAAAATCATTAAGAACCAAGCAATGCTCTGATTGTGGACCTTGAAGAAGGGACAGCAAAGCTGTATCATCAGAAAATTTGACAATATAGCTGCCCTCATAATTGCTTCTACATAATAAAAAGAAGGGGTGAAAGGACACACCCTTGTGGTGACCCTGTAGAAGTGCTCAGACAGTCTGAAAGGTGGTGATCAAGTACCTTTTGAGTCCGACCAGTTAAAAAGTCCATAATCCAAAGCACGAGTTGGTCAGATAAATTAAAATCACAAATTAATCTTTTTGTTAAAAGATGAGGTTGCATGGTGTTAAATGCTGATTAAAAACCAGCAAACAAAAGACTGGCATGGGCCTGTGGTTTTTCTAGATGTTTATATAAACTATTTAAAATGAAAAGCTTAGCATCCTCGACACCCTTTCTTGTTTGATCTGCAAATTGTAGTTTATCAAGTTTATTGTGAACAGACTGTAGAACAAGATTTCTTACATTTTTTTTCAAAGATTTCATCATTAATGATGTTAAAGCCACAGGTCTGAAATATTTCAGTTCTTTTGGAGAAGTGGACTCAGCAATAGGCACTACTGTAGACGATTTCCAGATCGCAGGAATATGACTGCAGTTCAAAGACATCTGGAGCATATAGTGAAGGACACTGCTAAGCTGATCAGCACAATACCGGAGTGTACGGCCACAGATAAGATCTGGACCTGGGGCGTCATGTACAAAGGGTACTTACAGACAAAAACATGGCATATGTCCTTTTCCACTGAAAATTTCAGGTGAATCCCAAATGAAATAACAGTTGAAATATGCACAGCCCCAATTGAATTTCATGGCTGGCATACGTACATTACTGTTATTGGTCCACTGACACTTAGAGGTGATGTTGGGAGACTGATAATGATGTGAAAATTATTGTACACACGAGAGACACATGATGAACAAACATCCAAGTGTGCAGAATTAGATGAGTGGATATAAAATCAAAAGCAATGAAGTGCAGAAAATACCTCTAACAACAATGGCGTTAGCATTATTAGAGGATATTGCAAATTGTGCAGTGAGAATTGTGCAGTTTTATTTGTCAGGTCAGGCATTGGCTTGCTTGCTACCGGATAACCATGAAAACCAGTACTACCTGTCTCATGGGTCAGGCTGTCGGCGACTCAACTGGCATCCACGCCCTTCCAAGGGCATGGAGGGTGAAACAGGGCATCCTGGCAGAGCTAAAAACAGTATCTGCCACAGGTCTGTAGTGGACCACTCCCAGTTACAAGGGGTGAGACTGAACATCCTGGCAGATAAACACATCTGTCGCAAGGTCTGTGGTGGACTGTGCCAGTTGGTGCATTGTGACATGCACTACACAAAGAGCAGAGATAAACAAACCTATCATCTGGTCAGTCACTGCAACAGATACTGGAGTCGGTTTGTCTTGGCTTGTCCTTGCCACTGATAATACCTTTATCTGCCAAGAATGTGCTGCTAGTCCAGCAAAAGCTAGCAGTACTCAAACACTTTGCAAGCAGTTTCATGAAATGGTCAATCAGAAAGCAACTCATACCGGCTCGGACGTAGCCTGGGCTAACAAGGTCCACGCTGATCTGTTCACACTCCGACAGGCAGCGAAAAGTAAGCTAGGAGCAGGAAGACAAAAGAAGTGGAAAACAGCAGCCTTGTGTGTAGCAGAATGGAATGTGTGCACTCTGTTGGACAGAACAACATCACAGCGCCCAGAAAGACAGACCGCGCTTGTGGCCCTGGAAATGAACAGGTATAATGTAGACATAGCTGCACTTAGTGAAACAAGATTGCCTGGATATGATAGCTTGGAAGACCATGGGTACATCTTATTTTGGAGTGGGAAATCAACTCAAGAAAGGAGACAAGGAGGAGTGGGCTTTGGAGTTAGAAAGGAGATAGCAGCAATGTTTGATGAGGAACCGGTGCCAATCAATGACAGGATAATGACTATGAGACTCCCACTACAGTGGAAGATATATGCCACACTCATCAGTGTATATGCCCCAACAATGACCAACACAGAGGAGGTGAAGGAAGAGTTCTACAGTGATTTACGTGAGACTATCAGGCATGTACCGACTGATGACAGGCTGATACTCGTTGGAGATTTTAATGCCAGAGTTGGTTCGGACACTGAGAAATGGAAAGGAGTGCTAGGCAGTCATGGAGTAGGCAAGTGCAATGCTAATGGAGAACTTCTACTTGCACTATGTTCAGAGTACAACCTTGTGATAACCAACACTCTATTTAAGCACAAGGACACACACAAGAAGACATAGATGCACCCAAGATCCAAGCGCTGGCACTTATTAGACTACATCATAGTCAGACAGAGAGATATAAGGGATGTATTGGACACCAGAGCAATGAGAGGCGCAGACTGTGGTACTGATCATGTTATGCTGAGATCTAGATTAACGATTTGGAGACAAAAACAGCGCTGAAGGATGGGTGAAGCCATCACGGAAGCTAAACACTAGTGCACTGAAAGGCCAAAAGAAGCAGGAAGAACTTACACAGGAAATGGATGAAAACTTGAAAGACTGGGACAGCAACAACTCAGAGAATGACATGGAAGAGAAATGGGTAACACTGAAGGATACGGTGTATCAGACTGTGAGTGATGTATTAGGCCATCATGAGAGGAAACATCAAGATTGGTTTGATGAGCATGATGAACACCTGAAGAAACTACTAGAAGCGAGGAATACAGCTAGGCAGGAAAACCTACAGTGTAGCACAAGGTTGAAGAAGAAGAAATACTCAAAGGCTCAGAGTGAGCTATAGAAGTACACCAGAGAGATGAAGTCCAACTGGTGAGATGAAAAAGCGGAGGCACTTCAAACTGCAGCAGACAGGAAGGACATGAAAACATTCTTCACAGGTTTGAGAGAAATCTACTGCCCTAAACCAAGAGGATTGATCCAACTAAAGGCTATGGATGGTGAAACGGTTTTGCAGGAGAAAGACACGATCCTGGACAGATTTGCAGACCACTTTGACCAACTACTAAACAACCCTGGAGATCTCACTGAAGGGGCTAAAGAAGCTCTAGTTCACCGACCAGCTGTATCAAGTCTGGATGAACCATCAAATCTTTATGAACTAATGGCAGCTAACAGGACAACACAGGATGGTAAAGCTACAGGAAGGGATGGAATTCCAGTAGAAGTGTGGAAATTTGGTGGTGTTCAGCTGACCAACTGCCTGCACAAGCTCATCCAAGAAATTTGGGATGCCCAGAAAGTACCTCATGTCTGGAAGGATGCAAGTATTGCGCCTTTGTTCAAGAAAGATGACAGGAAAGATTGTGGAAATTGCCGAAGTATATCACTGTTTGCCACTGTTGGTAAGATGCTCTCACATGTACTACTAAACAGACTCGATGAACATGTCTCGCACAATGTACTACCGGAAGCCCAGTGCGACATTAGAAGTGGAAGAAGCACAATGGACATGATTTTCTGCTTGAAACTGACATATTGTTGGACCCAGGGAACACACACACAGGCTCAGGTGCAGTTCAATAATCTTTATTGTGACCAACAGAGGGTGTGTGAGTGTGTGTATGCGTTATGTAAATGTGTTGATGGTGAACGAGCTGCAGCCGGGGGTGAGATAGAACGCCGTACAGTCTGGCAACCCTAAAACAGAGCCAAAGCACAGACGTTAATTTCAGCCACGTCACAATGAGCTGGATATTGACTGAGGCTTACTTGCAGGTAGTCTGATGCAGGCGCAGGTTTCGGCTCTAGGCCTCCAGCCAGGGAGACAGCATCTGTGAGGCACACCCGGTGATGAGCGATGATGATCGGCAAAGCGAGGGGAACGTTCCGCCACCGTGGAGAGTTGGTTCCGCCGCCAGAGGGATCCACCTGTGCACAGGGGAGAGCCTGGGAGAAAAGGTGAGTAGCGATAATACTTACTTGTGGTAGGAAGGTCTTTCCAGAAGAAGCGCAGGGCTGTGTGGAAACAGACGTGCGGGAGACGAAGGTCCGGTAGCACGACAGACGGCTCCGTGCCGAGGCTTCAGGCAGAGCAGGCTATAAAGCCTGTGATTGATTGGCCGCAGGTGTGCACGCAGCTGAGGCAGGTGATGGCCCAGAGTGGGGCATGACAGAAACAGGTTCAAGAAAAGTGTATCGAACAGAACATGCCGCTTTATGTAGTCTTCATAGACTTCGGTAAAGCCTTCGATACTGTTTCGCGACAAGGACTTTGGCAGGTACTCAAGAAATATGGCTTTACAGAGAAGTTTGTCAGCCTGATCGAGGCACTCCATACAGGTATGCAAGCAAACGTGGCAATGAGTGGTTCAGTATCTAAAGACTTTTCAGTAAGCAACGGGGTGAAACAAGGGTGTGTGCTGGCACCTACACTCTTCTTGCTATATCTGGCAGCCATGCTTGAGGTGGCCTTCAAAGACACTTCAGAAGGAGTATACATTCAAACAAGGAAAGAAGCAGAGTTGTTCAATGTGGCACAGTTTAAAGCCAAGAGTAAGACATCGATAAAGGTAGTAAGGGAAATGCTCTTTGCCGACGGCAGTGCTCTAGTTGCACACAGTGTGGAAGATATGCAATCTTTAGTGGAGAAATTTGCAAAAGCAGCTAGCCAATTCAACCTCCATATCAGCATCAAGAAGACAGAGTGCCTTTATCAACCACCAAAGTTCCAATTAGCAGCATCACTACCAGAGGAGATCAGCATTGGTACAGAGCCACTAGTCAAGTGCAAGACTTTCAAGTATCTAGGGAGTACTGTTTCAGAGAATGCTAGGCTGGAGGATGAACTATCTCTCAGAATGGGAAGAGCGAGTGCTGTGTTTGGAAACTTGAGTGAGAGACTGTGGAACAATCAACATGTGTCTATCTGTGTGAAATGCAAAGTACACAGAGCGACAGTACTGGCTACTCTATTGTATGGTGCTGAAACTTGGACTATCTACAGAGTGCAGGTGAAGAAACTCCACGCGTACATGATGAGACACCTTTGAGCCATAATGAACATCTCATGGAAAGACAAGATAACCAACATAGAAGTGTTGAAACGAGCTGGTCTACCATCAATGGAGGACATGCTAATACAGATGAACCTGAGATGGCTCGGACATGTTGAGAGGATGGACCACCAGTGTCTCCCTCGGCAGTTACTCTACTCACAGTTATGCGAGGGTAAACACAATCAGGGTAGACCAAGGCTCAGATTTAAAGACACTATAAAAAGAAACTTGAACAAGTTGGACATAGACAGGAGTTCCTGGCAGCGGAAGGCTAAGGACAGAGCTGTGTGGAGGAATCTGATCAGACCTAAATGAAACAGTCATTGTTGCCAACGACAGACTGCTATGATGATGATGATGCAGTGAGAAGAGAAAGGGCATTTAGAGACAAAAGATTTTCTGGCTCAGGACGATGACTGGCTTGTCTGCTGGTTTAGGTTTCCACGAGCAGTCTTTGTGGAACTATGCTTAGAGCTACAGCTGCTCTTGGAGCACCACACAGCGAAAAACCGTGCACTGTCAGTCCCAGTGCAGGTGCTGACAACACTGGGGTTCCTGGCAACAGGGGCATTCCAGAGGGAGATGGCAGACCAACCGGGAAATTTCCAGTCAACCCTGAGCCAAGTTGTGCCAGCTGTGTGAGATGGCATTATCCGGCTGTCACTCAGGTACATCACATTCCCATACAATGCAGATGAACAGGCCAACATCAAAGCGCAATTTGCAGCGAGAGCCAGTTTTCCAAACGATTCTAATGAACAGCATTGTTGGGAACAAACTACAAGCTGGCACTGTGTGGATGGGGGGCTTCTTGGTGAGTAAATTAATGTAATTGTCCTAAATAACCCACCTCCTACGCAATGCGCCTGTGCGCCCCCAAATATCACCCTGTCTTCAAAGCTTCATTACAAGTCAGTGGTCAGAGAAAGTGATTTCGTTTTTTTGCTGAACTACAGTTTCACAGCATTCTACCAAGTTCCCGATTGCCTCTGTGTGTACAGTAATTATTTCAATAGACACATGCGTAAAGGTTGAAATGCTCAGCATCACCCTTTCCCCGGTGCACTTCATTCATTTACAATAGTAGTGTGTGTAATCCATGTAAGTTGTATAAAACTATAAAGGATGAAATTTGAATTTTGGACATAAATATGTACTTGACGAGTCTAATACGATCTGCTTTCAGCTGACAGGTGACCGTGGCTACCCACTAAATAGGTTCATATTGTCTTCTTTTTCATGACTGTTTTCCTTTATTCAGTGAGCTGATCCATCCGGCTGGTCACAAATCACAGCGATCAGCTGACGCTTCTGAGGACAACTGCAGACGCCAGTCGAAACATGTCAAGGTAAAAATAAACATCTCCTTTTCATCCCTGTCTGAATAAAGGAAAACTGTAAACTAATTTTATAGGGCTGTGAGCTGGCTATTGAATTACCTGTATCTGGTGCTAATGCCGGAGGAGAGCATGCCAAACAAAACATTTTCACATGCCTCTACCTCATTCAGGAGCGCCTCCAAATCACAGTCAGTTAAATTCCATTAAATCCATTATTTTTGATCGTGGATATAGGAGAATCAAATGTGCAGGGCTTGTATACAGTGCTGTGAAAAAGTATTTGCCCCTTCATGATTTCTTATATTTTTGCACATTTGTCACACTTTGATGTTTCAGACGATCAAACAAATTTTAATATCAGAAAAAATAACCTGAATAAATATAAAATGCAGTTTTCAAATGATGATTTCATTTATTAAAAGAAAAGAACAATCCAAACCTACTTGGCCCTATATGAAAAAGTAATTATCCCCATGTTACATCATGAATTAATTGTGATTAACCACATTTTTTTGGAAAGATGAGTTGAATTTCAGTAGCTACACCTAAGCCCGATTACTGCCAGACTTGGGGAATCAAGAAATCACTTAATAGAACCTGTTTGACAACCTGAAGTAGGCTAAATGATCTCAAAAAGCAACACATCCCACTGTGATCTAAAGAAGTTCAAAATCAGATGAGAAACAAAAATCCAGAGCAACGTCTAAAGAACTGCAGGCCTCACTTCCCTCAGTTTGGACACTAATCCACAATGGAACAATAAGAGAGAGACTGGACAAAAATGGCATCCATGGGAGAGTTCCAAGACAAAAACCGCTGCTGGACAAAAAACACAAAGACTCATCTCACATTTGCCAGAAAACGTGTAGATGATCCTCAAGACTTTTGGGAAAATATCTTGGGGACTGAAGACAAAAGTTGAACTTTTTGGACGACATGTGTCCTGTTTTATCTGGCATAAAACTAACATAGAATTTCATTAAAAAAAACCAAAAACATCATATCAACAGTCAAACTGTTGCACTGTTGTCAAACTGATGCACTCTACAAGAAGGGACAGCGCAGGCTGTTCCTGCTGAGGAGACTCAGGTCTTTTGGTGTACAAGGGGCGCTGCTGAAGTCATTCTATGACACGGTGGTGGCATCAGCCATCACTTTTGGAGTGGTCTGCTGGGGCAGTGGCATTACTGCAGCCGATAGGAAGAGACTGAACAAACTGATTAAGAAAGCTAGCTCTGTCCTGGGGCAGCGCCTTGATCCGATGGAGGAGATAGGAGAGAGAAGGACGGTGGCTAAACTGTCATCTCTGCTGGAGTCCGAGTTCCACCCTATGCAGGACATACTGAATGCACTGAGGAGCTCATTTAGCAGCAGACTACATCATCCCAGGTGCACAACCGAGAGGTTTCGTAGGTCCTTCCTACCAACGGCTGTCAGACTGTACAACCTAAGCAGGGCTGCTCGCAGAGATAGCAAAAAGACGTAACAAACTAATAGTTTTTTGAATGCAAAAGATGCAATAGACTTACACAATGGTCCCCTCCGGCATACAACTAGGAACTTACCGGTCGCTATGGAGGGTGAGAATATGTATGGGCACATAATCATACCATGTAGGATAACTAAGTAGACGGTTATGCTGTTTCATTCCATCTAGCAACAATGCTCTGCACTGTGTGTGTTTATATATTTACATATTTATTCCATCTAGCTACAATGCTCAGCACTGGGTGTGTTTATATATTTATATATCTACATATTATTCCATCTAGCTACATTGCTCCGCACTGTGTGTGTTTATATACTTGCATATTTATTCCACCTAGCTGCAATGCTCCGTACTGTGGGTGTTTATATATTTACATATTTATTCCATCTAGCTACAATGCTCTGCACTGTGTGTTCATATATTCATATATTTATTCCATCCAGCTACAATGCTCTGCACTGTGTGTCTGTGTGTGTGTGTATATATATATATTTTATAGTAATACGTACATATGTATATTAGCTGCTCTTGCTTGCTTGTTTTTTTCTTGCCTTCTGATTGTTGCTCTGAGTGTTGCTATCCCTGTGCTGTTGCAATCCTGGAATTTCCCCGTTGTGGGACTAATAAAGGCTTATCTTATCTTATCTTATCTTAAACATGGTGGTGGTAGTGTCATGGTCTGGGGCTGCTTTGCTGCTTCAGAATGTGGATAACTTGCCCTAACTGACAGAACCATGAATTCTGCTCTCTACCAAAAAATCCTGAAGGAGAATGTCCAGCCATCTCTTCATGAAGTCCTTCAGTGTGACTGAATTTAAACAATTCTGCACAGAAGAATAGGTCAAAATTCTTCAACAGCGACGTAAAAGACTCATTGCCAGTTGTTGGCACTGAGGATGGCCCAACCAGGTTTTAGGTTTAGGGGGCAGTTGGGGTAATTACTTTTTCACATAGGGCCAGGTAGATTTGGATAGCTTTTTTTTCCTTTAAGAAATGAAATCATCATCTAAAAACTGCATTTTGTATTTACTCAGGTTATCTTTGTCTAATTTTAAAATTTGTTTGATGATCTGAAACTTTTAGGTGTAACAAATTGTCATATCCCGAGCGCTATTTTGTCCGCGCTCAGGCTACACATCATTTGGGTCAGGCTTTGACAGCACTGTTGTCATTCTGGCTCCCCGGGCTCTGATTGGTCAAACGCTCGGCAGCTCCCTGCTCTCAGAGCCTGAGCAGCTGTGCTGCATTTGCGGTCGTTAGCAGCCGGCTTTAAATGCCGGGGCCAGCGGCTGCATCTTGCGGCTGTCTTGTCAAGCATTCTTGTCAACGTTCATGTCATCATTCGTGTTAACAGTTCCTTGTGTTCATCCACAATTCTCCGCTGATGTAAGTGGGTTTATCGTTGTAGTTATTGTTCGTGTTTCTTGCCTTTCTTGTTGTCTGACGGTGAGCGAGCGTTCCTCGTCTCAGCCGTCATCAATCATTGTTATGTTAATGATTAATCTTGCTGCTCAGCCCACGTGGCTAGCTACCTTGTCCTAGCCTTGAACTGTAAATAAACCTAAGTGCAACTTAACTGGCCTGTGGCGTCTTATGCTGGCTCGTGAGGGCCAGACGTGACAGTAGACAGCCGCCAGAAGGAGACGCCGTCCGCAGAAAGTTGCATTCAGGAGAACTCCGCTCTTTCCTGTCTGGGTACGGCGTACTAGAATTATGTCGTCATGGAGGGGTCGCACTCAGGGTTCCAGCGACCAGCTGACCGAGGTGCTGGAGCAAGTGGATGAAATCTTCATCACCGCCTCCGACCTCAATCTTAATCCTGATACCCTCATCGCCCCTCCCCTCCTCGGCTATCAGCCCGATGTACACTGGTACCTAGACCGGGCTGAGTATGTGCTCGACCAACTATCTCCCCGCTACGACGACCACCCAGAAGTCGACGCGATGAGACTGGATATCGCTGCCCAACGCAGAATACTCCGGAGGTACGAGGAAGAAGAAGCCCAGAGGGGGAGGAGACGGAATCCCTGCTGCCCGCTTTGGGATCCTGATCCCTTCCTCGATCCAGTCCAGGAGTTCGCACCACCTGTGGCCAGTCAAAGACGTCGGCGTCGTGGCCAGAGACATTCTCAGCAAAAGTCCCGTCCGGATCCTGCTCCGGATTGCTGGTATGACCCCTTTAACCAGACAGCTGTCTCTTCAGTGTGTCGCCAGGATGGAACCCCCACAGCTGGTCTCCCCGAGCTGTCTTCCTTTGCTAATTTGACAGCGCTTCTTGCCCGGTCCGTCTTGGCTGTCGCCCCCTCCTTTCCGACATCTTCTTCAGCTGCTGATTGTATGAGGAGTTCTGCCCCGGCGAGCCCCACATCGATCCCATCTCGAGTGGCCCCCCCACTTCCTTCCAGGGATCCCTCTGCCACCATCCGACAGGAGGAGGAAGGAGCAACGTTCCCTGCAGCAGGCACCACCCCTCCCCCGGGAGACAGGCGAGTACAAGTTCACTCCTTTCCCCATAATATTGAATTGTCTTGTCTGACTCCTGGGGGTGAGGTTCGGGGTTCACAGTCCCCCGAGCCCCCACCACCTGCTGAGATAATTACTAAACCCGCTGCCTCTGTGTCTCCCCCCGTTGAGCGTTCTTCGATGTCTGTCGAGCGTTATCAGATGAGGAGGGGGTCTGCGGTCCTGGAGCAGAAGATCCCAGCCCCGCAGCCACATCAAGGACAGAGGAGGGGATCGGACAACTTTTTGGAGCCTGCGCCGACGACGGAGCATCCCCGGGTCTCCATGGATAAGCAGTCCGACCCAGCGGGCCAGGGGCCCCCCGCCACCACGCCGTACGGATTACCAGCGTGGATATCGGCATCAGAGGGTCCTCAGGCTGCCAAAGCCATCATGCCAGCTGCAGAGTCCGACGCAGCCAAGCGGGAGCCAGAAGACGACCTCCTCCCGTCTGAACCCGGATCGTCAAAGTCCTGGACAGGGTCCGAACTTGAGATCAGGCAAGTGCTCAGTGTTGTCTTTGTTTTTTCTAATGTTGAGCATTTTTGCCTGTCTCTTGGTGAGGCGAGCCGGGTGCAGCCGTCCACTGCATCCAAGCTTGTCTCGCCGGGTTCTGGCGCTGCTGGTGTTCCTGATCCCGGTTTTTCTTTTTCTTCTTAGCCCTCCCCCAAGATTGCCGGTGCAGAGCAGACCCCTATCGCTGTGCCGGAGGTTCCGGGTTCGGAGTTGGAGGTCGGTACTGGTGTGGCCCTGACCCAATCGGGGTCCGACGCGGGTACAGCGTCGACCCAATCAGAATTCGTCGTCGAAGTGGTTCTGACCCAATCGGGGTCCGACGCGGGTGCAGCGTCGGCGGAATCAGAGTTCATCACCGAGGTGGTTCAGACCCAATTGGGGTCTGACGCGGGTGCAGCATCGACCCAATCAGAGTTCTTCACCGAGGTGGTTCAGACCCAATCGGGGTCTGACGTGGGTGCAGCGTCGGCGGAATCAGAGTTCGTCACTGAAGTGGTTCAGACCCAATCGGGGTCCGACGCGGGTACAGCGTCGATTGAATCAGAGTTCATCACTGGGGTGGTTCTGACCCAATCGGGGTCCGACGTGGCTGCAGCATCGGCTCAGTCAAAGTTCGTCCCCGGAGGGGTTCTGGCCCAATCCGGGCCCACCGTGGGTGCAGTGTCGGTCCAGTCAGGATTCCTTACCGGATTGGTTCCTGCCCTGCCAGTGTCCGTTTGGGTGGGATCCAGAGATGGTGCTGCAGATCCACCGCCAAATAATCCCAAATTAATTCCCTACCCTCATCATGTTTCTCCCTCCCCCGCATCTGGAACCGCAGGAATTGATCATAGTTGGACCGGTTCTCCCTGGCTTTCCCCCGCCGTTGGAAGACCGTTACCGATCCCTCTCCAGTCGTCTGGTTGGCAGGTGGATGCCGGTCGACCACCTGGAAGCCTGGTCTTCGCGTTTGGCTTCCGGGGCTGGCCTCCCGATAAACAGAACTGTACATTTGGCGCCCTGGTCCGGCCACCGGAGGCATGGTCATCCTCAGCCCGGGATTCGGGTAGGCCACCAGAACACGTCCCGCTGTCCCTGTTAGCAGTCTGGATGCTGGGGGCTGGGAGGCCTCCTGAATTGTATATTATGACTGTCATCCTGATGTGCTTCTTCCCCCTTGTTTCGCCCCTCAGTAGTTTCTGTGATTTTGAGGGTTTTTTGGATTGAAATACTCTACAGGCAGGATTATGGTGTACCCCGATGTGTGACTTGGCCATTGTTTTTTTTTCCCATTCAGTCCTGCTTATATACCGAGTTTTTTTTTCTCTTCCTCTTGTTTGACCTCTTGGTTTTGAAGACAACCGAGTGTATCTGATTTTTGTTAGCACTTTTCCTCTATTTTTTGGTTCTGTGGTTATTTTATACATCGTTTATATTACCCCTATTTTGTGTTTTATGAATATATGTACCCTTGTCAGGGCAATTCACACATTTTTGAGTTTGTAGAATGTTGTCTGTTTATTGTGTCTCGGATCAAGGAATCTTTAAAGTAGATTTTTTTTTTCCCTTCTCATTAGATATAATACCATTATGATTGTTTTGTCGCTGGCCATTGCCATGCACTTATTGTAACATCTACTTTAGATTTTTATTCTGCCAAAAAGGGTCTAGTTGACCTGATTCTGGCACCAAAAGAACGAACCTGTTCAAAATTATGCCTTTTTTTTTCTTCCCATGTTTTGTTTTCCTAATCACTCTTAATATTAAAATTTGAACTGCAGCCTTGAGAATTCTCAGCCGCTAAATTTCTGGTAGAGCTTTTGCACTCTGTCTGTGTTTAGGTGATGGTCATATCAGACACCAGCTTATCTTAATGGCTTAGTACTGACTGGGAGCCCTAAACTCTCCTAAACCATTTTTGATATTTCTTTCACGTGTGCAAGCTCTAAACAGTCGTCTGCATTGTAAATTGGCCTTCAGAAGTGAAAATTAACAGACAGGGACTCTAGTAGTAACCTTGTGTTTGGCACATAACTTCAAACTTAACATCTGATATTTGTGTATCCGAGGTAGCTTACTTTATGGGTAGTTGGCTTGTTCGGTTTTTTGTTTTTGTTTTTTTCATTTTTTGCTTATATGCACTGAAGGCCACTGATCATTCACATCGGTGTCGGGTTCATATTATTGAGGGTTTTTTTTGTTTTGCTGTCTATTCATGGCTGTCTATTCATGAGAGTTTTTTTTTTTTTCTTCTCTGTAACGGTCTGGTTATCCAGTTCTGTGACGTCATTGTTCATTGTTAAGCTATTTTCTCTTTGTGATATGTGTTCTTGTACAGTTTTTCTTGTTGTTTTTCTCCCCCCCCCCCCCGTGAATTTATCCCGTTTGTGTTTCTGCCCCTGCCTTGTCTTCATGGTGATTTGTGTGTCTTTTTCTGTGAAGTTGATCTTGTCCCCCCTCTACCTGCTTCCCCATCCACCCGCCCTGGGGTGGGGTGGGTGTGTGTGGATGTTACAGGCGTCCGGGGGTTCGCCTTGAGGGGGGGGGGGTCCTGTCATATCCCGAGCGCTATGTTGTCCGCGCTCGGGCTACACATCATTCGGGTCAGGCTTTGACAGCAGTGTTGTCATTCTGGCTCCCCGGGCTCTGATTGGTCAAACACTCAGGAGTTCCCTGCTTTCAGAGCCTGAGCAGCTGTGCTACATTTGCGGTCGTTAGCAGCTGGCTTTAAATGCCGGCGCCAGCGTCTGCATCTTGCAGCTGTCTTGTCAAGCATTCTTGTCAACGTTCGTGTCATCATTCGTGTTAACAGTTCCTTGTGTTCATCCACGATTCTCCGCTGATGTAAGTGGGTTTATCGTTGTAGTTATTGTTCGTGTTTCTTGCCTTTCTCGTTGTCTGACGGTGAGCGAACGTTCCTCGTCTCAGCCGTCATCAATCATTGTTATGTTAATGATTAATCTTGCTGCTCAGCTCACGCGGCTAGCTACCTTGTCCTAGCCTTGAACTGTAAATAAACCTAAGTGCAACTTAACTGGCCTGTGGCATCTTATGCTGGCTCGTGAGGGCCAGACGTGACACAAATATGCAAACATATAAGAAATCAGGAAGGGGAAAAAAACATTTTCACAGCACTGTATATCTATTCGCATATCTATTTGCATCTTATTGCATATTCAAATGGTGGCGTGTCAAGAGAGGAGTCCGGTATTTCCTAATGTGCATTCAATTTCAAGTTGATTGGGGCGTACAATGGAAATGTGCTTGAATTCTTGCTTGGCACTTTTTCATACATCTCGATTTGTTTTTTTGCTCACGACATTTTCTTGATTTAAACGTATGTCAGCTTTCAGTAGGAAATCCATGCAAGTCTTTGTATATGAGGCCCCTGGAGCCTTTCTAATATTAACTTTTTTAAGGTAATCCCTAACACTTTCCTCTTTAATAGTAATATTGTTATTTGAAGAAAGAGAGTGTTGCACTCTAAGTCACTGGACTTTGTGTGTGTGCATGTGTGTGGGTGTATTTTTCCATTCTCAAATTTTTCTTTGTTTGAGGGTTTCGGCGTTTGGGTTAGGATAAGTGATAGTGATTTTTGGTGGCACTCATGGGAGCAGTGTTCACTTGGACAGGTGTGGTAGCAGCTCAATCTCCTGGCTGGCAGGCAGAGATAGAGTTGATTAGGAAACCAGGTGTGTCCGTCTTTGGTTTGGTTCAGCATGGCTCCTGAAGTTGTGAGCTTCAATGAATAAATGTCCTTGGAGACGCTCTTGGTATGTGTAATTGTAATAGTTTGATTAACTGGGAATAATCAGCTGTGTGGCAGTAAATTTTGTACTGTATTGGTGATAGTCTCTGCAGATGACATGCCTAATTACTTAATTGACAAATTGTTTGTGGAGATTTTGTGTTGAGTATTTTGGTCATTTGACTGATAATTGGCTGTTTACTTTTCTTAATCTTGCTTATAATTTAGCAAAGTATAATGTGGATGTTATGTTAGTAGGTGTAGTAGAAAAATCATATGGATGAAGTTGAGTTTGTCAAAGTAAACTGGGTTTTCATTTTGGTTATGAGTTGTTCCTTTTGGTATAGAAGTATGGGAATCTTATTAAAAAAAAGAGTTGAAAACCTTTGCTACAATAAATGGGTTAAAATTGTAATAAATACATTAAAATATTACATTCATAGAAGCCAAAGATGGTCATGTATTTGACTGCTATAACTTGAAGGTGGTTAAAATAAGAATGAATATGTGAATGAAATGATTTCATTGACATAAATTTATTTTCTTTTAAAGGTTATCAACCTACTTCCAACCTGATTACAGGTACTCTGCCTGATTCTTATTTTCATTAATAAGGAGCAAAATAAAGAAGAAAAAAGAGTGGAGTTGTCCAGCGTCCTCTATTGACACCTAGGCCAAGTCGAGTTCAGGCAGACATTGAACCCAAAACCCAAATAACTCGACAGTTGATAACCAAGTGTGTAGCATGGGCAAGGGAGGATAAAAGGCTTCAGATATCCAACAACGAGCTACGGACACAATGTTGTAGAGCTGGTCAAGTCTTTCAGTCCAAGATGGCAGAAAATGGCCTGGGAAAGACTGTTAAACAGCTCAAGAGGGAGAGGACTACAGCCAAAAGCCATTTCATCACGCAAGCCAACTTCCTCAGTAAAGGTCCATTCAGACCAAACGTGAACAGGCGACGCAAATCCATACAAAGTGAATGGAAAGAGGCGAGTACACATGAAATAGCACATTCACATGTTCAAGTCCGAGGTAATATGCTAGCTTTAAGATTCTGCCATCACAGGAGTAAAAGTATCACCATTGCAGAGTAAATTAGTCTGAAAATGAGACTGCTACTCACCTGTTAACAGGAGGACCAGGAGCTTTTCAGCTAAATCGGGATGTCAGAGTTATTTACCCATGGATTCCTGCCATGGATGTGCTAACAAGGCTAGCAAGCTAGCAACAGAAACACTCATCATCATGTAAAGTTTGTGCAAAAAATTTGCCCGTTCACATTTGATCTGAACGTACCTTAAGGAAGCAGACAACATGGTTGAAATGGAGCTGAAAGAAGAGTTCAGCAGACTCACCAGTTACTTCACGGAGATCCTTTAAGCAAATGTTGATTACAGGATGGGACTCTTGGCTGAGGCTATGAAAGAAGAAGTTGCAATTCTTGGATGCACTAGAGAATGACATTGAGAAGACTGCAAGGTCTTCTCGAGGAGCAGCCTTCTTGGAGCAACCTTGTTTCAACCTTCTGCGAGGTTGAAACAAGATTAAAAGAAGTGAGATATACAGTATAAGTGAACCTGTGGTCAAGATATGGTCAGTAGAAACTCACCACTGCAATCCAAGAAGCAGAAAAAAAACTTGCAATGAAGCAGTTAGCTTAGCCTTCTACTCACCTAGAAGGCTGTGAGGTCCATCTGGTTCTCCTGGAGAAGAGGTTATAGGAGGCCATCAGACTCATGTCAGCCTGGGAGTGATGGATACCGCTGCAGGAAAGAAGAGATGTAGAGGACAGAGTTAAAAATCTAAAAATAACCAGCAGCAGGCTTGAGTTGAGGAAAGTGGAGTTTGTCACTGCACAGAGGGGTGCAGAGGAGGCAAGGGCTACAGAAGCATCTGGTGAGATGGACAGAGCACCATCTTCACCTGTAGTACTTGTGAGGATTAAGCCAACAGGTCTCCCTATCTTCAGTGGTATTAAGAGAATTTCACAGATGGAAGAAGGACTGGGAAAGCCTTCAAGGTCAAGCAGAGCCGTCAGGATCAGCTGAGGTCAAGAAAATCCAACTCCTTAATAGTGTTGATAAAATATTAAAGGATCTGAGGCTATCAACATAAAGAACCGCTGCAGAAATCCCAAGGGCTTTAAATTAAGATGAGACATTTTCACAGAAAAATCATACTTTTCAAAACAGCAAAAGATGTCTTTAAAACCATTATCAAGAATTGCATCCTCCACACTCTCAATTCTTACAAGTTTTCTGTTGCCTTCATTTACTTGGACTTAATTCCTCTCCAGGCTGCTCTTAGATCACCACTGCTGTATTTCAATTCCACCTTTTCCTTATACAGTCTTTTTGCTTTCCTTATCTCATTCCTAACCCCTCTGTTCATTTCTTTCCTTTCCACAGTGTTACCAGTAAAAAAAAAAAAAAAAAAAAAACATCTTTTGTTATTTATGATAGTTTTTAGCTCTTTTGTCACCCACGGCTTGTTATTGGGGAAGATTATAATGGTTTTACATGGAATATTTGTGTCCATACAAAAACAAATATAAGATGAAACAGTCTCTGCCAATTCATCCAAATCTGTGCATGAGCTAAAAAAAAACCATCCCAGTCAGTACAGTCCAAACAAGCCTGTACGTAAGCTGGTGATGCTGTTTTTTGACCAGCAGTTCACTGTTTTCACAGTTTGCTTTTGTTGCTAACACCTAGGCTTGTAAATAGGAATTAGGTGAACACTATTGTGATAGGACACTCCAAAAGGGGGCAGAGGCAAGGATCTAGAAGCATCAGGCACTGGTCCATAACACAAGTCAATAGTGGAATTCCTCATTTTGGTGCCACATGTCACACACTGATCGTATGTTTTTAAAGTCTTAAGTAGCTGGCAGTGATTAAAATCCACATCCAGACAGACAGAGTCCGATACGACATTAGCCTGTGGGTGAATATAGACCAATGTAAAGAAAATCTGTGGAAACTCCCTCGGTAAACAGAAGGGCTGAATTGAGAAAGACAGGAGCTCCAGATCAAGGGTGCATGTTTTCTCCCGAACCACCAGTGTTACAGTACCTTTGGTTGATATATAAACAAACTCCTCCTCCGGACTTATTTGTGATGAGAAGTGACTGGTCCGAGCACACAGGACACCCACAGACACTTAGACAGAGGTCTTAGTGGTGATCCGTGTCCTTACGCCATGTTTCCGTAAATGCCAGGATACATGTCTCCTTAAAATCCCGGTTACACCGAGCATTAATCTCCAGTTCATCCAGCTTGTTGCGGATGGACTTGGACATTTGACAACAGAACAGTGGGGAGTGGGGGGAGTCGGTGTCTGTCACACAGGCCACCATACTTCCTTATTCTGTGCTGTATTGCCCCTCTTCTCCATCTTTTCCTCCAATGATTCATCGGCAAAGATAACCCGTTTGCAAAAATTTGTTGATCATTCAGGTGAAGTAGATGAGGATTTACACTCGCACTTGGATGGAGGTAGAGAAGTGTCTCCTGACTGTAGGTAATCCTTTTGACAGAAACAGCAGCATTCCTGAGATGTCCCCAGGTGAAATGTCAAGAGTCCACCGAGTGGCAAGAACCCCAAAATACACTCCCCTCATGGTGGAAACGACGTGCTAGAGTACTCCCAGTAGTGACAAAAGTTAAACTTGATGAAGTTAAAATTGATAAAGGCCACACACAAACACAAGCTGCTGCTCTCAGGTCACACAGGTGCGTGAGCATCCCCGAATTGGAGTGAGAGTCCTGCTACAACCATGCCTGATGAAGATAGTCGACTACTCTTGAAAGCAAACAAAAGTGTCCACCTTAAATAGGACATTCAACGGCTCACTGATGAATTAGCTTAAAAATGCTCAGCTGACCAGATGTACAGTATGGATCTGTCTCATGAGCAATCACTATGGATTGCCTCTCTCAAAGCAGCCCTCCAGGAAAAAGGGCCTTGGGATCCTACTACCACTCATCCCGACCCCCTCTTGTTCAATGCCCAGCCACCTGTTATCATGGACTGAGGCGGTAGTTCCAGTTCGTAAGAGGGCCCAAAATAGAGATCCTCCACCCTTGTGTCTCAGCCACTACAACCGCTTTGAGAACCTGGCACTCTTAGACGATAACCCAGTTGATGGTCCTGGACACAGTCCTGCACCAAAAGAAGCTTCATCTTCAGTGGTGGCTGATAATGGTCCTGCAGCCCCACCCTCCTGTTGCTCAAGGAAAACTGGAGATTCTACTACTCTGAGCACTAGTGGTGTTCCTGTAGCATCTGGGAATGCTGTGGCTCCCTCCCCATGGCTGATGGTTAGTACTCCTGTTGCCAATCCTGTGGACCGGCACCAATGAACCCGGTGCATCAGTCACTCCCTGTGACTAGTGAAGCAAGTTTTTTTCTGTTGCAGGGCCAGGTCACCAGCATCCATCTCACACCAAGCAACCAATCTGTCAACATTCCTCAAAGGTCAGGCCGTCATCCATCTCTCGCCACAGACTACTGAGGGAGGCTGTGATCAGGAGAAGCTCAGGAGGTTTCATCCAACCAGGTATGACAGGGATCAGCATCACTGAGGAGAATGGGATTGTGAAACAGTCCTCTACTCACTCACAGCAGGTGAAAATATTACAAACAGCTGTTTTTAGTCCTATACATTCCCCCTCCCCTCTTCTCTGATCCCTCCTACAAGCGTGATTGTTGGCAACTCTATTATCAGAAGAGTGCACTTCTTCAATGCAGAAACATACTGTTTTGCTGGTGCTACTGTGTCCAAGATCATATGCAAACTTGAGGACTTGCTGTCATCTCTCCCATCTTCTATTAACAGAGTTATCATCCAAATTAATACCAATTACACTGTTTTTCAGCAGTCTGAGCTAACCAAAGCTGATTTTACTCAACTTTTTAAGCTCTTGCAAGACTCTAGAAAATCAGCCTTCATTTCTGGTCCCATTCCTACAGTAAAATGTGGAATTGAACCCTTTAGAAAGCTTCTTAGTCTCCACACTTGGCTGCAATTTGCCTGCAGGGCTCATAATATAGGTTTTAGTGATAAACTTTTTTTGGAATCGTCATTCATTCTTCCTCAGAGATGGTATTCACCCTAATAGAGAGGGCTCTCAGATGTTAGCTGCTAACATACAGTACATGGTACTTTCTCAACCCCATGAATGACTGTCTACATCCAACCAGCAACCTACCCACTCTATTCCCACCATTATCCCCAGTAAAAGACCACCTCAGATCCAGATGAGTTGCTGCAAACCATAACCTTGTCAAAATTAAATCACATTCAAATATTCTACCATACCACCTCACAAACCAAACCATGAACAGTTTCTATGGCACTTTTAAATGTCCACTTCCTTTTAAATAAAATAAATCATATACTATTATGAATTTGATTTTAGAATATAAACTGGACTGTATGTTTTTAACTGAGATGTGGCTAGGAACTGATGTATCAGTTGCTTTCACCGAGGCCTCTACACCCAATTTTAACATTTTATTTTCTACACGAAGAGGTCAGAACGGTGGTGGAACTGCATCAATAATCTCTAGTGATTTTAATTATAAAGTAATAATATTTAACAAGTACACAACTTTTGAAAATCATGCCTTTGTTTTAAACAGTCCCTCGATCTTATGCCTTACAGTTTATAGACCACTAAATAGACCACGGGCAGCACGGTGGTGCAGTGGTTAGCACTGTTGCCTTACAGCTAGAAGGTTCCTGGTTCGAATCCCCAGGCTGGCAGGGGTTGGAACCTTTCTGTATGGAGTTTGCATGTTCTCCCTGTGCTGTGTGGGTTTACTCCGGGGGCTCCGGTTTCCTCCCACAATCCAAAGACATGTATGTTAGGTTAATTGGTTGTTCTAAATTGTCCCTAGATATCTGTTTCCTATAGGCCCTTAGAATAGAGGGTTAGCATTAGTGAAAGCGCTTTGAGTGGTCTTTGTGACTAGAAAAGCGCTATATAAGTGCAGGTTAGTTAGTTAGTTAGTAAATCCATGTGCATCATTTATCAGTGAATTCTCTGACATTCTATCAATCATACACACAAAATACAGTATAACAAGGTTGTCATAGCTGGCGATTTTAATCTTCACCTACTGTAGATGATGCCTCTAACTCTTTTTGTAATAAATTTTTAAAACTTCTTAAATGTATGGATTTTAAACAACACGTCACACAGTCAACTCACAACGGAGGACACACCTTAGACCAGGCCTATTCAATTAGAGGCCCGCGGGACACATGTGGCCCAGAACCAACCTCCTAGTGGCCCAGGCCCAGTCCGCAATCCAGCCAGAGAAGCAACGGTCAACACATTTCACAGAATTGCAGAAATCCATTAATTGCTACAGACCACAAATGCAATGCTCCATGCATCCTAGCAACCATCAACCCACAATGCAGCGCATTTGTTTTGAAGTTTGGGCTATGACTGACTTACGGTTCTAGTGGCAAGATACCAAGCCTACACCAAATGCAAACAGGTGGTGCAAATGCATAAAAAGTCAATGGAAAGAGGTGATCACATGCAAAATCATGGATTTGCATCCAAGGGATAGTGCTAGCTTTGAGATTCTGCCATCATCAGAGTAAAAGTATCAACACTGGAGAGTAAACTAATTTGAAAATGACACGGACACTCACTTGGGGAAAGGAGGACTGGGAGCTTCTCAGCTGAATCTGGATGTTGTCATTATTTACCCACAGACTCCTGCCACGGATGTGCTAACAAGGGTAGCAGGCTAGCAACGTAAATGCCTATCATCTTGTGAAGTTTTGGAGGTAGAGACTGTAGAAGAGCTTGGAATAACGAGGCGATGTGACTTATAAACCAAAGTTTAATATCAGCTTCGCTCCTCTAACAAGTCTCATCTCAGTGCAGAAGCAGAATAAGAGATCGAACACATTCAGACCTTCATACTTATACTTACACACAACAAAAGACATTGCACATCAAAGCTGACATCCCGCATTAACTTAATCCCCCCCTCCTTTGTCTTCCGTCTCCTCCACCTGACCCAGGGAGGTCAGGGCGATCGATCTCCTCCATTGTCCTCTGTCTCCTCCACCTGACCCTGGGTAGTCAGGGAGATTGATCTGGTCTCCACCGCTGCAACTCCGTATGCTCTTTGATCTTTGCTGGCGGTCGAGACCTCTTGTCCTGTTCTGAGGCATGAGGTCATTGCACATATGTAATCACTAAACATTCTAATATGCTTATACATATGTAGGTATGGGATATATGATTAATATAAACCACAGTCCCCCCCCCCAAACGACTAAGAAAAGGACAATCAAAGTAAGTCTACAGTTTAAGATAATTTCTATGACATACTATACTGCTAAACCTCTTGACAGGGAGAACAAGGAAGAATCTTTCCAGCAGTCATGCTCCTGTAGAGAATTCAGGGGTAACCATAACAGTGTAGTAATATCACAAATCAGCCTTAAAGCTGTCACGGCACAATCTGATAAAATAGTTAACAACTCTTGGTTAATTTGCATCAGTCCCTGTGCCGTCTGGGTTTTAATCTTCTCCCGAATCTGCTGTAGGTCCGCTTTGGCGTCCTGGCGGGACCTTCCTGTAAGGAATCTGCAGCTTGGGGAGGAGAGTGGTTATTTGTTCCCTGCAGGGGGGTTGAGTCTTTTTTCTTGGGGGGGTCTACCCCGCCGAAGTGCCCTCGCCACCCGTGCAGGTTCGTCTCTCAACAAGAAAGCAGGTTTAAGTCTGTCAATGCTGACTGTTTCTTTTCTGTCCCCTAAATCAAGCATAAAATGCTTATCACCAGGTTCCAGCACTCTGAATGGTCCGTCGTATGGTGGACGGAGGGTTGACTTTAAAGCTTCATGCCTAACAAAAACAAACTCGGCGTTTTTTAAAGCTTGGGGGACAAAAACCCGTGGGAAAGAGTGATGTGCCGGTCCGGGGAGAGTGTCTGGTCCGTTACTGTCTAACGGCCTCAGGGTTGGAAGATGCCCAGGCTCTGGGTTCTCTGGTAAAAACTCACCTGGGAGTCTGAGAGGTTGTGCAAATACTAACTCTGCTGGGGAGCCGTCTAGATCCTCTTTAGGTGCAGCACGCAACCCCAATAAAACCCAGGGAAGTTTAGTTACCCAATTTGTATCCGTTAGCGAGGCCCTGAGGGCGGCCTTTAAAGATCTGTGAAAGCGCTCGCATAACCCTTTAGCCTGAGGGTGATAAGCGGTGGTACGGTGAATTGTCGCCCCTAAGCTGCTGGCCATGGCTGACCAGAGCTCTGAGACAAATTGAGGCCTCCTATCGGACGTGATGTCCGATGGGACGCCGAAACGTGCCACCCAGTTTGTCAAAAAAACGCGAGCGACTTCCGCCGCTGTGGTTGACGCCAGAGGGACCGCCTCAGGCCAGCGCGTAGTACGGTCTATCATCGTTAACAGGTGTGTGAAGCCTTGAGACGAAGGTAGTGGTCCCACGAGGTCGACATGAACGTGGTCAAACCTTCTAGCTTGGATTCGAAAAGGCTCTAAAGGGGCTTTTGTGTGTTTGTGTATTTTGGCGCGCTGACAAGACATGCAAGTTTTCGCCCATTCCTTTATATTTTTGTGCAGGCCCGGCCAAACAAACTTTTCGGCAACCATTTTAACCGAGGCGCGCACACCTGGGTGCGCGAGGGAGTGAATTGAGTCGAAAATACGGCGGCGCCATGCAGCTGGGACTACCGGGCGAGGTCGGCCGGTTGAGATGTCGCAGATTAGGGGGGGTACACCGTCACGTAAACCCCTTTCCTCCAGTCTTAACCCTGTTGGTCCAGACAGGAGCGCGCGCACGTCCACGTCACCGCTTTGCTCCTCTGCCATGGCTGCGTAATCTATCCCTACGTGAATTGGGGCCGTGTACGTGTCCGCGTTGGCGAAGAGTTCTGCGGCTGAGGTAGTATAATCTGTCTCCTCGTGCTCTGGCGATTTCACAGCGCGAGAGAGGCAGTCTGCTACCACGTTAAGTTTGCCTGCCACATATAGAATGTCTGTGGTGAACTCTGAAATTGCAGCTAGCTGTCTTTGTTGCCTGCCTGACCATGGTTCTGAAATTTTAGCCATCGCAAAGGTGAGCGGTTTGTGGTCTACAAAAGCCGTGAAACGCCGCCCTTCTAACCAGAACTGGAAGTGGCGGATGGATAAATGAAGCGCTAGCATCTCCCTGTCAAAAGTGCTGTATTTACGCTCGGTTTGGTTTAACGATTTGCTAAAAAATGCTAAAGGTTGCCAGGTCCCGCCAACGTGTTGTTCCACAACTGCCCCTATGGCCAAGTCTGAAGCGTCTGTGGTTAGCGCTATGCGGGCCGAGGGATCGGGGTGAACCAACAATGTGGCGTTCCCTAGAGCACTTTTTACTTCCGCGAAGGCGCGTTCGCGCTCCGGGGTCCATTCGACCGCGTTGGAAGGCTTTTGTTTTCTGAGCGCGGCATACAGGGGCTGCATGAGTTGAGCTGCGTGGGGGAGGAAACGGTTGTAAAAATTCACCATTCCCAAAAATTCTTGCAGCGATTTGACCGTTTGTGGCCGTGGAAAATTTTTTACCGTGTGGACTTTGTCTGGCAATGGGACTGCCCCCTTCGGTGAAACTCTGTGCCCCAAAAAATCAGTTTGACACGCCGAATTTGCATTTGGGTGGGTTGATTATTAACCCGTGCTCATCTAGTCTCTGAAAAACTGTGGTGAGGTGTTGTTCGTGTTCTTCCTCTGACGGGCTGGCTACCAGCATATCGTCGAGGTAGACGAACACGAAGGGGAGGTCGTGTAATACCGCGTCCATCATGTGCTGAAAGGTTTGAGCAGCGCCTTTGAAGCCAAACGGCATCCGCAAAAATTCAAAAAGACCGAAAGGGGTTATTACAGCCGTTTTAGGAATGTCTTCCGCTCAAACGGGGACTTGGTGATAGCCGCGGACCAGGTCTATTTTAGAAAAAATGCGCGCACCCGCCAGATGTAGTGAGAAATCTTGGATGTGAGGAATTGGGTAGCTGTCATGCACTGTCGCATTGTTTAATCTGCGGTAATCGCCGCACGGTCTCCAAGAACCGTCGGTTTTCGGGACCATGTGGAGTGGCGATGCCCAGGGGCGTTTCGAGCGTCTAATAATGCCTAATTTTTCAAGGGTGGCAAACTCGTCCCGTGCTATGGCGAGCTTGGTCGCGTCTAAGCGCCGAGCTTTGGCGAACACGGGTGGGCCCGTTGTGTGAATGAAGTGTTCAACCCCGTGTTTCGCTACTGTTGCTGAAAATTTTTGAACTGTGAGTGCTGGAAATTGGGTGAGGAGTTGGTCAAACTTACCTCTTGCTGTTGTGACGTTGGCCTGCACGGGTGGTGGAGAAACTCGAGCTGAGCAGGGGATAGAAGAAAATGACAGTGCATTAACCAAGCGTCTATTTGCTAGATCTACTAACAACCCATGTGCACACAAAAAATCAGCGCCCAACATGTTAAAGCTCACCGCCACTACAATAAATGTCCATCTATAGTTGCGGCCGTGGATGCAAAGAGGCAGGTTCCCTTCACCGAAAGTGTCAATGATCGAGCCGTTGGCTGCCATCGCTCCATTTTCCTGGGGACCCATGGCCCGGTCTGCGTGGGAAGGGGTGATAAAACTCAGCTGAGCTCCGGTGTCGATCAGGAACTGTCTCCTGGTGTGTCCGTCAGTCACATACAGTAGTTTATTTTTCTCGCCGAGAGCCGCAGCTGTTAACGGCCTCTCGACTTTGGTGTTTCCCGAACTTTTGAATTTGCAGGGGGGCACGCATTTGTACGCTCTCCCGGCGAAACGGTGGTGGTAATAGCAGAGGTCGTTCCGCCTGCTGTGTCTTGGTCGTGTTGCCACCATGGTGGGCGGGCTCTGCTCATTTGTCTGTGGTTCTCTGCTGCTCTGGGCTTCCGTGCTGAGATCTGCGGATGCTGCCATGGCCATCTGTTCGCCGCAGGCGTTGATGAGCCGCTGCGCCTCTCGGGCCAGCGCACGGAAGTCCTGTTGGGTATTGCACCGCATGTTGACCAGCGTCCCTCTCATGTGTGGCGGCAGAGTGCTGAGGAAGATATATCGGAAAAGGAAGTTGTCGTTGTCCTCTTCCTTGAGCTGCAGCATGTCCTCCATGAGGGCCTTGGGTCTGCATCCTCTGTGGCCGTAGATCGCCAGAATCTTCTCTGCTCTCTCTTCGGCTGAGGGGACGAAATTCTCCACGATGGTCGCCTTAAGCTCTCTGTATTTGTCATGGGCGGGCTGCCGTTGGATTATGCTCCGCGCACATCTTGACGTGGCAGCGTCGAGTTTGGCGACGATGTGATAAAATTTTGTGTCGTCTGCCGTTATGCCCGCCAGTGCAAACTGAGCCTCAGCTTGCTGGAACTACGAGCTCGGGTCTTCCTGCCAGAATTCTGGCAGCTTGACGGTGACGGCACTTGTGTGGGCCGTCCCTGATGTGTCCGCCGGGTGAGAGCGCCTTTCTTCCGCTCTCACGGCGGGGCTGGTGCTCGGTTGAGCCCTCTCTGTAGCTTCTGCCATGGGGGAACGTCGTCCATCTGTTCCCCTGTCTGCATGGGCGCCGGCGCTTGCCTGGGTCGCCTCCGATGAGTCAATCGCGGGAGAACGTCTCTGTTCCATCCTCACGTCAGGGTCATCAGTGTAGAAGAGCTTGGAATAACGAGGCGATGTGATTTATAAACCAAAGTTTAATATCAGCTTCGCTCCTCTAACAAGTCTCATCTCAGTGCAGAAGCAGAATAAGAGATCGAACACATTCAGACCTTCATACTTATACTTACACACAACAAAAGACATTGCATATCAAAGCTGACATCCCGCATTAACTTAATCCCCCCCTCCTTTGTCTTCCGTCTCCTCCACCTGACCCAGGGAGGTCAGGGCGATCGATCTCCTCCATTGTCCTCTGTCTCCTCCACCTGACCCTGGGTAGTCAGGGAGATTGATCTGGTCTCCACCGCTGCGACTCCGTATGCTCTTTGATCTTCGCCGGCAGTCGAGACCTCTTGTCCTGTTCTGAGGCGTGAGGTCATTGCACATATGTAATCACTAAACATTCTAATATGCTTATACATATGTAGGTATGGGATATATGATAAATATAAACCACAGAGACAACTTTTTCAGGTGAGCCTCCCGTTGGATAATGTAAACCTAATCATGACATTATTTGGCAGATTTCAACAGCAGATTGAACACAGCTGCAGAAGTTATAAAGATAACTTTGCATGTCTGCAACTCACTCAGATGGTGAATTCATATTTTCGCCCATTCGTGTTTGGTGTGAAGGCACATTAAAATACGTCATTGTCAACTCTGAAGCGTATAGGTGACCTGTATAGGTGTAAGCTTGTAAATGGAATGTCCTTTGCACTACCAGGGATTTTGGAATGTGTTACTGTTGAGATTGACCAAGATAAAACAAAAAATCTAATCATAAGTTGTATATATAGAACGCCGGGAACTTGCATTGAGACATTCAGAGACAAATTAGTCAAGCTGTACAATAATATTACTAGTAAGAAAATGGTAGTAATTTGTGGAGATTTCAATATTGATTTACTAAATCCATATCAACAAAATGTAATTACAGAGTTCATGAATTCTGTGTACAGCATGAGTCTATATCCCACAATAACACATCCCAGTAGAATCACAGTTCACACTGCTACACTTATTGACAACCTGTTTGTTAATATTATTGATAAGAAAATAGAAAGTGGATTATTGATAAATGATATAAGTGACCATTTGCCAACCTTTGCACTTATCCATGGCCACATGGGGGCCAATACAGAAAAAAAATTAAAATCGTTCAGATACAAATCACAAAATGCAATCAGTTCTTTTAAAGAAGACTTGCTGAAGCAAGACTGGACAAAAGTCTATGTATCAGATGTAAATGAAGCCTATGACACATTTATAAACATTGTAACCACTCTTTATGAAAAAAATTGTCCATTAGTAAAGATAAAGCTTAAACATAAATTTGCCGATAAGCCATGGTTAACCAAAGGATTACAAAAGGCGTGTAAAAAGAAAAAAAATATTATATAAAGCTTTCCTAAAGAAAAGGACAAAAGAAGCAGAACAGTGGTATAAAACATACAAAAATAAGTTAACATATATAATAAGATGTAGTAAAAGAGACTATTACAGTAAAGAACTTGAGAAAAACAGAGACAATATTAAAAATACATGGACAATACTTAACAATATTCTTGGAAATAAAAACAGAAATACAAGCTATCCAACCGATTTTTCAAAAAATAATAAACAACTCAGAGTGTGAATGCAGCTTCACCTGCAGATGAATTTGATCACTTTTTTGTTAACATTGGTCCTAATTTGGCTCGAGAAATACCTATTACGGCACCCACAGGTGATACAATAAGCAAAAACACTGCTATAAAAGACTCCATTTTCATAAAGAACACAGACGAGAGAGAGGTCATTGAAATTGTTAAATCCTTTAAAAGTAAAACATCTACGGACTGTGATGGTATTGACATGCTCTTAGTCAAAACTATTATGGAATGCTTAGTGAAACCACTGACGTATACAGTGGGGCAAAAAAGTATTTAGTCAGCCACCAATTGTGCAAGTTCTCCCACTTAAAAGATGAGAGAGGTCTCCAATTTTCATCATAGGTATACCTCAACTATGAGAGACAAAATGAGAAAAAAAAATCCAGAAAATCACATTGAAGGATTTTTAATGAATTAATTGGTAAATTCCTCGGTAAAATAAGTATTTGGTCAATAACAAAAGTTAATCTCAATACTTATTTTGTACCTGTAGGTAGATTTGTTCTGCAGTCTGGTGACAAGCCACCAGCTGCCAGTCGCTGCGTGCGCAAGCGCCCCTTAATTCCCTAACCTGCATGTTTTTGGCATGTGGGAGGAAACCGGAGAAATCCCGGAGTAAACCCACGCAAACACGGGGAGAACATGCAAACTCCACACAGATCACTGTTGGCCGGGGGCAGGGATCGAACCCACAATCCCCGCGATCCCCCGGCCGCGGGAGGGTTTTTACTTTCATTAACAGTATGAGATTAGCAATTTGAAGAGGATTTGAAGGCTGGAGGGCTTACCGTTTCCAGTGCTGGGAGAGGAGGGGAGGTTTGAAGCACAAGAGCACTTCTAGTTGAACACAGGAGAGAGTTGCACATGAACTGCTTGGCAGAGCATCAGATTCTCCCGTAAGGAGGGAGGGACACCGCTTCCTTTAAAAGGCTGCAGTTAATGGTAAAGGCAGCTGGGCATCAAGTGTACAAGATCAAAGATACTACAAAGACAAGTAATGTGCTGGCCAAAGAGCATGTGTGTGAGCGAAAATGCTGGCAATGGTATGCTGCTTGGCATTAAGCCAGGCATTATTTACAGTCAATGTTCAGTCCCTTATTTTAGAAGGAATGGCTATACAATCAAGCTTAATTAAAATTAAATTAGTTTTACACACACATTATTTTTTTCCTCTGTGCAGTGGAAAATCTGTCTGTTTCTTTGAATGATTTGGAATATATTACAGGGTATATGTGGATAGTTTAATTGTCCACAGATTAATACATTTAACAGGACAACCACAGCTGTGATTCCCCTAAAAAAAATAAATTAATGAATGCCTAATCTATATGCAGTACTCATGTAAGTTTGTGATGACCATGAAAATGTACACTGAATAACAAAAACCATCAGTGTATCATCAAATTATAAATAAACTGATGGGTAACAATACTTTGATTAGATTACAACTGCTACAACTCGAGTAAAATAATGGAAAATCCCAGGGCATGCTGTGTTTCCTTGTGTGTCCCTCAGAAGGAGTACGCCTATGATTATAAAACATTCCACTGAAACAGCATTAACATTTTGCTTCTAATAATAGGTTTTTGCCAATCAAAAACACATTGACAATGAATGCACCAAAATAGCAATGTACCAAGATGGTGCCTATGTCACAACTCTTTTACAGAGTGCAAAATTTGCAATGTGTACTCTTGTTTCATCCAAACTTCAGCTAACTGTGTTCCTTCTGTGAATCACTTCACCATCATTTTTTTTTTTTTTTTTTTGGACTGCAGATTCTCAGACAAATGTACTTGCCAGTAGGAAAAGAAAAATTGGATTTCTTCAAGAAACACTGGATACTGTAGTGGAGCTAACCCAAATGTCTAAGGGCACTGAGCAGATTGTTACTCACATACTGGAATGCTGACACTTGGATAAGACATTGTCTTGGTTTTGACAAACCAGAATATATTTCCTGGAATACTCTGAAAGAAACTGTGGTGCTTAACATGCTGTCCAGTTCGTAACAATTTTGCTGGATTGTAACAAAATAAATAAATAAAACGGGAAAAAAAACAACAACAAAACAAATATGCTGATTATTCTGCTGAATATTACACCCTGTGGTATTCGCCAAAATATCTGGCACCTAATGACATGATGACAGTTATGGGGTTGGCTCAACATAGCAGTGATTGGATTCGAAACTTTAGAAGACAGAACTTTCCAGGATTCATGGTAAATTAATATGCTATATCAATGTAGATGTACCCAGTTAAAACAGATACAATGTGTTACATTTTTAAATGTTTGGAAATAAGGTTTTTAGGGACAGTGTGTGGTAACTTAGTAAAGTGAAGCTCCATGTACTCAAATTACTGTAATGTCTGGGGCCCCTACGAGGCAGAGAGACAGCCCAAGTGCTGAATGGTGTTGAGTGTTTATTAAACTAAACAACATGACAGTCCAAAACAAGCAAAATACAAAAATGCCAAACAAGGAGACTTACAATGTGTGCCTCAGAGCAGGGGAAGTGCTCTGGAGAGGAGAACAGCAAAAACAAACGAGATGAACAGAGAACAGATCCGGGAAACAACAAGAGGAACTAATAATGTAGCGGCAATGACCAAATGACACGACAGAACTTAAATACAAGTGAGATTGATTAACATAATATAGCACTGGTGTGGGCTCGCATGAGCAGGCAAAAAGAAGCACAATAATAATTGGAATCAGCTGGTGGAAATGAGGGGTGAGGGAGGAGCGGCTGACAGCTTGACAGGCAGCACCAACACAAACCAGGGAAATGCAACCTGACAGCTGTCAATCCACAGAATAAATATAACCAACCCTAAGTACAGACTAGAACATAATTACAAATGGAGCAAAATAAAGCCAACATAAACTGAAACACAAACAGACAAAACAGGGCGTAGTGACAACTCAAACAAGGCACCAAGAATACAACAGATAAATACATCAAAATACAACGAAAGAGCCACGAGGCTGAGTCCGGCAGAACATCGGACTGAGCTCATGACAATTACAACCCCAATTCCAATGAAGTTGGGATGTAGTGTAAAATGGAAATATAAGATAAGACAAACCTTTATTAGTCCCAAAATGGGGAAATTACAGGATTGCAGCAGCAAAGGGATAGCAGCACTAAGAGCAATAATAAGTAAGATAAAATGATAAGAATTGAATAGCAAAACAGTAAATATACATACAGTGATCCCTCGCTACTTCGCGCTTCACCTTTCGCGCCCTCAGTGCATCGCGGATTTTTCAAAAATATTCATCAAAAATTCAAAATTGAGAAATAATGGGCGGGCGCTAGCAGAAGGCAGGGAGACTACATTAGACCATCAGGTATCAACACCGAGAGCCGCACAACTCAAAAAATCCACCTCTCTGTTTGCTGTTCTCGTGTTGGCTCGGCTCAGAAATCTCGCAAGCTGATTGGCTGAGACGTTTCACCCCGCAAGCTGATTGGCCGAGACGTTTCACCCACCTCCTCTCCCTGCCGAGCGCCCATGAAGCGAAGGGAGACCGCATTCATTGCTCTTTATCACTCGTGTTGCTTAGTCTCGCTGCATGGAACTTTTTGCTGTTCTCTTGTGCCATTTTGTGCGAAATAGTCTTCCCGTCGAGCCACTACGCCGCCTCCTGCAGCTTCTCCAGCTCTATCGGAAGCTGCCCTCGACGATCCTGCGCCTCTAGCACCTGATGATGAGGCGTCACCTGAGGAGCAGTAAAGCTCTCATTAACCTGTGCAGTAAATCATCTTCATCTTGAGTTACGTATCTTGTTATAAGAATAAAAGAGTTCTAAAAACATATTTATGTACACTTTATTTACATCTACGTATGTATGTACACGTACACACACACACATATGTATCATATGAGAGAGAGAGTGAGAGAATGAACGTACGTATTATTTATGGGTGACGTCATTAGGGGTGACGCTACTTCGCGGTTTTTCACTTTTCGCGGTTGGTTCTGGAACCCATTAACCGCGATAAGTGAGGGATCACTGTATATGCACAGTATATATGCACAGTGCAAGGGCATTGAAGTTAAATGTATTTACAGCATGGCAGTTAATATATTACCCAACAATATCCATCCATCCATCTTCTTCCGCTTAATCCTTTTTGGGTTGCGGGGGGACTGGAGCCTATCCCAGCATCTTTGGGCAAGAGGCAGGGTACACCCTGGACAGATCGCCAGTCCATCACAGGGCCAACACCGAGAGACAGACAACCATTCACTCTCACAGTCATACCTAAGGACAATTTAGAATCCCCAGTTTGATGCCAATTAACCTAACTTGCATGTTTTGGCATGTGGGAGGAAACCGGAGAAATCCCGGAATAAACCCATGCAGACACGGGGAGAACATGCAAACTCCACACAGATCACTGTTGGTGGGAATCCAGGATCCCCCGGCCAAGGGTGAGTTGCTGTGCTGCCGCAGTGCTAACCACTCCACCACCACGCTGCCCTAGCAATATATAACTTTAAATCCAGACAGTATATTTCACAGTTGAATGAACGGTGTTGTAGCCACCCTCAATAATAATAGTAATTGTATTAGTAGTGTATTGGAAGGGAACGATCCGTATTGTTCAAAGTAGCGGTGCTATGTACGGTCTCTATGAGGAGCACAGGTTAGATTGTAAAGTCTGACAGCAGCAGCGAGAAGGATCTGTGGAACCTCTCCCTCGAGCATCTAGGATGGCAAAACCTGCTGCTAAATGAGCTCTTCAGTGCATTCAGCATATCCCGCATGAGGTGGGACTTGGACTCCAGCAGAGATGACAGCTTACCCACCATCCTCCTCTCGCCTATCACCTCTACTGGGCCGAGGCGGCGGCCCAGAACAGAGCTGGCTTTTTTGATTAGCCTGTTCAATCTCTTCCTGTCGGCTGTTGTGATGCCACTGTCACAGTAAACCACTCCATACGTGATGGCTGATGCCACCACAGAGTCGTAGAAGGTCTTCAGGAGAGCCCCCTGCACTCCAAAAGACCTGAGTCTCCTCAGTAAGAACAGCCTGCGCTGGCCCTTCTTGTAGAATGCGTTGGTGTTGTGTGACCAGTTGAGTATATTGTTCAGTCAAACACTAAGTTACTTGTAAGATGTCACCATCTCAATGTTTGTTCTGTGGATGTTTCCCAGTGCGGAGGGGGATTGTCTATGCCTACGGCAGTCCACCACCAGTTCCTTGGTCTTCACCACATTGATCTGGAGACAGTTCTGCAGGCACCAGTCCACGAAATCCTGGATCAGTCCTCTCTACTCCAAGTCATCCCCATCAGAGATGAGGCTGACGAACGCAGTCATCAGAGAACTTCTATAGATGGCAGTGTGGTGTGTTGTGTGAAAATTCAGCAGTGTAGAGGGTGAACAGGAAGGGAGCCAGAACTGTTCCCTGGGGGGCCCCCGTACTGCAGATGATGGTGCCAGACACACAGTCCTGGGTCCTTACAAACTGTGGCGGGTCTGTAAGGTAGTGCAGGATCCACAATGACAGGTGCTGGTCCACCCCTGCACACAGCCGCTTGTTCCTCAGGATCACTGGTTGGATGATGTTGAAAGCACTGGAAAAATCAAAGAACATGATCCTCACAGTGCTCCTAGTCTCCCCCAGGTGAGACAGGGAATGATGCAGGAGGAAGATCACTGCATCCTCCACCCCAATGCCATGTTGGTAGGCAAACTGAAGTGGGTCCATCGCTGGTCTCACCAGGGGGCAGAGATGGGTGAGAAGCAGCCTATCCAGGGTCTTCATTAGAAGTGATGTAAGGGCCACTGGTTTGTGACTGTTCACAGGGGCTCCTCCAGAAATTTTTCATAGTGGGGGCCACATTGTGGCCACTGAAAATCTTAGGGTGGAACATCAATTTAAAATGTAATCATTCGTGTTTAGTCTGAATGCACCTTGACAGTGTGATCTTTCCTACTTTATTGTAGTTTGTTATTTGTTAATATACAGCACACATCAATTATTCTTAAACATCTACTATATGTAAAATATGTCAGAAAAGCAAGTTATAAAATTATGTTAGGCTGTCCAGTGGCAGGAACAAGGAGTGGCAAGTCGGGGGGAGCAAGTGGTGGCGGGAAGGGGGGGGGGGCATGGCACCATCATTAGGGAGCCATCACCAGCAAGGGGAAAGGGCCAAGTCCACAGCTACAGGGATGCCACTCCTGAGACCAACCAAGCCCCATCCGAGGGGTCGACACTGCAGGTGTGCCACGGGTGTATGACCTTCAGCCGAGTAGACCAGGGCAATCACAGACCAGCGCCCTGCAGTGAGAAAACTGGGACAGTTCCCAGTGGGAGGGCTCCCTATGAGGGAACGCTGGAACTTGGACAGGGTGATAAAAACAAAACAAAAAATTAATAATAATAATAAGATGATTTCTTGATAAAAAGACTAGACAGTTAAGATAATTAAAAGAATAAAACAACACTTAATACATTTGATTTTTTCTGTTTGATTGTAATTAACAATTAGTAGTAAAATAAATAAATAAATGTGACTAGAACGACAGTGTCATGAATGTCCCTCCGGGCAGAAACAAACTCAAGCACTTGTGACATGATTGATAGACCCAGGGAACAGACACAGGCTTGGGAATAGATGCAATTATTTTTATTGTAAAGTGTGGGTGTGTGTGTGTGTGGGTGCGTGTGTGTGTGTGTGTGT
The DNA here is from genome assembly GCA_020510985.1 of Pholidichthys leucotaenia. Taxonomy (NCBI): domain Eukaryota; kingdom Metazoa; phylum Chordata; class Actinopteri; order Cichliformes; family Pholidichthyidae; genus Pholidichthys; species Pholidichthys leucotaenia. The sequence goes on along the minus strand of CM035840.1, from coordinate 264,136,328 downwards.
GTCTGCGATGACATCGCAGCTGGGGGTGAGCAGAGCACCGTACGACCTGGCAACCTGTTTGCAGGGGAGGTGATGCGCTCAGGTTGGCCCGTAGGCTACAGCCAGGAGGACAGCACCTGCTGTCACGGTGCAGCTGGTGAGGAGAAGGACTCACGAGAGAGAGTGTGGCCAAGTCCGCTGCCAGGAGTAAGGATTCCGCCGCCACGGAACTCCACCTGTGCACAGGGGACCAGCGTAGAGAAAAGGTGGGCAATAAGTGGCTTACTTGAAGGGTTGGAGATGATCTTTTCAGAGGGTTGAGACTGGAGACAAGGAAGGCTTAGGAATGCCGGCAATGGCGAGACGATTCATAGAAGAAGGCGAAGATGAGAGCAGGACTCTTCAGCCCAAGGAGACAGATGGCTCTGCGCCGATCTGAAGGCAGAGCGGTTTAAATAGCCTGAGGGTGATGGAGAGCCGGTGTGCGCGCAGCTGCGGGAGATAATGATACAGAGCAAGCAATCACAGTACCCCACCCCCACCCCCACCGAGAGTCCAGTCCAGCCTACCTGGGTGTGTCCGGTGAAAGTCCCTGATCAGCTGTTTGTTCAACATGAAGGAATTCTGATAAATAAGAAGGCCCAAGACCATGCATCATTATCATCATCAATCCTCTTGCACAGTGTGCATAGAGCCAACCAGAGTAACCAGTCTTTCCCACCTCCCTCTATCCTACACTAGCTGCTGGGCCTGGTGCAAATATGTATTATGATTATTATTACGGGGTAAAAGTCCAGGATGGCCCTGGTGGGGTGTTCAGTGGGTGGGGGCAGGTCCATACCACCGAACGCATTGCATTGTGGCAACCACATGTGTGAGTAAGAACCTCTTTTTATAACTACACATTCTATTACACACACATATCAGTCCAGGCATGGTTAAACCGATGATTTTCATCATCAATTTTATGAATGAATGAATGAATGAATGAATGACTCTTTATTTCGAATAGATTAAAAGTACAGATTAAAAAGAAACAGAATAATATAACAAAGGGGGAAAGAAAATCCAACAAGGTCAAATTAGACAATAACTCCTCTGATTATTCAGTTCAACATAAGTTATCCAAAATGGGTGATGGCTGAAGCCGCAGCTTCAAAATAAGTCCAAAAAAAAAAAAAATGGTCACAGAAATAACTTGAATCTGACAAAAGTGGTAATAAATAAAAATTCTATGAAAATTAATCAATGAAAATCAGAAAATGCTTTTGAATTGTGGTTCAACAGAATTACTTTAAAAAACAAACTCATGAAACAGGCCTGGACAAAAATGATGGTACCCCTAGAAAAGATTGAAAATAATGTGACCATAGGGACATGTTCAACCAAGATGTGTCCTCTAATTAACATCACAGGTGTCTACAAACTTGCAATCAGTCAGCCGGCCTATTTAAAGGGTGACAAGTAGTCACTGTGCTGTTTGGTGACATGGTGTGTACCACACTAAACACGGACCAGAGGAAGCAAAGGAGAGAGTGGTCTCAGGAGATTAGAAAGGAAATTATAGACAAGCATGTTAAAGGTAAAGGCTGTAAGACCATCTCCAAGCAGCTTGATGTTCCTGTGATTACAGTTGCACATATTATTCAGAAATTTAAGATCCACGGGACTGTAGCCAACCTCCCTGGACGTGGCCGCAGGAGGAGACGGATAATACAAATGGTAACAAAAGAGCCCAGAACAACCTCTAAACACATTCATGGTGAACTCCAAGGTCAAGGTACATCAGTGTCAGGTCACACCATCCGTCGTTTTTTGAGCAGAAGTGGACTTCATGGGAGACGACCAAGGAGGACACCACTGTTGAAAACAAATCATAAAAAAGCCAGACTGGATTTTGCCAAATTGCATTTTGACAAGCCACAAAGCTTCTGGGAGAATGTCCTGTGGACAGATGAGACAAAACTGGAACTTTTTGGCAAGGCACATCAGCTCTATGTTCACAGACACAAAAATGAAGCATACCAAGAAAAGAACACTTTCCCTACTGTGAAACATGGAGGAGGTTCTGTTATGTTCTGGGGCTGCTTTGCTGCATCTGGCACAGGGTGTCTTGAATCTGTGCAGGGTACAATGAAATCTCAAGACTATCAAGGTATTCTAGAGAGAAAGGTGCTGCCCAGTGTCAGACAGCTTGGTCTCAGTCGCAGGTCACGGGTCTTGCAACAGGATAATGACCCAAAACACACTGCTAAAAACACCCAAGAATGGCTAAGAGCCAAACATTGGACTATTCTAAAGTGGCCTTCTATGAGCCCTGATCTAAATCCTATTGAACATCTGTGGAAGGAGCTGAAACATGCCGTCTGGAGAAGGCAGCCTTCAAACCTGAGACAACTGGAGCAGTTTGCTCATGAGGAGTGGGCCAAAATACCTGCTGAGAGGTGCAGAAGTCTCATTGACAGTTACAGAAATCGTTTGATTGCAGTGATTGCCTCAAAAGGTTGTGCAACAAAATACTAAGTTAAGGGTACCATCATTTTTGTCCAGGCCTGTTTCATGAGTTTGTTTTTTAAAATAATTCTTTTGAACCACAATTCAAAAGCAATGTCTGATTTTCACTGGTTAATTTTCATAGAATTTTTATTTATTACCACTTTTGTCAGATTCAAGTTATTTCTGTGACCATTGTGGGTTTTTCTTTCATTAACAGAGGGGTACCAACAATTTTGTCCACGGCTGTATCTCCTAGGATTTCACTTACTGCTCTGGTGGATTGGACCATGCCTAACACCTAGTCCTGTGGGGACCACTATTTTCTTCATGGGCAAGAAGGACGGTCTCTGCAGCTGTGCATTGATTTTGGACAGCTAAATAACGTTACAATGAAGGAAAAATATGCTCTCCCTTTAATCAGTTCCATTTTTGACCTGCTGCAGGGAGCTACGGTGTTCACCAAACTCATCCTACGGAATGCCTACAACCTTGTGATAATCAGAGAGAGCGACAAATACAATGGAAGACAGGTTTTTGTACACCAGTTGGACACTTTGGCCTGCTATTCTAAATCAGCACACTTTGTTTCATATTCCGATGCTTGATCAATGATGAGCTCACGGATTTTGTCAACTCTTATGTATTTATCTACCTTGATTAGATAAGCCTTTACTAGTACCACAGTGGGGAAATTCCAGGATTGCAGCAGAACAGGGATAGCAGCACTCAGAGCAATAGTAAATAAGATACTAAAATAAGAATTGGTTAACCAAAGCAGTAAATAAATATACATACGTATGTACACAGTTATATACTACACAGTGCAGGAGCATTGCAACTTGATGGTATCAATAGCATTAAGTTAATCCCTTCCACAGCATGTGGGACACCATATGGTGTATGGGACGACACCTATCTCCATTTCACTGACCCTAGGCAACACAGCTACTGTAAGTAGTGAAAGCTACAGTGGGGGGGTAAGTCTTCTGGTAGCTCTGTGCGTTAACTTTCCTTTCCCTATTTTATTGTGCTGAGCACGAAGCTAGAAGGCAGAAAGTACCATTTTTTTATATGGTCTTTGGTATGACCCGTCCAGGATTTGAACCCACAACTGGAAGGTTGTGGGGTGTGCTGCTCTACCAACAAGGCCACCACTCCGGTATCAACAGAATTACAGTTAGTCAAATTACTCAGCAAAAAATAAATAAATATGGACCCAGACAGTACATTTCACATTTGAATGAACAGTGTTAGTGCCATCCTCGATAATAATTGTAATTGTCTTAGTTGTGTATTGGAGGGGACAATATTGTTTAAAGTTTTGACGTTTAATACGGCCTCTATGAGCAGCGCCGGTTAGATTATAAAGTCTGACAGCTGTAGGTAGGAAGGACCTGCGGAACCTCTCCCTCGAGCACTTAGGATAGCACAGCCAACCGCTAAATGAGCTCCTCAGTGCGTTCAGCATGTCCTGCATGGAGTGGGACTCGGACTCCACCAGAGATGACAACTACACCATCCTCCTCTCTCCTATCTCCTCCACTGGGTTGAGGCGGCACCCCAGAACAGAGCTGGCTTTTTTGATCAGCCTGTTCAGTCTCTTCCTGCCGGCTGCGGTGATGCCGCTACCCCAGCAGACCACTCCAAATGTGATGGCTGATGCTACCATCAAATCGTAGAATGCCTACTAAGGTCTACTAATTTTTTCCCATTCCCTAGATGAGCATCATGTGTATGTGAGGATGGTCCTGCAGCACCTCCTAGAGAACCAGGTACTGTATATGTCAAAGATTAAAAAATGAGAGTTTCTTACATCTACTACCATCTTTCTGGGGTTCATCATTGATAATGGAGAGATTAAAGCTGATGCAAAAACGGTGAAAGCAGTTACTGATTTGCCCATTCCTTCTTCTTGTAAGGAGCTTTAACAGTTCCTGGGTTTTGCCAATTTCTACTGTTGTTTTTTGAAAACCTACATCATGCTGGCCCAACCTATCACTCAACTCACCTCGGTCAAGACTCCACTCACCTGGTCCAAGGAGGCTGAGGGAGCTTTTTCCATCATTTCAAATCGTTGTTTGCAAACACCCCTATTCTGGCACAGGTCAATTCAATTCAATTTATTTATGTAGCGCCAAATCACAACAAAAGGTTATCTCAAGGCACTTTACAGGGTTTAGGCCAAACTCTCAAATCTGTAGAAACCAGCAGAAACTTCAAAGAGCAAGCACTGCAGCGACACAGGTGAGGAAAAACTTCCCTTTAACGGGCAGAAACCTCGAGTGGAACCATAGTTCACTGAGGACGGTCATCTGCCTTGACTGGCTGGGTTGAAAAGAAAAGGTAGAAAAGTAGGAGCCCTCACAATAGCTATATTCAAAACAAATGCAGTAAATACAAACATTAACATTCACAGCCGGACCTACCAGTATTAAAACCAGGTTAGGCTCCACCTGCGGGTGCCTGGCAGCGGCAGCATTTAGAGCAGAAAAAGGAGTTTTAACTATAGGCTTTATCAAAGAAAAAGGATTTCAACTTACACTTGAATAAAGAGAGGATGTCTGCCTCCCAAACTGAATTGGGGAGATGGTTCCCCAGGAGGGGAGCTTGATCACCAAAAGCTCTGCCTCCCAATCTACTTCTGGAGACCTTGGGGACCACAAGCAGCATGGAATTTTGGGAGCGCAAAATTCTGGTTGGTTGATAGGGAACTATGAGTTCTTGCAGATAAGGAGTCAGGCCATTAAGGGCTTTATAAGTTAGAAGTAAAATCTTGAAATCAACTCTATATTTTATTGGGAGCCAATCTAAAGAAGCTAAAACTGGAGTAATGTGATCTCTTCTTCCTGTTCTTGTCAGAATACCTGCAACTGCATTTTGAACGAGTGGAAAAATCTTTATGGACTTATTAGGACAGCCTGATAAAAGTGAATTACAATAATCTAGCCTTCAGGTGATAAAGGCATGGACAAGTTTCTCTGCATCTTTATGAGACATGATGGGCCTAATTTTAGAAATATTTTGCAGGTGGAAGAAAGCAGTCTTAATAGTTTGCTGTATATGAGAGTTAAAAGGCATCGTGGTCAAAGATTACTCCAAGATTCCTAACTGTGAAATTAGAAGCCAGAGCAATGCCATCTAGTGTTGCTATCTTACTCGAAAGAGTACTTCTAGCTGGTTTGGGGCCAAGAATAATAACTTCAGTTTTATCTGTATTTAACAATAAAAAGTTGTAGTTCATCCAGGTTTTAATATCCTTAAGACACTCCTGGAGTAAACCCAAATGGCTGGGATCGTCTGGATTGATGGATAAATATAACTGAGTGTCATCAGTGTAACAATGAAAATGAATAGAATGCTTCCTCATAATTTCTCCTAAAAACAGCATGTATAATGTAAACAGTAACGGTCCAAGTTCCAATCCCCGTGGAACTCCATAGCTAACCGTAATCTGGATAGAGGACTTGCTGTTGACATAAACAAACTGGGAACAGTCTGATAAATAAGACTGGAACCATCTTAGCGTTTTTTTTTCCTTTCAAACCAATTTGCTGTTCTAGTCTTAGTGTAGGTTGATGCAAGCCAGCAGTTTATTGTGGAGGTAGATTTCTCTGATACTGGAGTTGGTGCCGTGCTGTCACAGCAATTGATTGCTGACAGTAAAATCCACCCATGCGCACATTTATCTTGGTGTCTGTCACCTGCTGAGAGAAATTATGATGTCATAATTGGGAGTTGCTGGCACTAAAGCTTGCCCTGGAGAAATGGCACCACTGGTTAGAGGGACGTCTCAACACCAACCACCTTAACCTCTCATCAGGCTCACTGGTCTGTTTTTTGGTCAGTTTGAGTTAATTCTCACCAATAGGCCTGGCTCAAAGAACACCAAACCCGATGTCCTCTCTAGGCAATTTGCCGTTGGCCATACTGTATCTGATTAAGAAACTATCATGCTGCCTTCATCTGTGGTGGGTGCATTGTCCTGGGAAATAGAGAAGAGGGTGAGGAGAGCACAGAGCACCGAGCCAGACTCTGGTGGGGGGCCTGCTGGACACCTGTACATCCCTTCTCTGGTCAGGGGAGAGATGATCCATTGGTTGCACACAGCTAAATTCACTTGTTACCCTATGGTTTCTTATATACTCCCCCCTCTCAAACGGGATATTTTGGTGGCCATCTATCAGGAAAGATGTATGGGAGTACATCCAAGCCTGCCCTCAGTGTTAGGCCAGTAAATCATCATATTTTCCTCCAGTGGAGCTGTTGCAGCCACTTCCTGTCCCTAGCTGTCCTTGGTCCCACATCGCTTTAGACTTTGGCACAGGTCTTTCATCTTTTCATGGTCATACTGTCAGTCTGACCATTGTTGATTGGTTCTCCAAAACAGCACTATTTGCTGTTATCTGCCAAAGAAACCTCTAAGCTACTTACATTGCATGTTGGCCAGCTACATGACAGACCCTCTGACATTGTTTTCGGGACCATGGTCCTCAGACTGCAGATGAACCCATTACATTTTGGAACTGATCTGTGAGCGCATACCTCGACCAAGGCCCAATCTTGCAATGTATGGTGGGGTGGAGGCGTGGAGATACAAACAGATGGATGGACAAAGGGAGGGAAGGAAGGAGCCTTGGCGGAGGTATGAACTCTGAGTGATTTTCTAGTTAAAAATGAATTGCACATCTAATATTAGCCACTGTTTAAGAACAGCTTGTTTATTTTTTGTCAGTTCACTTGTGTGATCCTTTATGAGTTATATTCATAATAGTGTATCTTGCACTTTGGGGAATGGCAGTTGTTCAGTCACCATTATAGTTTAGTTTATATGTGTAGTTTATAGTCTATCATCAATAAACTCATGCAGTACTGTAACAGGACACAATACAAATATTTGAGACCCAATGTAGTGCATCCTTTTATATTTTAGCAATACAAGTATAAACCACCGCCCACACTTGAAGCCAGGACAAGAAGAGACACAGTGGTGACAGAGCGGTGGCTAAACTTTTATTGATAAAAATTACATATTTTGACTGAGCGACTCCATACTCGGGGATGCACACCCTCAGTTAAAGTAATAGATTCTATTCAACTGAATGTATTAACTCATTATGATTGCTGAGGCCACAATAAAAAAAAAAGATTTTAAATGTAATCCAGCCTGTCATGAATGCCCCCCGGGGCAGAGAGATGAGACCCAGGCGCTGGACTGTGAGCTTGCGAAATTTATTAATAAAAACAGCAAACATAAAGTGCAACAAGGTGTTCAAATAATAAAATAACAAGGGAAAAAACTTACGGGAATAGAGCACCAGAGCAGAACAAGGCTCTGGCAGAGATGACGGGAGACTGAAAATACACTGGGAGAGATTAGGCAGTGACAATCAAAATGAAAAACAACTTCCCTTAAATATGGATCAAAACCATTACATAACTAGTAGCAGGTGTTGGTTCATATGAGCGGGCAAAAGGGAACACTGAATAGTGATTGAGATCGGCTGGGAGAGATGAAGGAGGAGCAGCTGGACTGACAGCTTGACAGATGACTCCCACGCAGAGCACAAACCCAGAAATGTTATCTGACAGCTGTCAGCCCACAGATTAAAATATAAGAAATAAACATAATCAAATGCAGACTAATAAATCATTACAAATAGACATGACACAATACTGAAGCCTAAACAGAAAAATAGGAAGCAGAACAAAAACTCAAAGGCACAAAATACAATAAATATTTATAAATACAAAGAAAGACCCACGATACTGAGTCTGGCAAAAAATCCAGAACTCAGTTCGTGACAGCCCCCCCAGACAACCCAAGGTAACACCAAAAGAAAACAAACAAACAAAAAAAAACTGTCCCCCCTGCAGGCGCACAACAACAACCCACCCAGAGTGGGTGGCCAGGGGTACAAGCTAGGATGGAATGAAACGAAACCCCGCTCAGGACCCACCAGTCAAAAACACAGAATTACCCCCCCCACTCCCACCCACCCCCGGCCAAGGAGCTAGAGAGTTCACGGGGGCGACCAATGTCCCAGGCCTGGCTGACGGTGAGGTGGTCCGAGTCGGGTGGTCTGCCGGAGAGCATGGGCCACCCAACCCAATGGCTCAGTCTGTCAGGTGGCTGACCAGAGTTTTTAAGCCACCTGAATAAAAGGGGTGTCCACGGAGGCTGCTCCCCCACTGGGAGACCCAATAATGGGAAGGAGAGCTGAGGAGGGGGAACCACAACGGTGTCTGGCAGAGATGGAGGGGAAACCACAATGTCGTCTGGCAGAGGAGGAGGGGGGGACCACGACAGTGTCTGGCGAGGGAAGGAGAGCCACACCGCTCTCGGATAGGCCAGTAGCACCTTCGGCAGTCCCGGACAGGGACATAGTAGCACCAGCAGTGGCTCCGGGCTGGAGCGAAGCAGCACCCTCGGTGGCTCTGGGCTGGAGTAAAGCTGCACCCTCGGTGGACTCGGGTTGGAGTGAGGCTCCACCCTTGGTGGACTCGGGCTGGGCCAATGCTGCACCCATGGTGGCCCCTGGGCTGGGGCGTAACACCTATAATGGGCTCGCACTGGAGCGCAGCACCCAAGTTGGATTAAGGCTGAGGCGCAGCACCCATGACAGTCCCCGACTGGGACACAGCACCCATGGAGACTCGGACTGAGGAGGAGGAACCCAGACGACAGCCTTAGGCAGAGGGGGAGCTGCACCCACGGAGGTCCTGGGCTTGGACAGAGCACCCGCGACGACCTCCACTGAGGGGGAAGCTGGACCCTTTGCAACCTCGGGCGGTGAACCTAGACCCATGGAGACCTCTGGTATTGCTGGAACACTCCTGGTGATCCTGGGAGAAAGCTCAGACAAAACACACAGAGAAGCAGGATCAGGGTCACCGGCAGCGGCGGAGCCTGGCAAGGCGAGCTCGGGGCAGCGGGCGGCTGAACCCAGCTCTCCTCACCTAGAGCCAGGCAAGATCTCTCCAAAACTGACACAAGAAAAACAAAGGAGAGCACTTGTCTCAGCTAGAGCTCTACTGCCATCCAGGACTCCATCGATCCAGATGACAACGATGTCTTTGGCCCAGTCCTTTGGAGGTTCAGCTCAGTCGCTAACTCAGCTGCGGCGGCTTCTGCAGCAGGCATGATGGTGGATGCAGTCCCTGTGCCCCCAGACGAAGTGACCAACACCGGTGGCTCATCCGACGTGGCAGCTGGAGGTCGGCTCACCGTTGGTGCTGGAACTTGGTCCTTCATGGCCACAGGCTCCTCTCACGTCAGGCGGCTAAATGCCGGGGTCAGTGGAAACTAAGGAGCCGAAGGAGAGGACACAGAGAGGGCTGGTGAGCAATTAATAACTGCAGCAGGTGGGGAGAGCTCAGGGGACTGCATTTCCTGAGCCTCCCTACTGGGAATCAGGCAAGGCATATCACCATAACTTGAAACAGAATGACATGAAACAGCTGTTTTCCCGGTGTCCGATGTTGTCTGCTGCAGCAGGTGTAATGTCATCCTTCTCTGTGGCTACAGTGGAGATGGGCCCCTCAGAGGATCGTGGAGGAGCCACCCCTGTGGTCATGGAGACGGATGGAGACAGGGAACAAGCGAAGGACCTCTCGGCAGCAGGAGAGAACACCGAAGTGAAGGAGGGAATTGCAGCTAAAGACAGGAGTGAAGCTGATGATTCAGCCAGAAGAGAGAGAGAGGAGGGCTGTACTGCTGAGGAGGGCTTCTGCATCGGTGTCGGGGAAATGGCTGCCGCAGAGGCGGGAGAATTCCTCCAGCGGTCCGGAGCAGGACAACGCTGTAGTGGTGGCTGTTGCGTTGGAGCTGGAGCAAGCGAACCGGGAGATGGGATGGACTTCTACTGAGGTGAGCTACTCTGCGATGGCTTCGGTCCAGTGGGAGGCGGCCCCATCGTCAGCCCCATGAATGATCGCTGAGGTGCGGTGACCGTGGACAGCAGTCCAGTATATTGAGGATATTTCCAGAGGCCAGGGTGTGCCTCGAGAATCCCCCACTCCATTCACACTCTCCCAGGTTTTCTTGGGATCACGGGCGGTGAGTGCTTCATCCACAAAACTCTGGATAAAGTCCGCCACCCATTCCTCCTCCAGGCTTGGAGACCCCGCTGCCAATCTCCTCTTGTTTGGTTGAGGCCGGCGAGCTGGGGACATGATGAGCTCCAGAGCACAGGTTAGCATAAAAAGAAAAAAAAAAAAAAAAAAGATCCACAAACTCACAGCAGCTGGGTTTCTAACTGGTCGCTGCCTACTGTCATGAATACCCCATGGGGCAGAGAGATGAGACCCAGACGCTGGACTGTAAGCTTGTGAAATTTATTAACAAAAACAACAAACATAAAGTGCAACAAGGTGTTCAAATAATAAAATAACAATGAGGGGAAAAAAACTTTTGGGAATAGAGTACCAGAGCAGAACAGAGCTCTGGCGAAGACAAAGAGAGACTGAGAATAAGTGAGTAAGACTAGGCAGCAACGATCAAAATGAAAAAAAACTTCCCTTAAATATGGATGAAAACCATTACATAACTATTAACAGGTGTGGGTTCACATGAGCGGGCAAAAGGGAACACTAAATAGTGATTGAGATCAGCTGGGAGAGATGAGGGAGAAGTGGCTGGACTGACAGCTTGACAGACGACGTCCACGCAGAGCACAAATCCGGAAATGTCATCTGACAGCTGTCAGCCCACAGAATAAAATATAAGAAATAAACATAATCAAATGCCGACTAATAAATCATTACAAATAGACATGAAAACAAAACTGACACAAAACTGAAGTCTAAACAGAAAAATAGGAAGCAGAACAAAAACTCAAAGGCACAAAATACAATAAATATATATAAATATGAAGAAAGAACCACGAGACTGAGTCTGGCAAAAAATCCAGATCTCAGCTCATGACACAGCCCTTGTAAAATCTACTTCACTCAAGTGTAGCTAGATGAAAATTGTGGTTACGTAAATGCAACAACAAAGTACTTTTTTGTCACATTCCACCACTGGCTTTTAGCATCAAGTGTATTTCCCAAATGCTTAAAACTTGCTTTAATTAACCACCACCAATTTCTGTCTTTTGTCTAGGCAAGAGGAAAACGATCCACCCAAACTGGACCTTGCATCACTATTTACAGAGATGCAGGCTGATGATCTGCTGAACCTGGACCAGTGTGAGCGACACATCCAGTGCTTTTCAGTGAGGCAGCATGGCTGGTGTGTGTGACCCGATTTTTGTTGTTGTTGTTGTTGTTGTTGTTGTTTTTTTACAGTTCAGAGTTTGAATTTTGCACATTCTAAATAATGTGGATTTTTCTGCTGATTGTAATAAACAATTTAGTGACTTATGTGTTTGCATCATGATTTTCTGTTTTGTCTGTTAAGACACCGGCAGGAAAAGAGTCAACTGTACAAGCCATACATTTTTAAGAAAAAGTAACCAAAAACAATTATTTTATTAACTGAAGGCTGTATTGTTGGATGTGCCACTGCAGAAGACACTGCACACTTTAGTGATAGTACCAGTATATGGAGGAATTCTGGGCCATATTAGCATCTGTATTTTCTAATAATGGGTTAGGGCAGGGGTGTCCAATCATGTGTCATGGAGGTCCAAGACCTGCAGGCTTTACCTCCAACCAGTGTCTTCAACAGCAGATTCCACTGAATTTCTTCCACTGACTCCTGATCAATGAAAACGCCTGCTGAAGAGACTGGGTAGGAGAGAGAACCTGCAGGGTCTTGGCCCTCCATGGCACATGATGGGACACCCCTGGGTAAGGGTTTAATGGGATTTAACATTTTAACACAAACTGCTTTATGGTTCATCATTCTGTTGGCAGACTTATACCAAACCAAAAGTGATTTCTCAAACTGCTGGATTGTTCTTAGACAGCTTTTCCAATCTTTTAGCATTTAATTTATGTCACTTGGTGGTAACCTTCACACATAAAGCAAAAGTGGAGACAGATCTGCACAAAGTGCAAAGGTTTATTGTCAAAAGTCCTAGTGCCATACTAAATGAATACATGTATAGTTCATTGCTGATGAAGATAATATATATTTACACAGTATTTCCATGTACAGTATATATCCAGTAAATCCATGCATTTCTTCATGTAACCTTGCAACTATTATTTTAATTGCTTTTAATCCTAGATCAAGTTTGTTTCGGCTTAAAATGGCATCATAATTGTTAAATATATCTTATTATACCTAACTCAGTACTGTTTTACTGTTGAATTATAGATTTTATGGCTAATATAACACTATAACTACAATATGGCACCTGGCAATCAATTTTTGTCAGCTGATCATTTTTTGCCATGACACCACAGACTCAGTGCTGCTGGAGCAGGTACATCCCATGACGTCTCACGGGATCTCAAACGGCAATGTCTCACTCTGCGGTACTCCGCTCTTCTGCTATGGGCAGCTGATGGGGGGGGGGGGGGGGGGGGGGTCTGCCCCCTCCTGAAGCAGCTCCCCCACGCTACCCGTGAGAGTATGCCCACAGGATGGCGAGGGAGTTGAGCCAGCAGCTCCAAGCAGCATCCCCGGCTGCCAGGATCCGGTGATACTGCCAGGGACTGCTGGTTCTCAGCTCCCCATGACTGGCATGTCGGCGACTGCCGTGAAACCACCGGGAGACGGGTCGGAGTGATACGAGGCACATTGGTGACCGCGGACTGGTGAACCAGGTGGTAACAGGGATGGTTATTAGGGTAACTAAGATATGAAGAAAATCACAATATAAGCTGTGCTTGGTTCGAGCTTCCTGTTACCAGTGTTGGCTTGGGGGCTAATAGCTCAGGGGCTAATAGGCTACCTTTAGCATCACTTCCATATTCAAGACACACAGCTAGGCAGGCCAATAATAGAGCAGTGTGCTGGTGTCAAGGACGGTGGTGGGTCGGCTTTTTCAAAACACTATGTATACGATTTCCACAGAAAAATTCAGAAACATTTCTGGGAAAGAAAATGAAATAAAGGCTGTGTTCTGGTGTGTTTTTTAAGAGAATTGACTGTTTTGATTTTTTTTTTTTTTGATAATTAGGTCACCAGTAGACTTCTTTCAGACAGTTCAAACCTACAAACACACCATTTTTCAGGTAGTGACCTCTTTAAAACCCTCTGTCCCTTTTTTGGCTGTTTTTGGCTTCAGTTAGTGGCCCATGGGCCCCATGCGGCCCAGAACCAACCTCTGAGTGGCCCAGGCCCAGTCTGCGGTCCAGCCAGAGAAGCAAAGGTCAACACGTTTCACAGAATTGCAGAAATTCATTAATTACTACAGACCTTAAATGCAACACTCCGCATAGCCTAGCAACTAACTGTCAACCCACAATGCAGCGCATTTGCTTTGAAGTGTGGGCTATGACTGTGGCTAACAGTGCTAGCGGCAAGATACCAAGCCTGCACCAAATGCAAACGGGCATCGCGGATGCATACAAAGTCAATGGAAAGAGGCGAGCACACGTGAAATTGTGCATTCACATCCGAGGGATAGCGCTAGCTTTGAGATTCTGCTGTCATCAGAATAAAAGTATCAGCACTGGAGAGTAAACTAGTTTGAAAATGAGACTGTCACTCACCTGGAGAAAGGAGTGTTACCCGTGCACTGCCTTTGGCCCCCTACTGTTAACTGGCAAGTCGACAGGTGGGGGTGGGGGGAATCAACATAATTTTACATATGCTAATGTAACCTTGATATTTAACAGATATTATGTTTATTACTTTGTGTGGTAACATTCACTCATTTACAAATTAGAACTTCACACACAGCGCAGCTGTGGTATTGCACCATTAACTCTTTGACCCCATTATGAAAAATCAGATTACAGGTTTACCCAAATTGGGGTCATTAATATCTATATCAAAGTGCAAATAATTTTATCTAGAAAGGCAAAGGTTTTACCATGATATTGTTACGCAATAAGTTTACTGCTTTTCCACCAGAGGCTCTCTCTCTTGAAAAAGTGTCTTTGCTGCCATATAGTATTTAATGCGTGGAATAATTAAAACTTGCAACTGTACAAAGACAAGAGCTAATGCAATTAAGGAACATGTTGTAATCTAGACCAGTGGTCCCCAACCATCGGTCCTCAGGCCACTTGATACTGGGCCACAGAGAACACAGAAAAAATAATTTATTCTGTTCCTTTGTATTGGCTGAGTCTGCCAGGTGAAAAACTAATATATTCTCTCTGACCGTGCCAACTCCTGCCATTCCTGCCTGTCTGCAGTATGGACACACACCTATCTCAGTTATAGCGATGATGCTTGCAAGTTAAACCCTCATTCAAAGCCAAACTAGGGCAGTAGTGGAAAGAGGGATAGCTGACATTTCCAACATTAGTGGGGGTTTTGGAAGAAACTGGCTTTGGGCCTTCCTTCTGTCAGCTGCTGTGTGATACCTATCTTTGCTTTAAAAAAAGTTTTGCATTACTTCCCAATGGACTGTGAAAGACTGAACTTGCGACCCTTTACAATTCATTTCAACTTTATTTATATAGCACATGTTCACAACAAGAAAGCCAGTTTAGAAAGCTTGGGATCAGTCCGCCAAGGTCTCCAACTTTGACCTCCACCTAATCCACATAGCACCGGACCCCCATGATCCCTCCTGCAGGTGGTGAGCCCACTGGAGGGCGGACCCATGTAACTTCTTCAGGCTGAGCCCGGCCGGGTCCCATGGGTGGAAACCCGGCCACCAGACGCTAGCCTTCACACTCGCTGAGTGTGAAGCGGCTAGGATGAGAATCAGCACCTCCAAGTCCGAGTCCATGATCCTCAGCCGGAAAAAGGTGGATTGTCCTCTCTGGGATGGGGACAGGCTCCTGCCCCAAGTGGAGGAGTTTAAGTATCTTGGGGTCTTGTTCATGAGTGAGGGGAAAATGGAGTAAGAGATCGACAGACGGATTGGAGCAGCATCTGCAGTGATGCGGACGTTGTACCGGTCTGTTGTGGTGAAGAGGGAGCTTAGTTCTAAGGCAAAGCTGTCGATTTACCAGTCAATCTACGTTCCTACTCTCACCTATGGTCACGAGCTTTGGGTAATGACCGAAAGAACGAGATCGCGGATACAAGCGGCTGACATGAGCTTTCTCCGTAGGATTGCTGGACTCACCCTCAGAGATAGGGTGAGGAGCTCAGTCATCCGGGAGAGGCTCAGAGTAGAACCGCTGCTCCTCCATATTGAAAGGAGTCAGTTGAGGTGGTATGGGCATCTGATTAGGATGCCTCCTGGACGCCTCCCACTTGAGGTGTTTCAGGCACGTCCCACTGGGAGGAGACCCCGGGGCAGACCCAGGACTCAGTGGAGAGACTATGTCTCCCAGCTGGTCTGGGAACGCCTTGGTATCCCCTCTGAAGAGCTGGAGCAGGTGGCTGGGGAGAGGGAAGTCTGGGCTTCTCTGCTTGAACTGCTGCCTCCGCGACCCGGACCTCCGGAAAAGCGGTAGAAGATGGATGGATGTTCACAACAAGCCCGGGCTGTATCGGGCTTGTTGCTACGAGCTATTCGGTCTCTGTACGACCGTTGTGAGAGTTTGGTTCATATTGCCAACACTCGGTCGGAGTCATTCCCAGTGAGAGTGGGACTCCGCCAGGGCTGCCCTTTGTCACCGATCCTGTTCATAATTTTTATGGACAGGATTTCTAGGGGCAGCCAGGGAATGGAGGGTGTCATGCTTGGTGACCACAGGATCTCATCTCTGTTGTTTGCAGATGATGTTGTCCTGTTGGCTTCATCCAGCAATGACCTACAGCTCTTGCTGGGATGGTTTGCCGCTGAATGTGAAGCGGCTGGGATGAGATTCAGCACCTCCAAGTCCAAGTCCATGGTCCTCAGCCGGAAAAAGGTGGATTGTCCTCTCTGGGTTGGGGACAGGCTCCTGCCCCAAGTGGAGGAGTTCAAGTATCTTAGGGTCTTGTTCACGAGTGAGGGGAAAATGGAGCGAGAGATTGACAGACGGATCAGAGCAGCATCTGCAGTGATGCGGACGTTGTACCGGTCTGTTGTGGTGAAGAGGGAGCTTAGTTCTAAAGCAAGGCTGTCGATTTACCAGTCAATCTACGTTCCTGCTCTCACCTATGGTCACGAGCTTTGGGTAATGACCGAAAAAACAAGATCGCGGATACAAGCGGCTGAAATGAGCTTTCTCCGTAGGATTGCTGGACTCACCCTCAGAGATAGGGTGAGGAGCTCAGTCATCCGGGAGAGGCTCAGAGTAGAACCACTGCTCCTCGACATTGAAAGGAGTCAGTTGAGGTGGTATGGGCATCTGATTAGGATGCCTCCTGGACGCCTCCCACTTGAGGTGTTTTGGGCACGTCCCACTGGGAGGAGACCCCGGGGCAGACCCAGGACTCGGTGGAGAGACTATGTCTCCCAGCTGGTCTGGGAATGCCTTGGTATCCTCTCTGGAGAGCTGGAGCAGGTGGCTGGGGAGAGGGAAGTCTGGGCTTCTCTGCTTGAACTGCTGCCTCCGCTACCCGGACCTCCGGAAAAGCAGTAGAAGATGGATGGATGGATGGATGTTCACAACAACTCTTTCATAGCACTTTCAACTGCAAGGCAGACCCTATAACTGCAGAAGGACCCCAACCATCAACACGTGAGTCAATCCTGCCAATACATCTTGTTTTTAACGATAATGTATTCCATTCAATTTAAAGCATGAAAACATTTTTTTATGTGTAACTGGACCACTGAAACTGGACCACTGAATCCCTGAAACTAACAACCTGCACATAAATCCATAGAAAAAAGTCCTTATTAAGGAAGAACAGGTTGGCACCTCAACACTTACAGAAATGTGACTTGCACTACACCACCTTGGCTGTGTAAGAAGCAGTCTCATACCATTATTGTAGTCCACATTAAATTTCTGAAAGACACCTTTTCAATAAAACCGCCACAAGTTGGCATTACAGAGCGGGGTACAAAATGCTCTAAATAAAGCAATTTTCTCCTTAACAGAACAAATGCTATATTTACCTGCAAACATGTTGGCCTGAGCATACATTTGCATCAGCAAATGTATGCTCTTACATCAGCACGGTGGTGCAGTGGTTAGCACTGTTGCCTTACAGCTAGAAGGTTCCTGGTTCAAATCCCCAGGCTGGCAGGGGTTGGAACCTTTCTGTATGGAGTTTGCATGTTCTTCCTGTGCTGCGTGGGTTTACTCCGGGGGCTCCGGTTTCCTCCCACAATCCAAAGACATGCATGTTAGGTTAATTGGTTGTTCTAAATTGTCCCTAATATCTGTTTCCTATAGGCCCTTAGAATAGAGGGTTAGTACTAGTGAAAGCACTTTGAGTGATCTTTGTGATTATATAAGTGCGGGTTAGTTAGTATTGTCTGTTGACACCCTTATCATCTGATAAATCATTAGCAGTATGATGACCAAGATATTTAATCTCTTCACAGTCTTTAAGTGCAGTACCAGACCAAAAGAATCCAGGAAATACTAAATATTTGATCTAACTGAAAAGGTGCCACAAAAAAGATCACTCACTGGGAAACTTGAAGGCTTTAATAAAATGTGATGGCAGTCTACACTGTACATTTTGAGATGTTGCTGAGTACATGAAAGTTCCAAAGGTTGCCTTTGTAGGTAATTGAGATATATTTACTTCAGGCCAATGGTGTTTGTGCACCACCACTGAGCAGCACCAAGTAAGAATGGAGGTTGCCAATCATCTTTAGAACATTCCTAATTTTATATGGTAATGACATTCTTGGCCAAATGCTAATGGGCTTTTGATTTGTCAATATTTTAGTCCCCTGCTTTAAGAAGCACCCTCTTGTGTGATGAAATGTGTGAGGAAAATGCTTCTTGTGCTGCACCTTCATGTCACATACTGCAATTTGATGAAATGAAATGCAACAGAATGTGTGTACATGTTGACGGCCACAAAGTGTTACATCAGCATGAGAGTGGGGAGCAGAACAGTCGGTGGGGATTGTCATCCAATCAAAATAACTCTGGGAGCTTGGTCTGACTTGTTTTCTTGCTCTTATCTGCCTGCTATCCTATAGAGGCCAACACCACAATAACAACACATCTCCCTCTTCACAGTCAGTTGTTGCTTGTACAATGGCTTTGTTTTCTTTGTTTATTTTGGGGATGAATGGTCACACAAGGACACTATTAGACAAGACAACTCCGAGCTATAGAGCACATAATTGAGTTTGAGTCTACATTTCATACAGCTTCTTGAAAGAGCAGAAGAGTCCTTCATAAAGAGTATCCACTTTAAAACATTCTGCTATTCAGCTCCTGAGTCTCTGCAACAATCAAAAAGGTTCTGATTGAATTAGTTTAAAGCACTGGGATATTTCTGACATAGACAAGATTTATATGATTTAATTTTAATACCCATCCAACTATTTAGTCAGTATTCAAACTCTGCTGCTGCAGGGTATGTGATTCCTTTGAGATGCTGCTTCAGTAAAGACAGAAATGTTCCATCATCATATTTGGTGTTGTTCTGTCAGCTGGAAAGTGTTTTTTTACTGACTCTGTTGCCACAGACAATTATATCAAATCTTCTCTTCCATTTAAATTCTGATTTTAAATAAATACATAAAACATGAAATACCAAAAATTCAAATAGTTTTATTTGAAGGGCTCTGTTAGCTAATTTTCATCTCTTGACTCTTCTAGATCAGCATTAACTAATAAACAGTTCAAACTAAAGGTGTCTTCACACCAAATGTGAATGGTTGGTGCAAATACATGCAAAGTCAATGAAAAGAGGCGAGCACACATGAAATTGCACATTTGCGTGTTCACGTCCAAGGCATAGCGCTAGCTTTGAAATTCTGTTGTCATAGGAGTAAAAGTATCAACTTTGGAGAGTAAACTAGTTTGAAAACGAAACTGACACTCACCTGGAGACAGAAGGACCGGGAGCTCTTTAGCTGAATCGGGATGTCGGAATAGCACAGATGTGCTAACAAGGCTAGTAAGCTAGCAACATAAAAACCCATCAAGTTTTCGAGGCAGGGACAACTTTTTCAGGTGAGCCCCCCATCGGATAATGTAAACCTAAGCATGACGTTATTTGGGGATTTCCACAGCAGGTTGAACACTGCTGCAAACGTTATAAAGACAACTTCACCTGTCTGCATCTCATCCAGACGATGAATTGATGCCTATTCATGTGTTTACATTGAGTTATAGTGTAATCGTGCTGTACAAAAAAATTGCACATTTACGTTTGGTGTGAAGGCACCTTTAGACTTAAGCTGGGTTCCTTCTGATTTGCTGATCTTCACGAACCCTAGGCAAAAAAGTTTTAATCCTGCAAGCTTGTTGATTTCCATTTATACGGTACTCATACCCCTTGAGCTTTTATGCATTTTTTCATATTCCAACCAAAATGTAGATGTATTTCATTGGAATTTTATATGACAGACCAACATAAAGTGGCACATAATTGTGAAGTGGAAGGAAAATGAAACATAGCTTATTTTAAATAAAAATCTGAAAAAATATGGACTGCATTTATTTTCAGCCCACTTTACTCTGCTACCCCTAAATATATTTCAGTGCACCCACTTCCTTCAGAATTCACCTAATTATTAAATGGAGTCCACCTGTGTGTAATCTAATTTCAGTATAAATACAGCTATTCTATGAAGGCCTCAGAGGTTTGTTAGAGAACATTACACAGGGGTAGAGATCATTGAATGATGACAAAATGACTAGGTCTGTCATGGTCTGAGCGCTGATATTGTCTGCGCTCGGATCATCCAGTATTTTCCCCGTTAGTCCATGTTTTCCTTATGGCCTTCCAGGGCCTTTATTATGACAGTGTCACGGCAGGTTTCGACTCTATTTGTTCAGCAGAGTCTTTCACAGTGGTCATCTGGCATGTTGAGGAATAAGCAAAGCTGGACTCTCTTCTCTCTATAGTCAACCGGCATATTGATTTCATTTGACAAGTCTCAACAAGTTCCTCTCCACCATTTGTTTACATAAAACGTGCACTGGCATGACAGTGAGAGGCGGGGGTGGGGACCCTTTAGGGAGTTCTGTGAAGGCCTACCACAGTTATTGCAAACTCTAAACATTGTCATGTTACAGTGATTCTAAGTTGGTCAGTTGTCGGGGATCCCCCTTCTTGCCTGGGGCTCCAAGTATTTGTCTGCCTTTTCTGTTGGCACAGTGCCTCTGACTCTTAAAGGTGCAATATAAAGGATTCTGACCTCCTGGCCAGTAGGTGTCGCACGCACTGTTGAATCACTATAATCTTGTACTGGTTGCCAGGTGAGAGATAAACAGCACTTCCTGGAGGCTAACACTGCAGACTACTAACATCTGAGACTTTTGGTTATTATGAGCCAGACAGCATGTAAAGCGAGAACTCTTGTTGTATAGAATCCTTTATTTAATATAATCCTCTCTGATGTACATCTCTGGAAAACTTTTTTTAAATAACTATATGATATAGTGTTATTGACAGTAATGCTAATGCAGCACAGCTGTGATCAAACCAGATTGCTCTCTAGTTTTGACAACATAATTATGACAACATTTTAGATCAGATTGTAAGGACTTTGACTGCTGTTAGTTGTTCTGTGTTTTTTGTAAATATGCTGAATCACACTTTTATGGTCCATTTAAGTTCATCCCTTATAGCTATGCATGCTTAAAAAAAACAAAAACAAATAGCGGCTGTTGTTATTAAGCTCCACCAGTTATTTATGTCAGTTGCAGTTAATTTTAGGTTGTAAATGTGTTTTGTTTTTATTGTTTTAAAATATATAAATAAATATTGTGAAACATTGGATGCCTGAATTCATTTGTTCCCTTTCAGTTACTGTAGAAGATGAAATCTATTCTTTATTTGGTGTGACAGATTCACAAAGTAATGGTTTACCTCACCTCTGCAAAACTAAAGTACTTTTAACTTTTTATAATGTAGTGATAAACAAGAACCTAAAATACACTGCACATATTAGATATCTACATAACATTGTAATCAATAATCCTTAGTGAAGTTGGAAATAATTTATGGTGGAACAATAATCTTTTTTCAAATAATATTGTGTAAAAAAAGTACTGCATCTCCAAAAATGAGCACATTACCGTTAAGATCTATATCAAATACCTCAGACATATTCATCCAAATTTCAAACAAACAAGCAAACAAACAAAAATCTTAAAATGGCTAAATGTATATGGGATAATTGTAAAATATGAAAGTTTTACTTTTTTTAGATTTGACTTACTTCTAAAAATAAATTCACCACAATATTCAACTTTTGGAGGTGCATGATTTTTTTTTTTTTTTTGGGGGGGGGGGGGATTTTGTGTACTTTATTGATCCCCAGAGGGGAAATTGAGGGCATCCACCTGGATGGATGAAGCAGCCACGATACGGCGCTATCCCTTTACCATTCACACACACATTCACACCTAGGGCCACTTTAGAGTCTCCAATTAACCTAACCTGCATGTTTTTTGGCCTGTGAGAGGAAACTGGAGAAATCCTGGAGTAAACCCACGCAGACACGGGGAGAACATGCAAACTCCACACAGATCACTGTTGGTCAGGGGCTGAGATCGAACCAGGGATCCCATGGTCAAGGGTGAATTGCTGTGCTGCTGCAGTGCTAACCACTGTGCCACCGCGCCACCCAATGAGTAGAATGTAAAAGAAAATCAACCTCAAATCAAGTCAGTCAACATATAACAAACAGGAATTTATTCGGGGGAAATATTTATTAAAAAATAAACAGTCCAGATGCAGGGTCCATGGAGCAGTTCTGGGAGAGTAATAGAGAAATTAATTAAATCAGGATTAGGACACTCTGGGAAGCTTCTATTGTCCCCATATTCAGTGTTGACCTTTGTTACTATAGTCAGGTACAATTTGTTGATGTAAAAAAGGACAGTCTCTAAGAAAGCGTCATCACAGACTAACAGTATTAAAACATGACAGGATGTGAACTACTAGATGGTTTTAGGACTATAGCAGTGCTGCAATGAGTTTGCTTGGTTTACATAATGAGAATGACAATACACTGTAGGTGAAGGAAAGAGCGGGTATAGCAATGGAATTACTTTTTATGTGTGTGTTGTGGGAGGGGGGAGGAGACCCCGGGGCCGACCTAGGACATGCTAGAGAGACTATGTCTTCCAGCTGGTCTGAGAACGTCTTGGTGTGCTCTCTGAAGAGCTAGAGGAGGTGGCTGAGGAGAGGGAAGTCTGGGCTTCTAACTAACTAACCTGCACTTATATAGCGCTTTTCTAGTCACAAAGACCACTCAAAGCGCTTTCACTAATACTAACCCTCTATTCTAAGGGCCTATAGGAAACAAATATCTAGGGACAATTTTGAACAACCAATTAACCTAACATGCAAGTCTTTGGATTGTGGGAGGAAACCGGAGCCCCCGGAGTAAACCCACGCAGCACAGGGAGAACATGCAAACTCCATACAGAAAGGTTCCAACCCCTGCCAGCCTGGGGATTTGAACCAGGAACCTTCTAGCTGTAAGGCAACAGTGCTAACCACTGCACCACCGTGCTGCCCGTGCTTCTCTGATTAGACTGCTGCCTCAACAACCTGGACCACCAGAAAAGCCATAGAAGATGGATGGATGGCTGTGTTATATTTTGGAGACACATGGGGAGTGCATAATTGTATAGCATCTTAGACAAGAACAAAGAGCAGAGGTTCCCTGGGAGATAACAGGGAGGTGTGAAGGATGAATGCAGTGTGATCTTTTGTGTGTTAGAAACTTCTAGAAGAATGTTAAAGGATTAAGGAAGTGAATGCAATGTGAGCTTTTGTGTGTTAGAAGCTTCTAGAAGAATGCCATGCTTTTTAAGAGGAGAGTCTCTGCTGAGTATTCATTCTGCCTATGCTTCTTGTGTGAGATGTGTAATACACTGTCTGAGTCAAATCCGCCTCGTTATTTACACGCTCCACAATATATTCATTCCAGTTGCAAGACTGGACCTGATTAAAGAAGAGGAACAACATTTTTTCTAATTCCACATTCTTGGAACATCAAGTGCACAGGCATGTCGTGGTTTTAATAAAAATGAAAAGTTCAAGACATTTTAGCTGCCAAATTTTGACTGTTGTCTTGAGAAGTTATTCAAAAAAGAAAGAAACAAATATCTGTTGCATCTACTTTTGGCAAAATAATCCATAAATACGATTGGTTTCACCAGGTTACTTAATAAATATTAAAAAAAAACCAAAAAAAAAAACCCAAAAACACTCCTTAACATTTCAAAAACAGTTTCAAAAAATCTCCTAAACAAACACATTTAAAAATTCAAAATAAAGGATTTGGCTTTATACATTACTGTGTGTAAAATGTTTTGATAAAACTAAACTTACACTGGTGTCTCACCTCACACTCACCTAAAGGTCAGATATTGATGTTCTGTCCTTAACCCCCACTGGTCCATCACATCAGTGAGGGCTTCAGAAGCTGCTGACCCTCTCTCCATCACTGTTTGGTGGCGCTCTTCTCTGCTGAATCATGATGGCATTGTCCAAACACCCATCTGTGCTTATTCACCTCATGGTAGAGGAAGTCCTGACAGAGTGTGAAAATATATTACGGTTTATTATTTGATAGTCAAATATCTGACATAAATATCTACAAACATAATTACAGCTACTTCAGGGACTCAAGAAATCATTTGGCTAATGCTGTGCAGTAACATTAGCTAGTAAGAAAATAATTTAAGACCTGTTTATTCTACTAATAGAACTTAAATTATTTTTAACCTCAATGTCCACCATGGTGATCAATAAAGTTTTACATTATTATCTTAATCTGTAACAACAATAAACAACTAACTTGTTTTACTGAACACCAAATTATTAGACTGAGCAGCTGCACATCAAAGCTGATAATTAAAGAAAAATATTTATGTAAAACATGACTGCTGCACAATTAGTATGTGCTGTTACATTCACAGATGCAAATGTTGATCATATCATGAACCTGTCATACGTGTCAGCTTGGTAAGGAGCAGTTAGTGGGGTCTATTCCAAGCCATGTATTGGCTGATATGATCATGTCAGAAATAACATTTAGTTGGTTACATAGACTTTAGGACCCCCCCCCCCCCCCCCGTACCCCAAACCACCAGATTAGCAGCAGAAGATGAATGAGCTAGTTAGCATCATAGCTAGCACTGGTTAGCTTACCTGTCAGAAGAAAAAAGGTCACCTCTGTGTGACTTTTTTCATTTTTTTTTTCGTGTTTTTTTTTTTTTTGTCACGTTTTGTCTTAGTTTTGTTCTGAATTGTAATCGCTCATGTTTTGTTTTTCTTTTGAATTCTTGGATGGAATATGGGTGGGCAATATAAGCTGCAGCTTCAGCCATCACCCATTTCGGATAACTTATGTTCAACTGTATAATCAGAGGAGTTATTGTTTAATTTGACCTTGTTAGAGTTTTACCCCCTTTGTTATATTATTCTGTGCTTTTCTTTTAATCTTTACTTTTAATCTATCCGAAATAAAGATTCATTCATTCACTTTTCAGCCCTTTGAGACTCTTCAGCAGACATTAGCCATCAAAAGCAGAACCCATATTTATCTTGCTCATTTGTCATGCCATGCTGTACTTGACAACGATTGGGAAACTGACATTTGCCTTAAGACTTAGGTATTTAGCTGAATAATTCACTACCTGGCAACCCAAAACTAGACGTGGCACATAACAACTAACTAACTAACTAACCTGCACTTATATAGCGCTTTTCTAGTCACAAAGACCACTCAAAGCGCTTTCATTAATACTAACCCTCTATTCTAAGGGCCTATAGGAAACAGATATCTAGGGACAATTTAGAACAGCCAATTAACCTAACATGCATGTTTTTGGCATGTGGGAGGAAACCGGAGAAATCCCGGAGTAAACCCACGCAACACGGGGAGAACATGCAAACTCCACACAGATCACTGTTGGTCGGGGGCTGGGATTGAACCCACAATCCCACGATCCCCACAATCCCCCGGCCAAGGGTAAACTGTGCTGCCGCAGTGCTAACCACTGCGCCACCTATTGGCCGTGACATCCTCACTGGACTTCCGTGTTTGTCTTACTCCAGCTGCTGGATGTATATATTTATATTATTGTCGGTCCGTCAAAAATTGCTATTTTTTTTTCATCAATATACTAATTTTTAGAAGAACATTAAGACTTACATTGTGCACGTTTCTAAACCCTTTGTTGATGTAGTATTTTTTTTAAAAATCTTTGTTTTCATGAAAATCTTCTATATTTCACGTTTAATTTTTATTTAATTAATTTAATGATCACCACCTTATCGTGGTGGGGTGTTTGTGTGCCTTAGTGATCCCAGGGGCTATGTTGTCTGGGGCAATTTGCCTCTGGTAGGGTCTCCCAAGACACACTTGTCCTTGGTGAAGGGCCAGACTAAGAGTGATCTAATAGACTCCCATGATAAATAAAAAAATCAAAGATTCAGTGTACCCCGCCTAGCATGGGGTTACTGGGTCCGCGCCCTTGAACCAGGCCTGGGGAAGGGGCTCAACGGCTAGGGCCTGGTGTCCAGGTTTCTGCCCATGGGATCAGAATCAGAATCAGAATCAGAATCAGAATCAGGTTTATTGCCATTGTTCATGTAGTACACAAACTAGGAATTTGTCTCGGTACAATGCTGCAACATTAAACATGATAAGATAAGAGAAATAAACTATACATGTAATAAAGTGTAGGATAAGATTAAGTGATACTGGTCAACAGTTAAAATATATATTAGCCAGCAGCAGATACTGTGGAGAACTATATAGTGCAGTCGGTAATGCAGGAAGAAAACAGTGATGATTGACATGAGTCTGGTTGAGCTGCTGTACATGGTGCACGAGAGTCACTTAGTGTTCAGCAGTCTAATGGCAGAGGGGAAGAAGCTGTTTATGTGACGGGAGGTTTTAGTCTGGATGGACCGAAGTCTTCTACCAGAGGGGAGGGGGGCAAACAGTACATGACCAGGGTGTGAGGGATCGGCTATGATCCGGCCAGCACGCCTCCGGGTCCTGGAGATGTACAGATCCTGGAGAGATGGGAGCTTGCAGCCGATCACCTTCTCAGCAGTGCGCACGACGCGCTGCAGCCTTAGTCTGTCCCTGGCAGTGGCTCCTGCGTACCACACGGTTATGGAGGTGGTGAGGATGGACTCGATGATGGCTGTGTAGAACTGCACTAACATCTTGGTGGGTAGCTTGAGCTTCCTCAGCTGCCGCAGGAAGAACATCCTCTGCTGGGCTTTTTTGATGAGTGAGCTGATGGTCAGCTCCCATTTGAGGTCCCTGGTGATGGTAGTGCCTAGGAAGCGGAAGGAATCAGCAGTGGTGATGGGAGAGCCTGAGAGGGTGAGGGGGGGCAGAGGAGTAGTGACTTTCCTGAAGTCTACAATCATCTCCACTGTCTTCAGAGCGTTCAGCTGCAGGTTGTTATTGCTGCACCAGGACGCCAGCTGGGCCACCTCTCTCCTGTAGGCGGACTCGTCGCCGTTGGAGATGAGCCCGATGAGGGTGGTGTCGTCCGCAAACTTGATCAACTTGACAGACTGGTGGCTGGAGGTGCAGGAGTTGGTGTAAAGGGAGAAGAGTAGGGGGGAAAGTACACAGCCCTGGGGTGATCCGGTGCTGATGCTAGTATAGTCTGAGACAGTCTTTCCCAGCCGCACATGCTGCCTCCGGTCCGTCAGGAAGTCGATGATCCACCTGCAGAGGGAGTCAGGCACGTTGAGCAGGGACAGCTTGTCCCGGAGCAGAGCGGGGCGGATGGTGTTGAATGCGGAGCTGAAGTCCACAAACAGGATCCTGGCGTAGGTTCCCGGGGAGTCCAGGTGCTGCAGGATGGAGTGGAGGGCCAGGTTGACTGCATCGTCTACAGACCTGTTGGCTCGGTAGGCAAACTGCAGCGGGTCCAGGAGAGGGGTGGTGATGGACTTGAGGTGGGACAGGACCAGGCGCTCAAAGGACTTCATGACTACAGAGGTGAGCGCTACAGGTCTGTAGTCATTAAGTCCAGTGATCCGTGGCTTCTTGGGGACAGGGATGATGGTGGAGGATTTGAGGCAGGACGGCACGTGGCATAACTTAAGGGAGGTGTTAAAAATGTCTGTGAATACAGGAGCCAGCTGTTTCGCACAGAGTCTCAGGGTGGAGGGAGACACGCCGTCTGGGCCGGGGGCCTTGCGCGGGTTCAGTCTGGAGAACTGTTTGAGCACATCCTGCTCACTGATGATAAGGGGAGGTGGGGAGGTGGGGGGGGGGTGCCTTAAATGAAGTAGGGAATGTGGAGGCTGTGGAGCTGGAGGGAGGGGGGGAGTTGGACACAGATGACGAGGCGTCAAAACGGGCATAGTGCCGGGACAGTCTCTGACAAAGGGCTTTGTCATCCTGACCTTTAGGAGCCTGAGGTCGATAGTTGGTGATTTGCCTCAGTCCTCTCCACACGGAAGCCGAATCATTAGCAGTGAACTGCTGCTGGAGTCTCTCTGAGTACACAGATTTGGCCCTCTTCAGCTCTCTGTTAAACCGGTATTTAACCTCCCTGTAGCAGTCCCTGTCTCCACTTTTCAGCGCTGCTTCCTTCTCCTTCCTGATCTGTCTGAGCTTAGCTGTGAACCAGGGTTTGTCATTAGAGTAACTCACCCTGGTGCGTGATGGAAGAATGTTCTCTTCACAAAAGTGGATATATGAGTTCACAGTGTCCGTGTACTCATCCAGATCATGCGTGGCTCCTTTAAGCATGCCCCAGTCAGATATTTCCATGCACGTTTCCAGCTTCTCCTCAGCATCACTGGTCCGTATCTTCGTAGTGCTCACAACAGGTTTAGTGAGCTTCAATCTCTGTCTGTATGTGGGAATGAGGTGAACCATCACGTGATCAGATAATCCCAGCGCAGCTCGAGGGACAGCGCGATATGCGTCTTTCACTGTGGTGTAACAGTGATCCAGTGTGTTTAATCCTCTGGTGGGGCATTTAATAAACTGTTTGTAGCGGGGGAGATCGTGGCTCAGATTGCACTGATTAAAGTCGCCAGCCACAATAATCAGCGAGTCTGGAAACCTCCGCTCTGTGTGTTGAATGTGATCCGCGAGCACGCGCTGAGCTTCGCGCGTGTCCGCGTCGGGAGGGGCGTACACAGCGATCAGTATAAAAGAAGCAAACTCCCGTGGGGAATAAAAAGGCTTGCAGTTGATAACAAGAAATTCCAAGGCAGGAGAACAGTGTTTGGAAATTACCGTTACATCAGAGCACCAGATGCAGTTGATGTAGAAGCAGACTCCGCCTCCTGTGGTCTTGCCGGAAAGCTCTGTGTCACGATCAGCACGGAAGAGCTGGAAGCCGTCGAGGCGCAGCGCGCTGTCCGGTATATTTTCCCGGAGCCAGGTCTCAGTAAAGCAGAGGACAGCTGAGGAGGCGAGGTCCTTAAAACGCATCAGCAGTCTCAGTTCATCCACCTTGTTAGAGAGAGAGTTGGTATTGGACAGAAATATGCCAGGCAGCGCCGTTCGCGAGCCTCTCCTGCGAAGTCGTACGAGAGCGCCCGCTCGTCTTCCTCTCTTCCGCCGTCTCACTTTCCGAGCCAAACAATAAACCAGATCGGCGGCAGGGGCTAGAAAAACTGGGAGGAGGTCCGTGGGGGTCAAAGTCCTGATATTTAAAAGTTCTTCACGGGTATAAGTGCAAGCAGACACACAATTGACAAACAAAAACAGACAAAGAGCGCAGCGAAGCACCATGTCGACCGCTGTGGGCGCCATCTTGGATTGAACCGGGCGGGATCCGGGCGGGCTCAGCCCAAAGGAGTTACATGGGTCTGCCCTCCAGTGAGCTCACCACCCGCAGGAGGGACCTGCAGAAGCACCATCTTAGGGAGCCATCAACACAAGGGAAGTGCCAAGTCCGCAGCTATAGGGGCACCTCCTCTGCCACCATCCAAGACCAGGCACTGGGTGGGCCAGGGCAGTCAAAGGCCAGCGCCCTACAGCCAGAAACAGGCAACCACTCGTGGGAGGGCACCCCATGAGGAAACGCTGGAGTTAGGACTGAATAATAATAATAACAATCCATCAATCCATCCATCCATCCATCCATCCATCTTCTTCCGCTTAATCCTTTTCGGGTCGTGGGGGGGCTGGAGCCTATCCCAGCATCTTTGGGCGAGAGGCAGGGTCAGATCGCCAGTCCATTGCAGGGCCAACACAGAGAGACAGACAACCATTCACTCTCACATTCATACCTAAGGACAATTTAGAATCCCCAGTTTGATGCCAATTAACCAAACTTGCATGTTTTTGGCATGTGGGAGGAAACCAGAGAAATCCCATGCAGACACAGGGAGAACATGCAAACTCCACACAGATCACTGTTGGTCGGGGGCTGGGATCAAACCCAGGATCCCCCGGCCAGTATTATTATTATTAATAATAATAAGATACATAATTTGTTAATAAAAATATAATCATAAACACAGACCCCTATTTAAACTCAAAGTTTAAAATGTAATAGTATTTAATAACAAAGTGAACAAATATAACAAGTTCAACATAAAATAAGTTTAAAATCAGAAATTAAGAGAATTATAATAGGAAACTAATCAAAAGCTGAGTTAAAATAGTACGTCTTGAGCCTGTTTTTAAAAATATGAACACTCTCGGCAGCGCTGATGTTCTCTGGAAGGCTGTTCTACAGATGTGGGTCATAGTAACTACAAGCAGCCTCCCCGTGGGTGCATGTTCTGACAGTAGGAATAATTAAACGACCAGTACCAGAGGAACTCAGGTGCCGTGGGGGCTGATGTGTTAAAAGTAGTTCTGATAAATACGAAGGCCCAAGACCATGCAGACATTTATAAACAGGAAAAAAGAACCTTAAAATTGATCCTGAAGGACACAGGGAGCCAATGCAGTGATTTTAAGACTGGTGTAATGTGAGCCTGCCATCTGGTCCTCGTCAGAACACATGCAGCTTAATTCTGTAATAACTGCAGATTTAAAATTGTCTTTTTGGGAAGACCAGAGAGCAGGTCATTACAGTAATCAATACGGCTGGTGATAAAAGCATGCATCAGTATCTCCGTGTTTGCTTGAGATAGAAGTGGGTGGACTCTGGCTATGTTCTTTAGGTGGTAGAATGCTGTTTATATTTTAAATATGTGGAGTAAAACCAAGCTCAGACTCTAATATAATGCCCAAATTCTTAACATGCTGGGATGGAGTAAAGGAAAAGCTATGCAATTTTGGTAAAATTTTCTCTCTCTGAGCTTCAGGACCAATAACTAAAACTCCAGTTTTGTCCTGGTTAAGCTGAAGAAAATTTGCTGCCATCCATGACTTATTGTCTAAAATACAGTTCAAAAGGGTGTTAACTGGTTCTATGTCACCAGGAGACACAGCTGCATACAGTTGTGTGTAATCAGCATAACTATGGTAATTGATGCCATGTCTCCCAAGAACATCCCCAAGGGGCACTATGTACAGATTAAAAAGTATTGGACGTAAAATTGAACCTTGGGGGACACCACAGTTGATTTTGTAGACTTTGGAAGAACATGTATCCATACTTACCAAAAAGTTCCTACCTGCGAGGTAGGACTTGAACCAATTAAGAACAGTACCAGAGAGGCCAACCAGATCCTTTAGTCTGGTTAAAAGAATACAGTGGTCTACTGTATCAAAGGCAGCACTTAGATCCAGTAGAACCAGGACTGAAAGTCTGTGTGGGTCCATGTTGTGCTTCAAGTCATTAACAATCCTGACCAGTGCTGCCTCTGTACTGTGGCTCGTCCTAAAACCAGACTGGTTTTCATCAAATATATTAATTCACTGATCACCACCTGATCAGTGAATGGAGGGTGAATGGCGAGTGTCTTGCTTGGAGGGTGAATGGAGGGTGTCATGCTTGATGACCACAGGATCTCATCTCTGCTGTTTGCAGATGATGTTGTCCTGTTGGCTTCATCTAGCAATGACCTACAGGTTTTACTGGGATGGTTTACTGCTGAGTGTGAAGCTGCTGGGATGAGAATCAGCACCTCCAAGTCCGAGTCCATGGTCCTCAGCCGGAAAAAGGTGGCTTGTCCGCCGGGTTGAGGACAAGTTCCTGCCCCAAGTGGAGGAGTTTAAGTATCTCGGGGTCTTATTCACGAGTGAGGAGACAATGGAGCGAGAGATTGACAGACAGATCAGAGCAGCATCTGCAGTGATGTGGAAGTTGTACCATTCTGTCGTGGTGAAGAGGTAGCTGAGCTCTAAGGCAAAGCTGTCGATTTACTGGTCAATCAACATTCCTACCCTTACCTATGGTCGTGAGCTTTCGTTGATCAACAGTAGAATGAGATTGCAGATACAGTTCATCCGGAAAGTATTCAGCACTTCACTTTTTCCAGATTTTGTTATGTTACAGCCTTATTCCAAAAGAGATTAAATTCATTTTTTCTGTCAAAATCCTACACACAATACCACTTAATGACAATGTGATTTTTTTTGAGATTTTTGCAAATTTATTAAAAATTTAAAAAAGCTTAAGAAATCATATGTACATAAGAATTCACAGCCTTTGCCATGATTCTCAAAATTGAGCTCAGATGCATCCTGTTTCCACTGATCATCCTTGAGATGTTTCAACAGCTTAATTGGAGTCCAGTTGTGGTAAATTCAGTTGATTGGACACAATTTGGAAAGGCACACATCTGTCTATATAAGGTCCCACAGTTGACAGTGCATGTCAGAACACAAACCAAGCATGAAGTCAAAGGAATTGTCTGTAGACCTCCTAGACAGAACTGTCTCAAGGCACAAATCTGGAGAAGGGTACAGAAAAATTTCTGCTGCTTTGAAGGTCCCAATGACCACAGTGGCCTCCATCATCCATAAATGGAAGAAGTTCGGAACCACCAGGATTCTTCCTAAAGCTGGCCGGGAGTCTAAACTGAGTGATAGGGGTAGAAGTGCCTTAGTCAAGGAGGTGACCGAGAACCCGATGGTCACTCTGTCAGATCTCCAGTGTTCCTCTGTGGAGTGAGGAGAACCTTCCAGAAGGAAAACCATCTCTGCAGCAATCAGGCCTGTGTGGTAGAGGGGCCAGACGGAAGCCACTCCTTAGTAAAAGGCACATGACAGCCCACCTGGAGTTTGTTAAAAGGCACCTGACAGACTCTCAGACCGTGAGAAACAAAATTCTCTGGTCTGATGAGACAAAGATTGAAATATTTGGCGTGAATGCCAGGAATCATGTTTGGAGGAAACCAGGCACTGCTCATAACCATGCCAATGGTGGTGGCAGCATCATGCTCTGGGGATGTTTTTCAATGGCAAGAACTAGGAGACTAGTCAGGATAGAGGAGAAGTTGAATGCAGTAATGTACAAAGACATCCTGGATTAAAACCTGCTCTGGAGTGCTTTTGACCTCAGACTGGGGCAATGGTTCATCTTTCAGCAGGACAATGACCCTAAGCACACAGCCAAGATATCAAAGGAGTGGCTTCAGTACAACTCTGTGAATGTCCTTGAGTGGCCCAGCCAGAGCCCAGACTTGAATCCAATTGAACATCTCTGGAGAGATCTGAAAAAGGCTGTGCACCGACGCTTCCCATCCAACCTGATGGAGCTTGAGAGGTGCTACAAAGACGAATGGGAGAAACTGCCCAAAGATAGGTGTGCCAAGCTTGTGGCATCATATTCATAAAGACTTGAGGCTGTCATTGGTGACAAAGGTGTATCAACAAAGTATTGCGCAAAGGCTGTGAATACTTATGTACATGTTATTTCTTAGTTTTTTATTTTTAATAAATTTGCAAACATCTCAAAATAACTTTTTTCACGTTGTCATTATGGGGTATTGTGTGTTTATTATTATTGTGTGTTTTGAGGAAAAAATGAATTGAATCTGTTTTTGAATAAGGCTGTAACATAACAAAATGTGGAAAAAGTGAAGCATTGTAAATACCTTCCGGATGCACTGTACAAGTGGCTGAAATAAGCTTTCTCTGTAGACTTGCTGGACTCACCTTTAGAGATAGGGTAAGGAGCTCAGGCATCCGGGAGAGGCTCAGAGTAGAACCACACCTCCTCCAGATTGAAAGACACCAGTTGAGGTGGTTTGGGCATCTGATCAAGATGCCTCCTGGACGCCTCCCACTTGAGGTGTTTCAGGCACGTCCCACTGGGAGGAGACCCCGGGGCAGACCCAGGACTCGCTGGAGAGACCATGTTTCCCAGTTCGTCTGGGAATGCCCTGGTATATTCTCTGAAGAACTGGAGTCGGTGGCTGGAGAGAGGGAAGTCTGGGTTTCTCAGCTTTAACTGCTGCCTCTGCGACCCGGACCTCCGGAAAAGCAGTAGAAGAAGGATAGATGGATGTTTTTTTTCCAGTTTACTGCAGTGATATTCTCTATAACGATACAAGAAAAGCACAGGTTTGTCAAACATTTCCTATTTAACAGTGATTTGTACATTAAGCAGAAACTTCTGCTATACAGAAACACTCTTCTGTGCAACAGCAAATACAGACTTTAACACAATATCCATTACAACAGCTAAATTGCATTTAATACATGTTAAAGAGTATAGATTGGGAAATTTGAAAACTTCCTACGGTCCCCAACCATTCGGTACTGAGCAGAGAGAAAAAAAAAATATTCTGTTGTTCTGTATTGTCTATCGGAGTCTGTGTTTTTCTGAAAAAAATTACAGATAATATTCTCTCTCTTTCCATGCCTAACTCTTTCCTGTCTATCTGCTGCACATCTTGACACACACCTGTCTCATCAGACACTCAGCTTTCATTTAACGGGGGTGGAGGGGTGTTGTCTGTGTCCAGATCGAAGATTCACAGTTTGCTCATTGACAAAATGTAGTAATGATTTTACCTCTAAATATGTACAAAATGTTTAAACACTGTCTGTAGTGTTAGATTTACTCGTTTTGTTTTTGGTTTTATGGCGTCTCTCCTCATGCGTGCTCCCACGACGGAGTGCTTTTGGGGCAGGTGGACGTTTTTCAACACAAACCCAGCAATTCGTACATGCGGCCAGGACGGAGACATGGTGAGAGGCCCATCGGCAGGCTGGAGGAGGAGGAAGGGATGGTGTTGGAAATCTCGCGGGTGAGGTTTTTTTTTTTTAAATCAAACTCTGTTTTTACTGATGTGTTCCATTAATACTTACTGTAAACACAGGAGTGAACATGGTGCAGTGATGCATTTGATTGGTTAGACTGAACGTTTGAGCACCACTCAGGGACAAATTTGATTGATGAAATTGGCGGAAGTTGATGAGGATTGGACAAAATTGCAGGAAAGTCATGCTGATTGGCTGATTTTGCGTGAATTGACGTAATCACAACATCGTGCAATCCTGGAGGGACTGGTATGTGACCGCCTATATGGCCTATGCCAAGGGCCAGCACTGATTAACTCATTTGCACCTGACATTGCTGCGATAGTTGGTAGCAGACACTGCCGAAAATACAGGCAGAGAAGAGAGAATCTTCTCTTTGCTTGTTACCTTATTTGGCATGACAGAAGAACAAATTATATGAATATATAGGCCTAAATGGTCTCACAGAGATCAGTGTGGTGCTGAACTGAACAGTAATTGGAAGAGGTTTGTTAATTTCATTTGTTTACATATAGCCTATGAAATGAATTTGTATCCATATTATAGGCCTAATGGCTGTGTAGCCCTTCCTACCTACAGTGAACATACAAATGCGTCAGAGGACAATGACTTTTTTCTTTTCTGCGGAGGTTCAGTCTTGGGGTTGGGATCTTTCCACAAAAGCACAGTCCTCATCACTGAAGTCTGAAACCTCTGGACTCATCATACTCCCCCTTCCACAGGTCTTGGTAAAGTAACAAAGCCTCTTCCACATTGTGGATTTTCTTTGTTTTTTCTCAATCCATATTAAGTCATTAATTTCTTCAGTCCATATTTATTCCTTACTTTCTTTTTGCTATCTGGTGCATAAAATGCTTCATTTCCCTCTTCTCTCTTGTTCTCTCTCCCAGATTAGGATACACAATGTTAATATTAGAAGGAAAAGAAACAAGATTTAAAAAAAATGCAAAGACCCACAAAAATATCCAGTGAAATCCAAACATTGTAGTAACTCTGTTTGAGCATAATTCCTGTAGGAACATTTAACTGGTTATAAGCGTCACGATTGCCGAGCGGTCAAGGCACACCAGAGAAGGGCGAGACTTCCAAAAAGTTTGCAACAAGCAATTTTCCATTTATTACAAATAATTAGCAGGCAAGAGCTTCCATGAACATCTGACACCCAGCCCAAACCAAATGAACAACACCTGTTAATGTACTTAGTGAGATAATTAGACTAATTGGAACATAACAAAATCCCAGGTAAGACGATACATATTCCATATTCCCACATATACCCAATAGTATCTAAAAGAGTCATAAATACATAAAAAAAATTCCCACCATATTTTACAGAATAAATAAACATTATAAATAACACCATAAATAATACAATAAAAATTTTAAACCCTTATTTTCATATTGATTCCCCCTCTACTCAACCATCATATACTTCCTCCCCCTGGCATCCTTTAAAGCAGTGGTTCTCAACTGGTCTGGCTTTGGGACCCACCATCACCTCTCAATGACAAGCCACGACCCAAATCAAAGATTTTTAAATTCTCAAATTTATTGAATGTAAAGATTGTGCCTTTTGAACCTGAGGTAGAAGAGCAGAATATCACAGTATACAAACACAAAACAAATTTAATGATTAACCAAAATTACCAGTAAGTGGCAATACAACAGAGGGAACAATTCCCTTTAATGCTGAATTAGCTGCATTTTAAATTAAAAATTAAACAAAAAGTCCAATTCAAAAGAATTCAAGTCTCAAAATTGACTTTTCTTCTGATTGTTTTTTCAGTATTTACCTACTGATAAGGTTATGTGTGTGGCGGTTCGGTTAACCCCCACAACAGACTAAGGACAGTCAGCTCGCTTCACTTGGTTTTTTCCGCTGCACTACTGAGATGTAATGTGCCATTCATGCTTTGAGATGTTAATGTGCCATTCATGTATAGTGTTCATGCGTCCTGTCTTTACTGTGACCTAGAGACTGAGATCAATATGTAGATGTGCCTTGTAACCTCTTTGTCCTGCAAGCTGGAGCAGAGGCCAGCAATCTGCCTATTGTTATGTATGTCTCTTAAATGCAAATGTCTCAACTGCTGTGAATACCCTTTGATGTATTGTCTGAGTTGGCTGAGCAGCTTGCTCACTGGATTTTATGGTCTTAGCCACGGCACACAAGGGGAATTCAGCTGTCTGCGGTTCCCGAGGCTTTAGGGTTGCGCCTGCACCTAAAGCCCACAAGCCAAGTCCCTCTGCTTCTATTTTTTTCTTACAGCCGCTACGCAGCCTCGCCTCTCCTGTTTTCTTCATGGCCACGAGAGGAGTTAGAGACTAATTTTTCTCCTTGTGATCTCCGCACGTGCAATGGGACAGCCCCTCGACGCGTGGACCAACAAGCAATTTTTGCGCGGCTCGGACGATTTCACCGTCCCCTGCCGGCACTTACTACCCCCCTCCTCCCTCCCCCTCCGCCTGCAGCGAGCTTCTCCCACAGCTCGCTCCCATAGATGGATTATCGAGGTCTCGGCCCCCTGCCGTGCCCTCTGGGGGGGAGTGTGTGGAGGTTCAGTTAACCCCCACAACAGACTAAGGACAGTCAGCTCGCTTCTCTTGGTTTTTTCCGCTGCACTACTGAGATGTAATGTGCCATTCATGCTTTGAGATGTTAATGTGCCATTCATGTATAGTGTTCATGCGTCCCGTCCTTATTGTGACCTAGAGACTGAGATCAATATGTAGATGTGCCTTGTAACCTCTTTGTCCTGCAAGCTGGAGCAGAGGCCAGCAATCTGCCTGTTGTTATGTATGTCTCTTAAATGCAAATGTCTCAACTGCTGTGAATACCCTTTGATGTATTGTCTGAGTTGGGTATAAGTACTGCACTGAAATCCATGATCTTTCTCTCACTCTTCAACTGCTGCTGCTGGACACACACACTTTGTGTCCCTCTGCCGAGAGCCGCTGGGCTCGCTCCCGGCACGCATGCACGGCGCCGGGAGCGGAGCTCGTGACGGCGGTATGATTTAATAAACTCTACTTTAAACCTTC
Source organism: Pholidichthys leucotaenia (assembly GCA_020510985.1). Taxonomy (NCBI): domain Eukaryota; kingdom Metazoa; phylum Chordata; class Actinopteri; order Cichliformes; family Pholidichthyidae; genus Pholidichthys; species Pholidichthys leucotaenia. The sequence goes on along the minus strand of CM035840.1, from coordinate 264,098,646 downwards.
ACCAACGCCGCTTTATTTTATCATCCACCTCAATGTGCTTTGAAGAAAATGAAGGAACACTCACTAAAACCTGTAACAGTGACATCATAGACCTGAGTCTGGAGGAATTAATGGGAGAACTGGGGATGTTTTTTGCTCTTGACAAGAGTCTCAATGTCTGGAGTTATATTAGACAAAGCGACTCTGAGGTCATGCTCAATGTCCAGTCTGTTTCTCTGTTTTGTCTTCAACTGAACCAGAGCTGAGAAGCCACACTCACAGAGATAGGTAGTGCTGAAAGGTAGGAGGGTTTTTACTGCTCGAATGGCAAGAGAAGGCTACTCGCTCATCACAGTGCTGCACCAGAACTGTGAGAGGCTTACCTCTGTGAACCTCTTTTTCAGCGTGCGGTCACATGATAGCTCCACCAGCTGACTCTCTTCACAAAACCTCGCTGCACCTTGCTGCACAAAACACACAGAGGTTTCTGTACTCCTTTGTCCTCAATATAAAAAAATCCATATCTCATATAGTCCGTGTTGTATCTGTGTTTCGCCATGCTCAATTAGCATATACAAACAAACGTTGCGAGTCTTCTTCTATGGTGCAAAATATGGTGTCGCCCGCCACCTACTGCAATCTACTGTTAAGGAGTGTGAATCGACACTATGTTGATTTATTTCTTGATATTTTATTTGCCCAGGCAAAGGCCCGCGACCCACTGGAAACAGGTGACCCACTTTTGGGTCGTGACCCACCAGTTGAGAATCACTGCTTTAAAGGGCACTCAAACCCCTGAGGAGCCTTTTGCCCGGACACCACCAGGAAGCATGCTGGCAAAGGTACATGGTCTTAAGATTATTCAATTGCCTCACCCAGTTAACATAATTAACATTAACATTTATCTCACAAATGGAATTCACTTTACTCAAAACAGATCTCAAATTATATGTGCATTTTATCCAATACAATCCATGTTAACATTTGCAAATTATAAATCCTTTTACACATATACTATTATATTTAATTACAGAGGACCATAACAGTGGTGACACTCCATCGTCACATTTCCTTCCCCCCTCTCCCTAGAGTACAGTAGTCTATGAGTCATGTACTCTGGAGAGGCTGTCTGCCACAAGGTTGGTTTTCCCTGCCATATACCGAACAGTGAAGTTATAAGGCTGAAGGGACAAATACCACCCTGTAAGATGACTATTACTGTCCTTCATCCTATTTAGCCACTGTAGGGCCAGATGATCTGTCTCCAACGTGAAATGACGCCCAAGTAAATAATATCTCAGAAACCCTATTGCCCATTTCATGGCAAGACATTCTTTCTCCACCGTAGAGTATCTCGTCTCCCGGTCCAACAATTTACGGCTCAAGAACAGTGCTGGATGTCTCTCTCCCTCCACCTCCTGGAGAAGTACTGCTCTGATACCAACTCCTGAAGCATCTGTCTGTAGAATAAATGGATGGGCAAAATCCGGACTGTAGAGAACCTTCTCACCAGAAATAGCACCCTTCAGATCTTCAAAGGCTCTACCACACTCCTCTGACCATTTTACCCTATTAGGTGCTGAAGCCTTAGTGAGGTCAGTAAGCACTGCTGCCCCTTCAGCAAAATGAGGGATGAATTTACCATACCAACCTACCAAACCCATAAATGACCGTACCTTCCTCTTGGTAGTAGGGACAGGATAGGCCTGAATGGCATCCACTTTACCCACACGTGGTCTAATGACCCCCTGACCAACCACATGTCCCAGGTACTCCACCTGCTGCTGTCCAAACACACACTTGCATGGGTTAATAGTCAGTCCTGCCATCTTAATTAACTGAAGGACCTGCCGAAGATGTAACAATTGTTCCTTCCAGGTCTGACTATAGATTTCCATGCCATCCAGATAGGCAGCCACAAAGCCCAATACCCCTCTTAATACCTGGTCCATAAGCCGCTGGAAAGTTGCAGGTGCCCCCTGGAGGCCAAATGGCATAACCTTGAACTGAAAATTGCCATAAGGTGTTTTAAAGGCTGTCAATTCTTTTGTTTCAGGTGCCAAGGCCACCTGCCAATACCCCTTGCTTAGATCTAGTGTGGAAATAAACCTAGCCCTGCCCACTTTCTCTAATAACTCATCAATACGGGACATAGGGTACGACTCAAACTTAGAGACTGCATTAAGGTCTCTAAAGTCGATGCAGAACCTCAAAGAACCATCCTTTTTGGGGACTAACACAATCGGGCTACACCATTCGGTAGCTGACTCGTCAATCACTCCCAGCTGCAACATCAGGTCAATTTCCCACTTCAATTTAGGAACCAACCGTTCAGGGATCCTATAAGACTTTCTATGGGGAACAGCCTCTTTCTTTAAATGAACTTTATGATGAACAAATGTGGTGAAACCAGGTCTCTCCTGAAACAATTCTGGATCTAATAGTGCCTCTAACTGTCTTTGCTGGTCAACCGGCAAATGAGACACCTGAAATGAACAAGGCTCTGTCAAGTCTGTGGGTAGGACTGTTCTCTCTCCTCATCCACTTCCGTCGCACAAATGAGGAGCTGAAGGTGCGTCTGCTGATGACCAGGCTGCTGCATAGCTATACACTCTATGTGCAACACATCAGATTGATTGTTTTTGATTAATTGTCTATGTTTATTGCACTGTCCCTGTCAAATAAACTAATCTACTACTACTGCTGCTGATGAACAGGCTGCTGAAACTTCTTTAACAAGTTAACGTGAAAGCACTGATGCTTTGTCTTTCTGTCAGGCATATATAGTTCATATGTCACTGAACTTAGTTTCTTAGAAATTTTGTAAGGCCCCTGCCATCGAGCCAACAGCTTACTGTCACAAGAAGGTAGCAGTAGCAACACTGCTGACCTAGGTGAAAAACTCTCTTTCTAGCCTTCTTGTCATACCAAGTCTTTTGTATAGCTTGCACCATCCTCATGTGCTCCTGAGCTAAAGCAGTCATTTGATCCAGTTTTTTCTCTCATTTTAATGACATATGAGACCACATTGTCCTGATCACTCAGTGGACTCTCCCAGTGCTCCTGACGACCATATAGTAGTTTAAAAGGTGAGAATCCTTTTGAAACCTGGGCATCTCTCGATAAGCAAATAACAAGTACGGCACCCATTGGTCCCAATCCGAGCCCGTTTTAGAAACAAATTTCCGCAGCATGTTCTTCAAAGTCAGGTTTAATTGTTCAACCCATCCATCTGTCTGAGGGTGATATGGGGTGGTCTTAATTCCCTTAATACCCAACAGCTTATATACCTGCTGCAACAGTTTTGATAAGAAATTTGTTCCACAGTCTGTCAGGACCTCTCTGGGTATGCCTACCCTCCAAAATAATTGATTGAGGCAGTTGAAAACCTGCCTAGCCTTGATAGATTTCAATAGGAAGGCTTCTGGGTACCGAGTAGCATAGTCACAAATTACCAGAATGTATCTATTACCCGAGGAGCTTCTCTCTAGGGGGCCAACTATATCCATCCCTATCCTGTCAAACGGTGTTCCAATGACTGGTAATGGCTGCAGTTGGGCATGGGCTATTCACCTAGGTGATGTAATCTGACATGTTTCACATGTTGCACAGAACTCCTTAATCTGGGTATACATTCCCGACAACACAAACCTTCTAGCAATTCTTTGTAATGTTTTCTGGAATGCTAGATGACCTGCTAAACTGCAACATAACCACCTAGTGGTCAACAGTGGTAAAGATTTTTTTCAAGAAAATATTCAGATGAGATGTCAGAAATTTCCAAGGCTGTAACTTGAAAGTGGGAAGAGATAATGGCCTACTGTCAATTAGAAAGATGTAGAATATGATCCAAAGTTTGACATAGGAGTAAATTTATGCATCTAATTTGCATAATGCTGTGCATAATGCCGCAGCAGCCATATCAGAGATTTTAAAGGCTATAACTTGAAAGGGGTGAGAGATAATAGCTTACTGTCAATTAGAAAGATGTAGAATATGAAATGTCGTTGTCTTATCTTCAAAGTACTGTATATGAACCAGAAAATCAGTACAATGCAGTACAATGTAAGCAAAGCAATAACAAACACAGATATTTATCACTTACTGCAGGCAAAGGTGCTGCATCTTTTCAAAGATGTGATAAAGCACAGTTAATGTATGTTTTAATGGGGGGGAGATCACTTTTTCACACAGGGCCATGTAGGCTTGCATTTTTTTTACCCTTAATTAAAAACTGCAGTTTCTGTTTACTTGTGTAATCTTGTCTATTATTTAAATTTGTTTGATGATCTGGAACATTCAAGTGTGACAAACATACAAAAAATGAGTTTGAATAGGTACAGGAGTTAGAGAGAATGGGTCGGTCTGGGTGAGTGAGAGGGAGTTAGTGCATATGGGTGCATATGGGAGCATGTGGGTGTGAAGGTGTGGGGAGGGGTGTGTCTGCGAGTCGGGAGGTGCTGGATTAAGGGGGGTAACTAAGGGTACTTAATTACCCTTAATTACTAAGGGGGTAATTAAGGGGCTGTCACTTCCACCCTCCCAAGAGAGTAGACGCTTTTTCCTCCTCTCCTGCTCTGACTTTTTTTCCTTCCCCCCCAACTACTGGATCCCAGCTTGCTGTTGTCTGTCTGCGTCTAACTGCGACCGTCAAAAGAAAGAAATTATGGAGTTAATAAGCTGGGCTTTGAACACAATTGACACTATTTTTTCAACAAGGAAAAGTGCTCCGGGGGAAGCTGTCTGCCCCGCAGGTACGGCTCCAGCGGGCTATTTACGTGATACAAGTAATTGGAAAATCTTGTGTCTCACTAATCTTTCTATCGAAGATATTGAAGATTTGTATGTCTTCGTGGTAATGGTGATCGGGATCTTTCTGATTGGAACTGGGATTGTCCTGGTGTACCGCAAATTGCTGAAGATGGATACAACCTATCAAAATGCCGGCCAGGCAAGGTGCATCTGTCAAATTGAAAAATTGGAGAAGACCCTGATAGCGACAAATGGAGAACTGTGTCGGAAGGTGGATTACATCATGGTCTCGCTTAGGTCTTTCCACGATGGATTTAAAGCCCCGCAATGAAGGATTAAGTACTGAATCTACAGAAGAAATAAAAAGCCTTCTCTGTGATCAGTCCGATTTGGCTCAATTTCCCCATGAAAATTCCTCCTGGCTGTCTGCAGTCTGTGTTTTCAAAATCATCGAGCATAAGGCCTTGGACAGCCATCTGGACAGCCTGCCAAGATAAGGACTCGGCGGCAGCCAGACAAAACATCTCTTGCCAAGTGTCCTTGTTGTCTCTCTTATTATCATCAACACTTCTACAACACCGCACACACATTGATCCATGAACTGAATAAAGATACACACACTGCTCTCTTGTGTCTTGTGAATCCTGTGTAGCAAATGTGCATCGAGAGCTTTTTTTTTCCTTGAAATCTTAATATTGATTAATTATGTAACTAGTATTTTGAATCAATGATTTTTTTGCTCCTTCCTATTGTTCCTCGTATTATTCTTTTCTTATGCTTGTACCCACTATCCTGTTGGCAGGCGCGTCTCTGATGCAGCCGAATCACTGGAAATGCAGGTTCATTTTCTGTGTCAAGTCAAATTCTCTCGTATGTTATCAGTGATCTGTTAATGTACTTGGCAATAAATCTTTTCTGATTCTGATTCTGATTCTGAAGTGCATCTCGGCAATGTGGGCTCCCCTGGGTGGGGGAACTTCTTTGGGCATGGGGTCCCCGGGGTGTGCGACAGAGGCACTGGGAAGGGCCCGCTGTGGGGGTGCCTGGGGGGACGCGGGCCAGTCTAGGAGGGGGAGAGAGAGAAAGGGAAAGGTAGAAGTGTGGAGATGAGAGTAGGGATGTTAAATGTAGGGATTATAACTGGTAAAGGCAGAGAGTTGGCTGATATGATGGAGAGGATAGAGGTAGATATACTGTGTGTTCAAGAAACCAGATGGAAGGGAAGCAAGGCTCGGAGCATTGTAGGTGGATTTAAACTGTTTTACCATGATGTAGATAGGAAGAGAAATGGAGTAGGAGTAATCTTGAAAGAAGAGTATAGCGTGTTCAGGAGGTAAAAAGGGAGTCAGACAGAATCATGAGTTTTAAGCGAGAAGTCAAAGGTGTGATGTTGAATATTCTCAGTGCGTATGTTCCACAAGATGAATGTCGGGTAGAAGAGAAAGAGGAATTCTGTAGTAAGTTGGATGAAGTGGTAGAGAGTGCTCCCAGGGGGGAGAGAGTGGTGATTGGAGTGAACTTTAATGGACATGTAGTTGAGGGGAACAGAGGTGATGAGGAGGTCCTGAGTAGGCTGTAGTGCCTACAGCACCAACCACATCATCAAGTTTGTGGACGACACGATAGTGGTTGGCCTCATCAGCAACAATGAGGAGGCCAACTACAGAAATGAGTTAAGCCATCTGGTACAGTGGTGTAAAGACAATAATCTCTTCCTGAACGTGGGAAAAACCAAGGAGATTGTGGTTGACTTCAGGAGGGGACACACACAGCATCCCCCTCTGATCATCTTAGATCACATGTAAAACCTGGTGGATCCTGGTGAACTTGCTGTGGTAACATATTGTCACTTCCTGTGTTGATGGTTGTCGGTGTGGTTTGTGGTTAGCTCTCCTCACTCTCCTGAGGATTATTGCCTTTAATTGTATTTTAATCACTTTTTTTTCCATCTACCGTCACCTCTTACTTCTCTTTGACAAGACTCTTGCACCTGTGTGCACACTCAGTGTCATCTAATCACCCTCTTTATCCTTCTGTTCGCCTTTCATCAGTGTTTGTGTTAGCTTCGGGTTAGCCACTAGCTATGGCTACTAGTGTAGAGGATGTGCTCGAATGATGAGGCTGAGTTTAGTTCGTAAATCAGCTTTATTGACAGAACACATCGTCTAGCATTCTCAAAGCAGGAAAGAGAAAGAATCATATCTCATCACCCTTTTATATGTTTCCAGCATCAGAATTCAAGTCACATGGTGTTTTCAGTAAACATACAGTCACAAAGCATCCCTTTGAACCTTCACCATTGTCTCTCATTTCTTGATGAACCGGAAATCTCTCCGGGGCATCTTCTGTGGGACAAAAAGACAAATCTCACACCTCCTTGTTATCTTCTGCAGATTCGAGTCATTTGTCCTTCCAGACGTGACACCCTCAATACACATGCAGTCATGTCTCTGTGGAAATGTTTCTGTGAAGTCCTCTCGGCGGTCTGCCACGGCGGGGGGGCCTCGCGAGCTGCACTTCCTCATCAGCCAAAACAAAAGCAGGTTTGAGCCTGTTTATGCAAATCAACTCCCTTCTGCCCCCTAAATCTAGCAGAAAATGCTTCTGCCCGGTCTCCAGCACTCTGAACAGTCCGTCATAAAACGGCCGCAAACTTGGACACTGAGCATCATGTTTAACAAAAACAAACTCTGCATTTTTTAAAGCCTTTGGCACAAAAATGTGTGGTAAACTGTGATGGACCGGGCCAGGGAGCGTGTTTGCTCCCGAGTCGCTCTGCCACGGCTGAGCAGGGGGGCCATTTGGTGCGGGATTATCGGGGAGAAATTCCCCCGGCAAACGGAGAGGTTGTGCAAAAACTAATTCAGCCGGGGAAGCATGTAAATCTCCCTTAGGTGCAGAACGCAACCCCAATAAAACCCATGGAAGTTTGTCCACCCAATTTGTATCCGTCAGCGACGCTCTGAGGGCTGCTTTCAATGACCTGTGAAAGTGTTCGCATAAACCATTAGCCTGGGGGTTATACGCGGTAGTGCGATGAATCTTCACCCCCAAGCTGCGGGCCATCGATGACCATAGTTCGGAAATAAATTGGGGACCCCTGTCGGATGTTATGTCCGACGGTACACCGAAACGCGCAACCCACGCTGCCAAAAATGCTCGCGCAACTTCTTCCGCTGTGGTTGATGTCAGAGGAATCGCCTCTGGCCAACGCGTGGTGCGATCCACCATCGTCAAAAGATGTGTGTGCCCGTGTGATAATGGGAGCGGGCCCACCAAGTCAACATGCACATGATCAAAACGCTTAGCAGGGATGTGAAAAGGTTCTAACGGGGCCTCAGTGTGTCTGTGTATTTTGGCTCGCTGACACGCTACGCAGCCGCCCATTCCTTGACCTGTTTGCGCAACCCGGGCCAAACAAATTTCTCCCCCACCAACTTAATCGATGCGCGCACCCCCGGGTACGCGAGAGAATGGGCCGAGTCAAAAACGCGGCGACGCCACGCGGTTGGCACCACGGGGCGGGGCCGTCCCGTGGAGACATCGCAGATTAGTGGGGGCATACCACTTTGTTTCTCCCTGTGCTCCAGCCTTAACCCTGTTGGTCCAGACTGGAGCGCGCGCACGTCCGCGTCGTCAACCTGCTCCGCAGCCATGGCTGCATAATCTAACCCTACACAGACCGGGGCTGCGCGCGCTCCCGCGTCGCTGCCCGGGCCCGCGGCCACGGCTACAGAGTCTGCCCCCATGGGGCTTGGTGGTGCTACCGCGCGCGAGAGGCAGTCTGCCACAACATTGTGTTTACCCGTGACATGCTGAATATCAGCAGTGAACTCCGATATTGCGGCTAGTTGCCTTTGTTGTCGGCCTGACCAGGGTTCTGAAATTTTGGCCATCGCAAACGTTAGCGGTTTATGATCCACAAATGCGGTGAAACATCGCCCCTCTAACCAGAACTGAAAATAGCGGATGGCCAAGTATAGGGCCACAAGCTCCCTGTCAAACGGACTGTATTTACGCTCACTATCGCGCAAAGTCCTGTTGAAAAACGCGAGGGGTTGCCAGGTACCTACTACAAACTGTTCAACTACCGCCCCCACCGCTACATCGGAAGCGTCAGTGGTGAGCGCCATGCGGGCCGTTGGAACTGGGTGCGCTAACAAAACTGCGTTTGCCAGGGCTGATTTTACCTGGGCAAAAGCGCGCTCCCGCTCCGGAGACCATTCAACTTTATTTGCGGGCTTTTGTTTTTTTAACGCGGTGTACAATGGCTGCATGAGCCGTGCTGCGCTTGGGAGGAACCGGTTGTAAAAATTAACCATCCCTAGAAAGTCCTGAAGCGCCTTGACCATTTGAGGTTGCGGAAAATCCGTTATGGCACGCACTTTCTCTGGAAGAGGAACCGCTCCTTCTGCCGAAACGCGATGCCCCAAAAAATCAATCCGCGCCACCCCAAACTGGCACTTCGCTGGGTTAACTATTAACCCGTGCTCTGCCAGCCTCCGAAAAACGGCTGTGAGGTGTTTTTCGTGCTCGCCCTCGGACGCGCTGGCTACCAAAATATCGTCCAAATAAACAAACACGAAAGGAAGGTCGCGTAAAACTGCATCCATCATGCATTGGAAAGTCTGCGCGGCCCCATTGAGGCCAAAAGGCATGCGCAAAAATTCAAAAAGGCCGAAAGGAGTTATGACCGCTGTTTTGGGTACATCTTGCGCGCACACTGGAACCTGGTGGTAACCGCGCACCAAGTCTATTTTAGAAAAAATGCGTGCCCCCGCCAAATGAACAGAAAAATCCTGAATGTGCAGAATCGGGTAGCGGTCATGAGCTGAAACGTTGTTCAACCTGTGGAAATCGCTGCAAGGTCGCCACGAGCCGTCAGCCTTTGGGACCATGTGTAACGGCGAAGCCCAAGTGCTCTTAGAGCGTCTAACAATGCCCAGTTTTTCCAGATTAGTGAACTCCTCGCGCGCGATGGCCAGTTTAGCTGGGTCCAAGCGCCGAGCTTTTGCAAAAACGGGAGGGCCGGTGGTGGTTATAAAATGCTCCACCAACGTGGGGACTGTGAGTGCTGGGAACTGAGCAAGCAATGTGTGAAACTTACCACCCGCAGCTGAGACGCTGGCATGTGCAGTCGGCGGGGCCACCCGAGCTGTGCAGGGAATAGAATGAAAGGATAGTGCATTAATCAAACGTCTATTAGCAAGGTCAACCAATAAACCATGTGAGCACAAAAAATCAGCCCCTAACATGTTGAAACTGACTGCTGCTACAATAAATGTCCACTCAAATGAACGGCCCTGTAAGGACAGAAGCATGGTCCTCTCACCGAACGTATTAATCGCAGAGCCGTTCGCTGCTGACACTGACACCCAGGGAGCTTTAGATGGCATCAGCCGTTCCGCGTAGGTGGGTGTGACGAAACTCAGCTGAGAGCCCGTGTCCACGAGGAACTGTTTCCCCGAGCGTGCATCCGTCAGGTAAAGCAGCTTGTTCTCGTTGCCGAGGGTCGCAGCTGCTACCGGCCCTCGGTCTTGGCGTTTCCCTGGCGCTTGAAGTTGCACGGTGGGACGCACCTCTGCGCTCTCTCTGCAAAACGGCGGTGGTAGAAACACGGGCCGTCCTCCGCTCTGCGTCGTCTGGCCCCCATCGCCGCCGTCGTTGGTGCGTCTGGAGCCACGACCGCTGGACCTGCGCTGTCTCCGGACGCCGTTCCTGGGCTAGCAGCCGCGGCCGAAACCGCGTTCCGCTTGTGGGCGTCGACCAGCCGCTGCGCCTCTTTGTTCAGCCCATGGTAGTCTCGCCTGGCCAATTGGGGCGACTCTGCCAGGGCCACTCTCACTGCTGGCGGCAGGGTCCGAAGGAAAAGGTGGGCGAAAATGAATTCACCATCCTCAGAGTCTTTGAGCCTCAGCATCTTCACCATCAGGTCCGCAGGTCTCTCGTTCTCTGACTCCGTCAACGTCAGGAGCCCCTCTGCTCGTTGTTGGACTGAAGGGGTGAAATGGCTGATCAGCGCGTCCTTCAATGCGCTGTACTTGTCGCTGTCTGGTGGATGATTAACCAAATCCTCCACTCTCTGGACTGTGTTGCTGTCCAGCTTCGCTACCACATGGTAGAATTTTGTGTCGTCGTTGGAGATTCTCCGGAGGTTGAACTGCGCCTCGACTGCGCTAAACCATGAGCGCGGGCTGTGTTGCCAGAAATCGGGCAGCTGGATCGTGGAGGCGGCCATCAGGCTGGCTTCCGCCGAGCCCCGCTCGGAAGAATTCTGTCTGCTCATTTCTTGTCGTAGGTCACCAGTGTAGAGGATGTGCTCGAATGATGAGGCTGAGTTTAGTTCGTAAATCAGCTTTATTGACAGAACACATCGTCTAGCATTCTCAAAGCAGGAAAGAGAAAGAATCATATCTCATCACCCTTTTATATGTTTCCAGCATCAGAATTCAAGTCACATGGTGTTTTCAGTAAACATACAGTCACAAAGCATCCCTTTGAACCTTTACCATTGTCTCTCATTTCTTGATGAACCGGAAATCTCTCCGGGGCATCTTCTGTGGGACAAAAAGACAAATCTCACACCTCCTCGTTATCTTCTGCAGATTCGAGTCCTTTGTCCTTCCAGACGTGACACCCTCAATACACATGCAGTCATGTCTCTGTGGAAATGTGAGCCCACAATGTGTGTCGCCCACACTAGCTCTCTTTCCCCTTCTCCTCTGGTGTGCTCTCTGTCAGATGTTTATCTACACCTCTGCCTCTTTTAGTGATAATGGTAAATGTAATAAATGTTGTCTTTTTAAGGTGCTCGAGTTGAGGTTGTGTGATTTGGAATCCCGGCTCCGCTGCGTTGAAACACTGTCAGCGCCAGTTAATAATGATGGACTCCTCTTAGCTGCTGCTGAGGACCCTAGCTTATGACGGCCTGTTAGCTGTCCTCCAACTTCTACCTGTCCTGAGCAGCCAGGAGAAAATGGGTGAGTGACAGTGAGAAGGAAGCATAGTTGCAGTCCCCTGGTTCACCACCAACCTGTTCATGTTTCTAATTGTTTTTCCCCACTCAGCGACACACCCGCTGAAGAAAAAACTCTCATCATTGGCGATTCTATAGTCAGAAACTTGAACCTAGAGACTCCAGCGGCCATAGTCAAATGCATTTCTGGGGCCAGAGCAGGTGACATTGAGTCAAATTTGAAGATGCTGGCTAAAAGTAACTGTAAATACTCCACAATTGTGATCCACGCCGGCATTAACAACATCCAACTCCGGCAGTCGGAAGTTACAAAACTTAGTGTGGAATTGGTGTGTGACTTTGCCAAAACGATGTCTGCCTCTGGAGTATTCTTTGGGCCCCTCCCCAATCTTACCAGTGATGACATGTTTAGCCGCATGTCATCCTTCAACCGCTGGCTGTTTGAGTGGTGTCCTGCAAACAATGTGAGCTACATTGACAATTGGAACTCATTTTGGGGAAAACCTGGTCTTATTTGACGAGACGGCATCCATCCCACTTTGGATCTCTTTTATCTAACAATCTGGCATCATTTTTATCCAAATTTCCAAAACCTTGACAAATCAGAGTTGGGACCAGGAAGCAGAGTCGCAGTCTTACACGCCTCTCTGCAGCTCCTCTTCATCCGCCACCCCTCAACTTAGCCCCTGTCTTCCCCATCAGAGAATCATTGTCTGCTCCCTCCAAGTAAATGCAAATTTAATGTATAAACATTCCAAAGTGATTAAAAAAAAGCTGGTAAAACTCAAATTAAACATGAAGCCTTGAAATTTAATGACCTGGCCTCTGTTCCCCCTCATAATTTAAAAATTAAATGTGGGTTGTTAAATATTAGGTCTCTAACTCCCAAGTCTCTGCTCGTCCATGATCTGTTAATTGATCATCAGAATGATTTAATATCCCTTACAGAGACTTGGTTAGGGCAAGAGGTTTATGTTGGTTTAAATTAATCAACTCCCTCTGGTTATTTAAATTGTCAAAATCCCAGAAGTTCTTGTCAAGGAGGAGGAGTAGGAACAATTTACCATTCCAAATTACTAGTTAATGTATAGCAAAAAACGTTATAATTCATTTGAGAGCCTGGTCCTCAGTATTGGGCATGTTAGTAATTTTAGGTTAAACCCAATTTTATTTGTCATAGTTTATTGCCTGCCTTCAGCCTACTCAGAGATTTTGTCCGAATTTTTCAAATTCTTCGCAGATTTAGTACTAAAATCAGATAGAATAATTATAGTAGGATACTTTAATATACATGTAAATGTAGATGGTGATTGCCTTAATATGGCATTTAATTCAATATTAGACTCAATGGGGTTTCCTCAGAAAGTAAGAAATTCTACCCAATATCTCCACCACACATTGGCCCTTGTTCTGATATATGGCATAGAAATAGAAAATCTGGTAGTGTCTCGTCATAACCCTGTACCGTCAGACTATTATCTGTTAAAACTCATTGACTGTCTGTGGTGCGTTATTGCACCTGGCAACCTCCCCCCTGGTGGTCAAGATTTTTTTCAAGAAAATATTCAGTTTAGATGTTAGAGATTTCCAAGGCTATAACTTGGAAGTGGTAGGAGATAATGGCTTACTGTTTAATTAGAAAGATGTAGAATATGATCCAAAGTTTGAGACAGGAGTAAATTTACACACCAAAAAGATTGTTCTACCTCTACACATATGCACCTGTAGCTTCACACTAATATAATCACTGATGAAGTCATTTTCTCCTTATTCAGTTCTTATTTAGAACTGTTTACTTTCATTTTGTCTCTCTGTTAAATCCACTGTCTTTTCTATCACTTTTTATTAAGCTTTTCAGCTGTTTTCCTGTAAAAACTGTGCTATTGATGGGGTCAAGATTTTTTTCAAGAAAATATTCAGTTTAGATATCAGAGACATGACTCCAGGAAACAAAGCAGGGATTAAATGTTTCAGATCATCAAACAAATTTAAATATTAGACAAAGACAACACAAGTAAACACAAAATGCAGTATTTCAATGAAGATGTTTATTATTAAGGGTAAAAAAAAAAAGCCAAACCTACATGGCCCTGTGTGAAAAAGTGATTCCCCCCTTTTAAAGAATTCTCTCTCAACCTTTTTTCCCCATTTAAAGCATGATCATTACCATTAGGTGTAATGCCCCAGCTGTGAGGCACATGTGTGCTTGTTGGCTCGAGAAACGTCCAAATGAGTTTCAGTGAGAATATCAGTGTAAAAACTGATGTACTGCTGCTGCTCTACAAAGACCAAAACAAAATCTGCACTTGCCATGACTTGCCAGATTTCTAAGTTGAGTATATAGCTCTAATTCAGTGGCTTTCAATAGCTGGTGTGCTCTGGGGCCATTTGTTACCTTGTCCCTTGAATGTGCTGTGCAAATAAAACTATTCAACAGAAGCATAATCACTCAGAATGCCACTGGCATTTGCATTGCTCTCTGGGGGGCTCAGTGCATCAATATCATGCCAGAAAAATACATCTCGCACACACTTAGCAGAGCTGCCAGAAAATGTGTGCACAGCCACCTCAGGCATACAGATGTTTTAACATGCAGTGTGCACAGTGTTACTGTGTATTTATTCAGACAGGCTTGAAGGCTAGTTCACCAAGTGACCTTTGGTTCATGGTTCACAGTTGGTAGAAAATGCATTAACTTTCTCAAACACACTTTATTCTGAATATTTGCAGGTGTCTTACAATAGGTTTATTTTAGAGCAGCTACAACCCCAATTCCAGTGAAGTTGGGACATTGTTTAAAACGTAAATAAAACAAAACACAATTATTCAAAAATATCCTTTTCAACCTATATTCAGTTGGATAAGCTACAAAAACAAGATATTTAACCCCATACCTTCCCTTCAAATTTCGAGCCTGGGTTCAAGCCTTGGTTAAATCAACAAACTGAGCAGCACAGTGTTTCTTCTGGTCTAATACAATACAGATGTCATTAAGTACAGATACAGTTGAAGTTATGGTGCTATGAGCTGCCTTAATGCTACATGTCCACTGGTCCGTTGTTTTTTCTGGAACGAATCGGTCACCAGAAGTGGTGAAGTATGGCAGGGGGCATGGGCATGTGGCCAGTAGAGTTCTTTGATAGGTGGAGTCAGAGCAATGCGGGAGGGAATACTGGAATAGCCATTATTAACCATGGGCAGATTGATAAGGCTGTTTTGAATAGTGCTGGTATATTTGCCCTACAAAAGGTGATTACTTTGTTGTCATTGCCACAAGTTTTCGGTTCACCCAATCCTACAGACCCACAAAATGCATGATGAATTTCACTGCCTGGTTTGTGAGCTTTGGCTGGATGAGTCCATGTCTTCACAACAGCAGTTAATGTTCAGATCTGTTCCTCTTCTCCCCCCCTCCTCCCTCGTCTTCTCCTTCAGCTAGCGCTGGTTCCACTGGTTGGTTGGCAGATCCATCCATGGGCAGTCTTCAGCTTCTGGCTGCGACTGGACAATAAGGCATCATTGGTCATCATCATCATCGTCCGTATTTATTTTGACAGGACACAATTAGTCCCTCAGTTGGGGTGGGTCCCAACTCCATAAATAAACCAGCGAAGTGTTTCTAACATCACACTGTGCAAGAAATAGTAGATTCAATTAATGAATATGCTGTTATCTGACATCAAAAACTGCTGGTTTAAAAGTTCAGGACGAGAGCACTGCCTCAGGTGTATGACCGTAGGGAAAAAAATCATGATTGATCGGAATGTTTATGCAAATGACCGGTAGGGGAAACCATGGGCTATTCGGCACACTGCAGCCCGATTTACACCGCTCCAGAGCCAAATTCTTTCTGTTGTGTTTCCAGTACACAATGAATGGGAAGTGGGAAAACCACGGAACCATTGGACACCTAGCATAAAGCCAGTCTGAGTTTCTCACAAAATATTGTTGTTTACCAGGTGCTGTTTTATCCGAGAATTTACTTGTGATTCAAATATTTTAACTAAAACAAGCAATTTTGAGACAGTTGTTTAGGTCAGATAGGTCCCCATCTTTAAAAAGTGCAACAACAAAGGCAGATTTCCATATTTTGAGGATGACATTAATTTGAAGGCTCAGATTAAAAAGAAATAGGTTAAGCAATAAAAATCAGCATCCAATTTTAAAAGATTAGGGTCTAAATTATCTGGTCCAGGTGGTTTTCTTGTATTAATAGCTTTAAGATCTTCCCTGACTTCCATATGTGATAGAATTAAAAAAAAAAAAAAAAAAAAAAAGGCAGTTGATGGTTTTTCATCTCCATGAATACTGGGAACAGATCCAGCTGAAATAAAAGGCTCATTAAAACATTTATACTGCCTTGTTTGGAGTCAATTTCAACTGAATTAGCTATAATTTTTCTAGTAAGCTTGATTTAATTTTAGCCTTAGAAAGGAATTTTATTTGTTTCCAAAACTTTGGTGGGTTGTTCAGGTTTTCTGAAATAGAGGTTAAATAATAGTCTGATTTTGTTTTTCTAATCAGGGCTGTGCATTTGTTTCTTAGAACCCTAAATGTTGTCCAGTCCACTGGTACATTAGTGGAGTATGCTTTAGCCCAACATGCATTTTCTTTCCTGATTAGATTGGCCAATTCTTCTGTAAACCAGGGACTGTCTTTTCCAGATATTCTAAATTGGGGCATGTTTGTCACAAATGGCTGTAAAGTAATGTAAGTCATTCCAGACATACAGGGTCAGTACTGCTGATACCAATACTTTTTAATCATTAAGGTGGATGCATCATCAAATTACTAAATCTGAATGAATTTTCATGACCTTTAAGTGTTTTGTTAATTTTCCTTTGGATTATTAGTTAGTTCAAACCCAGGACAGAATTTGGGCAAAGTTTAGAGGTAAATACATATAGTATCTCTTTCACAGTTAACACAAAAGGGTAATTATATTCAGTCAAATCTGAGACGTATTATATTCAGTATATTTGTTTCAATTCCAGTAAATATATTAATTTAAATAGAACATTTCAAAGGGGTAAATGTATTATACCAAGGTCGTAGCATAATTTATGCTTTTTTGAGTTAGTTAAAGTAGCAAAGGACCAGTTGCACTTTGAAAATTAACATTAACTAATGCTGAAGATGACTAAAACACCTGGATATTCTCTGCCATACTGAAAGGCCTCTGCCAATGATCTCTGTCTCTGGGCCGGGGTCTGTCGGGCCAGCAGGTGGGGTATTTCTCTCCTCTTCTCTCCGTTTCTGTAGCTCGGTGTTGTCTTATGGATGATTTTTCATACCCTTGTAAAAATACCCTTGTAAAACCCTTGGCCATTAAATGGCACTGAGAATACATTCCCTCGCCACCTCCTCCTGATTTTAATATCTTCACCCAATGGAAGATGGGATTCTTGCAAAAAAGCAACCTGAGAGCTCAAATTTTTAAACCTTCCCATCACCCCTGCTGGACTATGCTGGTCTCTCCTGGTTTACAGTATGCTGGTCTATGCTGGTTTGGTGTTGGTTTAGCTGGTGGACCACCAGCTAAACCAACATTAAATCATGCTGGTCTGTGCTCATCTATGTTGGTTATTGCTGGGTTGTCCACAAGCATTACAATCCTGGTCCACCAGCTAAACCAACGCCAAATTATGCTGTGCTAGTCTATGCTGGTTTGCTCGTGCTCATGTTTTTTTGTTTTGTTTTCTGTTTGCTTGTTTGTTTATTTTTGCTGAATCAGCTGTCAACCATCATGGTCTTAGCTGGTAAAATTTCAGCAATGCTCATTCATCAGTTTGTATGTAGCTAAGCAGACAACACCTTTAAACACACTGTCTCATTTGCTGGTGAAACAATAAATTATTGTTTGAGATTTTGTCAGCTATGTAGAAATTAAACAGGGATTGTGTTGCTCTATGGAAATAAATACAGATGAGGAAAATCACTTTCATTTAATTTAATATAAACTTCAGCCAGAAATATAAGCATGTGAAAAATGTGATCCATTGTCAAACTAATATTCAAAAGAAAAAGAAAAAAAAAATGATGATATTTTGAACTTTAACTGAGGCTGAACATGAGGCCTTTTCGATCACAAAAATGTTACACTGCATTTTATCGTCACAGGATTGCCTCTGGAATGAAGCAACTCAAAAACAGCGGTTAAAAAGGGCGAAAGCAGTGGCAACCAACCTGTTCCAAGCTCTGATCATGTCAAACCATGGGTGGCATTAGGCCTTTTTAGGGGTGCTGTAGTACCCTTAAATTTAAACTTACCGCCCCTAAAAATTATGGAGTCAGAAAAGCTTTGACTTTAAAATTTTTGTTAGTTTTTTGCAAGCTAAAATAATATTGAAAACATACTCAGTAGTTTTGTGGTTTAGACTCTTTCAAAATGACAATGAAAACGTCCCCCGCCACACAAACGGTATGATCCCTCCCTCCTCTCTCACGCGCTCTCCTGCTACTCTCAGGAGCCCCACCCGTCCAGTGTTGCCAACTTGGTGACTTTCTTGCTAAATCTGGCGACTTTTCAAACCATCTTGGTGACTTTTATTTTTTTTTTTTTTTGGCAAAAGTGACTAGTGACAAATCTAGTACCTTTTTTTCTGGTGTTACTGGAGACTTTTCTGATGTTTTGGAGACTCTGATGTGAAAGCACTATTGCTCTTACGTGTCCACCTAGGCGTGCGTGACAGACCCCGAGGCGGAGGAAGCGCGGGCCGCAGGGAACAGAGTGGGCGTGGGCGTCACGCCCGTGGGGGATGTGGGTGTTTTAACACCCACAGTTTTTCCAGTGTTCCACAAATGCCGCTCAGTTTCTCTGGCCTCTCTGCGCGCTGTTCTCCCCGTCCCTCTCTGACACTGGTGACTGGCTTTGAGTGTGATCGCCTGATTTGTGCTCCTGTAAGTGAAGTTGAAATCTTCACAGGTGAGCAGTGATATAAGATTGAGGATTAAAATAACTACATACAGTTTTTTTCAGTTCCAGTTTGTGAAAGATGGCTATTGAAGGAAGAGCAGCCGCATGTGGGCTGCACGGTGGCGCAGTGGTTAGCACTGTGGCAGCACAGTTTTACCCTCGGCCGGGGGATCGCGGGGACCGTGAGATCGTGGGTTCGATCCCTGCCCCTGGCCAACAGTGATCTGTGTGGAGTTTGCATGTTCTCCCCGTGTCTGCGTGGGTTTACTCCGGGATTTCTCCGGTTTCCTCCCATATGCCAAAAACATGCAGGTTAGGGAGTTAAGGGGCGCTTGTGCACGCAGCGACCGGCAGCTGGTGGTTTGTCACCAGACTGCAAAACAAATCTACCTATGGGTACAGAATAAGTAATAAAAAAAAAAAAATGTGTGTGTCTGTGTCATGGGTACTGCTTATTTCCATTCAAGGTACACTCCTGTCTGTGTGTGCGTGTGTGTGTGTGTGTGTGTGTGTGTGTGTGCACGCACGTGTGTGTGCATGCGCATATAAAATTCCCAATTCCCAATTTCATGGTTTCATATAAAATTCCCAATTTCATGGTTAATGTTGTGATTAGGGTGTAAGTGACTCACATACAGGCCTCACAAATGTGAGGATGAGGCCAATAGTGAGGACAGAGATGAAGAGGAAGGAAAAGGCAGACAAGAAGAACAGAGTGAGGGAGATACAATGAAATGGTAGAGAGAGGAGCAGAGAACTCAGAGGTGGCTCTTACTAGCCATCAGTTCAGTAAGCCCACAGGCACGTGCACAGATAGGGCCCAGGTGATGCTCTTGGACTGTCCCGTTGCCCCCTGAAGTGCCCTCCTGGAGAGTTTTTACATGCAATTGGTGATTTATTTTTTTAATAAGGGTGTATTCAGTATTAATTAATTAATTTCAGTTTTAATTAAATCATTTCAGTATTAATTTGCAAAAATTAAAGTGCAAAAATATGTGAAAAAGGTGATAATTTTAAATTTAAAAAGTTGCAGATTTACTAGAAAAAGTTACACTTTCATGAAAAAATACACAACTTTAAAATACTGAAAAAAAACACATTTCCAAGAAAAGGTCATAAATTTATAACATTAAAGCCACACATTTACAAGAACGAAATGACAGTTTTCCTGAGCATTTTTAGTTTGTTTTTTTTTCTTACCTTTTTCTCTCAAAATTGTCCAATTTTCTCACCAATTAGTGAGTTTTTGCTTGTAAACAAACATTTTTCTTGGAAAGTTTATTTTTTTTTAGAGGATTTACTTATAGGGGTGTGAAAAAGTGTTTGCCCCCTTCCTGATTTCTCATTTTTTTGTATGTTTGTCACACTAAAATGTTTCAGATCATCAAACAAATTTAAATATTAGACAACGATAGCACAACTAAATACATAATGCAGTTTATAAATGAAGGTGTTTATTATTAAAGGTAAAAAATATCCAAACCCACATGGCCCTGTGTGAAAAAGTGATTCCCCACCATGTTAAAACATAAATTAACTGTGGTTTATCACATCTTTCGAAAGTTGAGTTCAATTTCTCGACCCTCGCCCAGGCCTGATTACTGCCACACCTGTTCTCAATCAAGAAATCACTTAAATAGGACCTGCCTGACAAAGTGAAGTAGACCAAAACATCCTCAAAAACTAGACATCATGCTGCGATCCAAAGAAATTCAGGAACAAATGAGAAACAAAGTAATTGGGATCATTCAGTCTGGAAAAGGTTGTAAAGCCTTTTCAAAAGCTTTGGGACTCCAGCGAACCACAGTGAGAGCCATTATCCACAAATGGTGAAACCATGGAACAGGGGTGAACCTTTCAAGGAGTGGCCGGCTGACAAAAATTAACCCAAGAATGCAGTGACGACTCATCCAAGAGGTCAGAAAAGACCCCACAACAACATCCAAAGAACTGCAGGCCTCATTTCCCTCAGTTAAGGTCAATGATCATGACTCCACCAAAAGAAAGAGACTGGGCTAAAATGGCCTGCATGGCAGAGTTCCAGGACGAAAATCATTGCTGAGAAAAAAGAACATAAAGGTTCTTTTTAGTTTTGCCAGAAAAATACTTAGTTTTGCCAGAAAATACTCTGTGGACTGACGAGACAAAAGTTGAAGTTTTTGGAAGGTGTGTGTCCCATTACATCCAATGTAAAAGTAACACAGAATTTCAGAAAAGGAACATCATACCACCAATAAAATATGGTGGTGATAGTGTGATGGTCTGCGGCTGTTTTGCTGCTTCAGGACCTGGAAGACTTGCTGTGGTAAATGAAACCATGAATTTTGCTCTCTACCAAAAACTCCTGAAGGATAATGTCCAGCCATCTGTTCGTGACCTCAAGGTGAAGTGCACTTGGGTTCGACAGCAGGACAATGATCCAAAACACACCAGCAAGTCCACCTCTGAATGGCTTAAGAAAACCAAAATGAAGACTTTGGAGTGGCCTAGTCAAAGTCCTGACCTGAATCCGACTGAGATGCTGTTGCATGACCTTAAAAAGGCGGTTTATGCTCGAAAACCCTCCAATGTGGCTGAATTACAACAATTCTGCAAAGATGAGTGGGCCAAAATTCCTCCACAGCGCTGTAAAAGCCTTATTTCCAGTTATCGCAAATGCTTGATTGCAGTTGTTGCTGCTAAGGGTGACCCAGCCAGTTATTATGTTTAGGGGCAATCACTTTTTCACATAAGGACATGTAGGTTTGGATTTTGTTTTCCCTTAATAATAAACACCTTCATTTAAAAACTGCATTTTGTGTTTACTTGTGTTATCTTTGTCTAATACATAAATTTGTTTGATGATCTGAAACATTTAAGTGTGACAAACATACAAAAAATTAGAAATCAGGAAGGGGGCAAACACTTTGTCATACTATTGTACAGTTAAAAATACAAGAACTAAAGAGCTACTATTTTTTTCCCTTAAAGGGCCTATATCATGCAAAATTGACTTTTTTGAGCTTTTAAGCATGTTATAATGTTAATTCCTCACCAAAAACACCCTCAAAGTGGTATTTTGTTCCATTCATGCATCTGAGTATTCCTCCTCAACCCTGCTCTCTGAGCTGCTGCTCCGCCCTGTCCCTGATAATGACTGGGTCCCCACGTTCATACGTATGAACGTGGGGACCCATGTTCATACCCACGTTCATACGTTCATACGTATGAACGTGGGTGAGCCGCCCACTCCAGGAAGTGCCTGTGCTGCCATCACCGCCCCCAGGCTAACACACACACCCACTTTCTCCGCGCAGCTAACGGAGCGGTGATTGGCAAAACTCTTTCACTTTAGCACTGACGCTGTGAAGAAGTAGTTCCTCTCGCACCTAATCTGCTCAGTGACAACAACTGTTTGCTTTTTTACGTAAGACAATGAACCCAGCGACACGCTGCAGCAGCCGGGTGAGGGGTTACATCATGAAATGGGCGGCAGCCACAAGAAGGAGAGGCGGAGCCTCAGAGATCGAGGCATCTTATTTCCGGGTTGGAAAAGTAGCTCGCGAAAATAACTCATATTTCATAGGAAATTCATTCTCCAGTGTACCAAAGGTAATATACTATCACATACATGCATATAGTTTACTCTGAAAGGCTTAAAATAGCATGATATAGGCCCTTCAAGCCGGTCATGGTGTAGGCACCCAGCCAACTCATCCTAACCCGTCAGCTACCCAGCAACTCCTGGCGCCTGGAGAAGCAATTTAAGAGTATCGGCAAGCTAAACAGATGGCGTAGGTAACTATAGAAAAGATTTTCTAAGTCTAACACCTAGGAACTTGGTGCACTGGACAGGGCATCCGCCATCACATTCTCCGAGCCTTTGATGTGTTGGATGCCCAAATAGTAGGTCTGTATAAACAAAAAACAATGCATCAGTCTACGATTGGGATAAATCAAAGAATTAAAAAAACAATGGATTACGATCCATGTAGACTTTGATGGGGCCTCCAGAGTCGGCCTTAAGAGTCAACATAGACCTCAAAACTTTTCAGAGTCCACAACAAAGCCAGCATCTCCTTTTCAATCACTGAATTATTCAATTGATAAGAATTAAATTTCTTTGAAAAGTAACTCACAGGCTGGTCAATTCCATCCTGTCCTGTCCAGCTGAAAAGGTTGAGCCAAACGTGGAGCTGCCAGGGCAGGAGAAGAACACAATGGAGCCTTCACATTATCAAAAGATTTCTTACAAAAAGTTCTTACAAAAACAATGGTAATAGCCCACTAACTCCAGAAAACACATAAGCTCCTTCTTAGAAGTTGGTATGGGGTACTGTTTGACTGCTGAGACTTTGGCTTGTACTGGCCGTACCTGGCCCTGTCCCACTACTTTTCCGAAGTAGGTCACTGTGCCTTTACCGAACTCACATTTGGCTAATTTAATAGTTAGATTTGTGTCCCTCAGCCCTTCAAACAACTCTCTAATGCACAGGACATGATCTTCCCAGGTGTCACTGAACACAACAACATCATCCAAATATATAGCGGACCCTTCCAGTCCTTACACAATCAAGTTCATGAGCCACTGAAACATGGCTGGTGCATTACACAATCTAAAACTCATCACTGAGCAAGAAAACAGGCCGAATGGAGTAATAAAGGCAGAGATTTCTTTAGCCTGTTTGGACAGTGGCACCTGCCAGTACCCCTTCAGCAAATCAAATTTACTGGCAAACTGGGCCGAACCCACCTGATCAATGCAATCCTCCATACAAGAAAGTGGATACACATCTGGTTTAGTTATAGCATTGACCATCCGGTAATCAGTACAAAACTGTCATGAACTTGGGTTTGCTGGTCCCAAACCCAGTTCTGACACGGTGGCTATGTTGTCTCTTTTCATTGTTTGTTTTCCATCAGCTGCTTCAGGGAGCCCTTGGGGTCCTTTGCTCCTTGACAGCTTGGCCACGCCTCCTCCCCCTGACAGTGTCACCAGCTGTTTCTTATTATTGGGTTTCCCTTACGCATGCACACACACATATAGACACTCTCATTCTCACTCACACACACACACACACACACGCCCCCATTCATCTTGACTCACATACCCAGACACTCACTCTTGCACACGTGTTTCCATTCAGTCCAGCCCACGCACTCCCTCTGTTTACTCCTCATTATGCACACCGGTGATCTTTTTCCTCATTAGTATTGTCATTATTTAAACTCTGTATTTGGGGAAAGAGATTGCCGGATCATTGTGCAAATCTACACAGTTGCTGCTCCCTTCTGTGTTCTGCCACCACCCACACCAAGTGGGTAGTCTTCTCTACCATACCGGACGTCTGCTCATTGGCTATGATAGCGGCTGTTCCTGTACCTCCATTTGGGACAACACGGACCGCCTCGGACCGCTCCAGCCCTTATGTTCCTTTGCCTTTCTCCCCATGCCATTCAGCGGCACTAGGCATTCTCTCCTTCAGCCTGTTGAGCGTCCGGGAGGCATCCTTGTTCTTCCGGAGCCCTCCATGTCTGTTTATTCATCATAACTGTTACTGGACTGAACTTATTGTTTTCTGTTCAATAAATTGCACTAAAATAATCTCTGCTTGTGGGTTTTAATTCCTTCCCCCGTGCGCTGAGTAAAAGCACACGGGAATGAAACACAAAATGGCTGACTCCCATCTGATTTACCCACCAGCAAACAAGGGGAAGCCCAGCTCGATGTGGAGGGACAGGCTAACCCATTTTCCAACATATAATGCACTTCTTGCTCCAGCGGTTTATGTCTTTCAAGCAAGACCCTGTAAAAACGTTGACAGACAGGCATGGAATCACATGGAATCACCGTACTGAATGAGTACGGGTTGGAACATCACCAAATAACTGAATATTGCTGGATCAAGGCCACCAAATCAGCAGAATGTTCCAATGACAAATGCCCTAACAATTCATGGAGATTACGCAAAGATTCAGAGTTCTTTAGCCTACCCTGCAACCTACACTCATCTGGAACAACCCCGATGTCATCCTCTGACACATGTTCATCCACAGACACTACAGCAGCTGCTGAGCCAACAGGCTGCTGAGACCCCCCCCCCCCCCCATCCCCCAGTTCAAAACCCTGCATCCTCCCGGGAGTAATATGGTTTCAACAGATTAACATGACAGAGCTGTGTTTTGTTTTTATGCTCAGGTGTCAACAGTAAATAGTTTAAATCAGAAGTCTGCTGCAGCACTGTAAAAGGTCCATGAAACTTAGCCTGAAAAGGTGAGTTCACTATGGGAAATAATGCTAACACCTGTTCTCCAGGAATAAATTTATGAACTTCAGCCTTTTGATCATATATTTGTTTCATTGTTGCCTGACAGGAAGCCAGATTAACCCCAGCCTTCTCCCCAGCCAAAAACAGGCTGCGACGAAAACCACTGACATATTCTGTCAGCCCCTGAGGAGGTTCAGAGGTTGCACCAACATCATGCAACAGAGAAAGTGGTCCACACACTGAATGTCCAAACACCAGCTCATTCGGACTAAAACCCGTGCTTTCCTGCAGCACCTCTCTGGCAGCCAATAATAACCACAGTAGGCCCTTGTCCCAATCCTGATTCAACTCCATGCAATACGCATGCAATAACAGTTTGAGAGTTTGGTGGAACCTCTCCAACGCACCTTGACACTGAGCTTGGTACGCGGAAGCCTGGTTATGCTTTACACAAAGCTGTTTTAAAACCTTTGCAAACAATTTTGATGAAAAATGTGTGCCCTGCACACTCTGAATGATCTTTGGAATGCCAAAAACAGATCTGAACTGTGTTAATGCTTTAATCACTGACTTAGCAGTAATGATACGCAACGGCTATGCTGCAGGATATCTCATTTTCAAACACATCACTGTGAGTAAATAGTTATGGCCAGATTTTGAACATGGCAATGGACCAACGCAGTCTATAATAAGGTGTTCAAACAGTTGAAACACAGCAGAAATTGGAGCAAGAGGAGCCAATTTAATCACCTGATTAGGCTTACCCGTCCCCTGACAGGTGTGACATATTTTATTGTAAGCGCATACATCCTTCTTTAAACAAGGCCAAAAAAAAAAAATACTTAAGGATGTAATTATAAGTTTTAGGAACCCCCAACTGTCCCAATACATCATAGGAGGTCTGCAACACCTCCTCACAGAACTTTAACAGCACTACCACCTGATACACTGGGGAGCCAATGAAATCACTGTGTGACATCCAATTACGAACCAATATCCAGTCTTGAAAGAAGTAGTCTTGAACTGCTCTCTCACTGCCGTTAGCTGTAAGAACAGCACCAAAAAACACACTCAGTGATGGATCAGCACGTTGTTCTGTTATTAAATCAGTACAATACACAGACAGGAGTGAATCAGGTATTTTTTATAATGTCACTTAAACCAGTATTGTCAGTTTCAACGTGTTTACGGCTCACGGTACGAGTCACCGCACATGCTGGAAACAATTCACAAATTGGCTGATCATGCACCATCTCGGAAACAAAGCGAATAGATGTCACATTGGGAGGCGGAGGCACATCCGCCCACACCCAACCACCCGCAAAATCATTCCCCAAGATGACATGCACACCAGGAACAGGCAACGCAGGATGCACAACCATGGTTACATCTCCCTCACCCACACCACAGTCCAGTTGCAACCTATGTACCGGAGCAGGAAACACTGACAGCTCCATACCCCTCATCAGGACATAATCACCAGTAGCCATGGCATCAAAAAAGGGCAAAACAGACTCCAAAATAAATGAATTTGATGCACCAGTATCCCTTAAAATTTTTACATGTATTTTAACAGCACCACCCAGAGGTACATAACCGTCAGAGACAAAGGCGAAGAACTCCGACTTATCCAACAGGCAGTTTGTCACGGAAGACAATTTACCTGGCACATCAACTGGTGTTACTGGCACATCACAGACAGACTGTACAGGAGGAGGTTCAACACACAGGTTTTTAGAGTTACCATAATCAATCAGAGCCGCCAACTCCACAGGTTTAACCTGCGTGTCACCAAATCTGCCCTTAGGTTTAACCGGACACCTTGCTTTCCAGTGTCCCTTACTTTTACAATGATTGCAGATTTTACTTGAATCAAAACATGGAGTCTGCTGAAAATTTTGCTGTCTCCCTCTCTTACCTGGCGAAAAAACTTCTCCTCTGTACCCAGAGAAATAAGGCTCAGCATACTCATGTCTAACACGATGAATTAACACATATTCACCTGACAGAGTGGCTGCTTCACTGACAGTTTTTACTTTATGTTCATTAATGTATGTTGCAATGTGGGCAGGAACAGAGTTTTTAATTGCTCCATAATTACAAGCCCACACAAAGCTTCATATGAATGAACTTGCAATGAATTACACCACTGGTTAAAGTGAGTAACGAAGTCTGGCGAATTCCATATGTCTGCTTAAAGGATTTTTCCACGAGCAAAAGCTCTGACGGTATGCCTCCTGTTCCAGCTCATATGCTCTCAACACAGCAGCTTTTATGGACGCATAAACCTGACTGTCTGCCATGCTAAGTGCAGTATAAGCCTCCTGCGCTTTACTGGTTAATTTACATTGCAACAATAATGTGTGCGCCAAGTCAGACCAGGCCCGACTATCGGCAACCCTCTCAAACAATGAAAAAAAAGTGTTGGAATCCCATTCAGAAAGCTGGAGAACTAACCGTTAATTGGACGAAAAATCAAATGAGTGTGTGTAATTAGAAGTACCATCTGGACCTAAACCAGCACCCCCAGCCGCACCAACACCCAATCTACGGTCCTCCAGGTGTGCCCATTTACTTCTAGTTCCAACAATAATAACCTTCCACGCTGTTCAAAAGTTAAACCGGCAACATCTCTAGTTAAACCCGACAGACGCACCATCAGGGCGCTGAGCAGAAGCCTGGGCTTGAGCTGCAGATGTGAGGACACCACTGGCCAACAGATTTGCTTTTATAATCTGCTTCATGTTTTCTTTTGACCATTTGTCCCCCACATCCATCTCAAACTGCTCTGCTATCTTAACAAGCTGCTCAAACAACAACAACATTCCAACCCCTCCTTGGAAGGAAAATGTAGAAAATCCTCTACAGCTGACATCATGCCCCTGTGTTACACCACTGTCAACATGTAAAAAAAATTCAGGCTGATGTGTAATAATAATTCACAGATGCAGCACTCTGCCTAACAACCCAAAACAATCTATTCACGTCCCAACACAAAAAACCCCCACCACAGATTCACAAATTAACAGACACTCATCAACCTCCGTGTCTCCCCAACGGGTGCGCGCTTCTCGGCAAACACTGCACAATAATGAGCGCTGACGTCACACGGACACCACAGCCACTAGCTCATTCACAAAAATCGCCATCAACGCCTCTACTCACACACGTCAGTAGATTGCACTGCTGGACCAAACCAAACTGGGTTACAGACAGAAGAAAGTGCTTCCATACAAAAAATAACACACTGGAAACTCTTCTCCCTGACTAACTAGTCACAGAAGCCTATCTACCTAATGTAGACCCTAGTCTTTGTGCAGCTACTGGCGGGAGGATCTTTACTCACAAACCCACTGGGCTGCCGAGCAACTGCTATGCAGTGACTCACAGGGAATCCCGTGGAAGTGGCCTCAGATTGCGTTCACCGCCTCTTTACACCAAAGACAAATAGTGAACCCCCTAATGGAATTCACTGTTAAGCCTAACAGGAGAAATTGCCAGTGATATCAAAACCAAATAAATGGAACAAACTTACCTGATTTAACCCAATTAATACACAAACGGACGAATCCACCAAATAAACAAACTCCTATTTTGTCCTATTACAAATGGTTCTTAAGGCTCAAACGGACCGACCGAGTTCAAATGAGTGAAGGAGCCCCCATTTGTCCCATTACAAATGGTTTTCAAGGCTCAAACAGACCGACCGGGTTCAGACGAGCACACGAGCATCCCATTTGTCCTATTACAAATGGTTTTACAGGGCCAAACAGATAGACTGAGTTCAGATGGACGGACGGGTTCAAACAAGCGGAAGAGCCCCCATTTGTCACAAGCCTGGCTCACGGCTTGGACAAAGAAGGGAGACCATATGGAGGTGCCAATTTAAACACAAGTTTATTGGTTTAAAAAAAATAAATAAAAGGGTGTCTAAAAATCAGTGGTGTGTGAGTGTTGGATGCGTGAAGCAAACAAAAACAACAGACTAGTCGCTGGTCAACCCAGCGACCACACGCCTCTGTCAGGGCCGCAATTATGCCCAGTGGCAAAACCAAAGCCCACAGGCCACAAACACACAAAACAGCGGCCGCCAGCACAACCCCAACCAGGCGACAGAATAACGGGCAGCAGGCAGAGCATGAACACACGTAAGGTAACCGACCTCCAGCAGGAGCAGAAGGTACTGACAGGTGTGCAAAGGTGGCTTTTATAGAGCACCTGTCAGCCAGGGGCAGTCCTTCGCAGCTCCACGTACAGCACAGAAAAAACACACAGAGGTCCCACTCTGGAGCACTGTTGCCAACTTCTCAGTAAAGAAAGTAGCTATTGGCTGTCCTAAAAGTCGCTAGAAGTTGCTAAATGACATCATTGCCTAATTTGCATAATTGGTCATTTGCATGTAATTGTATTGGGCGCTGCAGGAGAGAAGAATAATGTCATGGGAGTGACAAAGGTAAGTAAAAAACACCCTAAATATGTTTAGAACTACAAATTAACTTTCTTCTGTTGATTCTTGGTTTGTTTGTTTGTTTTAATTTGGCATTTAAATAGGCCACCACTTCTATATCATCTCCAATAAATGGCTTCAACCAGCCTTTGAATTCAGGGTTTGATTCCCACTCCTTTCTATATTTTTGAGTGTACAGTTTAGACTGCGACATGACGAGCTAGGTGCTAGATGTTTAGTTTATGACACACACACACACACACACACACACACACACACACACACACACACACAGAGTGGGCGAAGTGAGTACGTGAGTGAGGCTGTTAGTCAAATGCAGTGATTTATTAGTGTGACACTGACAGTGAAGAAATATTTACATCGATTGGCAGGGGGACTGTACACACGCAATACATTTGCAGTCTGGACATGTGTGGCATAGGCGTGGGCCTCCTCTCTGACTGTAACTAACTGCTGCGCGAGGCTACTGTGAGACTGACCACTTGTGAGTGCTTTGGGATGGGGAGAAGCTCACGGTAGCACCCGCTGCTTGCTGAGGATAGTAACTGCAGAGCAATAGTGCTTTCACATCAGCAGTCGCTGTGGCTAGTGATTTTCTAAAGTTACTAGCCACTCAGCCTTTTCACTAGCCACAATTTTGTAGTTGGAAAATTGTTTAATATGATCAAATTTGATTATTGCATGCTAAAATGTAGCTGAATTAAATGTACAACCTTTTTAAATGCAATGACCCTTATACATACATAAAAATAGCAAGAGAAGCACTGTCTTTTTAAGTAGTTATTAACAGCAGTAAATACTGTTAAACAGTTGAGAAAAATATTTGCAATGTGAGAGTGAAGAACAGGTAGATTTGGGGTCTGTCCCAATTCTAATTTCTACCCTTTCCCCTTCACCTACCCCTTGGCCCTTGAACTCAAGGGCCCCTTTTTTTCTCATCAGAAAAAGGAAGAAAAAGAAAACTGATGAGAAAAAAGTCTTATCTTACAGAGAAAAAAATGTCTCAGATTTACACAAACTATTCTAATCAGTAGAAAGTAAGAGATTTACTAGAAATAAAGCTGTAAATTCACTGAGAAAATTTTGGACCCCCTGGCTGGCTGTTTTTGGCCCACGGGCAATATGTTTGACACCCCTGGACCAGCCCATTAAAAATACATATTTAGAGGATTTACTTTCATGAAATAGTTGCATATCATAATAGCATGTAAATGAATAAGATAAAATGAAATAGAAAGCACAGATAAATTAAAGTTCACCTTAGAAGAAGCTGCATTTGTTCTTTACAGCAACAAATCACAGTGACTTTTTCCCTGTGTGGTAAAAAAAAAAACCTTACATTTGCACAACTGTGGACATTAAATGGGAGCTTCTTGCTCTCAAAATACTCATGTTTAACCACAGAGGTAGAGGCTCATGTTGGGGGTTATTCACCGCTCGGACACAGCATTTCTTCCCACCGGGTTGCGGTGTGAACTGGGGCAGGACAGGAGGCCATCCAAGTGACAGTGAACCGATGAGCACACACTATGTCACACTATGTGCAGATAGTGCTTCTGGGAGTTGTAGTTTCGTAGTCTCACATTACAGATAGGTTTTAAGGTTTTATTTTAGATGCCGTCTAAAGAAACTACAACCCACTGAGCCCTGCACATCAGAGTCTACAAAACACCACAAAAGTCTCTGATAACACCAGAGCAATTCGCTAGATTTGACGCTAGTCACTTTTGACGAAAAAAGTCACCAAAAGGGTTTGAAAAGTCTCCAGATTTAGCAAGAAAGTTGCCAAGTTGGCAACACTTCTTAGAGGAGCAGAAAAAAATTCAAGAAACCAAACCATCGCCACCTGGAATGTACATGTGTCATGAAGATGGGACATATTTCAAAGAAAATCAGCTACTGTCAGCAGCCAAAGAGCTGAATTTGTCACTGATTTTGTATGTGGTGTGCAGTGTATTGGTTGCTTGCCAATGTACCTA
This sequence comes from Pholidichthys leucotaenia, assembly GCA_020510985.1. Taxonomy (NCBI): domain Eukaryota; kingdom Metazoa; phylum Chordata; class Actinopteri; order Cichliformes; family Pholidichthyidae; genus Pholidichthys; species Pholidichthys leucotaenia. The sequence goes on along the minus strand of CM035840.1, from coordinate 264,067,328 downwards.
GTCAGTACAGGTCCAGCCTGCATGCCATACAGCTAGTCCTGTTGTGCAAAGTATCAGATGTGCAGTGGTATGGTTATCAGTGTGTTCTGTCACCTTTGTTAAAAGACTTGCTCACTCTTGAGCATGATGGAATTTTCATTGAGATGCTTGGTGAATGTATCAGGGGCACTGTGTTGTGTGTAGCAGTCAATAATTTGGCTGCTCATGGTCTTGCTGGCTTTGTGCAGTCTTTCCGAGGGCATAATGTCTGCAGGTTCTGTTGCTGTACTGCAGACCAAATACAGACCAGTGAGGTTTCAGAAGGAGAGTTTATCATGAGAACAAAGGCCTGCCATGATCGTCATGTGCAAAATGTGGTGCAAGGACAGAATGCAACCACATATGGTGTTAAAGGGGAGTGCCCACTCAACAAGGCATTGCAGCATTTTCATCCTGTAACAGGTTTTCCTCCTGATATTCTTCATGATCTGTTTGAGGGTATTGTGCCTGTTGAGTTGGCCTTGTTCATCAATGAAATGATTCGACTGAAATATTTCACCCTTGAATATCTAAATACAAAAATCTGCACATTTCCGTATCAGTACTCTGACAGACTTAATAAACCACAGCAAATCCCAAAGAATTTTGCAACTAAACTGAGCATTGGTGGGAATGGGTATGAAAATTCAACCTTTCTGAAATTATTGCCTCTCATGATATGGAGTAAAGTTCCTGAAGGAGATGAAGCATGGGCCATACTGATGGACCTTAAAGAGAATGTGAAGCTAGTGTTGGACTTTCTTTCACAGATGAATCCATTCAGTACATGTAAGCTATAATAACTGACCACAGACAAGGTCTTAAAGCAGTGTTTCCAGATTTTAAGCTACAACCCAAGCATCATTACCTTGAACACTATCCAGAGCTGACAAGATGGTTTGGGCCTTTGGTTCATCTGTGGACCATGAGGTTTGAGGGAAAACAATGTTTTTTTCAAACGAGTGATACAGGGCACAAAGAATTTCAAGAATGTGTTGAAAACACTTGCTACCAGGCATCAATACATGATGGCCTATCACCTCAAGACACCATTATTTTTTCAGACCCTGAATACAAGCCTCCAGTGTTACCTTTGTCCAAATTGCTACTCTGTCTCAAGTGGAAAAAGACTTCATAGCAACCAGAAAAGACAGCCAAAACATATACACAGCATGAAAGGTCTCAATAAATGGCAAAGAGTATACAAATGGAATGTTTGTTTCTGCAGGTCAGGCAGGAGGGTTGCAAAAGTTCAGCACAACTTAACATTTACTCATGAACAACTCTGTTTTCTTTATTTGCAGGAAATATGAGTGCTGGTACAGTGAACATTTAAGATCCTTCAAGCCAAAATCACTGGACAATTTCACTGTATATCAACTGTCTGACTTAAATGACACAGTCAGTCTCACAGCATACACTACTGATGGACATTTGGTGTTGATGCAGAAAAGATTAATTTCGGTCAGTGAATGAAAGGATTAAACCATAATTTAAAAGTAAGACATGCAGTCATTTAGAAAAGTATGAAAGAAACGCCAGTAAACAACTCATTAGTGTTCTTTTTATCTTCAACAGTCACAAATGGCAGCCCAACATTTTCTACCCCATATCCATACATCCACAGACATTGTGAGGAAGATGCCTCTATCTTCACATCCAGCAAGTGTGGATGATAAATGGCGTTCACTTATATAGCGCTTTTTTCTCATCTCTAGATGACCAAAGCACTTTACAGATCCTGCTATACACCCATTCACACACACACTGATGGCAGCCGAGGTGCCATGCACCAGCGCTGGCCAGACCCACCAGGATCAACTGGGGGTTCAGTGTCTTGCACAAGGACACTTCGACATGCAGACTGCAGACAGAGTGGGAATTGAACCCCTGACCCTCATATCAGTAGTCAGTCACACTACACCTGTGCCACAGGTGCACAGCTGAAAAGGATGATAAAAGAAAAATTCAAGCTAGACTTTGACTTTAGTCTGTCATACCAAGATCCAGACTTTGATCGGCATCTATGTTCCCTTGTAGATATTGAGGAACTTCCACAGAAAGCGGTGCTGAAAGCTATATGATCTGAGACTAATGCCAGTTCAGTAGCTTCAGATGACACAATAATATTGCCCCATGGCTTAACTCCAGACAGGGTTGGGAGATGGCCTTATGTTTTTCCAGTGCCCACCTTTTCCTATGAGGTAGAACTTGTATTTGATGAGGGAAATGTTGCAAATGAGAGAACAGGGAAGACTGTCAAGTTGTCCAGGGAGCAAAAGCATGACATCCTTGAAGTCTGTGCAGGTAAAATGCATAGCTTTAAAGCATACCCCAATGACAGGGAAGTGTCGGTGGTGGAAGAGGCACTTGTCACTAAGCACCCTTGTCTAAAAGAGCCAGGATCTCAGACAGGGTAGTATGGTTGGAAAAATAGTATAAAGTTTAAAATGGGGAACTACTGTACTAAGTTGAGTAAGGTTAGATTTCACGAGGTAGCTGTAAATTCTGGAAAGAGAATCAACCCAGAAAAACAACCTCCACACACTGACATTAAAAGACCCAACAGTGCTGAAGTGAATTTCCTTCCCAGTTTCCCAAGGGGTGAAAATGCAGCAAGCTTGAAAAAACAAGACTGCAAATTGTAGATGAAGTTAAGAAAAGTGAAAGAAATCTGATCCAGATCACAGAGTTAACGCAAACAACCTTTGCCCTGCGACATAAAGACGTCATCAGTGATAGCCTACCTGTTGCTGAGATCCTGGAATGCTGGCCCGCTCTAAAGATGGAATCACAGGTAAATTTATTGTCCTTAGTACACCAATTTAACCAATATGTATTCATGTAAACATATATGACTGGAGTCCTTTCAAGGACCTGCATTTTTTTCCACCAAATCAGGCTCACTGTTTAAAATGCTTTGTTTGGAAAAATGATGTTTTTTTCTTTTTCTGCAAGGCTGCCGTTACACTATACACATGAACTCTGACTCATGCGCTTATTTTTATCACAGGTCTGCAGCACATTTCACAGAATTACCAACATCAACTTGAAGAACCACTTCTATGCTGTGTTGGACCAACACCCCACCCCCACCCCCGTCTTCTGAACTTATTTAGGAAAAAAACTGCTCGCACAGGGAAGGTGTCTCAGTGTCTGGTTCAGCTCTTCAGCATTTATGATAGCCAGGTGAGTTATTTCATTTCTTGATGTCTATTATCTTTAATTGCACTCACACCTATACAGATGTGTGAGAACAATGCACAGGATTATATGGCTGTGCTGATTGGAATCCACAGTGAATTAAAAACATTGTTCTCCCACTGCAAGAACAAGTTGACATCCATGTCCGACATGCTTTGGTCCTCTGTGCGCTCCCCACCTATCTGCATGAGGATGACTCTAGCTAATTTGCTTTATGACAGTCAATCTTGTTGCTGTCAAAGGGTTACATTTTTGCCATTTGTTTCTATGCAGAGGAAAATTCTCTATTTAAAGTCTCAAAGGAAACTTTAATTTTTTAAAAAGTATAATTTTCCAAGTGTCAACTAAGTTATATCAGTGACAAATACTTAATCGAGTTTTTTTTGTTTTTTTTGTTTTGGCTTTCTTCTCAGTTTCATTTTTATCCCCTGCTGGATGAAGCCCAAAGGGGCTGAAGAGCCCTTTGGGCGAAGACCGAAGGGAGATTATGTCATGGGTCCGTCTGTCCCACCGTCTGTCCCACTTTTGTGAAATCAACTCCTCCTACAGTTTTGGTCCGATTGTTTTGTAACTGGGTACCATGGTTTGATATATACAGAGGATTTTCATATTGCAATTTGGTTCTGATCGGATTATTTTTTTTATGTGAATTGTAGCCTCAATGTCAGGTCAGGCACTGGTTTGCTTGCTACCGGATAACCATGAAAACCGGTACTACCTGTCTCATGGGTCGGGCCATCGGCGACTCAACTGGCAGCCCCACCCTTCCGAGGGTGTGGAGGGTGAAACTGGGCATCCTGGCAGAACTTAAAACAAAATCTGTCTCACATCTGTGGTGGACCACTCCCAGTTACACGGGGTGAGACTGTACATCCTGGCAGATAAGCACATCTGTCGCAAGGTCTGTGGTGGACTTTTGCCAGTCTGTGCATCATGACATGCACTACACAAAGAACAGAGATAAACAAACCTATCATCTGGTCAGTCACTGCAACAGATTCTGGAGTCAGTTTGTCTTGGCCTGTCATTGCCACTGATAATATCTCTATCTGCCAAGAATGTGCCGCTAGTCCAGCAAAAGCTAGCGGTACTCAAATACTTTGCAAGCAGTTTCATGAAATGGTCAGTCAGAAAGCAACTCATACCGGCTCGGATATCACATGGGTTAACAAGGTCAGGAGTTCCTGGCAGTGGAGGGCAAAGGTCAGAGCTATGTGGAGGAATCTGATCAGACCTAAATGAAACAGTCATTGTCGCCCCCCACAGACTGCTATGATGATGATGTAGCCCTTGAGCTATGACCTCTTGTTTTACCTCACTTCATAGACAGTAACTGTCTTGTGAAATCAACTCCTCTTACAGTTTTGTAGGATTCCTCATCCAATGCATCTACCAGCACATGAGCTGCAGGATCGTAAACGCTAGCCAGCTGTCGGAGAGCTTGGACGTGAAGACCGGAGTCTGCCAGGGGTGCTTGCTGTCACCTTTCCTCTTCCTCTTGGTCATCGATTGCATCATGAAGATCACGACAACAGGCAGGAAAAACAGGATACAATGGACACTCTTGACACAGCTGGATGACCTCGACTTTGCTGACGACCTGGCGCTGCTGTTACATAACCACAGCCAGATGCAGGACAAGACTACTCGCCTGGAAACTACATCAGCTGGGACAGGACTCCAGATCAATAAAAAGAAGACCGAACTGGTGAAGATTAACACCACTGCCAACACACCAGTCACAGTTGGAGGAGAGCCCATCAGAGAGGTAGAATCTTTTATCTACCTGTGTGGGTGACAGTGGCTCAGGAGGTAGAGCAGGTTGTCCAATAACTGGATGGTTGGCAGTTTGAATCCTGCTCTCCCCAGATATCCTGTCGTCGTGTCCCTGGGCAAGACACTTTACCCACCTTGCCTCCAGTGTCCATATCATCATCATCGGCGGTCACTCGGAACGAGTATGACAGTCATTCCTCGTGGGAGCGTCTACTTGTGGGTCTTCAGGTGGGCGTAGAGGCCGATCCGTGACCCGCATATTTTGGTGCAATGTTGGCATGGGAAAATGGTGGTGGGTTGTGGTCGTGCTGGAACCTTTTTCTGTCTTTCCTTGCGGAGCTGTTGTTTTGTTTCTGTGACACAGTGGATTTCCTTCTCATAGTGTGCAGCACCTTCTTGCACCGCTTCCTTCCATCGGTGCCTGTTTAGAGCCATGTGCTCCCAGTCAGAAGATAAGATATTGAATTTTTTTAAGGTTTGTTTTAATATTGTCCTAGAACCGTTTCTTTTGCCCTCCTGGAGCCCGTGAACCTCTCTCCAGTTCATAATAAAGAATTTGTTTTGGGAGACGGGTGTCAGACATGCGAATGAGATGGCCAGTCCATCATAGTTGGTGTTTTATTATTGTGGTGGAAATGTTGGGCATTTTGGCCTCTTCCAGAACGCTGATGTTTGTGCGTCAGTCCTCCCATTTAATCCTCAGAATCTTTCTCAAAGTTCTTTGATGGAGCTGCTCCAAAGCTCTCAGGTGCCTGCTGTAGATGGTCCATGATTCTGTCCCGTACAGCAAGGTGGAGAGAACCACAGCCTTGTAGACCAAGAGCTTGGTATCAATCCTGAGATCTCGATCTTCAAATACCTTCATCCTGAGTCTGGCATATGCTCCATTGGCACAGCTCAGACGATGGTTGATCTCAGAGTCAATGTACACTTTGGAGGAGAGAAGACTGCCGAGGTAGGGGAAGTGGTCAACATTTTTGACAGGGGTGTTGTCCCTTTTATAGTAGGTGAAATAAATGGCTGATTGGGTGGAGGTTGATGTAGCACCTGGGTCTTCTTGATGTTTAAGGTTAGACCCAGGGCTCTATATGCCTTGGCAAAGGCATTTAGGATACCCTGTAGGTCTTCTGCGGAGTGTGCTACTATGGCGTTGTCATCTGCATACTGGAGCTCCATAATGGTGGTGTTTCTAACCTTGCTTTTGGCTTTGAACCTAGCAAGGTTAAAGAGCCTACCGTCGGTTCTGCACCGGATCAGAATTCCCTGTGGTAGGTCTTTGCCAATGAGGTGAAGTATGGCAGCAATAAAGATAGAAAACAGGGTGGGTGCAATGATGCATCCCTGTTTGACCACTGTCTCCACGGTGAAAGGCTCAGACATGGAGCCGCTGTTACTTAGCACCGTGGCTGTCATTCCATCATGCAGTAGCCTCAGAATCCTGATGTATTTCTCTGGGCAGCCATACCTCAACAGTATGCTCCACAGAGCCTGGCGATCTACTGAGTCAAAGGCCTTTGTCAGGTCTATAAAAGCCATGTACAATGACAACTTGTGCTCATGGCATTTCTCCTGAAGTCGGCAGGCAGTAAAGATCATATCTGCTGTGCCTCTAGATGGACGAAAGCCGCGCTGTGATTCTGGGAGTATTTCCTCAGAAAGTGGCAGTAAACGGTTAGCGAGAACATGCGCAAGTACCTTGCCAGTTGTTGACAGGAGTGAGATGCCTCTGTAATTTCCACAATCAGCTTTGTCCCCCTTCTTAAATATGGTCACGATCAGAGCATCCCTGAGCTCTGAGGGGAGTTCTTCCTTTTCCCAGACCTTCAGAAGGAGGGCACAGGAGTTCTGGACCACCTTCCTTTAGGACCTCAGCTGGGATCCCATCTGGACCGGTGGCCTTGTTGTTCTTCAGGCTCCTGATAGCATCTTGGACCTCGGATAAGGTGGGAGGTGCCCCTATGTCTTCCCTGATGGGACTCTGAGGAATGTAACAGATGAAATTTGATTGGGTTGCAGTGTTACAGTTGAGGAGTTCCTGAAAGTGCTCTTTCCATTGCTTATTAATAGACTCATTGCCCTTCAGCAGCTCCTGTCCATCCTTTGAGAGTAATGGGTTCAAGCCACGACGGCTTGGGCCGTAGACAGCCTTCATGGCAATGAAAAAGCCTCTGGTGTCTCCGGAGTCTGCCAGACGCTGGATTTCCATTGCCCTTTCTGTCCACCAGGAGTTCTTAATCTGTCTCACCCGGCTCTGGACGTCAGCCTTGGCTCTAGAGTGAGCCAGTCTCTTGGCCTTGCAGGTAATGTCGTTTTGCCAGGCATGAAAGGCTTCCCTTTTTTTGGAGATGAGCAGTTCTATCTCTGCATCATTTCCATCAAACCAGTCCTGATGTTTTCTGGACTTGTACCCAAGGGTGGTTTGGCAGATGTTGAGGATAGTGGACTTAACCCTTAGATGCATAAGTGGGGCACAATGACCCCGGCAGTTTTTTTTTTTTTCAATATCTTTGTAATTTTAATTTTTTATCATTTAATCTTCCATGTATTCCTCAAAGAGGTTGTCTTTGATATGAGGACATTTGGATTTGTATCTAATTGTTATATTTTTTAAGTAATTGCATTTTTTGTATCAGTACCACACTATTCCATATGTGGGGTCAAAAATGACCCCAAGTATTTCTCAAAGCTGTTCACTTGGAATTTCACCACGGTTATAAGTAACACTGTAGACGCTGCAATTAACATCACAGACTGGATGCCAAGGGTAAACAGATGAGGACAATAGTTTTTTTAGATGCATATGTGGGGGGTCAAAAATGACCCCAAGCTTCTCCAAAGCTGTCCCCTTTTCCCCTTTTCAATTTCACCACGGTTATAAGTAACACTGTAGACACTGAAATTTGCATCTCAGACTGGATGTCGAGGGTAAACAGAGAGGCTAAACAGATGAGGACAGTATAGTGTATACAGTGAGGACAATGTAGGTATTTTTAGATGCATGGGTCAAAAATGCCCGAGCGTTTTTTTTTTTTTCAATATCTTTGTAATTTTAATTTTTTATCATTTAATCTTCCATGTATTCATCAAATAGGTTGTCTTTGGCATGAGGCCATTTGGATTTGTATCTAATTGTTATATTTTTTAATTGCATTTTTTGTATCAGTACCACACTTTTCCATATGTGGGGTCAAAAATGACCCAAAGCTTTTCCCCAGTTTGGTGACCAAAATATAATTTAAAATAATAATAATAATAATAATAATAATAATAATAATAATAATAATAATAATAATCACCAAAAATATAATAAAAATAATCATCTTTAACCAAAATGAAAGAAATTTCTTAAGTTTACAGCATAAAACACACACATTCTAGTTGGGGTCATTTTGACCACACTCATGGAAGAGTGGTGGAATTGGTTGGTCATGCATCTAAGGGTTAAGCAGGTTCCAGTGCTCTTTGATGTTCTCTGGATATTCCTGTTTGAGACTTTCTCCAAGAGAAGCCTGAGGCTGCTGCTGGATGGCAGTTTCATTAAGGCTTTCAAGGTTTAGTCTCAGCCGGTTCTGCTTCTTCTGCAATCTCCTCTTCCTCTTAAGTTTGATGGACATCATGGGTCATATAAGGCGGTGGTCTGTCCAGCAATCGTCGGAGTTGATCATGGCCTTAGTGATGTTTACATTGCGCAGATCCCTTGTTCTGACAATGACATAATCAATAAGATGCCACTGTTTAGAACAAGGGTGTCTCCATGAAGCCTTAAATTTATTCTTCTGGCGAAAGATGGTATTAGTGATGGTAAGATCATACTGAGCACATTTGCCAAGAAGAAGAACTCCATTGGAGTTGATGTTTCCAATGCCTTCCTTGCCAATGGTGCCCTTCCAGAGGTGGGGGTCTCGGCCTACTCTGGCATTGAAATCTCCCAGAAGAATGATCTTATGCGCCGCACTGTGTGTTTATATATTTACATATTTATTCCATCTAGCTACAATACTCCGCACTGTGTGTTTATATGCTCATATACTTATTCCATCTAGCTACAATGCTCCGCACTGTGTGTGTATATATATATACAGTATATATATACAGTATATATATATATATATATATATATATATATATATATATATATATATATATATATATATATATATATATACACTACCGTTCAAAAGTTTGGGGTCATCCAGACAATTTTGTGTTTTCCATGAAAAGTCACACTTTTATTTACCACCATGAGTTGTAAAATGAATAGAAAATATAGTCAAGACATTGACAAGGTTAGAAATAATGATTTGTATTTGAAATAATAATTTTTTCCTTCAAACTTTGCTTTCGTCAAAGAATCCTCCATTTGCAGCAATTACAGCATTGCAGACCTAACATGATTGCACAAGGGTTTTCTAATCATCCATTAGCCTTCTGACGCAATGAGCAAACACATTGTACCATTAGAACACTGGAGTGATAGTTGCTGGAAATGGGCCTCTATACACCTATGTAGATATTGCACCAAAAACCAGACATTTGCAGCTAGAATAGTCATTTACCACATTAGCAATGTATAGAGTGTATTTCTGATTAGTTTAAAGTTATCTTCATTGAAAAAAAGTGCTTTTCTTTCAAAAATAAGGACATTTCTAAGTGACCCCAAACTTTTGAACGGTAGTGTATATATGTATACTCGCTGCTGTTGTTTTTCTCTTGCCTTCTGATTGTTGCTGTGAGTGTTGCTATCCCTGTGCTGTTGCAATCCTGGAATTTCCCCATTGTGGGAGTAATAAAGGCTTATCTTATCTTATCTTATCTTATCTTATCTTATCTTATCTTATCTTATCTTATCCTCCTTGGGGATTTTTGACAGTGTCTCATCCAGACAGGCATAGAAGGTCTCTTTCACTTCCTCCTTGGAGACAAGGGTAGGTGCGTAGGCACTCACAACTGTTGCCATCTGGTTGTTGGCAAGCACCAGACGGAGGGTCATCAGACGTTCACTGATTCCCACAGGGAGTTCAGAGAGATGACTGATCAGTTGGTTCCTGATGGCAAACCCAACCCCATGGATCCTGGGCTCATCTGCTGCTTTTCCTTTCCAGAAGAAAGTATAGCCACCCGTCTCCTCCTTCAGATGGCCTTCCTCTGCCCGTTGTGTTTCTGAGAGAGCAGCTATGTCAGTCCAGCATCTCCTCAGTTCTCTGGCAATGATGGCGGTTCTCCTCTCCGGCCTGTCACTGGTTGCACTGTCCGTCAGTGTGCGCACATTCCAGGCTCCAAAATTCATTGTTCTGTGCTTCTGACCGCAAATTGGTGATCCCTCTGAACACGGTAATCCAGAAGGGAGGTTTGAGGCAGGCTATTTTTAGGGCACCTTTTCTAGCCCCTTCCCTATCAAGGGTGAGCAGAGTGGATCCTAAAAAGGACTGCTCAGTCGTGGATGTAGCTACCGAAGGACTCTTTCTGCCTCGGTCCAAAAGCCCAGCGATCATCTGGCATCCACCGCCTGATGTGCCAGCTTGTGACTAGGGGCTTCCAGACTTCACAATCCTGCCCCCGTTGCCACTTACTGGTTGCCACAGGACTTAACCCGGGATGTTAGGTGGATCCCCATGAAGAAGACGCCTGTGTGTGAATTTGTTTAGTGTGGGGAGGCTGGTGCACATACAGCCACCACACAGACCTTGACAGATCGGGGTCAGGATCCAGTGGCATGGACTCCAAGACGACTGGTGACCCGTTTCTGCTGCAGCCTTCGTCCGCCTTCCCAGCCGTTGTGATGTTTCCCAAGGGTCAACCATCATCCTCCGCCTGGTCCACCGTTGAGGTCTTTGCTATTTGCCCAAACTGGGGCTGTTTACCCACAACCGGGGCAGTGGTTGACGGGCAGCAGGGCGTATCCACATACCAGTGGGCCTGCATGCCGCGACTCTGGGGCCCACTGCTGCTCCGAGATCCCATACAACTTGGCCTGGAAACCGCAAGGTACCAGTTACCGTGTGTGGCCACGAGGAGGCATGTACTAGTCTTGGCAGTGGAGAAGCTATGTACCGGCTGAGGAGACTTAAACACTCGGCTCCTCTTTTCACCCCCAAAAACAGAGGGCTAGCCGGTGGCGGTAGTTGAAAGCAGAAAGTAGCAAGCAGAGGCAGCATGCAGCATGCACTAACTACAAGCACTACTACTCCAACACTACTGCACTAACGCATCACACGCCCTGTGCAAAACACACACAAACACTGTGTATGAATGTGTATAAATGTTCAGTGGTAGCCGGAGAGGCCGTTGGCACGGATTGGCAGCCACATTTCCATCAGCCTGCCTCAGGGCAGCTGTGGCTACAGTAATAGCTTGCCACTACCATTGTCTGTCTGGAGTGAATGAATAATGTATCTGTTTGTAAAGTGTCTATGATAAAGCACTATATAAATCTGATGCATTATTATTATTACCTGGGAAATGTGGTGGATCAACAGGGGGGCACAGACCGAAACATCACAGCCAGGATTGGCAAGGCAAGAGCAGCTTTTGCCATACTGAAGAATATCTGGGCATCAAAAGAGATCTGCACGAGAACAAAACTTTGCATCTTCAACTCTAATATCAAATCTGTTCTACTTTATGGATGCGAGACCTGGATGAAGACAAAGATGAGGCAGTAGAAGATCCAGACTTTCTTTAACACATGCCTGAGGCACATCTTTAACATCAGGTGGGCAGAGAAGATCAGGAATAAAGACCTGTGGGAGCAAGCGGGACAGAAACCAGTGGCAGAACAGATTCTGTGGAGGAAGTGGGACTGGATTGGACACACCCTCAGGAAACCAGCATCCAGCATCACACGCCAAGTCCTGACCTGGAACTTGCAGGAGAAGAGAAAGAGAAGCCGGCTTTGAAACAACTGGAGACGAGACACTGAGGCAGAGCTGAAACAGCAGGGAACAAACTGGAGGGGAGCAGAGAGAAAAGCCCAGAACCGAGTGCGATGATGAGGGGTCGTCGATGGCCTATGCTCCATGGAGAGTTATGGGTTTAAACCCCCCCTACAGTTTTGCTCCGATTGTTTTGAAACTTGGTACCATGGTTTGATATACTCTGATGATGCGCATATTGCAATTTTATTGTCATCGGATGACTTTGAGGTTAAAGGTCAGGTCAGCTTTTTCCATAAATCTTCTAAACACAATAACTACTGAAAGAAATAATGTAGGCTTTTCAAATTGATACAGTAGTTGTATCTTATATACATCTTGGACAACTTACACCCTTGCTTAACTATGGGTTTGGGGTCAAAATGTCAAAGTTAACATTTCTTATGCCTTATTACTGTACAACGCATAAAGCTAGGGCCACAAAACGTGGTACACAGGCTCACCTTGGAATCCTGAACTCTGACTATGGGTTTGGGGTGAAAATGTCAAAGGTCAAGGTTTGCACTCCCCATGATCTCTTACTATAGAATGTGTAAAGCTCTCAAGGGTCACCAAACTTGCTAGACAGGTTCATCTTGGGATCCTGACCTAGCTATGGGTTGTATACTTTGTCGTATACTCATGGATGATGGGCTTATTATAATTTGGTTCTGCCACAGTAATTATATTGAAAAGTTGAAAACTATGCTCCGTCAGTAAGTACTGGGATCTTTTAAACAAAACAGAGGCAAGGAATACTGCAGTCGCCTCAGAATGCTCTTGTTAAAAAATGCAAAGATTTCCACCGTCCTTAGTAAAACATTGACATGAGTAGAATGTTGTGAGGCTATTGTGCTTCTTAACGAGTGGAACTGGTCTCCAGCAAGTCACAGCCATGGCTCAGCCCAAGAAGACTCACCAGAAACAGGGACAAACATCCATGATTCACCACAACAATTTCCACACCAGGCTTTGTGTGTGTGTATGTATCCTGATGTAGATGGCTTATTATTAAAGACTCTAAACATAAAGTGCATGTGTTAATGAGGTTAAAAGCATGAAGTTCAGTTTGTTTCCACTTTAGTCGGCCATCCTCCCTCTACTGGCCAGGAACAGCCGTTCTCACTACCTGCCAATTGGATCCACACTCTGGACATCCTTCATAGCAGTCCTGGTGTAACCTCGTCTCTCCACGCTCCTTTGTGTGGATTGAGCTTAAAAAAAAAAATAAAAAATCCTCACATTGTGGATTTCACAAATTGTGCGAAGATGGACCTGTAGTGTGTGTGTGTGTGTGTGTGTGTGTGAGGAGGGGCAGTTTTGGTGTTCAAGCCACACAAAGGGGCACAGAAAGGCAAGGTTACCGGTACAGACCCTCTTATATTCTATAGTATGACATTCTTAACTGCTCATAGTCGACCCAGTTTCTAAACCATAGTCAATTGGGATAAGCTCCCTATGTAACTGTATAATTACACCAAAATAAGAAATATTTTCTTGTAACATATAGCTGTTTTGTCTTCTTATTTTTGTGTGGACCAGTCTGATGAACCAGACATTGATGATATGCCACTTGGGCTCCTTGCAGTCAACGCAAATTCAACAGATGCCATGTTCTTCCGTCCAGAGAAGGTTGCAGTTGTGCTTGAGGGTAACAGTGTTATTGATTTCCCCTACATTGGGTGATGCATTTGTCATGCTGTTTGCACTGATTTATGCCCTTCATTTAAGTTACCCCAAATGGCTGCCCAACACAGTTCACTTTGTTTAGAAAGTTTTGATGGGTCTGGAGGATGGGACGTTAAGGTCCATAGTGCCGAGTCTAAAGAATGACCTTTTGGCTGAGGAGTAACCTATGCTTGAATGAAGTTTGCAAAGTTGCTATTTTAGATGTTTGGAGTGTTCATTGGCATTTGTCTCATGGAGGACCTGACATGAAGAACTGAACAAACTTTTTAGAAAACATCTACCAGAAGTCTTAAAAGTGTAATTGTTAAAAATGTTATTGTTCAACATAAATGTTTGTGTGTCACTGTTTGAATTTAGTATGTTTGCACTATGTGGATGTGTAAAAGAGAATATACTTTGTTCTTGTGTTTACACATCAGTTGTGCAATCTTTGATGTGTAAATTTTAAGGTCTCTACGGGCACTATTTATAATGGAAATATCATCCTGTCACCCGAGCAAAAAAAAAATAAATACTAAAATACTGAGCCGTATCATAGCATTCTGTGAAAATTTAGTTTGAATAATGTTTTTGACAATATAACTTATATTCTATCATCTATTTAAAATGCCATTTTCTCACAATTTACTCTAACATATGTATTGTGTCCTTACAACATAAATCCACAGTATTACAATATACAAATTGATAATTAATATACTTTTCAAACAATATGATTATATTTTTAGAACATAAAACTTTTCATGTTATAACTTGATATTTTATGAAGGAGGATTCACCTTTGAATGAGGACACAGTTTGCACAGATTGGATAAACTGAAACAGCTCATTCACAAGAATTTATGATTTCTACTTAATATTTGGATGGAGACCTGGTCATATTCTTTTAGAAATCTCTAAGCAGATGTAAAGAAGGATTTTAAATGGCAATGTCATGGCAAGTTGGAAGAATTAATCTAACCTCTTTAATTCAATGACTCCAATCTCTTTAATTCAATTTAATAGAACTCATTGATGAGCTGGATAAAAGCATCTCGTCTTTTTACTTCTGCTCAGGATCCATGGTGATGCTAATCAGATACTGTAACTCATCCTTTCATGTGTGCATATGTGTCACAATGTTATCCATTGTACACAATAACTGCAAAAGATTGTTTTACTAATCTCCAAGCCCTCACTCATAATAAGGTTAGGGGACACTCAAAAAATTAGTTATTGACACACAATTGATTTTCAAAATGCATTGTGCTGACTAGCACATAAAATAATTCTACATAGAGACAAATTCTTGGTTCACATATGATATTAATATCATCCACTAGGATCAATAACAGAATCTGGCAATGCCCAACACCATTAAAACAGTGTCTCAGTAAATTTTAACATACATGATCAGTCTTGGCCAACTATGTCATTATTTGACGGTTCAAATGTTATAAGACAAAGGTTTTTACCTTTTAATACCACATTTCTGTTTAGTAACAACTTGAAAATATACTGTACAAAAAAAAAACAAAAAAAACCCCTAACACTGTCATGGTATTGTTGACATACCATGTGTTCATCTGCTCATTGGGTAGATAGTTTGAGAAATTTTTAGTTTTTGACAATGCTATTGTATTACTGTTACACCTACCTACTTTAAAGGGTTCATATTTGGATATTGTGCCATGATACGCACAGGTAGAGACCTTAATGTTGCATCGATAAGACCAGTATATGCAAAATGTTAAATTAATGTAATGCAAAACAGCTTGTGGTACCACTCAATTTTTTTCAATTATTTTTTGGAATCAAGTGGCAAAGTGCCTAGTTATTAAGGATTGAAGGTTTTTGTGAAGATTTTATATATATTGTTCATTTAAAGTGACAATTCCATTTCCTTGGGCAACTTCTCAAAGTTCTGGTTTTGTTTCTGGGGGACTGTATGTTTTTTGTCGTTTGGTTAATGTCTTATGGTTGCCTAATAAACTTCCATTTAATTTATTTATGTTATCATGTTTTTTATGTTATTGTGTATACCCCATCAAATATGATAAGTTAATATAAATCCAAAAATTTTGCGAAACTTATTACATAAAAATTTTTTAAGTGATGCTAACTCAAATTTGTAAGTTAAAAAAAAAAACAACTAGCTTTATTGTGTAGTTTTTACTTGATAATTATGAGTTACACTAACAAAATTTAGTTTGTTAAATAAACCCTTCATTGTGCAGTTTTACTTAGTAAAACTTTTTTTTTCCAAGTTCAAAAAACATAATAAAGTGAGCTTCTTTAACAAATATTTTTTTTTTTTTAGTGTAAGTCAAAATTATCAAGTAAAAACTACAAAATAAAGTTTGTTTGTTTTTTTAACTTTGAAATTTGAGTTAGTATTAAACAATTTTATGTAATCAGTTTTGCTAAATTTTTTGAGTTATATCATCTTATCGGGTTTTACAGAGTTTTGGGGGTAAATATTAAAATGTGAAACATAAAATAAGCTGGTTGCACAAGTCTGTACACCCTTAAACTAATACTTTTTTGAAGAACCTCAATTAGATTACAGCATTTACTTTTTGGTTATACTCCTGTCATCAATTAAAGTAAGTGTGATTAAGGCCAAATAAAATTTAGATACGTAAGTAAGTAGAATTATTCACGTGTTACTGTGCTGTTGTGAAGCTGTCAGAATCGGTAATCGTGATTGATTGGTGCAGCTGTGCAGCCTTCGGTCACGTCAGAGTGTTATTTTCTCTGCTTTTATTTTTATTGATTTCATTTTTAATTTTTTACCTCTGTTTATGATACTAGTCTGTGTTTGCTGTTAGCTCGGTATTGGCCTCGCCTAAAAGCCCGTTCAGACGCGTGAGTAGGTCCGATCCCCAGCTGGGCTGCTTTTTACCGGGCTAGCCTACTTGCTAGCCTGTTTTTAGCCTTTTAGCTGTTTTTAGCTAACTTTCAGCTAACTTGTTTTTAGCTATTTAAGCTGTTTTTGGCTAATTAGTGGACTATCCATCTCAGCCCCTGGAACACCATGGCTCCACCTCCGACTTGTACTAGCTGTTTATCTCTCCTTGGTAAGGTCTCTGAGTTGGAAACGAGGCTCTCCAACCTTTATAAGATTCGGGAGGCCGAAGATCACCTCGATACCATCATTCTCGGGCGTACATTGGCTCCGCCTACCGACTCACAGTTGGCAGAGACAGCTACTTACTTGGGTGAGCTCAGCGCTTCTCCATCCACCTCTACACTTACTCCAGCCTCTGCAGACGCCCATGACCAAAGCAATAAACACTGGCTTTGTCTTGGGGCTAAACCCAAAGCTTCGGATGGTCCCTCTCATCCTCCATGCGCGCCCTGGACCTTGGTTTGACCAGCTAACAACCATCATCGATCGACCAGAAAGGGCTGCGCCACTTCTCTTCCTGTGTCCCAGGATAACAGATTTGATATTCTTTCTATGGAGGATTTTCCCCACCTGGATGCTGGCTGTTCACCCCTGGATGCCCCTCGTCTCCCCTCCTCTTCTTCAGCGGCGGCTCATGTCCGCAAATCCCGGATAAAGACCACCCTGGGTGTGTTAAATCACACACCAGCTCCAGATAGAAGAGAGCGCTTCACATTACTCTCCTCGTCAGAATCCACCGACAAAAACCCCCCAGACAACGCTGGTAATTGGTGACTCGATCGTGAGGAACGTCAGAAGCAGGTACTGTGTTACTCGATTTTTTCCCGGGGCTAGAGTCTCTGACATTGAGGCTCTTATCCCTGACCTGCTGAATGAATTTCCTCACGTACAAACTGTCGTTGTGCATGTGGGATGCAATAACATCCCAGATGAAGCATCGGAGATTTTAAAAAGTGACTTCAGGAGCCTTCTGTCCACTCTTATGAACCATGGCAGACATGGGCTCATCTCTGGGCCTTTGGCACCTTTCAGATGAGGCTGCAATCGTTTTATTTGAACTCTCAGTCTTAATACTTGGCTGTGTTTTACTTGTCCTATTTTTAACATTGGTTTTGTTGACAATTTTAACTTATTTTGGAACCGCCCTTCACTTATGAGGCCTGATGACATCCGCCCAAATAGATTTGGTACACATGTTTTAGGAGACAATCTATTCTATTCCATTCGGTGTTTTTTAGTACAGTGACTGGGACTTGGCGTGTTTACTCACTCTGATGCTTCTGGGTTTGCCAAACTGCCCTTTTCTGGTTCTGTTCCCACTTCTTGTATCGATCCCATTAATTCAGGTGGTCTTTACCGTTTGGATCAGCCTTTGATTTATAATCCTACAGAGATTGTGTCTGTCTCCCGTTGCCCTAAATATTGTAACCCAGGACAAATATAACATAACTTGAAAGACACACACACTTCTGCATCTCCTCCTCATCCACCACCCTTTAACTTTGCCCCTGTCTCCTCCCTTAGAGAACCTTTTTCTGCTTCATCCAAAGTTAATAAAAAGGTTAATAAAAATAGAATTCATAAACATCCCAGACTGATTAAACAAAATGTTGGTAAAATTCAAATCCAACCTCAAGTCCCTAAAATTAATAAATTGGCCTCTGTTCCTCCCCAAAACTTAAATATTAAATGTGGTCTATTAAATATTAGGTCTCTAACTTCTAAGTCTCTTCTGGTTCATGATCTATTAATCGATCATCAGATTGATCTATTATCCCTCACAGAGACCTGGCTTGGGCAAGATGATTATGTTGGTTTGAATGAATCAACTCCCTCTGGATATTTAAACTGTCATAACCCCAGAGGTTCTGGTCGTGGTGGTGGAGTGGCAGCAATTTTCCATTCTAAATTACTAGTTAATGTTAAGCTAAAATTATGTTTTAATTCCTTTGAAGGTTTGGTCCTCAGTGTGGGGTTTGTTGGCAATCTTGGCTTGAACCCAATTTTCTTTGCCATAGTTTATCAGCCTCCCTCAGCCAATTCAGACTTTCTATTGGAATTTGCAAAATTTTTAGCTGATTTAGTGCTGAAATCCAATAGAATTGTTATTGTAGGGGACTTTAATATACATGTTGATGTAGAGAGTGATTGTCTTAATAAGGCATTCAATTCAATTTTAGACTCAATGGGGTTTTCCCAGAAAGTAAAAAATTCTACCCATCATTTCCACCATACATTGGACCTTGTTCTGACTTATGGTATAGATATCAAAAATCTGGTAGTGTCCCCCCATAATCCTGTACTGTCTGACCAGTGTCTGTTAATTTTTGACTTCATTATCTCTGATCACTTGTTTCCTAAAGAAAAATACTACTACAGCAGATGTCTTTCTGATGACGTTGTTGCCAAGTTTTTGCAGATTGTCTCCTTTATGCCATGGGTCAACACAACAGAAACAACAGAAATAACAGATGGAGAGTCTGCTCCATTCGTGATTGATGGCATGGTTGATAGTGTTACAGCTTCTCTGCATCGGACTCTAAATTTGGTAGCCCCTTTACAATAGAAAAAGTCTAACCAGAGATTTCTAACCCCTTGGTTTAACTCAGAAACTCGTGACTTAAAACAGAAAACTCGTCAATTGGAAAGGAAATGGCGTTCAACTAATTCAGATGAATTCTACTTAGCGTGGAGAAATCATTTCCTAATCTATAAAAAATCTCTTAGAAAAGCTAGATCAAGCTATTATTCTGCATTAATAGAAGCGACCATGAATAACCCCAGGTTTCTCTTCAACGCTATAGCCAGGCTTACAAAGAGCCAAGACTCGATCAATCCTTGCATCCCCACTTAGTTTTCTAGTCAGGACTTTCTGAACTTTTTCAATCTTAAAATTGTATCTATTAGAGATGAAATCAGTCAGATTCTTCCTACCGTAAACTCAAGTACATTAACTTCTACAGCTCCCTCAACTGATATCTGCTTAGATAAGTTTACTCCAATCAACCTCTTGGAGTTGGATAAAATAATTTCCTCATCTAAGTCTTCATCTTGCCTTTTAGACCCTATTCCTTCTAGGTTATTTAAAATCATCTTCCCAATAATTGGTAGCCGTATTCTTCTTATAATTAATTCTTCTTTAGCTCTGGGTTATGTACCACTGGCTTTTAAAACTGCTATAATTAAACCCTTACTCAAAAAACCCGACTCTCGATCCAGGACTTTTGGCCAATTATCGACCAATCTCTAATTTGCCTTTCATTTCAAAAATCTTGGAAAGAGTTGTTGCTGTGCAACTAACTGACCATTTGCAGGGAGTTGGTTTGTTTGAAGGGTTTCAATCTGGGTTCAGAGCTAATCACAGCACTGAAACTGCTTTAGTGAAGGTCACTAATGACCTCCTGATCGCATCTGATAATGGATTTGTCTCTGTTCTTGTTCTTTTAGATCTCAGTGCAGCCTTTGACACTATCGATCATGCCATTCTAGTTGATAGATTAGAACACTTTGCTGGACTAATTGGAACTCCGTTGCAGTGGTTTAGATCTTATTTGTCTGATAGATTTCAGTTTATTCACATTAACGGTGAAGTTTCCTCCAACTCTAGGCTCAGTCACGGAGTTCCGCAGGGATCTGTGTTGGGCCCTACTCTTTTTAGTGTATATACGCTCCCATTAGGCAATATCATCAGAAAGCACTGTATACATTTTCACTGTTACGCAGACGACACACAACTATACCTGTCAATGAAACCCAATGATTGTAATCAATTAGCCAAGTTAGATGCCTGTCTTAAGTACATCAAAGCTTGGATGACTTCTAATGTTCTACTATTAAATTCTGATAAGACTGAAGTCATTCTTGTTGGCCCAAAACATCTTAGAAATTCCTTCTCAAATTATGCCTTTAAGTTAGATGCTGCCACTCTCACTTTGAATAGTTCTGTGAAGAACCTTGGGGTTATTTTTGATCAAGATTT
Organism: Pholidichthys leucotaenia; assembly: GCA_020510985.1. NCBI lineage: Eukaryota > Metazoa > Chordata > Actinopteri > Cichliformes > Pholidichthyidae > Pholidichthys > Pholidichthys leucotaenia. The sequence continues at coordinate 264,046,861 of CM035840.1, read as the reverse complement.
GTCCTTTAACTCACATATTAAAATTGTTTCTATGACTGCCTTCTATCATCTGCACAATATTGCCAAGATCAGGAGCATCTTGTCTCTAAATGATGCTGAAAAACTGATTCACGCCTTTGTCTGTAGACGATGCAGTCAACCTGGCCCTCCACTCCATCCTGCAGCACCTGGACTCCCCGGGAACCTACGCCAGGATCCTGTTTGTGGACTTCAGCTCCGCATTCAACACCATCCGCCCCGCTCTGCTCCGGGACAAGCTGTCCCTGCTCAACGTGCCTGACTCCCTCTGCAGGTGAATCATCGACTTCCTGACGGACCGGAGGCAGCATGTGCGGCTGGGAAAGACTGTCTCAGACTATACTAGCATCAGCACCGGATCACCCCAGGGCTGTGTACTTTCCCCCCTACTCTTCTCCCTTTACACCAACTCCTGCACCTCCAGCCACCAGTCTGTCAAGTTGATCAAGTTTGCGGACGACACCACCCTCATCGGGCTCATCTCCAACGGCGACGAGTCCGCCTACAGGAGAGAGGTGGCCCAGCTGGCGTCCTGGTGCAGCAATAACAACCTGCAGCTGAACGCTCTGAAGACAGTGGAGATGATTGTAGACTTCAGGAAAGTCACTACTCCTCTGCCCCCCCTCACCCTCTCAGGCTCTCCCATCACCACTGCTGATTCCTTCCGCTTCCTAGGCACTACCATCACCAGGGACCTCAAATGGGAGCTGACCATCAGCTCACTCATCAAAAAAGCCCAGCAGAGGATGTTCTTCCTGCGGCAGCTGAGGAAGCTCAAGCTACCCACCAAGATGTTAGTGCAGTTCTACACAGCCATCATCGAGTCCATCCTCACCACCTCCATAACCGTGTGGTACGCAGGAGCCACTGCCAGGGACAGACTAAGGCTGCAGCGCGTCGTGCGCACTGCTGAGAAGGTGATCGGCTGCAAGCTCCCATCTCTCCAGGATCTGTACATCTCCAGGACCCGGAGGCGTGCTGGCCGGATCATAGCCGATCCCTCACACCCTGGTCACGTACTGTTTGCCCCCCTCCCCTCTGGTAGAAGACTTCGGTCCATCCAGACTAAAACCTCCCGTCACATGAACAGCTTCTTCCCCTCTGCCATTAGACTGCTGAACACTAAGTGACTCTCGTGCACCATGTACAGCAGCTCAACCAGACTCATGTCAATCATCACTGTTTTCTTCCTGCATTACCGACTGCACTATATAGTTCTCCACAGTATCTGCTGCTGGCTAATATATATTTTAACTGTTGACCAGTATCACTTAATCTTATCCTACACTTTTTACATGTATAGTTTATTTCTCTTATCTTATCATGTTTAATGTTGCAGCATTGTACCGAGACAAATTCCTAGTTTGTGTACTACATGAACAATGGCAATAAACCTGATTCTGATTCTGATTCTGATTCTGATTCTGTCAGCTCTCGATTAGATTATTGTAATTTGTTATTATCTGGTTGTCCTAAAGTATCTTTAAAAAATCTTCAGTTGATTCAAAATGCTGCTGCTAGAGTTTTAACTGGTTCTAGAAAAAGAGATCATATCTCTTCGGTTCTGTCCTCCCTTCATTGACTTCCCATAGAATTTAGAATCAAGTTTAAAATCCTTCTTCTCACTTTCAAAGCTCTTAATAATCAGGCCCCCCAGTATATAAAAGATCTGATATTACCTTACCATCCTAATAGAGCATTACGCTCCCAAAATGCTGGCTTACTTGTGGTGGCCAGAATCTCCAAAAGTACAGTGGGAGGCAGAGCCTTCTGCTACTGAGCTCCTTCTCTCTGGAACCAGTTACCACTCTGGGTCTGGGAGTCAGACTCGGTCTCTGTTTTTAAGAACAGGATAAAATCCTTCATTTTTAATATAGCTTACGTTTAAGGAGGGATTTTGTGTCTTTTATCCCCACTTTTGTTCTGCTGTTATTTGATTCATACTGCTGGTTGACCTCCAATAATGTACTTGGCACCTTACTGTTATGTTTTTATGTCTGCCCTCTCCATCCTCTCTATCCCCTCACCCCCAGCCAGCCGCAGCAGATGACTCCCCCTCCCTGAGCCTGGTTCAGCTAGAGGTTTCTTCCTGCCAAATGGGAGTTTTTCCTCTCCACTGTCGCTTAGTGCTTGCCCATAGGGGATCGTTTGATTGCTGGGTTTTTCTGACACTGTGGGGTTTTTCTCTGCACTCTGGCACCATGAGACGGCCTCTGTTGTGATGTGGTGCAGTATAAATAAAGCTGAATTGAATTGAATTGACTTGAATTGACATTTATTTACTTGCATTCTACAGCATAAGTCATGCTCCACAGAATGCTTTCCAAAGCACCAAAGGGATCTCATTGTTGAAAGTGCAAAGATGGTTGTGTTGGTAATTTGACTTTGTCTGGATGTTCTGCACTTGACACTTCTGTACTGCTTGGCAGAAGACATGTAGTCCTTCAGCCAAAGGCTGAATTTTGGGTCATCGGTACCAAACAAGGTGCCCGGGTTTAATAAAGTTTTTTTTTTTTTTTTAGAAAGATAGATTTCTCAGGGTCTCCAAATCAGTTGTTAGCAAGAAAAATTTGATAGCTTTTCATATATATTGATAAGCTATGTGAGTGACCCTTTCTGAGCAAATAAGATGTGTTTGTGCAGGAAATATTTATTTTATCTTCAAGTCCTTTTACAAATGCAGCCTTGTTTGTTTTTCATCAATTTAAACATCAAAATTCTGCAAATATATAAACTTTCTTTATTTTAAACTGTATTATAATCTAATTTTGCTAAATTTGTGAACACATAGTATAATTATTGTTAGTTGCACTTTTGCTCTGTGACAGCAATTATTTTTTTTTTCTTCTACACTGGTGCAGTAGTGGCTTAGGAGGTAGAGTGGGTTGTCCATTAATCAGAAAGTTGGCGGTTTGAATCGCACTCCTCCCACCCTGCTGTTCTGTCCTTAATTCAATTCAATTCAATTCAACTTTATATATATAGCGCCATTTCACAACAACAGTCATCTCATAGCACTTTCAACTGTAGGGGAAACCCCCACAATTGCAGAAAGACCCCAGTAATCAGGCAATCCACTAGGAGCAAGCACTTGGCGACGGTGGAGAGGAAAAACTCCCTTTTAACAAGAAGAAACCTCCAGCAGAACCAGGCTCAGAGAGGGGCAGTCATCTGCTGAGACTGGCTGGGGGGTGAGGGGATAAAGAAGATGAAAAGAACAGACATGTAGAGAGCAAACAGCACTATGGGGACTCAATCTATGGTAATAGATAGGGACTCAATATGTGGTAATTTGTATATAATTCACATGGGTGTATTTATGGAAAAGAGGAGTTGGAATTAATAAGTGTTCACTTCTTCCTTCTCCCTTCGAACACTGTATACTGTTACTTTATTGCATTTATTTTGTTTTTGTTTTACTTTTTTGTTCGAAATAAAGTATCTATCTATCTATCTATCTATCTATCTATCTATCTAATCTATGGGAGAGAACAAACAGATGTTAATGACAAGCAAAAAAAAAAAAAAAAAAAAAAAAATATATATATATATATATATATATATATATATATATATATATATATATTTCATTGAGAGTGAAGAAAGGAGTGAAGCCCAGTGTAATTATTGGAGGTCCCCCGGCTGTCTAAACCTAATAGCAGCATAACTAAGGCAGGGTTCAGAAACACATGATCCCTCCCTAATTGTAGGCTATATCAAAAAGTAAGGTTTTAACCCTATTCTTAAAAACAGAGATCGAGTCTGACTCCCGAATCCAGATTGGCAACTGGTTCCACAAGAGAGGAGCTTGATAACTGAAGGCTCTGCCCCCCATTGTACTTTTGGAGATTCTAGGTATTACAAGTAATCCAGCAATTTGGGAGCGTAGTGCTCTGTTAGGATAATAAGGTAATATTAGATCTTTTAAATAAAAAGGGGCCTGATTGTTTAGAGCTTTAAAAGTGAGAAAAAGGACTTCCGGTCTGGACGCCACGGTGATAGCAACCTAACGCTGAAACTCCCAGACTCAATCCAAGGAAAACAACTTCAAAATCAGATCTAACGGATTTTTGGAAGATTAAAAATCAAAAGACAATAACACCATGCCTAACCACAAGCAGAAGAAACTGACATTCCCCAGGTCAGGACGCACAGCAGCTGTAGAATCGGAACCAGAGGACCTCCATTCAGAAGACGAAGACCTGGGCCTAGCTAACAAAAGGATTAGCTTGACATCGCTATTTGACGAAATACGACAATTTCGGGCCGAATTTCTTGAATTCAGAGAGGATCTAAAAAGGGCGAACAGCAGAATGGACCAGGCCGAAAACCGAATCTTGGAAGCTGAAGAAAGAGTAAAAGTGCTTGAAGATTCTGTGCTGGATTTACACAGAAAACAGTCATGGCTGGAGGCTAAGCTAACCGACCAAGAAGGAAGACAGAGACAAGATAACATCAGAATTCACGGTCTTAAAGAAGGAGCTGAAGAGAGTTTCAACACAGTGGCGGAATGCGTGGAATCCTTATTGAGAGAGAAGTTGGATATTCCACAAACCACCGATTTGAAGATAGAAAAAGCCCATCGTGCATCAGCCGCAAAGCCAGCCCCGGAAGCGCCCCCACGTTCTGTGGTGGTAAGATTCGCCAATTTCAAAATAAAACAAGAGGTTGTAAGACGGGCTTGGCAGAAAAAAGGATTTATGCATCTTGAGAGAAAAGTCTTCGTGGAGCACGATTACGCCCCTGAGGTTCTTAAAAAACGACGGGAATATAATAGTAGTAGTAGATTAGTTTATTTGACAGGGACAGTGCAATAAACATAGACAATTAATCAAAGACAATCAATCTGATGTGTTGCACATAGAGTGTATAGCTATTAGCTAATTTGCAACTCTTGTCCCTGGATGGGCTTTAGAAAAAAGAATCAAGATAAAAAATATACACAATAACCACATACATCAATGCAGAAAAATTATATATACACAATTATAAATATTATAAATATTATAAATACACAAATATAACAGCCTGACTCACATTTAACATAAATATTATAAATATTATAAATACACAAATATAACAGCCTGACTCACATTTAACACATATAACATAACTCACATTTGCCTATTTCAGGCCTTCCTCCCTCCGTCACTCACTATAAACAAACACATTTATTCCTTCCCTTCATTCACTCTCACTTTGCAGACAAATAATTCATACATGAGTACATTCTTGTTTATTTTTCAGCCAGTTTTTAACATTTTTAGTGAATGTTTTAAAGTCTGTTATTATTTTAATTTCATTTGGCATTGTGTTCCAGATGTGACTGCCCTTTATAGAGAAAGCTGTTTGTCCAAATGTGGTTCTGCGGTGGAATATTTTACAGTTATTGTTAACAGAACTCCTGGTGGCTCTGCTGCTGTCCTGTCTTTGGACGAAACCAGCAAGTGGCTCGGGTGCTGATTTATGGAAACATTTGAACGTTAATTTCAGAAGACAGAGGTCAATGAAGCTCTCAAAACTCAATAGGTTGTATTTTTTTAAAACATTACAGTGATGCCACCTAATGGGCTTTTTGTCCAAGATTTTTAGGGTTTGATTATATAATGAACCTATGTGTCTTATTGTGGAAGGGGCTGCTTGAGCCCAGACTGTCAAACAGTATGATATATGAGAAAAAACCATAGAATGCATATACAGTGCAGCTGCTTCGTAAGGTATGTAATATCTAATTAATTTAAAGCAGTTCAGATTTTTTTTTACTGTTTTTGAAATTTTCTTTATATGAAGATTAAATTTGAGTTGAGGATCTAGTACAATGCCAAGGTATTTGAATTCTGTAGCTAAACTGATGTCATGATCATGTATATTAACTTTAAAATGTTGCAGGTTACATTTTTTGATTGAAAAGCACATTGAGACTGTTTTCTGAAGGTTCAGCAATAGATGGTTCTTGAGGAGCCACTCTTGGACATCAACCATACTTGTAGACAGTACATCTGCAGCCTGTGCTGGAGTCTTGGCAGCTGTGTAAATAACTGCATCATCTGCATAAAGTTGGCATGTTGCAGCTGAGCAGTGTAACGGCAAGTCATTAATAAAAATGCTGAAAAGTAAAGGACCAAGAATGGACCCTTGTGGGATACCCATGCGGTTGTTTAAAAATGAGGATTTATCCTGGTGAACTTTTACACACTGTTCTCTATTCTGGAGATAAGATGCAAACCATTCTAATGTATTTGGGGAGAAGTTAAAAGATACCATTTTGGATAAAAGCAAACTGTGGTTTACAGTATCGAAAGCCTTTTTGAGATCTAGAAAAACAGCTCCTACCACATTACCCCTGTCCAAGGACTGTTTGACGTTTTCAATAAGGCAACAATTTGCTGTTTCTGTTGAGTATCCTGGTCTAAAACCAAATTGATGTGGATGAAGAAGTTGACTGTCTTGTAAGTAGTCTATCAGCTGTGTAGCTACAACTTTTTCAAGAACCTTAGATAGGACTGGTAAGATAGAGATTGGGCGGTAATTGCATATATCGTCTTTACTGCCTGATTTATGAACTGGTATGACGGCAGCTTTTTTCCAGCCAGATGGAAATGTACTAGACCTAATGGAGAGATTAATGAGATGAGTCAGTGGTTTGATTAATATTTTGCTGTGCATTTTGAGAAAGGAGGTGCTCATATTGTAGATATCATTAGTTTTTGAGTTTGACAGTGTTTTAACAATACCAGCAATTAACTTCTCATTTACCTCATCGATGTGAAAAGTATCTGTTGGAAGTATGGAATTTGTGTTGTTGAGCACATTTGGCAGCACAAAAATTTTTGTTAAGTCTTCCACAGAGCCCACAAAGTGTGAATTAAATTCATTTGCCAAAGTAGCCTTGTCACTGACGGTCTTGCCATTGATTCTAAGTTCCTTTACCCCCTTCTGATCGTTTTTTTTATTAGTTAAGTTATTTAAATGCCTCCATAGGGAACTGTTGTTACCCTTTGCATGATCTATCAGTTTATTGTAATAAGATATTTTTGATTTTCGCAGCTCATGTACCACTTTATTTCTTAAACTTTTGTACACAAGGTGATCATTTTGTAGTTTGGAGGTTAGTGATGTTTTCAGTGCATAGTCTCGCCTCTTCATAAGTTTTCTTATTTCATTATTTAACCATGGTAGGCTAATCTTCTGTTGTCTACTTTTAATTTGCTTTGAAAATTTTTCTATAGACTTTGTGATTGTTGCAGTTATAAAATTACAACAATCATCTACTTCACATGTTGCCATGAGCTGCTCCCAATTTTGATTCTCTAAGTAATGTTCAAACTCCTCATTTTTTGATTTGGGGATAATAAAATTTGATTTGTCAATATCGACTCCCCCAAAATACTGTAGTCGCTTTTTAGTAAGTTTCCTGACAGCAAGAACCATGTTATGATCTGAGAGACCAGTTACAAGATTATAGGTTCTGGTTATTCGTTCTGGTTTATTAGTAAATACCATGTCAATAAGTGTTCTGGATTGTTTGGTTATCCTGGTGGGTCCTTTGATGATTTGCTGGTAATTAAATTTAGTCATGAGGCTTTTCAGTTTTTGTTTGTCTTTTTTATCAGACCAGTTGATATTAAAGTCACCATGAATTATTGTTTCTCTGTTCTTCTCAAGTTGTTTAACCAGATCACTTAATTCATTATAAAAGGAAGAGTTGTGTGACGGTGGGTTGTACACTACTGCAATGTTGAAATTCATTACCGGAGAGAGACATACATTAACAGCTAAACATTCAAGTGAAGTATTCAAATCAACCAGTTGACATTTATATTTCTCTTTGATGTAAATTAAAACACCTCCTCCCCTCCCTACCTGCCTGTCTTTTCTAAAACACTGGTAGCCCACAATATCGATCATATTAGTGTCTATGTTACTGTGTAGCCAGCTTTCTGAGAGACAAAGGTAGTCCAGATTTGAGTCCAACAGCAACACCGAAATCTCATCTCTTTTGGGGATTATGCTCCGTATGTTTAAATGACCGCCGAGGATCCCCTTTGGTTTAGCCTTGGTGTCCCAAAGAACTCGTGCATGGTTAACAGTTTGGAAAAATAAATGTTGTTTTTGCTTTTGTACAGCTCGGTTTTGTGCTAACCCAGTGGTCTGCTGTTTAATAGTGGCAGGTCCAGGGTTAAGGTGAATATCTCCTGCCAGAAGTAGCAGAACTAACAGAACTTTAACTGTATATCCTCTGCCATATTGTGATTTTTGCTTAACAGCCATGTTTGCCTTAATTTGGAAGTTTTTGCTCAGGGCTTTTAAAGACCACATAGAGTGTAGGGTGAGATGTCCAAGCCCAAATCCATACAGATAAAACTTTTTAACTTCACCTTTGGTTGAGTTTGTCGGAAAATCCTTCTTGTTGCAGGTCCAGACACACAAAGACAAAACGAAGAGGAAGTAGATAAGTAGAGAAGGCTTATTAGTGGTGCCCATCAGCCCACTTTTTAATCCGGTGGCAGCCATCTTCAGTCTTTCTTGGAAAGAAGGAAAAGGAAAATCTGTGGATAGTAAAATAAATTCTGCTTATATCGCCAGAATCTGATCCGATCGTCCTCGAATCCAGCTGGGCCTCAGCTAGCCAACTAGCCCCTTCCGTTGCTGGTCTCGTTGCTCATAGTCGCCGTAACTGGTCTCCCGTCCCGCTCCTCCAACCGAGTCTCGTCACACACCGCCGCTGCCACCGAGCTCCGCTGAGGTCACGGTAAATCCTCCGCTAGGCACCGCCACCTACCGTCGTCTGCCTGGGTGAAATCTCTGCTGAGCCCCGTCAACAAATAGCCGCTTGCCTGGTAGTATCTCCGCTGGGCCTCGCAGCTGGGCTTCGATTCAGGCTGGTGTAAGGTGGAATGACTGGCGCCAGCATTAAGCTAACTAGCGTTAGCTTAGCAATCGCTTCGGGTAGTCTCGTCGCACACCGCCGCTGCAGTCACGGTAAGTCCTCCGCTGGGCACCGCCGCCTACCTCCGTCTGCCTGGGTGAAATCTCTGCTGAGCCCCGTCAAACAAATAGCCGCCTGCCTGGTAGTATCTCCGCTGGGCCTCGCAGCTGGGCTTTGATTCAGGCTGGTGTTAGGTGGAATGGCTGGCGCCAGCATTAAGCTAACTAGCGTTAGCTTAGCAATCGCTTCAGGTAGGGCACATCAGTGAATCACAAGGAAGCGCTGGAATCGCTGGTCAGTTTACTCACAGTGGCCGGATAAAAGCGATCAAAGGGGTAATCCACCGGAGGTATATCCGATCGCTGTAGGTAGTTATTTAGAGACTGGCGCCAGCATTAAGCTAACTAGTGTTAGCTTAGCAATCGCTTCAGGTAGCATTAAGCTAACTATTGTTAGCTGAGCAATCGCTTCAGGAAGGCGCAGGAAGTCGCTGGAGAGAGGCGATTAAAGGGCAATCCAACGGAGGTGGCAATTCAGCCCGTGTGTGTTCGCCACGAGCGCCGATCGCTGCAGGCCAGCCACTTTTAATGGCAAAATCAGTGACTTTGTCTCAGCACTGAAAAAGTGTGACCATCCCGGTCGCCATCTTGAGAAAAAATAACGACGCCAAAAAGGTTTTACGGGAACAGAATCTACGCTTTCAGACGCCATTTCCGGCGAACCTAAGGGTCTTTTACGGGGAAGAGTCATGTCTCTATAACTCAGCGGAAGAAGCAACAACTGACATGGCAAGAAGAGGACTTCCGGTAACGGTGTTTAAACCCGCAGCGGATCTGAGCGAGAAGATCAGAGCTCAAACGTGGTCCACTCAGAGACCTTCAAAATCCACGGGCCAGCAGCGGGAAACCCAGCCCCAGAGCTACAAAGATAAGCTTTCCAGTTCCAGGAAGGAATAGCGACCTTTTTGTTGTTTTTTTTTCTTTTCAGTCACTCTGCACTTCCACCCCCCCTCCTACAAGGTAACAAACATTAAAGGAGATGCAGAATCAGCATGTGGTAAAACCTTTCATGGAGCAGTTATAGCATTAGAAACAAATGTCTTCTTAATTTAAAGGGGAAAAAAAAAATCATGTTAAAATAGAAATGTAACAATGACCCACATGTTCTCTCCATACTAACAAATACTGTATTAGAGTGAATGCTTGCTGTGATGGGGGTGGGAGGGTGCACACAATCTCAGGGTATAGGCATAAAAAAAAAAAAAAAAAAAAACATTACAAATTCGGATTGGGATCTGAAATTCACGTTAAAAACATGGGACAACTTACAGGGGTAAGAGAGGGCCCTCAACACGTAACAGAGTTTGAGGAATTTCCCTCAGAGCCTACACTCCATCAGGGCTTTTACAGGGTCTTTAAAGAGACCCCAGCTCAGGAAGTTTTTTTGACAGTTTTTTGTTTTAAAGTTTCGTACACTATGTTCTTAATGTTTTTTATGTTCTTAATGTTCTTTCAGTTTCTGAGTAGCAAAAAAGAGGGCCACCACACTGTTATACTAAATAAGAAAATACAATGGAGAAACAGGGTGTAACCAAAATAGCCTCATATAATGTAAAAGGGATCCTGAATCCAGTTAAAAGATCCAAGATTCTACGCAAAATGAAAAAAGACAAAGCAGAAATAATATTTTTACAAGAAACCCACCTAACAGACGTGGAACACACTAAACTCAATAGACAAGGGTTTAAAATGATCTCTTCATCTTCATATAAATCAGGGAGGAGGAGGGGAGTAGCGACATTGATATCAACCAAAATTACATTTGAAAAAAAAATCAGAACACAAAGATAAAGAAGGGAGGTACAGTTTGGTAACTGGGCGGCTAGAGGGAGAAGATATCACCCTGCTGAATGTATATGCACCACCAGGGGCTAAATGGAAATTTTATAAAAATGTATTTGACCTAATGATAACTAAAGCCCAAGGTTTAGTGATATGTGGTGGAGACTTCAATCTAAGACTGAATCCATACTGGGATGCGACAGGTAATTCTTCACATCAAAATAACACCCAAAGTAAGAATACTCGGATGCTACTAAAAGAAATGGGAATCTGTGACGTATGGAGGGAATTCAACCCCAATGTAAAAGATTATACTTTTTATTCAACGCCACATTCATCTTACTCAAGGATTGATTACTTTTTTTATGTTTAATAGAGACATTGGAAGAGTAAAAACATGTAAAATAGGACTGATGGATCTCTCCGACCACAGTCCGATCTATATGGACTTAAACATCCAAAAATACACAAATAATACATTTTCCTGGAGGTTGAGTTCAAGTGTCCTGAAAGGACCACTGAAAGATGAATTGGAATCAGATATTCTCAGATATTTGGAAGAAAACGATAATGGAGAAGTATCTCCTTTAATACTGTGGGATGCGTGCAAAGCTGTAATAAGGGGGAAAATTATTGCAAAACTGGCAACCCAAAAGAAACTGAGACAAGAAAAACTAATCACACTAGAGTCAGAACTCAAGAACCTAGAAAAAGAACACAAAAACAACACTCATTCTAATGGCTTGCTCAAGATTAAAGAAATTAAAAATCAAATAAATGAGATCTACACAATAGAAATCCAGAAGAAACTTACATTTCTGAAACAAAAACACTATGAAGCAGGCAGTAAATCGGCAAAATTACTAGCCTATAAATTGAGGAAACAACAAACGGAAAGAGCAATCTACAAAATCAGAGACCCAGTATCAAAGGAAATAAAATTCAGAATTCAGGATATTCTTAAAAGCTTCGAGAATTACTACAAGAACTTATACTCCCACAAAAAACATAAAAACGCATCCGAGACATTACTAAACACATTAAACCTTCCCCAACTTACGGAATCACAAAATAAAACCCTACTGTCAGAAATACAACCTAAAGAATTGGAAAAAGCAATTATGAAACTTAAAGCTAACAAATCCCCAGGAGCAGATGGCTATACAGCAGAATGGTACAAAACCTTTAAACAGCAACTATCTCCTCTCCTCCTGAAAACATTTAACTACGTCCTCCACACAGGGGAAATCCCCCCCTCCTGGAGAGAAGGGGCCATTGCAGTTATACCTAAACCTGAAAAGGATAAACTAGAATGCTCCAACTACAGACCAATCAGTGTATTAAATCAGGACTATAAGCTTTTTACCACTATCCTTGCCAAAAGGTTAGAAAACATACTGACAGACTTAATTCACTTAGACCAAACAGGTTTTATAAGACAAAGACAGACACAAGACAACATTCGGCGCACTTTACACATAATTCATCATATAAAAAAATATAACTTAAATGCAGTCATATTGGGATTAGATGCTGAAAAAGCATTCGATTCGGTTGACTGGTCTTTCCTATATAGAATCTTATCCAGTTTCAATTTTCATAACAACTTCATTAGAACTATACAGGCATTATATAAAAAACCAACAGCTAAAATAAGGATTAACGGTAATTTATCATCATCTTTTGAGCTGGAAAGAGGATGTCGTCAAGGCTGGCCCTTGTCTCCACTGCTCTTTGCAATCTTCATAGAACCTCTGAGCCAATGGATAAGACAAAATCAAGAAATTCAAGGTATTACACTTGGTCAGAAGGAACATAAAATAGCACTCTTTGCTGATGACATTTTAATATACCTAGGGCAGCCAGACACTTCTCTACCAGAACTAATCTCAGTTTTTTCAGACTATGGAGATTTATTGGGGTACAAATTAAACATGCATAAAACCCAAGTCTTAACATTCAACTATGACCCAAATCATTTTTCACTAAATGAACTCAAAACTAACTGGGAGTTGGAATCTATGAAATATCTGGGGGTCAATATCCCGAAACAACTCGACAAAATTATAACACTAAACTATGATCCACTGGTGACAAAAATAAAATCTGACCTAGCAAGATGAAATATGATACCATTCTTAGGTACTGCACAAAGAATTGAAGCAGTCAAAATGAATATACTTCCACGTCTTCTATACCTTTTCCAAACAATACCGGTAGAACCTCCCAAAAAAACATGGCAGGAGCTGGACAGAAGGATCTCAAGATTCATATGGCAGGGTAAGAGACCTAGAATCAGATATAGAACCCTACAGCTAAACAAAGACAAAGGTGGGCTCGCGCTGCCAAATATCAGGGACTATTTTATAGCTGCACAAATTAAAACTTTAGTAGAGATATGTAACCCAGTCTACACTGCACAATGGAAGGAGATGGAATGCCAAATAACAAGTGACATCCCCCTACAGGCGATAATAGGGAACAATGCCTTAACTAAACTCTTGAATAACACCAACCCGTGGATAGAGACCCCGCTAAAAATTTGGTTTAAGATAGTCAGAGAGAATCAAGCTAAAGAGCCCTATCGACTTCTGCAATGGATTGCCTATGATCAAGACTTTACCCCCAATAAAACAGACACTAGATTTAAAGAGTGGAAAGAGAAAGGGCTGATAAAATATTATGATTTTTTTAAGGGGCAAACTTTAAGAAGTTTTGAAGATTTGAAAAAACAAGGTCTAATAAATCAAGATCTTTACAGGTTCTTTCAGCTTAGACACCACATAAACAATATACTTAAAAAGGAGGATTTGGAAAGGGCCCAGTCAGGTGTTCTGAAGGTCTTCTTAATGGCATATAAAGGGATCCCAGGGATCAGATACATTTCTAAAATATACCAAGGTCTTCAAGACTTAAAAGGAGACAACACATCATATATAAAAGAGAGATGGGAAAAAGAGTGGAATTTCACTTTACAATTGGAAATATGGGAAAAGCTAAATAAACAGCAATGGAAAAGTACCTCATCCCTGCAGTGGAGAGAATTTGGATGGAAAAACTTGGTAAGATTTTTCAGAACACCTGCACAAAACAAATTTACCCATAAGGGGTTGAACTGTTGGTGCTTGTGTGGTGAAAAGACTGCAAATCATTTTCATGTGTTTTGGTCATGCCCAGTTATCCACCAATATTGGACCAACGTACAGACAATATTGGGGAAAATATTCAAAATAACAGCTCCCTTTTCTTTTGTAACTATGTATTTGGGTTTACTACCGGACTCACTGGAAAGACGAGGAGATAAATACTTATTCAGCGTTTTAATATTGGCAAGTAAAAAAGCCCTAACTAAAAAATGGATGCTGAAGGACTGTCCTACACCTGAAGATTGGATTAACGTGATTCAAGACATTTACTCGATGGAAAAGTTGACATTCGCACTGAGACAGGACATGGATGGGTTCATGAACTTTTGGCAACCCTGGATCGCATATGCGTCTTCCATTAGATCTAATCTTTGACAAATACCATTTCAATGATGGTCCCGCTCTTTGTTCCAATGCTACTCAGATGCTCTTTTACTTTTAATTACTTAATTTTCTGTTTGTTTGTTTTTTGCTGTTCTGTTTGTTTGCTTATTCGTTTGTTTGTTTTTTGTTTTTATTTAATTCTCCTTAATTTCACTTTTTCTTTCACTTTAAAAAAAGGGGGGGGGGGGTGTTGTAATAACTATCCTACCAATGTTGTCAAATAGCAAAAAATAAGGGAACATGTGATGAAAATGTAAACAATGCAATGCTGTAATGACCTGTATACCCTTTACAAAAACTTAAATAAAAAAAAAAAGTGAGAAAAAGGATTTTAAACTTAATTCTTAACTCTATGGGAAGCCAATGAAGGGAGGCCAGAACCGGAGAGATATGATCTCTCTTTCTAGTACCTGTTAAAACTCTTGCTGCAGCATTTTGGATCAACTGAAGACTTTTTAGAGGTGTTTTAGGACAACCTGATAATAAAGAGTTACAATAATCTAATCCAGGGCTAACAAAAGCGTGGATCAGTTTTTCAGCATCACTCTGAGGCAAGATGCTCCTAATCTTGGCAATATTACACAAATGATAGAAGGCAGTCTTTGAAACTAATTTAATATGTGAATTGAAAAACAGATCTTGATCAAAAATAACTCCAAGGTTCCTTACAGAACGATTAAGAGAAAGAGTAACTGCATCCAAACAAAGTTTGATTTGGAAAGGTATTTCTAAGGTTTTTTGGACCAACAAGAATGACTTCAGTCTTATCTGAATTTAATAGCAGGAAATTACAAGTTATCCAAGCTTTGATTTCCTTAAGACAGGCTTCTAACTTGGCTAATTGATTACTATCATCTGGCTTCATTGACAGGTATAATTGTGTGTCATCTGCATAGCAATGAAAATGTATACAGAGCTTCCTAATAATGCTGCCTAACGGAAGCATATATCAACTAAAAAGAGTAGGGCCTAGCACAGATCCCTGTGGACCTCCATGACTGAGCTTTGAGTTGAAAGAAAACTCATTATTGACATGAACAAACTGTAACCTATCAGATAAATAAGATCTAAACCACTGCAACGAAGTTTCATTAAGTCCAACATAGTGTTCTAATCTATCCAGTAAAATATTATGATAAATAGTATCAAAAGCTGCACTAAGGTCTAAAAGGACAAGTATAGAAACAAGTCCATTATCAGATGCGATCAGGAGGTCATTTGTGACCTTCACTAAGGCTGTTTCAGTACTATGATGGATTCTGAACCCAGATTGAAACTCTTCAAATAAACCATTTCCCTGCAAGTGGTCAAATAATTGCGTAGCAACAACTCTTTCTAAGCTTTTTGAAATGAAAGGGAGATTAGAGATTCGTCTATAGTTAGCTAAAACTCCTGGATCCAGTGTTGGCTTTTTGAGTAAGGGTTTAATTACAGCAGTTTTAAAAGCCTGCGGTACATGGCCTAAAGTTAATGAAGAATTGATTATTTGAAGAATAAAGCTACCAATAAATGGGACGACTTCTTTAAATAACCTGGTACGAATAGGGTCTAAAAGACAAGTTGAAGGCTTGGATGAGGAAATTATTTTGTCTATCTCTAAAAGGTCAATTGGAGCAAACTGATCCAAACAGATGTCAATTGAAGGAGCTGTAGTAGTTACTGAATTTAAGTTAACGGTGGGAAGAATCTGACTGATTTTGTCTCTGATAGATGAAATTTTATGATTGAAAAAGTTCACGAAGTCCTGACTAGTAAGCTCTAAGGGAATGCTAGGATTGACAGAGTCCTGACTCTTTGTCAGCCTGGCTACAGTGCTGAAAAGAAACATGGGATTATTCTTGTTCTCTTCTATTAATGCAGAATAATAACTCGTTCTAGCTTTTCTCAGAGATTTTTTATAAATTAAAAGATGATTTCTCCAAGCTAAACAGATTTCATCTAAATTAGTGCAGTGCCATTTTCTTTCCAATTGACGAGTCTTCTGTTTTAAGCTACTGTCAACGATGGCCCTCACGAGCCATCAATGAGACGCCGAATGCCAGCCGATGAGTTTGCATAATTTATTAACAAAGAACAGGATGACAAAATAACGAGCCACAGGGGGCAAAAACACAACTAAGGTTTGGCTCAGATACAGGAATACAGATTCTCAGGAAATACACTTACAGGAACGGATGGTAGATGAAGGAATGTTCGACGAGGTTACAGCCCTGAGCAAACAGAGCTGCTCCCTTAAATAGGGTTTGACAGATTGATCAGCTGATGGAATCATCGGCTGATTAGGATCCAGCTGTCCCGCGGAGCTTGGCTTCTGACAGCTGGAAACATCGCCGAGACGCTGTCAAAATAAAAGCCCGGAGGCCAAGAGGTGCGCTAGAGAAGAGAACGGGAAACTACCGCACAACCCGAGTGCAGACAGAGTAAGCACACAGACCATGACAGTTGCCCCCGTTCACGACGCGGATTCCAGACGTGGTGGAACATCATGCTCCCCCCACCTGGAAGGTCCACAGGACCACCCCAGGGAGGGAGGAGGGGGAAAAAGGCCAAGGTGGGCCAGAATCCAACCTAATCACAGAAAAGAAAAAAAAAAAACTCAAAATGACAAGCAGAACCTCAGAAGACAGAAGCTCAATGCAGGCACAAAATTGCAGCATGTCCTATAATAACAGGAGGAGAGAAAAAAATCACACTGCACAGAGCAGTGACACACACAATTCAGTGTACAAATACCACACAAGAGAGGAGGAGAAAAAAACAAAACACGCTACCTGACGGTAACATACAATAGTTCAACAAGAATAGACAGACGGGCACATCACCAAATACAGAGTACAACAACAACAAAAAAAAACACGCACAGAGTGGCGATATAGGCCAAATAACGGGCATAGGCAACACAGAAAACAACCCTCAGACTACAGAGGAGAGGAAAAAACAACACACATCGAAGAGCAGCGATAAACAGTTCCAAAAAGTCCAAAACCCCAAACACAAAGCATCCCCAATCATACAGAGGAGGGAAAAACAGGGATGACAACAGGCAAAGCATAACGAAGTAAAAAAAACAAAAAAAACAACAAGTTCAGGTGGTCTGCCTGCGTCTAGGGTCCAGATCGGCAATAGGGGAAAAAGGATTTATTCGGGTAGTCTTCCCCAGTCCCAGCCCCGGAGAAACAGTACCTCAGGCGGCCGGACCAGGTCGCCGAACAAACAAGGCAGTCCTTCGGGTGGCCGACCCGGAATGCTGAACCAGAGAAGCAGTCTCCCAGGCAGCCAACCCACGTCTTTTGGCCAACAGGGCCGGAGGGGAAAGCTCGGAGGCGGCCTCCCTACCGAGAGGGATAGCGAGGGAGAGCCGAGCCGAATACTTGGAATCCCCGCGGCACCCAGTGGAGAAGGATTGGGGAAAGGATGAGGGACCAGTCCGGCGTCGCTCAGCGGAGGATCTGCAGCTCCACCTCCGAATGTCACCAGAACAGGCGCTGTCCTCCTGTTGGACCCCAGATGAGCCAACGCTGCACCCACAATGGACCCCGATCGGATCGCAGCTGCACCCACAATGGACCCCGACTGGGTAGCGGCTGCACCCACAATGGACCTCGACTGGGTCGGAACAGCACCAAGGACGACCTCCAACCCTGAACCCAGAACCTTCAGAGCTGAGACCAGGACCGACTCATCACCGGCGACCCTGGGAGAAGGCTCAGGAGAGGGAACAGAGTCAGAATCAGGATCACCGGTAGCGACAGAACCCGGTGAGACAAGTTCGGATGCAGCGGACGGCTGCACCCGGCTCGTCTCCCCGAGAGAGGCAAAAATGCTCCAGAGTGGAAGAAGGAAGACAAAGTACAGCACTTGCCTGATCTCAAGTTCTGTCACCATCCAGGACTTCGGTGATCCGGGCTCAGGACGAAGAAGGACATCCTCTGGCTTCCACTCGGCTATGGCGGGCTCCGCAGCCAGCATGATGGTCTCCATAGTCTGAGGACCCTCCAACACTGATGTCCACACCGACAACCTGCACGGTGTGGTGGCAGGGGATCCTCAACCTGCTGGATCAAACCGCTCCTTCATGGAGACCCAGGGACGCTTCGTCATCGGCGCAGGCTCCAGACTGCAGTCTGCTCTCCTCCTCTGCCCGTGACGTGCCTACGGGGCTGGAACCAGGCTCTCCAGGCCCGCAGGCTCCCTCCCCGTCCGGTGGCATAGGCCTGTCGCAGCGGAACGCTCAACGGAAGGAGACACAGAGGCAGCAGGTTCAATGTTAGAGGCTACAGCAGGTGGAGGGAGCTTGCGGGACTGCGAACCCCAAACTCCACCTCCAGGAGTCAGACAAGGCAAATCACAAGAACGAGGGGAAGAATGAAATTGCACTTGCCTTTCCTCCAGAGGGCCGATGGTGTCTGCTGTAGCGGGCTGAGCTCTTCCCTTTCTCCTCCGGATGGTGACGGAAGGCACCCCGGGAAGATGAGGAGGAGCCACCTGCACAGGATCGGGGACGGCAGCGGCTGTTATACCCCGCTGATGGGACGCAGGAGCATCAGATGACTGGGAGATGGAGTCTCTCCGACGACCTGGCACTGGATCCAGACGGGGTTCTCGCTGAGGCTTATTTGGAGCATGGCGACAATGTTTACTGGCTGATGGTGAGACGAAGATGGGACAATGGAAACATGACATCTGGGCTGGACGGGTGACAGGAGCTGAATTCCAAGGCAAGGAGCGGGGCTGCCTCTCCGTCGGCCTCCTGCCAGGCTTACCCTCCAGTCCGCGGATCTCCACCCTCGTCGGGAACGCCGTACTCGGGGGAGAAGGTGAGGGCTCCTTGGCTGCTTTCTCGAGCGCTCTCTCGATCAACTTTCATTGCGCCACAATCCACGTCACCCTCTCCTTTCCTTCCTGAAAAGAGGTGAGGTGATACTTTAATAAAGTCCTCTGGGCGAGAAACAGGTACTCGTGTGCCACATGGGTGGGCATGAGGAGACGGGCCTTGGCCAGGTAGCCATCAATCTCCTGAAACCACTCAGGGCAAAACCCACGCTCGAGAGCGGACATACCAACACCATACAAGCCCCAGCGAAGGGAAAAAAAAAAACAAAAACTCTAGCTCACGGCAAACTCACGATGACCGGCGTCTCGTTCTGGCTGCAACCTACTGTCAACGATGGCCCTCATGAACCATCAATGAGATGCCGAATGCCAGCCAATGAGTTTGCATAATTTAGATAGATAGATAGATAGATAGATAGTTTATTTCGAACACAAAAATATAACAAAAAACAAGCAAATGGCAAATGCAATAAAGTTACAGTAAACACTGTTTGAAAGGGAGAAGGAAGAAGTGAACACTTATTAATTCCAACTCCTCTTTTCCATAGATACACCCATGTGAATTTTATACAAATTACCACCTTTAAGACCCCACGTAAACAATTTACTGTATTTTTTTACAAATCAACATTAACACCCATCCATTCTAACATACAATGAAGTCCATACATCCAAAAACCAGTCTCAAACAACACAGATATAGACAGTGCTGTCCCACCCACCATTCCATAGTGTCCCATAATGTCCCAGAGTGAACATAATGAATCGTACATATAAATACTACCCTTCTAACATATATCCTTTCAGCAAATGGTGCTTATACCTCTTTTTGAATTGATTTCTGTTTGTACATAGTTTCAGTTCCGGCTCCAGACTGTTCCACAAATCCACCCCACAGACAGATATGCACATACTTTTCCTGGTTGTACGTATCTTGGGTTTTGTAAAGTTTAAGTCTCCTCTCAAATTATGATCATTGTCTCTTTTTTTAAATATTATTTGTATATTAGTTGGGAGTTGATTGTTAATTGCCCTGTACATTACTTGTGCTGTCTTAAATTTAACTAAATCAATGAACTTTATGACATGTGACTTTAAGAACAACGAATTGGTATGGTCTCTATATCCTGCATTGTTTATTATCCTTATAGCTCTTTTTTGTGATGTGCATATTGCCTGTAGGTTGGACTTGTAGGTGTTTCCCCAGATTTCTACACAGTAGTTAAGATAAGGTAAAAACAGTGAATTGTACAATAAGACCAATGATTTATAGTCCAAGATGTGTCTTGTCTTCCCCAGTATACCTATACATTTTGCTAATTTAGCCCGGATGTGACTGATGTGAGGTTTCCTGCAGATTTTATTGTCTAGCGTCACCCCCAGAAACTTATTTTCCTGTACTGTTTCTATTCTGGTATCATCTATCGTTACCATTATTTCATGATTTATTTTATAATTTCCAAACACCATAATCTTTGTGTTTTTTTTAGATTTAGAGATAATTGATTTTTGTTGAACCACTGCGTTAATTTTTCCATTTCAGTTGTGACCACCTCTAAAACCTGCTGCAAATTTTCACCAGTGCAAAGGATATTTGTGTCATCCGCAAACAAAATAAATTTCAGAATTTTTGATACCTGGCATATGTCATTTATATACAAAATAAAGAGTTTGGGTCCCAAAACTGACCCCTGGGGCACACCACAAGTGATGTCCATGAAGGGTGATTTGTGCTCTCCAATTTATACAAATTGTTGTCTGTGTGGCGGTTCGATTAACCCCCACAACAGATAAGGACACTCAGCCCTCTTGTCTCTGTTTTTCCTGCTGCACTACTGAGATGCAATGTGCCATTCATGTATTTGTGATGCAAACATGCATGTATTGTGATGTAATGCGCCATTCTGTATAGTGTTCATGCGTCTTGTCCTCACTGTGCTTTTTCTGAGCATCTTACATATGTAGATGTGCTTTGAGGTAAATCTCCACAGAAATACTGGTCAAACACAGCACTCGGCTAGAGCAAGTAACAGAACAGTGTAATGTGTATTAATGTCTACAGGCAGACGCGTTTCGTCTGGCTCACCTATGTGATGTTAATCGTTGCCTTTCATGCATTGTATTCATGTGTCCTGTCCTCACTGTGACCTAGGGACTGAGATCAATAGGTCTCTCAAATGCAAATGTCTTATGCCTGTTCTGATATCTCTTTGATCATACTAACTGCTGGGGTATGTTCCTTTGATGTATTGTTATGGTCGAGTATTTAAGCTGCAACTCTGTAACGCAATCTCTCTCTCTCTCTCACTTCAGCCTCTGCTGCAGGACACAAACTTGTGTGTCCTCCTCTCCTTCTCTGAGAGCCGTGGGCTCGCTCTCGGCGCTCATGCACGGCGCCGGGAGCGGAGCTCGTGACGGCGGTATGATTAATAAAACTCTACTTAAAACCACAGCATCGCTGCTTATTATTTCATGCCGCCGCAGTCTGTTACTTAAATAACTTTCCACCCAACTCAGTCCTACCCCTCTTATCCCATACCTTTCCAGTTTCCTTAGTAGTATTCTGTGGTCAATGGTGTCAAAAGCTTTCTTTAAATCTATAAATACTCCTACAGCAACCTTTTTTTTATCTATACAACTAGTAATTTCTTCTATAAGTTCGATCAGTGCCAAAGATGTAGATTTATCTGCTCTAAAACCATACTGGCTATCTGTAAGGAGGTTGTGTTTTTCAGTGAAATCATCCAGTCTCTTAGTGAAGATTTTTTCAAGTATTTTGGAGAATTGTGAGAGTAAAGAGACTGGCCTGTAATTTGTGAAGCAATGACTGTCTCCTGTTTTGTATAGAGGTATTACTTTTGCTATTTTCATTTTGTCTGGAAATGTACCAGTTTTAAATGACAGGTTACAGATGTGGGTGAGTGGCTTAACAATTCCCTCAATTACTTTTTTCACTATTGTCATGTCAATTTCATTCCAGTCCGTTGATTTTTTGTTCTTAAATTCACTCACAGTCTCGATGATTTCCTTTTCAGTAACTGCACCCAAAAAGATAGTGTTAGGATTTCTATCCTCTATTTCATTCACAGAACCACTGTGGTTTGTTTCCGGTGTCACTATTGATTTTGCTAATTCAGGACCAACGTTTACAAAAAATTTACTGAAACTACTGACCACATCTTCCATATTATTAATCAAACTGCCATTTTCGATAAAATATTCTGGATAATTTGCATTCTTAGGACGATTACTAATAATCCCATTGAGTACTTGCAATATTCCTCTTATGTTATTTTTGTTATCCTCTAGTATTCTGTTGTAATATTCTTTCTTACAGGTCCTCATTATAGTAGTAAGTTTATTTTTATATCTTTTATATTTGATCTCAGCTTCCACTGTTCTGCATTTAATGAATTGTTTATATAATGTATTCTTCTTTTACATGCATTTATCAACCCCTTGGTGACCCAAGGAATATTTTTTTTTTGTTGTCTGTCACTGTATTGTTTTATAGGACAGTATTTATTGTATAATGATTGAAATATTTGTAAAAAATTATCATATGCTCTATTTATGTCATTTTCATCATAAACTATCTTCCAATCTTGTATTAATAATTCCCTTGTCAGTAAATACATTGATTCTTCGGTTCTTATTCTTTTATATTTAAAATATTTTTGGTATACTTTTTCTTCCTATAATCACATTGATAGAAAACAAAAATCAGCAGGTGGTCACTGATATCATTCAATAAGAGCCCACTCCTGATATTATTTTCCATAATGTTTGTGAATATGTTATCTATTAGTGTGGCACTTTGTGACATGATTCTGCTAGGTCCGGTAATTAAGATAAGATAAGATAAGATAAGATAAGCCTTTATTAGTCCCACAATGGGGAAATTCCAGGATTGCAACAGCACAGGGATAGCAACACTCAGAGCAACAATCAGAAGGCAAGAGAAAAAAGAAAAAAAAAAAACAAGCAAGCAAGAGCAGCTAATATACATATGTACATATTACTATAAAATATATATATACACACACACAGACACACAGTGCAGAGCATTGTAGCTGGATGGAATAAATATATGAATATGTAAACACACAATGCGGAGCATTGTAGCTAGATGGAATAAATATATAGATATATAAACATAAACACACCCAGTGTGGAGCATTGTAGCTAGATGGAATAAATATGTGAATATATAAACACACACAGTGCAGAGCATTGTTGCTAGATGGGATGAAACAGCACAACCGTCTACTTAGTTATCCTACATGGTATGATTATGTGCCCATACATATTCTCACTCTCCATAGCGACTGGTATTTTCCTAGTTGTATGCCAGAGAGGACCATTGTGTAAGTCTATTGCATCTTTTGCATTCAAAAAACTATTAGTTTGTTACGTCTTTTTGCTATCTCTGCGAGCAGCCGTGCTTAGGTTGTACAGTCTGACAGCCGTTGGTAGGAAGGACCTGCGAAACCTCTCGGTTGTGCACCTGGGATGATGCAGTCTGCTGCTAAATGAGCTCCTCAGTGCATTCAGTATGTCCTGCATAGGGTGGAACTCGGACTCCAGCAGAGATGACAGTTTAGCCACCGTCCTTCTCTCTCCTATCTCCTCCACCGGATCAAGGCGCTGCCCCAGGACAGAGCTAGCTTTCTTGATCAGTTTGTTCAGTCTCTTCCTATCGGCTGCTGTAATGCCACTGCCCCAGCAGACCACTCCAAAAGTGATGGCTGATGCCACCACCGTGTCATAGAATGTCTTCAGCAGCGCGCCTTGTACACCAAAAGAACTGAGTCTCCTCAGCAGGAACAGCCTGCGCTGTCCCTTCTTGTAGAGTGCATCAGTATTGTGTGACCAGTCTAGTTTATTGTTCAGATGAACACCCAGGTACTTATAGGCTGTCACCATCTCGATGTCTGTTCCCTGTATATTTACTGGTGCTGTGAGGGGTTGTCCTTGCCTGCGGCAGTCCACCACCAGCTCCTTAGTTTTTCTCGCGTTGATCTGGAGGCAGTTCCGATGGCACCAGTCCACGAAGTCCTGGATAAGCCCTCTGTACTCAGCTTCATCTCCATTGGAGATGAGGCCAACGATCGCAGAGTCATCAGAGAACTTCTGTAGATGGCAGTGTGTTGTGTTGTGTGAGAAGTCCGCAGTATAAAGAGTGAACAGGAAGGGAGCCAGCACCGTTCCCTGGGGGGCCCCCGTGCTACTGGTGATCGTGTCGGACACACAGTCCCGGGTTCTCACAAACTGAGGCCGGTTCGTGAGGTAGTCCAGGATCCATGATGACAGGTGCTGGTCCACCCCTGTGCGCAGCAGCTTGTCCTTCAGGATCATCGGTTGGATGGTGTTGAAAGCACTGGAGAAGTCAAAGAACATGATCCTCACCATATTCCCGGGCTTCTCCAGGTGGGACAGAGAACGGTGAAGGAGGAAGATCACCGCATCCTCCACCCCAATGCCATGCTGGTAGGCGAACTGGAGTGGATCCATCGCTGGTTCCACCAGGGGGCGGAGGTGAGCAAAGAGCAGTCTCTCCAGGGTCTTCATCAAGTGGGACGTCAAGGCCACTGGTCTGTAGCTGTTCAGGTCTTTGGGGTGGGAAGTTTTTGGTACAGGTACCACACAAGATGTTTTCCACAGCTGTGGTACCCTCCCCAGTTTCAGGCTTATGTTGAAGATATATGTCACAATCCCACACAGCTGGTCTGCACAGGACTTGAGGAGCTTTGCGCTGATGCCATCCGGTCCCGACGCCTTCCTCGCCTTGATCTTCCTCAGCTCCGTCCTCACCTGGGTCCTGGTCAGGGTCAGGATGGGGGGCTGTGTGTTGGGAGTGGGGGGGTGTTGGTGGAGTGGGGAGTGGGGAGCAGGACTTGATTTCTTTAGAGGCAGCAGTGGTTGTTGTGCAGACAGGGGGAAGGGCGGTTGGTCAAACCTATTGAAAAACAGATTCAGGTTGTTCGCCCACTCCCTGCCCCCCGTGGCCTGGGGGGAGGTATTCTGGAGCCCAGAGATGGTTTTGAGGTTTCTCCAGACCCCGCTGATGTCGCTCTGTTGCAACTTGTCCTCCATCTTCTTCCTGAAGCTGTCCTTGCCTTCTCTGCTCTTTCTCCTCAGCTCCCTCTGTACGGACTTCAGCATCTCCCTATTCCCCGACCTGAAGATCCTCTTCTTCTCTCTCAGAAGTGTTTTTATCTCAGGGTTGATCCAGGGTTTGTTGTTTGAGTGACGCCGTATGGTCTTGGTGGGAACGGATTTGTCCACACAGAAGCTGAGGTAGCCCGTGAAGGTGTGAATGAGGCCATCGATGTCCTCACCATGTGGATCGCAGAGCTGCTTCCAGGCTGTGGCTTCAAAACAGCCCTTTAGAGTGTCCATTGTCTCCTCAGACCATAACTCCACAGTGTGCATGGCCGGAGGTTGTCTGTGCACTAGGGGTTTGTACACCGGCCGGAGATGAACCAAGTTGTGATCCGATCTCCCGAGTGGGGGGAGTTGTGATGAGGTGTACGCCTCCTTAGTGTTTGCGTAGAATAAGTCCAGTGTTTTATTGTCTCTAGTGTGGCATGTGACATACTGGGTGAACGTGGGTAGAATGGGAGACAGTGAAACATGGTTGAAATCGCCTGAGATGAGGAGAAGAGCATCTGGGTGTTCTGTCTGCAGCCTGCTGGTTACTGAATGGATGACGTCACGCGCTGTCCCAGCGTTCGCCGTCGGATTTGCATAAACAACAATGCAGATCACGTGTGAGTGTTCTCTCGGGAGATATGTAGGCCTCATGCTAACAGCTAGCAACTCAATGTCTTTGCTGCAGTGTCGTTGTTTAACAGTGATATGTCCCGGTCTGCACCAGTTGTTGTTAACATACATTATCACTCCACCGCCCCTTGCTTTGCCACTGTCTGGTGTTCGGTCAGCCCGTATCATGTGAAAACCCTCCAGCTCAATGTTAGCATCTGCTGCTAGTTCAGTTGGCCACGTCTCAGTAAACAAAAGGAGAGAGCACTCCCGGTAAGTGCTATCATAACGGGAGATAGCCGCTAGCTCATCTACCTTTCCCAGTATCGACCGTACATTTCCCATGACAACAGATGGAAGGGAGGGTCTGTACCTTATATTTTTTGTCCTCCGCCTTACTCCAGCCCGGCAGCCGCGGTGTTTTCGCCTCAGTTCTCTCGGTATGTCGAGTTTTTCCAATGGGACCGGGTGGCAGTTGAATGCTAGCAGCTCTTCCCTGCTGTATCGTATCCTGCTATAAACAGTGGCTCCGTCCACCGGCTCAGGAGACATTTGGGACGATCTGTGTGTCCGTGATATAGTGGAGTGAAAAAAGACGGATCAAAAAGAGAGAGAAGGGGAAAAAGACTCGGAATCGAGCCGCTGTTGCAAAGGGCATCCTACTCGTGTGGCGCCGGGAGAGATGACTTTATTGGATGTAAGCCCATGCTGTATATTGTGTTGATAAATTCTTCTGTCAAACTATGTTGTTTTGAGTTCATCAGATCTATATTGAAATCCCCACAGATGAACATAATCTATATATTTATTCCATCTAGCTACAATGCTCCGCACTGTGTGTTTATTTATCTACATATTATTCCATCTAGCTACATTGCTCCACACTGTGTGTGTGTTTATATATTTACATATTTATTCCACCTAGCTGGAATGCTCCGCACTGTGTGTTTATATATCTACATATTATTCCATCTAGCTACATTGCTCCGCACTGTGTGTGTTTATATATTTACATATTTATTCCACCTAGCTGCAATGCTCCGTACTGTGGGTGTTTATATATTTACATATTTATTCCATCCAGCTACAATGCTCTGCACTGTGTGTCTGTGTGTGTGTATATATATATTTTATAGTAATATGTACATATTTATATTAGCTGCTCTTGCTTGCTTGTTTTTTTTTTTTTTCTTGCCTTCTGATTGTTGCTCTGAGTGTTGCTATCCCTGTGCTGTTGCAATCCTGGAATTTCCCCGTTGTGGGACTAATAAAGGCTTATCTTATCTTATCTTATAACTTTATGAGTTAGTTTTGCGTACATTTTTTCCATCCAGTCCTTAAATAAGTCAACGTTTGATCCAGGTGTTCTATATACACAGCTCACTACTACATTCTTCACATTGTCCAGACAGATTTCTATTGTAATACATTCAAATAAATCATCCACAGTTACTGTCAGATTTCCAACAACCTTGTATTTCAAGCTCTTGTCAACATAAATTGCAACTCCTCCTCCTTTTTTCACTTTTCTATTTATATAATTTAATTCATAGCCATCCATGGTAAAATCCACTCCTTTCTCTTCACTGAGCCACATCTCTGATATTGCCACAATATTGAATGGCTCTTTAAACTGATGTAAATAATCGTTAATGTTATTAAAGTTTGCATAGAGACTCCTGCTGTTGAAGTGGATCATAGAAATATTGAAATCAGATGTGATCATTGTGTTAAACTGTTCATCTGTGTAATAATTAGTCATTATTGATTGAGTTAAAAAAAAATATTATCAGGATCTATGTCATATTCCTGTTGTTCCTGTTTGTTGATTTTTTGATTCATGTTGTTGAATGTTTTTTTTTGTAGATGAGTAAAATCCTTCAGTGTCCTATAGTTGTCTGAATTGTTGCTGTGACTCCAGTTCATAATATTCATTGATAATTGTCCAGTTCCATAATATTACGGATGTTAATGACCTTGGCTTCTTCAGGCGATCCGTTTAATTTGATGAATATTTTACAGTTTGATGTCCAGGTGTTTTGAATTTTTTTCTGCTTTTTCATGTATCTTGCTTTCCTGGCTATTTCTGCGTTTTCTTTCGTGAGGTGCTCGTTTATGTAAATGTTTGTTCCTCTCAGCTTCCTACCTTGTTTCAGTAGCGCCGTCTTGTGTTTTCTGTTTACAAACCTCATGATCACAGCAGGTTTGTCGCCGTTTTTCCTAGGCAGAGGGTGGCAGGACTTTATGTTGTTGCAGTCCAGCTGGATTCCTTTCGACTGCATAAAGGCCGACACTTGTTGCTCAGCGGATTCCTCATCCAGCTCACCTCCACTGCTGTCTGCGGCAACTGCTCTCGCGTATGATCTGGGTTTGATGTGGAGCCCCGTGATGATCACGTCATTCGCCCGAGTGTTCTGGTCCATCTCAGCCATTCTGCTCTCCAGATACGCCAGCCTCCTGTCTTTCTCAGCGTTCTGGTTCCGCAGCGCTTTAATCTCCTCCATTAGGTCCAGGATGCTTCTTTGCTGTGACTTTAGAGCAGAAATCTCTTCTGCCAAGAAATCCAGCGCTTTTTTTTATTTCATCTTCATTTTGCAGAGCTCTCTTGGGACCCATTATCCCGGCCGATGCTCGCTGATATGGATTGTGGGAAAAAAAAATGCACGTGGGAGAAATCCCTTTGTTTTCCCTGAGCGCGAGGGGCGGGGGGCGCGGGGCCAATTCACAAGCTTCACCAGCTACTACTGGCAAATTCCTCCTTATTCCTCATGAACAGGTTCACTCTCCAGCGGCAGCAACAAAAAAAAGCTCAAAACGCCAGCTCCAAACTGCGTTCTAACTGCGTTTAACTGTGTTTAACTGCCTTTGAAACAGACACGAACTGGGAGTTTTTACCTGTACGTCCTCGCTCGTCCTCACCCGGAACCGGAAGTGGTTAAAAAAAAATTATTAACAAAGGACAGAATGACAAAATAACGAGCCACGGGGGGCAAAAACACAACTAAGGTTCGGCTCAGATACAGGAATATCTGTATCGGCTGTATTGGGATCCAGCCGTCCTGCGGAGCTTGGCTTCTGACAGCCAGAAACACCACCGAGATGCTGTCAAAATAAAAGCCTGGAGGCCAAGAGGTGCGCTAGAGAAGAGAACGGGAAACTACCGCACAACCCGAATGCAGACAGAGTCAGCACACAGACCATGACAGCTACGAGTTTCTGTGTTGAACCAAGGAGTTAGAAATCTCTGATTAGACTTTCTTTTTTAAAGGGGCTACCATGTCTAGAGTCTGATGCAGAGAAGCTGTAACACTATCTACCATGCTATCAATTACAGAAGGAGTAAGCTGTCTATAGCTTATTTCCGTTGTGTTGACACATGGCATAGAGGAAACAATCTGCATAAATTTGGTAACAACATCATCTGAGAGACATCTACTGTAGTAATATTTTTCCTTAGGAGCCAAATAGTAAGAAATAGTAAAATCAAAGGTTAACATACAATGGTCTGACAGTACAGGGTTATAAGCAGACACTACCAGCTTTTATTTTTCTATGCCATATGTCAGAACAAGGTCAAACGTATGGTGGAGATAACGGGTAGAATTTTCTACTTTCTGAGAAAACCCCATCGAGTCTAAAATTGAATTAAATGCCAAATAAAGGCAAACACTATCTACATCTACATGTATATTATTTATCATGTTTATATTTATCGACTTCCGGTGCCACACGAGTTGGCTGCCTTTTGCAACAGCGGCTCAATTCTGAGTCTTTTTTTTTCCCCTTCCTCTCTTTTTTTGATCCGGTTTTCACTCCAGTTAATATCACGGACACACAGATTGTCCCAAATGTCTCCTGAGCCGGTGGATGGAGCCACTGTTTATAGCAGGAGATGGTACAGCAGGGAAGAGCTGCTAGCATTCAACCACCACCCGGTGCTAACGGAAAAACTCGACATACCGGGAGAACTGAGGCGAAAACGCAGTGGTTGCCGGGCTGGAGTGAGGCGGAAGACAAAGAATATAAGGTACAGACCCTCCCTTCCATCCATTGTCATGGGGAATGTACGGTCATTACTGGGAAAGATAGATGAGCTAGCGGCTATCTCCCGCTATGATAGCATATACCGGGAATGCTCTCTCCTTTTGTTTACCGAGACGTGGCTATCTGAACTAGCAGCAGACGCTAACGTTGAGCTGGAGGGTTTCCACGCGATACGGGCAGACCGAACACCAGACAGTGGCAAAGCAAGGGGCGGTGGAGTGATAATGTATGTTAACAACAACTGGTGCAGACCGACACATATCACTGTTAAACAACGACACTGCAGCAGAGACATTGAGTTGCTAGCTGTTAGCATGCGGCCTACATATCTCCCGAGGGAATACTCACACGTGAGCTGCATTGTTGTTTATGCAAATCCGACGGCGAACGCTGGGACAGCGCGTGATGTCATCCATTCAGTAACCGGCAGGCTGCAGACAGAACACCCAGATGCTCTTCTCTTCATCTCAAGCGATTTCAACCATGTTTCACTGTCTCCCATTCTACCCACATTTACCCAGTATGTCACATGCCACACTAGAGACAATAAAACACTGGACTTATTCTACGCAAACACTAAGGAGGCGTACACCTCATTACAACTCCCCCCACTTGGGAGATCGGATCACAACTTGGTTCATCTCCGGCCGGTGTACAAACCCCTAGTGCACAGACAACCTCAGGCCATGCGCACAGTGAAGTTATGGTCTGATGAGGCAATGGACACTCTAAAGGGCTGTTTTGAAACCACTGCCTGGGAGCAGCTCTGCGAGCCACATGGTGAGGACATCGATGGCCTCACTCACACCATCACGGACTACATCAGCTTCTGTGTGGACAACACCGTTCCCACCAAGACCATACGGTGTTGCTCAAACAACAAACCCTGGATCAACCCTGAGATAAAAACACTTCTGAGAGAGAAGAAGAGGATCTTCAGGTCGGGGAATAGGGAGATGCTGAAGTCCGTACAGAGGGAGCTGAGGAGAAAGATCAGAGAAGGCAAGGACAGCTTCAGGAAGAAGATGGAGGACAAGCTGCAACAGAGAGACATCAGCGGGGTCTGGAGAAACCTTAAAACCATCTCTGGGCTCCAAAATACCTCCCCCAAGGCCACGGGGGGCAGGGAGTGGGCGAACAATCTGAATCTGTTTTTCAATAGGTTTGACCAACTGCCCTCCCCCCTGACTGCACAACAACCACTGCTGCTTCTAAAGACATCAAGTCCTGCTGCCCACTCGCCACTCCACCAACACCCCCACACTCCCAACACACAGCCCCCCAACCTGACCCTCACTAAGACCCAGGTGAGGACGGAGCTGAGGAAGATCAAGGCGAGGAAGGCGTCGGGACCGGACGGCATCAGTGCAAAGCTCCTCAAGTCCTGTGCAGACCAGCTGTGTGGGATTATGGAGTACATCTTCAACCTGAGCCTGAAGCTGGAGAGGGTACCACAGCTGTGGAAAACATCTTGTGTGGTACCTGTTCCAAAGACTTCCCACCCCAAAGACCTGAACAGCTACAGACCAGTGGCCTTGACGTCCCACATGATGAAGACCCTGGAGAGACTGCTTCTTGCTCACCTCCGCCCCCTGGTGGAACCAGCGATGGATCCACTCCAGTTCGCCTACCAGCATGGCATTGGGGTGGAGGATGTGGCGATCTTCCTCCTTCACCGTTCTCTGTCCCACCTGGAGAAGCCCGGGAATGTGGTGAGGGTCATGTTCTTTGACTTCTCCAGTGCTTTCAACACCATCCAACCGATGATCCTGAAGGACAAGCTGCTGTGCGCAGGGGTGGACCAGCACCTGCCATCATGGATCCTGGACTACCTCACTAACCAGCCTCAGTTTGTGAGAACCCGGGACTGTGTGTCCCACACGATCATCGGTAGCACGGGGGCCCCCCAGGGAACGGTTTGGGCTCCCTTCCTGTTCACCCTTTATACTGCGGACTTCTCACACAATACAACACACTGCCATCTACAGAAGTTCTCTGATGACTCTGCGATCATTGGCCTCATCTCCAATGGAGATGAAGCTGAGTGCAGAGGGCTTATCCAGGACTTCGTGGACTGGTGCCATCGGAACTGCCTCCAGATCAATGCGAGGAAAACTAAGGAGCTGGTGGTGGACTGCTGCAGGCAAGGATAACCCCTCACAGCACCAGTAAATATACAGGGAACAGACATCGAGATGGTGACATCCTATAAGTACCTGGGTGTTCATCTGAACAATAAACTAGACTGGTCACACAATACTGACACACTCTACAAGAAGGGACAGCACAGGCTGTTCCTACTGAGGAGACTCAGGTCTTTTGGTGTACAAGGGGCGCTGCTGAAGACATTCTATGACACGGTGGTTGCATCAGCCATCACTTTTGGAGTGGTCTGCTGGAGCAGTGGCATTACGGCAGCCGATAGGAAGAAACTGAACAAACTGATCAAGAAAGCTAGCTCTGTCCTGGGGCAGCACCTTGACCCAGTGGAGGAGATAGGAGAGAGAAGGACCGTGGTTAAACTGTCATCTCTGCTGGAGTCTGAGTTTCACCCTATGTAGGACATACTGAATGCATTGAGGAGCTCATTTAGCAGCAGACTACATCATCCTAGGTGCACAACCGAGAGGTTTCGCAGGTCCTTCCTACCAACGGCTGTCAGACTGTACAACCTAAGCAGGGCTGCTCGCAGAGATAGCAAAAAGACGTGACAACCTAATAGTATTGAATGCAAAAGACACAATAGACTTATACAATGGTCCCCTCCGGCATACAACTAGGAAAATACCGGTCGCTATGGAGGGTGAGAATATGTATGGGTACATAATCATACCATGTAGGATAACTAAGTAGACGGTTGAGCTGTTTCATCCCATCTAGCAACAATGCTCTGCACTGTGTGTGCATATATATTTACATATTTATTCCATCTAGCTACAATGCTCCGTACTGTGTGTGTTTATATATCTACATATTTATTCCATCTAGCTACAAAGTTCCGCATTGTGTGTTTATATATATATATATATATATATATATATATATATATATATATATATATATATATATATATATATATATATGTGTGTGTGTGTGTGTGTGTGTGTGTGTGTGTGTTTATATGTATATATGTATACTTGCTGCTCTTGTTTCTTTTTTTTTTTTCTCTTGCCTTCTGATTGTTGCTCTGAGTGTTGCTATCCCTGTGCTGTTGCAATCCTGGAATGTCCCCATTGTGGGACTAATAAAGGCTTATCTTATCTTATCTTATCTTATATTAAAGTCCCCTACTATAATTATTCTGTCTGATTTCAGCAGAAAATCAGCTAAGAATTTGGCAAATTCGGATAAAAACTCTGAGTAGGTTGATGGGGGACGATAAACTATGGCAAATAAAATTGGGTTTAGCCTAAAATTGCTAAAATGCCCAATACTGATGACCAGGCCCTCAAAGGAATTATAATGTGTTTTTTGCTTTACATTAACTAGTAATTTGGAATGGTAAATTGTAGCTACTCCTCCTCCATGACCAGAACTTCTGGGATTTTGACAGTTTAAATAACCAGAGGGAGTTGATTCATTCAAACCAACATAATCCTCTTGCCCCAACCAAGTCTCTGTCAGGGATATTAAATCAATCTGATGATCAATTAACACATCATGGACTAACAGAGACAGAGTTAGAGACCTAATATTTAACAAACCACATTTTATTTTTAAACTAGAAAAGCACTCGGAGAGCGCAGACCTCCGCCAAGCGCCACAATTCCCCCCATACAGTGTTTGTGTGTACGTTTTCAGATTCCTTGAGCATGTAAACATATGACTAGCAATTGGATTCACAATGATTATTTGTTTATTTGACTGGGACAGTGCAATAAACACACAATTAATCAATGACAATCAATCTGATAGTGATAGGATTAGTGGTTCAGTAGTAAAAGCATTGCCTCCTTGGCGGAGGTAATAAACTAAAGTGTTGCTGTTGTGTCCATCTCCTCCACTGACGGATGCAAATTGGGTAGACAGGTTGCCGTGGGTTTTATATTATATTGTAACGTGCTGCTCGATATGGCGACGTCCCACCGGGAGGTTTGAACTCACGCCTCCCGCTCTGGAGTCCCGCACTCTACCTGTGTCGCCAATAGGGTCAACCCACTTGGCAAGCCAAGTAGGGTGCTCATATTGAGTTCGCTACAATATTATTTTTTTGGGGGTTGCGCTCCGCGGCAAACGAGAATTTAGAAGCTTCGCCGGCAGAGAGCTCGTTTTTGCGCAGCGCCTATGGCTGGCCGGTGAATTTCTGCCAAAGAATCCGTCGGCGGACAGCTGCCCGTGTGAGGTTTTGCAGTTGCGCGCAAACACAGGCACGCTGGCGGGCCCAGGCCAGCAGTGTTTTCCGCGTCCTTTTGTGCCTAAAACGTTGAAGAACGCAGAGTTTGTGTTGCAGACACGACGACCAGCGCCCTCCATTGCGCCTGCGCACATGTTGAAAATGGCTGTATGTCACAGTGTTGAATGAAAAATGCTTTAAAAAATTCCTGTATCCAGACGGTGAACCGGATCACCCCCAAAATTTAATCAGTTCTTCCTTGTACCATTTCCAACAACGCCTGAAAGTTTCATGGAAATCCGTCCAAGATTTTTTGAGTTATCTTGCTAACCAACAGACAAACAGACAGACAGACAGACAAACAAACACACAGACAAACCCCGGCAAAAACATAACCTCCTCCTGGCCTTTTCGGCCTGGCGGAGGTAATTATGAGGAGGAACAGAGGCCAAATCATTCAATTTAGAGGCTTCATGTTTAATTCGAGTTTTACCAACTTTTTGTTTAATCACTTTGGGATGCTTATATATTATATTTTTATTTACTTTGGAGGAAGCAGACAATGATTCTCTGATGGGGAAGACAGGGGCTAAGTTGAGGGCAAGACTCTTTACCCACAGTGTCTTTAGTGTCTGTACATAAAACTTCCCCAAGAAAAAATCCCCAAGGGGCAATTAAGTTTCTACAGTCCACCGACCACTATCCACATGCACATACAAACATTCAAACAGCACAGTTTGTGGGAATCAATCAGTGAAACACCCTTTGACCTTCATGACCAAATAGCCCTGAGTGTGGAAACACTCAAGACATACTATGGAATAGAAATGGGAAGGGCTTTGTGCAAAAACAGTGCAAGAATAAATGAGTCTAAATACAAACTACACCCAAAGTTTTAAAAGGGGAAAAGTTGTGCCCTTCAGAGGTAAAGTGGGCTATCCCACAAAACCATTAAGGGCACAGTTAGAAGCACCTAAAGAGTCGATAAAAAAAAATAAAGTAAAATAAGTATCTAAAAAGAATGCAATCATTAAAAAAATAAATATAAACATAAACAGCGCAAGTACTCAGGTCAAGAGTCGTACTGCACGTGAACAGTGATATTCTGCTAAAGAACTGGAATTAGAATTGGAATGCAGCCCCTAAATGGTCTGACAGACTACTCTGTGTTCATCAGTTTGATGGCAGAAGGAACAAAAGACTTGGCATAACGGTCAGTCTTCCCAGGGGGCTGCAAGTAACGCCATCCCGATGGCATCAGTAAAAACTCACTATTAAGGACATGAGCTTGCCTAATGATACATTTTGCTTTCTGAATGACACATTTTTTTCCAGACTGAGTTCAATTCATTTAATGGAGCATCAGTTATTTTGGAACAGACCTTAAAGGGGTCATTGACTAAAAAATGGTGTATTTGTAGGTTTTAACTGTCTCAAATGTGTTAACTGGTCACATAATTAGCAAGAAATTTTCAAAACAGTCAACGTTCTGAAAAAAGCACACTGCCTTTGTTTTGTTTTTGTTTTTGTTGTTTTTTTTCCAGAGAAACTCCCAACAAAGTTTTTTTTTTTTTTTTTTTAAACTCTTCCAGGTAAGTTTCCTGCGTCAAGTCTTGTAAAAGCCCACCCACTGCTCTATTATTGACCCGCCTAGCAGTCCATGATGTAGATTGAAATGGTGGCTAAAGGTAGCCTATTAGCCCCTGAGCAATTAGCTCATGAGCTAACACTGGTACAAGGGCAGTAAGCGCAGCTTATATTGTTATTTTCTTCAGATCTTAGTCATGCTAATAGCCATCCCTGTTACCAACTGGCTCACTCCGGCCCATCTCCAAGTGGTTTCATTGTGACTCCATGGCGGATCGCCTGTCCTGGCACATGGTCGCTTTTATGGCCCGGGACCAGGGCTACTGGCCGCTGTTATGCCGAGAACTCACCCGGGTTGGTGGGGGAGTTCTTGGCATAACACCGGTACGTGCGATGAGTCACAGAATCACCACAAAGCCTCCGGCTTCCTGCAGTCAAAATGTTCCGGGGCCAGATGCTGCTGGCTTTCACGCCCAGCAACCCCACTATTCTCCATGGATCCACTCTGCTCTCATGGGCAGCGGCTTCCAGCTGTCCAAATCCAAGAAGTGCAATTTTATTTACAGTGCTCTCCATTAAAGAAACTCAAAAAAACCCTTAAATATGGAAAAATGTGACTCAAAAAACTAAAACAAACTCAACATATTAATGGCAGCACAGCCTCGCCTCTCTCATCAGAGGGACACTCCAAAAGGGTGTGTGTGTGTGTGTGTGTATGTGTGTGTGTGTGTGTGTGTGTGTGTGTGTGTGTGTAGGCTTCCCAATTGACACCAATTGGACCTAATTATACCACTGATTGCAACAGGTAGACCTTCATATAGCATTAGGTTCCCAAAACTATAATCTAAAGAATTTAGTGATAAACTCATTTATATAACTAAATGAGATTATGGGAAATGTGTAATACTAACAAAATCAGCTATCGCTTTAGGAGTGGTCTGCTGGAGGCAGTGGTATTACAGCAGCCGATAGGAAGAGACTGAACAAACTGATCAAGAAAGCTAACTCTGTCCTTGACCCAGTGGAGGAGATAGGAGAGAGAAGGATGGCAGCTAAGCTGTCATCTCTGCTTGAGTCCGAGTCCCACCCTATGCAGAACATACTGAACGCACTGAGGAGCTCATTTAGCAGTAAACTACATTATCCTAGGTGCTCAACCGAGAGGTTTCGCAGGTCCTCCCTACCTACGGCTGTCAGACTTTGTCACCTAAGCAGGGCTTCTCGCAGAGATAGCGAAAAAACGTGACGACCTAATAGTATTGAATGCAAAAGACGCAACAGACTCACACAAATGGTCCCCTCCAGTATACAACTAGGACAATATCAGTCGCTACGGAGGGTGACAATATGTATGGGTACATATTCATACTGTGTAGGATAACTAGATGGTTATGCTGTTTATTCCATCTAGCTACAATGCTCCGCACAGTGTATATATATATCTATATATTTATGTGTACACATGTATATTCACTGCTCTTATTTTTTTATCCTCTAAATTATTGCTCTTAGTGTTGCTATCCCTGTGCTGTTGCAATCCTGGAATTTCCCCATTGTGGGACTCATAAAGGCTTGTCTTATCTTATCTTATCTTATATTATAAATTCCAAAAAGTAAACTAAAGAAGGACTCCTATGAGGAAAACAAAACTACCTCTTCATTGTTCAAACCAATAATATTACGTGACCTCACTCAAACCTATTTAAACTAGAAAAGCACTCGGAGAGTGCAGACCTCCGCCAAGCGCCACAATTCCCCCCATACAGTGTTTGTGTATATGTTTTCAGATTCCTTGAGCATGTAAACATATGACTAGCAATTGGATTCACAATGATTATTTGTTTATTTGACTGGGACAGTGCAATAAACACACAATTAATCAATAACAATCAATCTGATAGTGATAGGATTAGTGGTTCAGTAGTAAAAGCATTGCCTCCTTGGCGGAGGTAATAAACTAAAGTGTTGCTGTTGTGTCCATCTCCTCCACTGACGGATGCAAATTGGGTAGACAGGTTGCCGTGGGTTTTATATTATATTGTAACGTGCTGCTCAATATGGTGACGTCCCACCGGGAGGTTCGAACTCACGCCTCCCGCTCCGGAGTCCCGCACTCTACCTGTGTCGCCAATAGGGTCAACCCACTTGGCAAGCCAAGTAGGGTGCTCATATTGAGTTCGCTACAATATTATTTTTTTGGGGGTTGCACTCCGCGGCAAACGAGAATTTAGAAGCTTCGCCGGCAGAGAGCTCGTTTTTGCGCAGCGCCTATGGCTGGCCGGTGAATTTCTGCCAAAGAATCCGTCGGCGGACAGCTGCCCGTGTGAGGTTTTGCAGTTGCACGCAAACACAGGCACGCTGGCGGGCCCAGGCCAGCAGTGTTTTCCGCGTCCTTTTGTGCCTAAAACGTTGAAGAACGCAGAGTTTGTGTTGCAGACACGACGACCAGCGCCCTCCATTGCGCCTGCGCACATGTTGAAAATGGCTGTATGTCACAGTGTTGAATGAAAAATGCTTTAAAAAATTCCTGTATCCAGACGGTGAACCGGATCACCCCCAAAATTTAATCAGTTCTTCCTTGTACCATTTCCAACAACGCCTGAAAGTTTCATGGAAATCCGTCCAAGATTTTTTGAGTTATCTTGCTAATCAACAGACAAACAGACAGACAGACAGACAAACAAACACACAGACAAACCCCGGCAAAAACATAACCTCCTCCTGGCCTTTTCGGCCTGGCGGAGGTAACCAGGAAATTCAGGATTGGCCCTGTTATGTCTGTGGGTATTGAAACCAGCGGACACATTTCAGTGCTAAGGGTTAACTTTGTTAACACTGCTAACAAGTGGCAACAAGCTAGCGGAGGTGTGGTACAGGCAGGTTAGAGGTTGGAAGGCTGAGCGCCAAAGAGGCAGACTCCCGCCCTTAGCCCCTTTATATAGTCACAGTGTGGTGACATATTCCCGTGCATGAAGTGTGTGGTGGTATTAGCAGTATGCCACTTTTATCCCCCCCTTGGAAAAAAAAAAAAAGCAAAAAAAAAGCAGAACTACTGGTGATGGTTTCACCTTAGCTAGGTGTGGAATTGTGGAGGCATACAGCTACCATAGCACAAACATAACCAGAACCACATAATGTAAAGTAACACAGGGCTAGCTGATATACATACATCACCTGGCTATTGGCAGATGCTATAAATGTGTAGCGTATACATGTGGATGGACAAAGGTGGACAAACGACTTGGAACTTGTTTTGTGTCAGGGCTGTAGCAAAGCAGAGTACACATGGGATACGACAGTGTATTGTTACCAGTGCTTTGGCTAACATGCATGGTGGTAAAGCACAATACTGCAAGCTATATTGCAAAGGTTTGGGTATGGATATTCACTTGATGTTAACAGCATAATGTGGTTAATTAGCTTCTAAAACCCAAACCATTAATCCTAAGGTTCATTACACCAAAAAAAAAAAAAAAAACATTATTGGAACCTGGTCAACCAGGTTGACTGCCAGCATAACCCTGCATGACTGTGTGGATTATTCTGCCACTTATGAACCAACCATGCTCTGTTTAAATATTTTCAAAACAGAGTCACTTTACAGTCCAACCTCAGGGGCCCTCTGGTGAGCCTGCAGTGGGCGCAGCCCCGATGGTGCTGGCCGCTGCAGACCTGGGTTCCATCTTGCTGGAATCGTGACCTGCGCGTCAGCAAAGTCCCAGTTCAGGTCCCACACTGGTTGAGTCAGTTCCAGTGTCACGTCTTGATCCGGGGCAGCTGGTGGTCTTACCTTCTTCAGACGGCTGGCTTGCCATTGTGAACCATCTGCCGTGTGGAAAGTGGCTGGCTCCAATTGCATAGTAATCTGCACCAGTGGTGACAGGAGCATCTGCAGGTCATCTAGACATTCGGATCAGCGGACCCGAACACAATCAAGCACTGTGAGCGATGACCTGGTCAGCTTCAGGTTGCCCTGCTGCTGCTATCTCATCTCGTAGGTGCCACATCCTGCTGGATTGGATGCTGAGGGAAGAACTTCTTCACTGTAACCCATTTCACCAGTGACCTCGTAGCAGCGGTGTCTAGTAGCAATGGCAGACTGATACCATCAAGCACCACTGCGCACCACTTGTATGCTGTATTACTAGAGTCCACTGAATGAATGGTTGTTGACAAAGGCAGTCCAATTGAGCTGGGTGATGAGCTCACTGTTGACAATGTTGAATGGCACACTTTGGCAAAATGGTTAGGCTTACCACAGCACTGGCATTTCTGCCCCCTGGCTGGGCAGGAGCATGCACATGTCTGGTGCACGGCGGAACCACGGTTATCACACTGTCAGCGTTCCATGATGTCCTGTCATCCCGTGGTGTTCACCTCAGCATCCTCCAAAAAGGTTGCAGTGTCAACGGGCTCTTCTGCCGGGGTAACTGCATGCGCTTGCATTGGTTATTGTTGTGAAGCTCCTAGCTGCGATGTTAGCTGAGCAGCAGCCTCCAGCTGCAACGCTAACTCCACCTCCTTCACCAGCGCAGGTCATCCTGCGCCATTAACAGCTTCCCCTGCAGCTTCGGGTTGGTGGTATGCTCCACTAGCTCGTCCTGCACCATCTCATCTTACAACTGTGCCAACCAATAAGGCCACACAATGGCCACCTGGCATGGCGCAGAATGGTGACAGGAGTGCTAGGCACGCTTCCATTCTTCAAGAAAATATGTAATTCTCATCAAGAAGACCAATTTACCTCATGGCAAATGTTGTGTCTGTGTGTATTGAGACCAGCGGACACGTTTCTGTACTGAGGGTAAACTTTATTAACACTGCTAGCAAGTAGTAACAAGCTAACGGAGGTGTGGTTCAGGCAGGTTAGAGGTTTGAAGGCATAGAGCAAAAGAGGCAGACTCCTGCCATAGCCCCCTTATATAGTTACGGCGTGGTGACATCGTCCTGTGCATGCGTCCCCATGTCTGTGACGTGTATGGTGGTATTAGCGGTATGCCACAGGCCCCTCCTTAAACAATTCCTGCATGATGGATGAAAATAAGGTAAAGGTGAGTTTAAAGAAAAAAACAAACAAACAAAAAAACATTTTCAATCTGCTATTAAATAAGTGATTTAAAGTATCTTAAGGCTATGTCTTTGCTTTAACTTACTCCAATACTTTGATGGAAACTATAACATAAGACGAACACAAACAAACCTGGGATAGTAAGTGACTGAATGTTTCATAAGCACTGGCAAATTATAGTAAACAAGCATAAAAGCAGTTAGACTGCTGCATTTGATACCATTGACCAAAGCATTTTAATCTCTCATCTTGAACACTGAGTGGGCATAAAAGGTACTGCCCTAAATTGGTTTCATTCCTATTTAGACGAGCAAAGTTTCTCCGTCAAACTGGGCGATTTTATGTCCTCAGCTGCTCCACTTCCCTATGGGGTTCCACAGGGTGCAATCCTTGGACCTCTTATTTTCCCTGTATCTGCTCCTTTTGGGTTCTATTTTAAAGAAACATGGAATCTTGTTCCATTGTTACACTGATGACTGTCAGATTTATGTTCTCTAGGCACAAAATGACTCTGGTTGTGTCCAGCTACTCTTGGACTGTCTTTCTGATATCAAAGCATGGATGTCATTATTTTTTTTTAGCTTTAATGTGAACAAAACTGAAGTAATGATGTTTTGTCCAAGTACGTGTTCTCTCCCCACTAATGTGGACCTTGGCTCTTTGACACCGCATGTGAGGTGTCCCAGGTGAGGACGGAGCTGAGGAAGATCAAGGCGAGGAAGGCGTCGCGACCGGACGGCATCAGCGCAAAGCTCCTCAAGTCCTGTGCAGACCAGCTGTGTGGGATTGTGACGTATATCTTCAACATGAGCCTGAAACTGGGGAGGGTACCACAGCTGTGGAAAACATCTTGTGTGGTACCTGTACCAAAAACTTCCCACCCCAAAGACCTGAACAGCTTCAGACCGGTGGCCTTGACGTCCCACTTGATGAAGACCCTGGAGAGACTGCTCCTTGCTCATCTCCGCCCCCTGGTGGAACCAGCGATGGATCCACTCCAGTTCGCCTACCAGCATGGCATTGGGGTGGAGGATGCGGTGATCTTCCTCCTTCACCGTTCTCTGTCCCACCTGGAGAAGCCCGGGAATATGGTGAGGATCATGTTCTTTGACTTCTCCAGTGCTTTCAACACCATCCAACCGATGATCCTGAAGGACAAGCTGCTGCGTGCAGGGGTGGACCAGCACCTGTCATCATGGATCCTGGACTACCTCACGAACCGGCCTCAGTTTGTGAGAACCCGGGACTGTGTTTCCGACACGATCATCAGTAGCACGGGGGCCCCCCAGGGAACGGTGCTGGCTCCCTTCCTGTTCACTCTTTATACTGCGGACTTCTCACACAACACAACACATTGCCATCTACAGAAGTTCTCTGATGACTCTGCGATCGTTGGTCTCATCTCCAGCGGAGATGAAGCTGAGTACAGAGGGCTTATCCAGGACTTTGTGGACTGGTGCCATCGGAACTGCCTCCAGATCAACGCGAGGAAAACTAAGGAGCTGGTGGTGGACTGCCGCAGGCATGGGCAGCCCCTCACAGCACCAGTAAATATACAGGGAACAGACATCGAGATGGTGACATCCTACAAGTACCTGGGTATTCATCTGAACAATAAACTAGACTGGTCACACAATATTGACGCACTCTACAAGAAGGGACAGCGCAGGCTGTTCCTGCTGAGGAGACTCAGGTCTTTTGGTGTACAAGGGGCGCTGCTGAAGTCATTCTATGACACGGTGGTGGCATCAGCCATCACTTTTGGAGTGGTCTGCTGGGGCAGTGGCATTACTGCAGCCGATAGGAAGAGACTGAACAAACTGATTAAGAAAGCTAGCTCTGTCCTGGGGCAACGCCTTGATCCGATGGAGGAGATAGGAGAGAGAAGGACGGTGGCTAAACTGTCATCTCTGCTGGAGTCCGAGTTCCACCCTATGCAGGACATACTGGATGCACTGAGGAGCTCATTTAGCAGCAGACTACATCATCCCAGGTGCACAACCGAGAGGTTTCGCAGGTCCTTCCTAC
Organism: Pholidichthys leucotaenia; assembly: GCA_020510985.1. NCBI lineage: Eukaryota > Metazoa > Chordata > Actinopteri > Cichliformes > Pholidichthyidae > Pholidichthys > Pholidichthys leucotaenia. The sequence continues at coordinate 264,003,885 of CM035840.1, read as the reverse complement.
CAACGGCTGTCAGACTGTACAACCTAAGCAGGGCTGCTCGCAGATATAGCAAAAAGACGTAACAAACTAATAGTTTTTTTTGAATGCAAAAGATGCAATAGACTTACACAATGGTCCTCTCCGGCATACAACTAGGAACATACCGGTCGCTATGGAGGGTGAGAATATGTATGGGCACATAATCATACCATGTAGGATAACTAAATAGACGGTTATGCTGTTTCATCCCACCTAGCAACAATGCTCTGCACTGTGTGTGTTTATATATTTACATATTTATTCCATCTAGCTACAATGCTCTGCACTGGGTGTGTTTATATTTATATATCTATATATTTATTCCATCTAGCTACAATGCTCAGCACTGGGTGTGTTTATATTTATATATCTATATATTTATTCCATCTAGCTACAATGCTCCGCACTGTGTTTTTATATATCTACATATTATTCCATCTAGCTACATTGCTCCGCACTGTGTGTGTTTATATACTTGCATATTTATTCCACCTAGCTGCAATGCTCCGTACTGTGGGTGTTTATATATTTACATATTTATTCCATCTAGCTACAATGCTCTGCAGTGTGTTCATATATTCATATATTTATTCCATCCAGCTACAATGCTCTGCACTGTGTGTCTGTGTGTGTGTGTGTGTATATATATATTTTATAGTAATATGTACATATGTATATTAGCTGCTCTTGCTTGCTTGTTTTTTTTTCTTGCCTTCTGATTGTTGCTCTGAGTGTTGCTATCCCTGTGCTGTTGCAATCCTGGAATTTCCCCTTTGTGGGACTAATAAAGGCTTATCTTATCTTATCTTATGTTAAACAATCTGTTATTAATCTGGGGGTCAAACTGGATTCTGATTTTAAATTTGACAAGCACATCAGCTGTGTGCTTCAGAAAAGTTTTTATCAGTTGAAGACAAATAGTCAAAGACAAATCCATTGTGTCAAGGAAAGATCTTGAAAAACTATTGCATGTTTTTATCACGACTCGTTTGGATTACTTTAATGCACATTTTGTTGGGATCAGCAGAGCTTCCATCTCTCGTCTTCACCTATTACAAAATGCTGCCACCCTCCTTTTAACAACAGCCCACAGGTGTGAGTACATTTCGCCTATTCTGGCTTCCCTTCACTGGCTCCCTGTGTGTTACAGCGATTTTAAAATTCTCCTTTATGTTTTTAAATGTCTTAACAGTCTTGCTTCCTACCCTACCTGTCTGACTTACTTCAGCCTTATGTTCCACCACGATCCCTAAGATCAGCTGATCTTGGCGATCCCTAAAACAAGGCTGAAGCTCAGAGGGGATTGGGCCTTTGCTGCTGCAGCTCCTAGGCTATGGAACGAGTTGCCATTACACGATAGGCAGGCCTCCTCACTTTGTGTTTTTAAATTTCATTTAAAAGCAGATCGGTTATCCTTGCCTTTTAACTTGCCTTAATTTTATAAATTTTATTCTCTGCTGTGTTTGGCATTTTGTGTTTACACTTGTGAGTTGCTTCTTTTTCTGCTGCATGTTATGTTTTCATTGTCTTTTACTTATCTTTTGTCTGTATGTACTTTAGGTTATTTATTACAGTGCAGCACTTTGGTCAACTTCATTGTTTTTAAATGCGATTTATAAATAAATTTGGTATGGTTAAAAAAAAAAAAAAAAAAAAAAAAAAACCTAATGCATATGATCATGGGACAAGTGGTGAGTAGAAAAAAGGTTCTCAAAGACTTTGTCACAATAGATGTGTTTCTGGTCATGATTAATTTGCTTCCTCAGTGGGATCACCCACAAGCCGCTACTGGGTTGCATAAGTTCTCAGAGTTTGAGGGGGATGACCGTATTATAGGCTGAACACCTAGTAAGCATATCCAAGTGAACCCCATCATAGGTTAAATCTGGGCTGTTTATGGGATCCTTGTGGGTTTGTCTGAGGTTTCCATGTTTGTCCCGTGTTTGCCCACATAGACTTTACCTATGGTGGCAGTGTTGCTGAAACCTGCTTACCGTCATCAAACCCATGTAGAGCCCAGTGGGGTTAAAGTGGGTAAGCAGATTACCTGCACACCTGTGCCACAGGTAAGGTCATTGTGGGTACAAACCTGCATGGGACCCATAAGACAGCCCAGATTTAACCAATAGTGAGGGGGGGGGCAGTTGGACATGCTGCCTGGACAGTAATCTGAATAGTACTTTTCCAAACTGCCCATTTTTGCAGGTGGCAGGGAGATTATGTGCAAAGCTGCAGAAATAGCATATGCCAGGGGTGTCAAATCATGTACCATTGAGGGCCAAGACCCTGCAGGCTTTACCTCCAACCAGTGTCTTAAACAGCAGATTTTACTGAATTTCTTCCTACTGATCGCTGATCAGTGAAAACACCTGCTGAATAGACTGGATAGAAGAGAAAACCTGCAGGGTTTTTTGCTCTCCACGGCACATGATTGGACACCCCTGGCATATGCAGTGGGGTGGCTGTGGTGCGGGTGTAGTGTGGCCAACTGCTGATCGGAGGATCAGTTGCTCGATTCCCACTCTATCTGCAGTCTGCATGTTGAAGTGTCCTTGAGCAAGACACTAGACTCCCCCAGTTGTTCCTGGTAGGTCTGGCCAGCACCGGTGCATGGCACTTCAGCCGCAATCAGTGTGTGAATGTGTGTGTGAATGAGGGGATAGCAGGCTCTGTATAGCACTTTAGTCATCTAGAGATGAGTAAAAAGCACTGTATAAGTGAACACCATTTACCATGCAGTGGATCACGTGGAACAATAGGTATACTGCAGGGGGTCTGGTGACACAGGTGTACACCATGTTCCAAATTATTATGCAAATTATATTTGTCTCCGGTTTTTCTTAATAGTCGATGACAGTATAATTTTCAAGTCATCAACCATTAGAGCATAATTCAAATTTTATTGAACAAACCTCCTAATAATTTTTTTTGCAAAAATAAAAAAGCAACTCAAACTTCACTGTTCCAAATTATTATGCACAACAGAGTTTCAAAGCATTTTATTGGTTGTAAAGAACTGAAAATGGTCATTTGTTGAATTTGCAGCATTAGGAGGTCGTATTTACTGAAATCAAAAGCTATTTCAATCAAAAAAAATCTTAACAGGCCAAGTTACATGTTCACATAGGACCCCTTCTTTGATATAACCTTCACAATATTTGCATCCATTGAACTTGTAAGATTTTGGAGAGTTTCTACTTGAATTTATTTGCAAGATGTCAGAATAGCCTCCCACAGCTGCTGTTTTGATGTGAACTGCTTCCAACCCTCACAGATCTTTTGCTTCAGGATCCTCCAAAGGTTCCTAGTAGGGCTGAGGTCAGGGAAGGATGGGAGCCCACACCATGAGTTTCTCTCCTTTTATGGCCATAGCAGCCAATGACACAGAGGTATTCTTTGCAGCATGAGATGGTGCATTGTCATGCATGAAGATAATTTTACTATGGAAGGAATGGTTATTCTTTTTGTACCACGGAAGAAAGTGGGCAGTCAGAAACTTGATATACTTTGTCAAGGTATTTTCACACCTTCAGGGACCCTAAAGGGGCCTACCAGCTCTCTCCCCATGATTCTGGCCCAAAACATGGCTCCTCCACCTCCTTGCTGACATTGCATCCTTGTTGGGACATGGTGGCCATCTACCAACCAACCACTACTCCATCCATCTGGGCTATCCAGGGTTGCACGGCACTCATCAGTAAACAAGCCTGTTTGAAAATTAGTGTACATATATTTCTGGGCCTAATGCAACCATTTCTGCTTGTGAGCATTGCTTTTCTTTCCCATATTGCTTGAAACCCATGGCATGCTTAATAATGTGGAACATCCTTCTTAAGTAGTTTTCCTTTAATTGGGCTCACTTGGAAAATTAATTATGACAGTTGTCTTAGATTGATATCAATAATCCAGGTCATGTTTGTAAATGAGAATTGGTTCTCAAACATTTTACCTGGTAAAATAAAGGTAGAAAAAAAAATCCAAAGAGCCCTGAGACACAATACCATCCATGAGTTTAATTGAAAAAAAAAAAATTATTACACTAAAATCCTATTTGCATAATAATTTGGAACACAGTGTATTTCTCCAGTTGTAGGCAAGAAACACCCTTTTAAAACATTTTACAGTGACTGGGATGAGTGCCATTGGCCTACAGTCATTTAGAAAAAAGAGAACCTCTTTGCAACTGGGATAATGGTGGTCACTTTAAAACAGGATGGGGCTGTAGCTCGTGTGATGGACAAGTTAATAATTGGAGGCCTGCTGTATTACAAGGATTAATTCTCCTCAGGATTTTTCATGCATCTGCTGATATTACAGTAAGAGGAGACTCCTGCATGCCATGAATGGAGAGCCTCATCTGTGTTCTACTATTAGGAGTCTGACAGCTGCAGTAAAACTTGTTCAGTTTCTCAAACAGTGGTGAAGCTTGATATTTTCATGATGCACTTGTAGTCTCATATCTTTTGTAGACCCTGACATATGCGTTCATATGTGACCCTGACCCTTTACATTCTTAATTGCTTGCCATAGTATATTTTGCTGCTTTGTAGCCTTGATACTTGATTTGAATGTACAGGAGTGGGCACACAGCATGTGAAGGCTTCACCTGTGTTCCTTCATTTACAGAAAAGGTCATTCTTCTGTAAAAGGACATCCTGAAATTAAAATGTCATTGGGGAATGTGAGGGAGCGAGCTGGTTAGACACGAGAACATAGTAGTAATTTTAGAAAATAATGGGTTTTTATTTACCCCAAAGTGCAAAGAGACATTATCCAAAAATCAGCTATTAAAACTGGGCCCATAAAAGCGGTCAAAAGAACAAAACTAAACTCAGGTGTTAATGGCAACATACGATAACATCAAAGCAACTTCTTTACAGAAGAAAATGACCTCACAAACAAGAGACAGCGGGGTTTAAATACTGGCTGAGACCAGTCTGACACACAGGCGAGACCAAACACTAACACAATATCTAATAACAAAATACAAAGACAGCAGTTAGTTTAATAATTACTTCAAAATAATAGTAATCAAACTCAAAACTAACTAAATACTTAACTCAGAAATGAAAGACAAATAAAGCTGTATATAAAATGATAAGCTGAGTAATCCCCCATGTTGGAGCAGTGCTTAGTTTTTTCCAGTGAACACTTCCTCTATATATATGGCACATCTTTTGCTCCTGTTGCCAGCAGACCTCAGCTGTCATATGGACCTCCCCCAGTACTGTAAGATAACAAAAAGGAATTAAGAACAAATAATTTCACAAAGCTGAACATACAAAAGTTACTAAATGTGCACATTACAAATAGAACAAATGCATTTAAACATATGCCAAATAAAGTAAATATTAACTCAAATTATGTGTCATTATTTGTGTCCATGTATAAATCATATAATGAAACTAAAGATAACTCAAATGTGTGACAAAGTGGTGGTGCATGAGGACCTCAAAAATGTCCTAATTTTTCCAAGAGTCCTCATATTGAAGGTGTGTTATAAAAAATGCCCCCATATTTCATGAAAACAAACACAGACACACACAAATACAAAAGCTGATCTGAGGTCCTTGTGTTGCTGCATGTGATTCAAGATTTGTTAGTTATTTACGTTATGATGTCTATACTAAATTTGTGCTTTTATTGTCCACTCATCTAATCCACTCTACTCAACAGTACACTATATGAGAGTGAATGGTTGTCTGTCTCTGTGTTGGCCCTGCGATGGACTGGCGATCTGTCCAGGGTGTACCCCGCCTCTCCCCCAAAGATGCTGGGATAGGCTCCAGCCCCCCCACGACCCGAAAAAGATTAAGCGGAAGAAGATGGGTGGATAGATGGATGGACAGTAGCCCCAAAAATGGCCAACACATCTCAGTGCTACTCGGGTGATGTCACTGATCCCAAGCCCTATTACTGTCTTTGTTCCAGCTGCTGGTGGCCCATGACCTCCCTTCCCCAACAAGATTTAAGCTTGTCCACAGTAAAGACAAAATTGAAAATACAGAAAAATGTTCATCAGAATGTCAACACCAGCAACTTGATAAAACACAAAAGTATCACGGTAAAGGAGTATGTTGAATTCTGTCACGTACAGAGCAGAAGGAAGTGCTTTTCAAGCTCGGACGCTGGACGCTAAAAGTGAAACCTAAGCAAAAGAACGCAACTGAAAGTAAAAACCAGATTGGAGTGTGGAAACAAAACTATAACATGGGCTTACCTTTTGATTGAGAGTTACAGCTGCTGAGAGGTAGTTGACAGAAATATAAAAAGCAAATTAAAACAGTGAATTGGAAGCAGAACTTGAACAAGGTTTTATTTATTTATTTTATTTTGAATCATGCAAGTTAGGTTAATTGGCATCAAAACTGAGGATTCTAAATTGTCCTTAGATATGACTGTGAGAGTGAATGGTTGTCTGTCTCTGTGTTGGCTCTGCGATGGACTGGCGATCTGTCCAGGGTGTACCCTGCCTCTTGCCCAAAGATGCTGGGATAGGCTCCAGCCCCCCCGCGACCTGAAAAGAATTAAGTGGAAGAAGATGATTGAATGAATGAATGAACATCAATCAATCAGTGACAGTGATGTAGGAAACATTGTTAAGAAAATTATATATATAATTTCAATTAAATCATAGAAAATGATAATACATACATTTAATAAACCATATTCAGAAACACGACTTTGTTCAAACACTTTCATCCTCGTACTTTGTGAAGATCTTTTTATATGCATCCTTTTAAATTGTTTTATGTTTGGACATTGTTTCAATGTCCAAACATAAAACAACAGTTTTAAACTATGTTTTAAACTATGGAACAGTCTGAACATTCAGACTGTTCCATAATTTCACTCCACAGATGGATACACAAACATTTCCTGGCTGTTCTTACATTTACTGTTTTAAAATTGAACAATCCCCGTAAATTGCAACTGCTTTTCCTTTCTGTAAACAGGCCTCAAATGTTTTTTTGGAAGTTGATTATTTTTGGCTCTAAACATGATTTGTCCAATTTGGTATTTTACCTGATCCAGAAATTTTAGTATATTTGACTGCAAGAACAATGGATTTTTGTGATCCCTAAAACCAGCTTTATGAATAATTCTTATTGCTCTTTGTTGTAGAATAATTAGTGGCTGTAATTTCCCAGTTTGGGATCAATAAAGTACATCTATCTCTCTAAGTACATCTATCTATCTAGTGTGCTTCTATAATTATTGCCCCAAACCTCGGCGCAGTAGCTTAAGTATGGTGAAACCAGTGATCTGTAAAGAATGAGAAGTGATCTGTGATCCAGAACATGTTTTGCTTTGTTTAAAACTGTAATCGTTCTTGATATTTTTGAGTTTATATGTTTTCTATGTTGTTTCCAGTTAATTTTATTTATCAATTATCATCCCAAGAAATTTGATTTCATTGACTCTTAACTGTCCCAGGCGCCGTTTGGCACCATAACCCTTAGTGGTCAAGAGTGGTAAAGATTTTTGTCACGAAAATAGCTCAGATTTCCAAGGTTATAACTTGAAAGTTGCAAGAGATAATGGCTTACTGTCAATAAGAAAGATGTAGAATATGATCCAAAGTTTCAGATAGGAATAAATTTACGCATCTAATTTGCATAATGTCATGACAGTTATATGGAATTACATAACTCAGTCAAAAGTGGACTTTGGACATATTTACACAAAGAATGGTTCTGTTTTTTGACACCGATTTTTTTTTTTTTTTTTTTTTTTTCCTACAGGGGATAGGTTGTCTTGTTAGCTTGTCTTCAAAGTATATGAACCAGAAAATCATTACAATGTAAAGAAACAAAGAAATTTGTCACTTACTGTTGGCGAAGGGGACTTGCTCGCTGGTGTGGTTGGGCTGTTTCCGTCCATTGTGGTTGTTATTTTGCTTTCTGTCGGTCAATTGCGCTGTCTCCCACATCTACAAACTCTTATGATAATCCCACATCAATTTCGTTTGTATTCCGCTGCAATTTTTCGTGTATGAAGCCGGTTTATGTGACGATTCATGAGAGATGCATGGCGGCCATATTAGTCTTGTAAGCTCAGAGAAGGAAAAAGGAAGAATAATAATAATGATTTCTTCTTCTTTGGTGTATTCCATGTTAGCCATGATTCCTCCAGCGCGTGTCTGCCAACTTCTGAACTGGGATGATCAGTACAAATCCTCAGTATAGCTGGGGACGTCAAATTTAGTTGACAGACGCAGTTGCTGCACTGTGCCACTAGGGGCACATGAAAATCTTTCCAGTTAAAGGGTTTAACCTGTTTGTATCCAGAATTATATTTACATACTTTCGTATTTCTGTGCACCAGGCACAGAAATCCATGCACCAACAGCTTTTTGACAATAAAGAAATACAAGCAATTCCTTGATAAAGTGCACTTTAATGCAATGTAGCACTAGTAATAGGTCAGTCATTCACATATCAATCTCACGTTAGCCAGAGCTAAGGCTGTATACACATTAGCACACAACGTTAGCATAGCTACAACTTTCCAGCATAAACAATGTCTAGCATTGATTACTCATCTTTGCTTACCAACTAGGGATGAAAGTTTTCAATTAACTCATTAATTGATAATTGATTCACCTTATCGATCAATTAACGATTAATTGATAAGCAGCATTTATCCTGAGAATCTTAATTTCCCTCGATACTATAGGGTCTATCTTTAACATAAAAAAGTTGCTGTTTTTTCATATACTGAATAAAATGAACATTATTTTCCTCAATGATTTATTGTACATTTGCATTTTTTTTTTTTTTTACTTCAGACACTGGCATTTTTTGTAGTTTAACAAATTTTGCACTGTATAGTGTGCACTATATGCTGGTACATCTTAGTAAATTACAAATGTCATGATTTTTATTTATTTTAAAAACTATTACCAATATCATAAAATTTATCTTTTTTTGTTATATCAAAAATAACTTTCACATTCTAATTTACTGAGATGCACTAGTAGACTGTTTTAACATGAAAATATATTGTGAGCTGCTTCATCTGTTGCATGTTAAACATGATCACAGTACCATGGCAATCCAGTCAAACCCAGAACGATATGGGCTCCCTCTGTTTTCTGTTACCTCAGTGGTGACTTGAGTCTGGTGTGCTTTTCCATCTAGCGGCGGGTTGAAGGAAGGCAGCGGGGATAGGTTTTTGTGCTCATGTAGCCTGCTGGAATCTGTTTCCTCACCCTGTTGATTTGAAGGGTGGACAATGGAACGTGCCACTGGAACTTGTTGTGGCTCTCCAACATAACCTGGAAGGGCTTGGCATCTTTTTCTGCTTTCTTGACTGAAATGCAGCAGTGGGTGGCCGTGTGCACCCCCCCCCCCCGGACGGAAGAACAACTACATTTCATAGAATAAGCTTCCATTGAAAAGGACTGCTGAGTTATCAGTTAATTGACAACTAATTTAATTTAGCCAACTAAATTCTTATCAACAATTAACCACTTGCGCTCCGTTGTTCCGCGGGCGGGCAAATCTCTGCGTCCTATGACGCACGAGGGCGCGCAAGAGCGCGCTCGTGCGCCCTCGTGCGCATGACGGTGGTGATGGTGATGTAGAGGCGTCCAAGCGCCACTCAAAAAAAAACTGCAGAGACAGCCGCGAACAGATTAGTTCATCTGATTGACCTCTCATTCGACTAATAAGAGCCTTGAATTGGGTTTCTGAAACCTTGAAGAACCAATGAATGAAAATCTAGGAAGGAGGACCCGCCTACTGTGAACGCAGGAGCCAATTGAAGCACAGAAATTCTGGCTGGGTGAAGCGATATTTACTGCTGCCACAGATGAAAACAAAGGACGCTGGACAAATCTCCTACAGACCCAGGCTCACCCAGCAGCATGGAGAACACCCACAAGTGGGACCTGCACTCATTCCAGCAGAATAGACGGAGGCCGACGACAAAAGTCGTAAATCATTCGCCAAAACGGCAATATGTAATGGAATTATGTTGATCGGGATCCACGAGCGGAGCAGCGTCGCGTTCGTCTGACGCGTGGGAAGAGCTGTTCGCCACGACTCTGCTGCTTTGAAGAGGTAAGGTGTTATAAGCTAAATTATTATTTATCCCTGAAAACTGTATTCCAAAAATGACTTTTGACCGATCGGTAATTTACAACTGTACTGCGCACGAAATACGAAGTGCGTGCACCGCGATAAACGGTTCATTTGCTGTGTTCGGACCGTGAACGCCCCCCCCCCACCCGCTGCAGAAGAGGAGGGGGGGGGCACGGTCCGAACGCTCCTCGGTCGGCGGGAGGAAGCATATCAGTCTATTCCATCATGTAGCGATGGCTCTCTTCTGTACCGAGGGGGGGGGGGGCGTTCACGGTCTGTTCACGGTCCCCCCCCCCCACACACACACACAGTAGCGAGGGGGGGGGGGCGCTGTGAAAACATGCAAGGAAAAAAAAAAAAGAGTGTATTCCGTCTTGTAGCGAGGGCCGAATTTGGTCCTTGGTAGCGGGGGGGGGGGGGGGAACGACCCCCCGCCCACACACACACACACAGACACAGCCCTGAGTGTGACCTTTCATTAGAGCCTAAAATGAAGATTCTACATTGAATTATTCAAAAGTTACAGACGTTTTTCCAAACTGTGCCATTTGGCACAATTTGGCACAGTTCCATAACGCCTGGGAACAGCCTGAGAACAAAGCTGTGTAAAATATTCATTTTTTGTGGTATTGTTACCAAATTTGGATCTCAGCTGGATAACACTTGGTTCTACATTTCTGTTGCATTTTCCAGCCGGATCGGACAGCTGTGTGTTATTTACAAGCATTTGTATCCAAAAAAACACTGTGTCCAAATTTTTTTTCTTCAAGTTCAGTATGTTTAGATGACTGTAACTCAGTGGCCGGAGCACGTAGAGAGATTATGTTTTTTTTGCCAAAAAATTCTAAGTGTTTTCTTTTAAATGAGACCAACCCCATGAAGATGCTGCAAAGGGTTGAATAACAGCTTTCGATTTACTTTGGGCACGTTTTTTTTTGGCATTTTTAGGAAAATTGCCCGGAGTGCAAGTGGTTAATAGAAAGTCAATTAATCATTAACATCCCTATTACCCACATAAGAAAAATGGTTGTTTGGAACTGCTGTGACAGCAGATGAGCTACCACTAAATACATTATGTTGATTATTTATCTCCCAGTGGGTCTCAGATGTTCTCCTTTCTTTTCCACAGTAGCTCTGTGTTGTTCTGTTGTTTCCAGGTAAATGCTGAAGCACGAAAGTAAAGTGACACGTAAACATGCCTGCTTTCTGGTGATTGTGCTCATTCCTCCCCTTCTCTGGTCATAATTTTTTTAAATCTTTTTTTTTAAGTCATCTAAATGAATATAGACCTACTGGTCCATGATAACAGACATTATGAGGATATAAAATTATACCTTTGAAAGCTAAACGTCAATGGCACTTTTAATTCAGCACTCTCCACCCCTGCATAAACCTATCACTACTACCAACCCTGGAGAGGTGAGGAAGAGCTTAATTTAGTATCACGATCTGATTGGATCAAACTGTACTGAATGTGCCTGGAAAGTGTTATATAAATGCTTCTGTATTCACTGAGTATTATTGCTGCCAGCAGACTTTGATATAGTGAATTTGCAGCAGGCCTGATCGATAGCTCATGCTTTAAACCTCCGTGTGTGCCTGCCAATGATTCATTTCATTACGGCACAATAAGTCTGTGATGTTAATAAAAAACAAAGTGAGCAGGATTTTAAAAGGCCAGTTTATCTGTATGTATTCTAGGATAGAAACAGTCCAGTCTGTCAACACTGAGAAGGCTGCAATAGGGCGAATGTCAACTGTTAGCCACTGCTACTACACTGATTATACTGCCCTCCGTGTGCATCACCTCCCCCTGCTTTCACAGAACTCTCTTTACCAATAGCAACACCCTTCTGAGACACAAATACTTCTTTCTAGATATATTTGTCTGTATTTCTATCTTGAGCCGCCCACCCCTGTGCTCACTTTCTCTGTAACCTACAAATCCCTTCACACAGAGATACACTCATGATTGCTACTTTTTTCTGTCTTGGCTTTATTTCCATGAGCACGCAAAGAAGGGCATGTTGGAAGGCTTTGGCAAGGCAGCAGGTTTTATTATAGTATAGGGGATTGAAGAATGCACCAAGCTTCTTCACATCCATTCGTTTGCTCCCTCAGACAGCCCTCACTGTGCACGAGGACTTCTCCTGCAGAGATTGACCTGCACTTATTGATTTGTCTGCTCTGTTGTAGCAGTTGTCTTGTTGCTGGAAGGAAGGGGGCGGTTGTTCCCCCGACAGGATGACATGGTCCCATGTCAGGCTGCTCTTGGTAATTGGTTCGTTTCTATTTAGGCACTGCATAGAGAGACATATGGCAAGACAAGTCTCATGGGCTGGATTAAAGGCAAAACGAGCCACATATGGTTGTTAAGACTGTTGGAGGAAGTGGTTGCTCATCTCAAACTTCTAATGTTCTGCTGACCAAAGTTTCAGTGTGATGTGTTTGACATGGCTGTCTGTCACATCGTGTGCAACTCACTATACTGAGGCTTATGTTCAAGATTACTTTTGAAAGCATAGTGTCGGTGTGCAAAATGTGACAAGTGCCACACAGATCACAATCTGTAAATCTTGGTTGAAATCATGTGGGGACATGTTTAGTCCGTCAAGATAAATTTACTGTAGCTCACTTTACTCAGACGTTTGTCACATAAAAAATGCCAAAAAGAGACTAACCAGTGCTCCATGTAGTATTCCAGGTCTGTGCACACTTTTTTTTTTTTTTTTCCTGCTGATTACCTGATTTTGTGCAGCTGCAACTCATCACCTGTCTCCCATCAACTGCAACCTTTATTAGTGGGTGGGGCTCCCTCTTCAAGATGGGAATGTAAGTCATAAACCAAATATTGCAATATCCTAACCTCTAAGTCCTCTGACCCAAGGCACCCTCTCATCCACACCACAGACTCAAACTACCGAAGAGGAATATACTCAATGGATTAACGACTGGATCTGCAACCTCTCTGCTACAGTCTCACCTTTGTCAAAAGTCTCACTACCTGTAAGATACCTATTTGAATACAAGGCTGCATATTCTCACCATTATCAAATCAACAATATATTTAACCATTGTCCACTCTTCTCCTCCTTTGCAGGGTTGCAAGATTCTCGCAAACAACTTTGCACATTCAGTAAAACTTGTAAAAGGGGTCTCCTTGGAGTGTCTACATTTGGGTCTAATATCTGAAATATGTCACTCCAGTTTTATAAATAAGAATTTTCTTATGGCAAGGCTGCTTTGGTGATCAATGTAATTATACACATCTAAAAGAAATATCAAGAATCTAAATTGACAAATATTGTACAAGTACAATTATGTCAACCAATGTCTCTAGTGACTATTTTATTTCTCCTCGGCCAGTCAGTGAAGGCATTTACCACTTGCCACCAAATAACCTCATGACTCCTGATGAGAAAGTAATGCTACAGTCACAAAGATCTTAGGAATGATGGGTTTGTAAGAATCTCCCAGTTCCTACAAATTCTGGAGTTCACAGACATTCATGGAGGGGGGGCATAGTTTCTTACAGCTGCCATTCAATTCGCAAAAGCAGCTTGAGGCATTCTTGAAAAAATGAGGTGCTTTCTTTTGTATGATGGCCCTAGAGTTCTTACATACTTTGTAAGGGTGCCTTGGGATTTTCCTATGGCATAGTACTTACAGACATCTCATGAAAATGTTTTGTTGTAAATTGGCCCTACAGCACCACTATGTGCAACTCAAGTCGTTGGAAGGGAGATCTTACGGCTTTTGGCACATTTTGTCGGGATATAGGTATATTAAAAAAAAAAAAAAAATCCTCATACTCAAAGTTGCCAAATAGCAAAATAAACAGAATGTTGTATTTAAATTTTGGGGGCATTTTTTTTTTAAAAGAAAATACGCCATAAATCACCACAGGAGCAGTGTCATGATTGAATTACAACTACCTTCAGCTGTTTAATTAACATAATTATAATATCTTATACAACTTAAATTATTCAATATTAACTTCATTTTTTAAAAAGTGTGTTTTGATAACTATTACATATGAGTTTCAGCATTAGTAGTAGTAAGATGGCAACGGGGTTGGTCGGGGATTAGACAGGAGTGGCAGACTGGCTTTTTCAGTAGTGATGCCACCCGAGGTATAAAGGGCACGGATGGAAAAGGCTCGTCCTCTTTGCACCGTCAAGCCCTGGTCTATGGAGCGCCGTACACCTGTTGTATGAATTATTTATCATTGTAATAAAGTTCATTTCAGTGCACCTCTGCCCTACTCATTATTATAAGAAATATAGACACAACATTTGGCAACGAGGAGAACACTGTTATGGAGCGTGCTGCTACCAGTTTTCCGCAATTCCTGGAAGCCCCAGGCGAGCCTCCCGTGTCTTGGCCTAGGTGGTTTGCGGCTTTCAATAACTACCTGGTGGCCCTTAACCTTGGCAAGCTCGAGAAGCTTCACGCGAGGGCAATATTGGTCCATAATTTGGGCATAGAGGGCCAGCGGATCCTTGAGATGCTGGGAGGAGCCGACAGTTTTGACGAGGCAGGGGGGCTAATGGCGCACTGCTTTCCCACCCCAGAGAATGTTATTGTTCGCCGTATAAAGTTTTGGCAACGCCACCAGCAGGTGGGAGAGTCAGTGAAGCGGTTCGTTTCGGACCTTTGTCAGCTGGCGGGTGAGTGCCATGTTGGAACAGCGGGAACGGATGACCCAGAGACTAGGGCTGCTGTCTTGCCCTTCCGTCGTGATGCAGAGACAACAGATGGCTGGGAGGTGGAGCTCTTCTGATGACCCGGGACAGGATCCAGACGGGAACCTCACTGAGGACCGGCCCGCTCAGCAGACTTCCCTCTCGTCGGGACGACCATGTCCCGGGGAGGAAGTGGAGGCTTCTTGGCCGCATTCTGTATCTGCTCCCACAGCGCCACTATCACCGACACTCTCTCCTTGCCCTCCGGACACGAGGTCAGGTGGTAGTGCTTTAGCGTCCTTTGTGCTTGGTCCATGTACCAATATGCAGAGTTGGAGGGAACGAGCAGACGGGCGTTGGACAGGAGATCGTCAACCTCCCACAGCCACTCGGGACAAAACTCACTATTGAACGCCGACATCTTCCCCAATATACTGGCACCCAGAGAAGGGAAAAACTCAAGGCCGAAACGAACTTACTGAGGCTGACACCTCTCTTGGCTGTGACCTACTGTCATGAATGCCCTTTGCAGGGCATTAATGAGGCGCCAGACACCAGTAGTAAGTTTACTTGTTTATTTAACAAAAAGGACAAAATGACAAAGTAAACAGCCACGTGGGGCAAAATACATACATAAACAAGAACACAAAATAATAAACACTGACATCAAACGTGGAAGTGCAGCAAGGAAAGAACCTACACTGTAAACACACACAAGAGACGAGCAAGGAAGAATCTGTCATGACTCACTCTGGGCTGTCACCTGCTTCAGCTGCGCACACACCTGTGGGTAACCAGCCCCAGGCTATATAGCCTGCTCTGCATGGAGCTTCGGCATGGAGCCGTCTGCTTTGCTATGATCTTCGTCCCGCGCACGCCTGATTCCTCTCAGCCCTGCGCATCGTCTTAAGGACTCTCCGTTAGCACGTAAGCTCATCATCAAACTTACCTTTTCTCCCAGGCTCTCCCCTGTGCACAGGTGGGTCACTCTGGCGGCGGTTTCTCTCCCCCACAGCGGCGGAATCGCTCCCTTCACTACGCCATGCATCACAGCTCTTTGCCGAGTGCACTCTGCAGAGGCTGTCTCCCTGGAAGGAGGCTCAAAGCCCAAGCCGGCGCCAGCACAAGAACACCTGCAAGTAAGCCCTGTCAGTTTACCCATTCACTGTTACAAGACTGAATCTAACATTTGTGTTTGGCTCTGTCCCTAGGGTTGCCAGGCTGTACGGCGTCCTGTCTCGCCCCCGGCTGCAGCTCGTTCACCCACAATACACTCACATACCGCATACACGCACCCACACACCTGCTGGTGAATCAATAAAGATAATTGTATTGCACTTGAGCCTGTGTGTGTGTGTTCCCTGGGTCCGACAATATGTCAGTACGGCTCCGTCAGAGTGACCCAGCGAACAGCGGGCTTTCACACCAGTTAAACGTCTTATAGGCTTGAGTTGATCAAATTACTCACCAGCAGCAGGTCATACTGAACCAATTAGTTCAGATAAACAGCCGGTTGGATCGTCTGGAAGGACAGCGGGCGTTCCCTCCGGCTCAGAGCAGCAGGCCAGCTCCCGCTAGCTCTCCATCTAGCCAGGCTAGCCTGGGCTCGCTCACTCATCTCACGCCAGTCCCCACGCCCACGTGCTTCAGTGGGAAGCTCGGGGAGGCTCGGGGTTTCATCCTCCAGCGTGAGACGGTGTTTCAGCGGGTTCCCGGGGACTTTCCCTCCGATCACAGCCGAATTGGTTACGTGGCAAATCTATTGGAAGGGCGAGCGTTAGCATGGGCTTATGCCATCATGGCGGAGCCCAGCTACGCCAACCTAACCTACGCCCAGTTTGTTCATGATTTCCACGAAGTTTTTGACCATTCAGATCGCAATAGTGTGCTAACCACCCATTTGCTAAATCTTTGCCAGGGTGCTCTGTCACTGGTCG
The DNA here is from genome assembly GCA_020510985.1 of Pholidichthys leucotaenia. Classification (NCBI taxonomy): domain Eukaryota; kingdom Metazoa; phylum Chordata; class Actinopteri; order Cichliformes; family Pholidichthyidae; genus Pholidichthys; species Pholidichthys leucotaenia. Next base: position 263,987,157 of record CM035840.1, on the reverse strand, counting down.
ATTACGCTGTCGACTTCCAGGTGGTAGCAGCGGAAGTTGGGTGGGAGGATGCCTCGCTTTGCAGCATCTTCATCCGTAGCCTGAACCCTAGCCTACGGGACGAGCTGGCCCGCTTAGATAATCCTGAATGTCTCACTGAGCTAATTTCATTGACCATTAGTCTTGACAACAGGCTGAGAGAACGAGCTGCCGAGCGGAGGTCTTCCAGCCGCTTAAGCAGACTGTCACAACGCTCCTCTCAGTCTTCAACCTTGGCGCTACCCGCGCTACAGGGCCCAGACAAACCTGAGGCTATGATAATGGGATGGACCAAACTCCCGCAGGCAGAGAGACAGCGCCGCAGGGACCTAGGTCTCTGCATGTACTCTGGGGATGACCAGCACAAAATTGAGTCCTGCCCGGTTCAGCCAAAAGGGGGGGTCCGCGAGTCCCTGTAGGGGGACTCGCGGACTCATCTCGGCCAAATCCCCCATCTAAATGTCTCCTGCCGATTAAGTTCTGTCACAAGCGCACAGAGATCCTCACACACGCACTGGTGGACTGGGGGCCAAGCAGAGCTTTATCTCTGAGAAACTGGCAACCCAATTGGGGCTTCCCTGCCAAGCTCTGCCGACTCCCCTTAACCTCGTCACTCTGTCAAAAGCCCCTTTGGAAAAGGTGATGCACCGGACTGTCCCGGTCTCTGCCATCATCTCTGGTAACCATCGAGAGGACCTCCGGCTGTTTGTGCTTTCCACCTCGGCTGCCCCCGTCATCCTGGGTTACCCTTGGCTGCACCTGCATAATCCCTCCTTTGACTGGCGAACCGGAAGTGTTCTCGCCTGGATTCCTTTCTGCCTGAGTGCGTGCCTCCAGTCTGCAGCTTGTTCTCCATCGGTTCCCCTCTCCTCCCTCGCCCCCCGACTTGTCCAGGGTGCCTCCTGAGTTTCATGACCTTGGAGCGGTGTTTAGCAAATCCCAGGCACTGTCCCTTCCCCCCCACCGCCCATATGACTGTGCCATTAACCTCCGCCCGGGTGCCCCCCTGCCGTCGAGCCGCCTTTACAGCCTATCAGCTCCGGAACGGGAGGCTATAGAGGCGTATATTAAGGAATCGCTCAGCTCGGGCATTATCCGGCAGTCGTCGTCGCCAGTGGGGGCAGGCTTCTTCTTTGTCGGGAAGAAGGATGGTTCCCTCCACCCTTGCACCGACTTCCGGGCCTTGAACGATATCACTATTAAGCACAAGTATACACTACTTCTGATGGACTCTGCTTCGACTCCCTCCAGGAGGCCTCCTGGTTCATGAAACTGGATCTCTGCAGTGCTTACCACCTCGTGCGGATCCGGGAGGGTGACGAGTGGAAGACGGGATTCTGGACCCCCAGCGGCCACTCTGAGTACCTCGTCATGCCGTTTGGGCTCACCAACGCTCCGGCCGTCTTCCAGTGTCTCATCAATGAAGTCCTCTGGGATTGCCTTGGGTCCTTCGTTTTCGTCTGCCTGGACGACATCCTGATCTTCTCCCAGTCCCGGGAGGAGCATCAGGTCTACGTGAAGCGGGTCCTTCAACGGCTGCTAGAGATCAAACTATTTGTGAAGGCCGAAAAGTGTGAGTTCTACACCGAGAAGACCTGGGCTTCATCATCTCACACAATCAGGTCATCCTGGATCCTGAGAAGGTGAGGGCGGTGGTGGATCCCCCCCCCCGTCATCAAGGAAACAGCTGCAACAATTTTTGTGGTTTGCCAATTTCTACCGGTGATTCATGCCTAAGTATAGTTCGATCACTCTCCCCCTGACTCGCCTCACCTCCCCCAAGGTGGCGTTCCGGTGGACAGAGGAGGCTGTGGCGGCCTTTGCAGCTCTGAAGATGGAATTCTCATCCTCCCGGGTCCTGACGCAAGTGGACCCCGCTCTGCAGTGCCTGGTTAAGGTGGATGCCTCTGACTCGGGGGTGGGGGCAGTATTATCTCAGCGCTCTCCGGTGGACGGGGTGATCTGCCCCTGCGCTTTCTTCTCTCGGCGACTGTCACCCGCTGAGAAGAACTACGACGTTGGCGACAGAGAACTCCTGGCGATGAAGCTTGCGCTGGAGGAGTGGCAGTACTGGCTGGAGCGGGCTGTGCTACCCTTTGTGGTATGGACCGATCACAAAAACTTGGAGTACCTGAGGATGGCTAAACGCCTGAATGCTCACCAGGCGCGTTGGTCCCTGTTCTTCGGGCGCTTCAGGTTCACCATCACCTACCGCCCGGGGTCACAGAACGCTAAAGCAGATGCACTGTCCAGGCAGTTCACCTCGGAGGTCTCTCAGAAGCAGGAGCACACCATCCTCCCGGCCTCGTGTGTCGTGGGCGCCCTCTCGTGGGCTATCAGGGACAAGGTCCTGAAGGCACAAGAAGCTGAGCCTAATCCGGGCGGAGGCCCTACGGGAAGACTGTTTGTGCCATTGTCCGTTCGGGGTGACGTGATCCACTGGGCCCATTCGTCTAAGCTCGCCTGCCACCCCAGGATCACCCGTCTGGTGGAGCTGCTCCGGAGATCGTTCTGGTGGCCAGGTCTCCGGAATGACGTCATTGGCTACGTCCGTGCCTGTCCTCAGCGCACCACCGGGAAGACATCATCATCGCCGCCTGCGGGTCTCCTCCATCCTTTGCCGGTCCCTGGGAGACCGTGGTCCCACGTTGCCCTGGACTTCGTAACCGGTCTCCCGGCATCCAACAGCTTCGACACCGTTCTGACCATTGTGGACCGTTTCTCTAAGGCCACCCACTTTGTCCCTCTACTTGGGCTTCCAACGGCACGAGAGACGGCGGACCTTTTGGTGCAGCATGTCGTGCGTCTGCATGGGATCCCTATGGACATTGTCTCCGACCGAGGTCCCCAGTTTGTGTCCTGCGTGTGGAGGAGTTTTTGCAATGCTTTGGGGGCTACGGTAAGCCTGTCCTCTGGCCATCACCCCCAGAGTAACGGGCAGTACGAGCGGGCCAATCAGGAGCTGGAGGCCACTCTGTGCTGCGTCATCGCTTCCAGCCCGTCATCTTGGAGCAGTCATCTGCCGTGGATTGAGTACGCTCATAACCTGACTCTATCTTCTGCGATTGGTATGTCACCTTTCAGGGCATCGTTGGGCTACGATCCCCCGCTGTTCCCCAAAGAGGAGGGGGAGGTGGCCATACCTTCGGTCCACGCGCACCTGAGGCACTGTCATCGGCTTTGGGCTACTACACACCAGGCCCTTTTACGCACGGCAGAGCGCAACACTAGGATGGCAAACCGGCACAGGAGGCCTGCTCCCCAGTATCAGGTGGGTCAGCAGATATGGTTATCCACTCAACATATTGACCTGAAGGCTGAGAAGAGGAAGCTGGCCAAGCGCTTTATTGGGCCCTTCCCGATTGTCAAAGTGGTTAATCCTGTGGCTGTGCGTCTGGCTCTCCCCCCCTCTCTCCATGTTTGTCCCACGTTCCACGTCTCCCAGGTCAAACCCGTGGTCTCCAACCCGCTCTGCCCCCCTCCTAGGGCTCCACCGCCACCAGTGTTGATCGACGGCGACCTGGCATGGAGGGTCAACTCCATCTTGGACGTCCGCTGCCGCGGTCGCGGCCTGCAGTGCCTGGTGGACTGGGAGGGGTATGGCTCCAAGTGGAGGTCCTGGGTGCATCCGTCGTTTGTGCTGGACAAACGGCTCATTAAGGACTTCCACCAGGTGCACCCAGGTAAGCCAGCGCCAGGAGGTGCTGCTCGGGGGGGAGCACTGTCATAACTCACTCTGGGCCATCACCTGCTTCAGCTGCGTGCACACCTGTGGGTAATCAGCCCCGGGGTATATAGCCCGCTCTGCATGGAGCTTCGGCACGGAGCCGTCTGCTTTGCTACGATCTTCGTCCCGCGTACGCCTGATTCCTCTCAGCCCTGCGCATCGTCTTAAGGACTCTCCATTAGCACGTAAGCTCATCATCAAACTTACCTTTTCTCCCAGGCTCTCCCCTGTGCACAGGTGGATCACTTTGGCGGCAGTTTCTCTCCCCCGCGGCAGCGGAATCGCACCCTTCACTACGCCACGCATCACAGCTCTTCGCAGAGTGTACTCTGCAGACGCTGTCTCCCTGGAAGGAGGCTCAAAGCCCAAGCCGGCGCCAGCACAAGAACAGCTGCAAGTAAGCCCTGTCAGTTTACCCATTCACTGTTACAAGGCTGAATCTAACATTTGTGTTTGGCTCTGTCCCTTGGGCTGCCAGGCTGTACGGCGTTCTGTCTCGCCCCTGGCTGCAGTTTGTTTACCCACAATACACTCACATACCGCATACACGCACCCACACACCTGCTGGTGAATCAATAAAGATAATTGTATTGCACCTGAACCTGTGTGTGTGTGTTCCCTGGGTCCGACAATATGTCCGAATCCAAAACACAGAGAGAAGACTGGAGTCAGGGGGAGGAACTCCAGTCCAGGAACACAAAAGTGTATATGTGTGTAGGTCGCAGTGTGGAGTGAGCCTCAGCTGCTCCCTTAAATACAGGGCATGAACCAAACAAGAAGGGGAAATAAATTAACAAAATGATGAACAGCTGTCAGGGCGCCGGCTCGGCTTTGACAGGCGGAAGTTCGGCCGTGATGCTGTCACACTAAAAGCCCTGGAAGGCCCTAATAACAAAACCTGAAATAATATGGAAAAAGGGAAAATAGTGAGTAACCCGAGCGCGGAAGGAATCAGCGCTCAGATCACCACATCTACCTGAAAATGAACGCATGTGAGGAAATAGCGGACTCCTCCCTTGACATGTCTCAATTTGAATATGCAATTGGATGCAAAGAGATATGCAAAGAGATATATACAAGCCCTGCATGTCTGATTCCCCTGTATCCACGATCAAAAATAATGGATTTAATGGAATTTCACAGACTGTGAGTTGGAGGCAGTCCTGAATGAGGTAGAGGCATGTACAAATGATTTGTTTGGCATGCTGTCCTCCAGCATTAGCACCAGATACAGGTAATTCATCAGCCTGCTTACAAAGCCCTATAAGATTACTGTTTTCCTTTATTCAGATAGGGATAAGAAGGAGATGTTTATTTATCCTTGACATATTTCGACTGATGTCTGCAGTCATCCTCAGAAGCGTCAGCTGATTTGTGACAAGTCGGGTTGATCAGCTCGTTGAATAATGGAAAACAGTCATGAAAAAGAAGACAGCATGAACCTACTGTATTTAGTGGGTAGCCACTAAAAGGTGACTGACAGTCACCTGTCAGCTAAAAGCAGATCATATTACGTCGTGTTCCCGTGTGCTTTTACAAAGCGCATGGAGGATAAAGATTAAACCCAGATGCAGAAGAAGCTTAGTGTGTTTATTAAACAATCAGTGTAAACATTTCAACAAACTAATAGGTTAATGGCACCAGGAGTACAAGGAAAAACTGTGAGGACGCTCAACAGCACACTAATGAGTAAAACAGGAAAATTGTCCTATGGCAGACAGGGCTGCGGCCAAGGAGCGGAGAAGTGCCCGTGAAAAGAACTGCCAGGCGGGACTAGACAGCAGGGGAAAAACAGTTTGTACTCACGGGGGCTGGAGCAGTCCGAATTAGTCCAGGTACAGTCCACGGTGAAGAGCAGAGCAAACAACAGAAAAGAAGACTAGTGACGTGCTGAGCGATGCGGTACCAAAGAATCGGGCAGGGCATCTAGTCAAGCAGCCACCATCTGAATAATCCCAATGACTTATGCTGAGTGTTCAATAATTCGGCAATCACTATTGGCCAGGCAGAGTTTAAGTAGCCAGACTCAAATGGCCAGAGTGACTGTCGGTGTGAAGGTGCATGGGAGTAACTCTGAGCAGGGAGAAGGCAGATAATAACAGACTGGGATCACCTGTCAGTAGCAGGCAGGAGAGGGAGGCGTGGCCCCTAGAAATAAATAACACAGTCCCAATATGGAACTCAAAAGGATGCATGAAACATGGTTAACCAAGAACAGAAAAATGTCATGAAACTGGGCCAGCTCGGTTCATGACAGAGCCCCCCTCTCAAGGGGTGGACCCCAGACACCCAAAGTACAATCAAAAGAAAAGAACCCCCTCCTCCTCCCACCAGGAACAACAACCAACAACCCAGGGTGGGACGTGGGGGAAACAGGTTAGGAGGGAACAAAAAATAACCCTGCTCTGAACCAAACACAGAAAACACACAATTACCCCCCCCCCCACCTCCAAAGTCCAAAAGCGTGGGGGCTTGGGAGGCTGCCCGGAGTCTCAGACCCAAAGGTCCCAGTGAAAAGACCAATTGGGTGGCCTACTGACATCCCAGGCCAATCCAACAGTCAAGATGGATGGGTCATGTGACCTGCCCAGGAAGTCAAACCACCTACTGTACCTCGGGCGGCCAGCCTGGGTTCTTCAACCACCCGCTCAGAGGAGGCGGACTGGGCGGTGGCTCCCCCACGGAGAGATCCAAGACGGCAGGGAGGAGCCGAGGGGAGTGAGCACCGGCCGGTGTGAAGGTGTGTGGGAGTAACTCTGAGCAGGGAGAAGGCAGATAATAACAGATTGGGATCACCTTTCAGTAGCAGGCACGAGAGGGAGGTGTGGCCCCTACAAATAAATGACACAAACCTAATATGGAACTCAAAAGGATACATGAAACACCATTAACCAAGAACAGAAAGATGCCATGAAACCGGGCCAGCCCAATTTATGGCAATATTTGACTCGACAAGTACATATTTTATGTCCAAAATGCAAATCTCATCCTTTATAATTATATACAACTTACATGGATAACACACACTGCTAAATGAATGACGTGCGCTGGGGAAAGGGTGAGACTGCTGCATTTCAAACTTTACCCATGTTTATTGATATAACTACTGTACACACAGAGGCAATTGGGGACTTGGTAGAATGCTGTGGGACTGTAGTTTAATCAGCAAAAAAGGAAGTCACTTACTCTAACCACTTACTTGTAATGAAGCCTTAAGGGTGATATTTGGCAGCACACAGGTGCGTTGCACATGAGGTGGGTTATTTAGAAGAGAATAGATAGAATAGGCTTTATGCTCCATCTGGTACTGCACAATAAAGTAAGTGAGAAGAATTTGAAATAAAACAATTAAAGAACACACCATTAATCATACAACTGATATAAAAGTAAAAGTTAAAATAACAAATAGCCCACTGGTATATACACAGGTACGTTAGTGGCTTCGCGGGTGGCACTATGTGTTCTGCACTCCACACTCCTATGTACAAAGTAAAATGGCACAAGGATTATGGAAAATACAGTTTGTACAGTAGTGAATTCACAGATGGGTCAATATACATGAAAGTGAGAAGTGCAACAACAGGTGACTTATAGTGATAATTAAAAGGACCTGAGTTCTGTGCATGTGAAAATTCAGAGGGAGGGGGGTGGAGCCTCTGACAGTTCGGATGGCCCAGGGGAAGAAACTGTTTGTCAGTCTCAAGGTGTGGGACCTGATTGATCTTAACCGTTGTCCAGAGGGAAGCAGGTCAAACAGGTGGTGGGCGGGATGTGAGGGGTCTCCTGTGATGGCCTTGATCCTTCTGAGACAGGAGGCTCTGGAGATGTCTTCCAGGGAGGGCAGAGGGCTGCTGATAATTTTTTGGGCAGTGTTGATGACCTTCCTGTTCTCGGCTGTAGAGCCGGCGTACCACACACCAAGACAGTAGGTGAGCACACTCCCCACCGCTGTCCACTTTAGGATAATTACATGAATTTACTCACCAAGAAGCTACCCATCCACAGTGCCAGCTTGTAGTTTGTTCCCAACAATGCTGCTCATAAGAATTAGAAAACCGGCTCTCGCTGCAAATTGCTCTTTGATGTTGGCCTGTTCATCTGCATTGTATGGGAAAATGATGTACCTGGGTGACAACCGGATAATGCCATCCCACACAGCTGGCATAGCTTGGCTTAGGGTCGACTGGGAAATTCCTGATTGGTCTGCCAGCTCCCTCTGAAATGCCCCTGTTGCCAGGAACCCCAGTGTTGTCAGCACCTGCACTGGGACGGGTAATGCACAGCTTCTTGCCATATCGCTCTCCAAGAGCGGCAGTAGCTCTGAGTACAGTTCCACAAGGACTGCCCGTGGAAACCTAAACCAGCTGACAAGCCAGTTATCATTCTGAGCCAGAAAATCTTCTGTCTCTAAATACCCTTTCTCTCCTCACTGCACAATTTGCAATATCCTCTAATAATGCTAATGCCATTGTTGTTAGAGGTATTTTCTGCACTTCTTTGCGCTTGCTTTTATATGCACTCATCTAATTACGCACACTTGGATGTTTGCTCATCATGTGTCTCTTGTGTGCATAATAATTTTCACGTCTTTATCAGTCTCCCAACATCACCTCTATGTGTCATCAATGGACTAATAACAGTAGAAACGTATGTATGCCAGCCATGAAGTTGTCGTGGGACTGCACATTTCCGCTGACCTCTGGGAGCAGGGGACACACAACCCCAGTATGATCGTTCACTTTATTGTATTTATTTGGTAAGGTCTTGCAAAAACTTCGAAAAACCTGACAAGGTCTTGGTAAAATAAACTGTACGGGCTACGGAGGACAGAACAGAATCTAATGTCACAAGAAGCCACCCACTCTAGTGCAACACGTCCATTACAACAAGCACTTCTGTATGTCACCTGGGCCAAATATGGCACAGCTGGCCCACATATGATCCACAAGTAGGCCGGATGTTGTACTATTGATTTGCTGTTGGGGTTGCTAATGTGTGTCTGGTTAGATATAGACATTTTAAAAGACAACAAGCTGCTAAAAAACAGAACATTTTGTGTTTATATGTAAAATGTGGCTTTTTAACTATTTTATTATGAAGTTGCCTCAATGTTTTATATTTCTTTTACTTACGTATATTGCAGAGCTGTGCAGGCTGGTGTGAAGAGGAAAAAAAAATGGCTAAGGTACAGTACAATCAATGCTCATAATTGCAAATCATTAACAATGGTACAGACATCTGTAATATAATGCAATGGTTCTCAAATGGCCCTTTTCCACTAGTATCTGTTTGACCCGGTTCAGTTCGATTCGATACGCTTTGTAGGCTTTCCATTAGTAACTCTAATGGTTTCGGTCCCGATTTTTCAGACCTACTCCAGAGTGGTTCTAAGTGTGCTGTACCGACCTTAAAATGTGACATCAAAAGACTGCAGGCAACTGATTGGTCCAGGTGTAACATCATGAGAGCAATGTTTGAAGGCTGAATTACAGAATCTTGAGCTGCCATTTGCAAAGATTTGTCCGTGAGCCAGCAAGCAAGTGTCAGTATAAGCAACAACGATAGAATGGCTTCACAGAAATCAGACCCACAGAAGTCAACACCACGGTCCAGCAGAGTTTTCTGTGCCTTTCGGCTGTTGAGAGAATCCAGAGGGAACTAGATGGAGCCACCAGAAATGAATTTATGGCTGCAGGAGCACCCAACTTCAGCAGCTGAAAGCCGTGATATTCGGATATAGAGGATGGTGAGTGATGTGATATGATGGAATATTATGTATCTTTTACGTCATTTATCCCAGCAGTGGAAAGTTCACTTTGAACAGACAATGTTGTTTCTTGTGTGCAGCTAATGAGCTAGCCAGTTCACGGTAAATGCTAACTCCGTGCTCTCCTTGTATTTTGCACTTCTGTTGACAATATCTGATGAAATAAGCTAGTTGTAATCCTGGTGAAAAAGGTGTTGTTTTTTTTTGTTTTTTTTTTTATAAGTGGCACTTTGGTGCGTGTATGTTTGGTGTGTGTATTTTGGTTCTAGAGTCCGACCAGCATCTGCTGTGACACTGGCAACGTTTTGCACTACGTACACAGAAAGTGTTATGACTGGTATGTTGCACATCCTGTTATTTTTTTAGTAGTGGTGGACAAAGTACTCAAATCCTTTGCTTTTTAAGTTAAAGTATAGGTAAAGTGCCAAAAATAAAGTAGTGTGGAGTGTGTAAATGAAGAGGTAGATTCATGACAGATGATTTATTACACACTCTCATCTCACAAGCACAGAATGGACTGAATGGTTACAGCAAGCTCTCCTCTCTATATCACAAGTCACACTTCACCTCACACAGCATGATATTTACACTACACTGCATTCAACCCCCTCTGTCCTTCCTGGGCATTGTTCTCCCATGCTTATTCCCTGTCTCTGTCTGAGGTGCTAAATAACCTGACTTCCCCAAGGTCCCAAAGTAGCACAATTTCCACTTAATATGAAAGGGACTGAACTGAGATTTATTTGACTGTGTGAACATTAATTACAGAATAATTGAAAATGAATGGCACATCCAATGTTAGCCAATGTAAAATGAACCACATGTTTGTTTGTTTATTTATTTATTTATTTATTTATTTATTTATTTGTCTGTCTGTCAGATCACGTGTGTGATCATTTGTGAGTTATATTCATAATAGTGTGTCTTGCACTTTGGGGAATGGGAGTTGTTCAGTCACCACTATAATTTAGTTTATGTGTGTAGATTATAGTCTATTGTCAATAAACTCATGCAGTACTATAATGACAGGAAACATTGCAAATATTTGAGACCCATTGTAGTGCTTCCTTTTATATTTTAGCAATACAAGTACAAAACACCGCCCAGCGCGGTGACAGAGCGGCGGCTAAACTTTTATTGATGAAAATGACATATTTTGACTCAGTGACTCCATTCTCGGAGATGCACACCCACAGTTAAAGTCCTAGATTCCATTCAACTGAAGGTATTAACTCATTCTGATTGCTGAGACAACAGTAAAAACAAATGATTTTAAACATAACCCTGCCCTTGTAAAATCTACTTCATTAAAGTGCAGCTACATGAAAATTGTGGTTAAATACAACAACAAAGTACTTTCTTGTCACATTCCACCACTGGCTTCTAGCAACAAGTGTATTTCCCAAATGTTTTAAACTTGTTTTAATTAACCACCACCCATTTCTGTCTTTTGTCTAGGCAAGAGGAAAACGATCCACCCCAAACTGGACCTTGTGTCACTATTTACAGAGATGCAGGCTGAAGATCTGCTGAACCAGGACCGGTGTGAGCGGCACATCCGGTTGCTTCTCGGTGAGGCAGTGAAGCATGTGTGACCCATTCTAAGTTGGTTTTTTTTTTTTTTTTTTTTTTTACAGTTTGAATTTTGCACATTCTAAATAATCTGGAATTTGCAGCTAATTGTAATAAACAATTTAGTGACTTATGTGTTTGCATCATGTTTTTCTATTTTGTCTGTTAAGACACCAGTGAAAGAGCCAACAGTCCAAACCATTTATCAGTGATGTTGAAAATAATGGCTCATTTTTAAGAAAAAAGTAACCAAAAATAATTATTTTATTTCCTGAAGACTGTATTGTTGGATGTGCCAGTGCAGAAGACACTGCACACTTTAGTGATAGTACCAGTATATGGAGGAATTCTGGGCCATATTAGCATCTGGATTTTCTAATAATGGATTAGGGCAGGGGTGTCCAATCATGTGCCATGGAGGTCCAAGACCTGCAGGTTTTACCTCCAACCAGTGTCTTCTTCAGGAGAACTCCATTGAATTTCTTCTACTGATTGCTGATCAGTGAAAACACCTGCTGAAGAGACTGGGTAGAAGAGAGAACCTGCAGGGTCTTGGCCCTCCATGGCACATGATTGGACACCCCTGGGTTAGGGTTTAAAGGGATTTAACACCAATTGCTTTTTGGTTCACAATTCTGTTGGCAGACTTATACCAAACCAAAAGTGATTTCTCAAACTACTGGATTGTTCTTAGACAGCTTTTCCAATCTTTTAGTGTTTAATTTATGTCACTTGTGTCATGGTGCGGTCCCCGCGGACCACTATTGAGACACTATAGGCAGCCGTAGAGTTTGCATATTTATTAAGGAAAGGAACAATGATACAAAATAATGAGCCACGTGGGGCAAAACACAAAAAGACTATGACTAAGACACACCAACGATATACTGAGAACAAGGAGAAACTTAATGAGAACACGGAGGATCAAGGGAGTGACTGAAGCCAGGGTTAGGGGCTTCAGCTGAACGTGGGGAGACCAATGTCGAGGGCAGGAGGAGGGGGGAAAAAAAAAAAGGACAGGAAGGCAAGAGTCAAAAAAAAAAAAAAAAAGAAAAAAGAATGGAACCGGGAAAAAGTGACAAGGGCCAATACAGAAAAAATAACATGGTGCAACAACAGAGCATGGGGAAAAAAAACAAAAAAAAACAAAACAGAATCACAAACATACTCCATAAAGCACAGATGAAAATACAGAAACAGAACAATGGATGCAAATAACAGATATTATGCCTAAAGACCATGGTACACAGGCACAAGAAAAAAGGCAGCCATAGAGCGTCTCTCAAACAGAGGAAGAAAAAAAAAAACACGCTAAACAGCGGCGAAATACAGATAGTTCAATAAGTCCAAATGAACTGGCAGAGGCAACAACAGCGGATAACTCAGACTACAGAGGAAAAAAAAAAACACGCTGAAGAGCAGCGAACTACAGACAGTACAGATAAATACAAATAAACAGGCATAAGCAACAAAAAGAGCCTCTCAAACAACAGAGGAGGGAGAAACTGACATACAGGCACATATCAAAATACAACATACCCTAATAATACTAGACAAAAGGGGAAATGAAAAAACACGCTAAAGAGCGGTGAAATACATGCAGTACAATATAGTTCATAGAAACAAAAAGCACAAGGGCATCCCAGAACTACAGGGGAGGAAAAAAAAGCCTACAGGGATGACGGCAGGCAAAGCACAAAGAAATAATAAAGAAAAACAATAAGTTCAGGTGGTCTACCTGCATCCAGCGTCCAGATCGCTAGCAGGGGGAAAAGAATGAGTTTGGGCGGTCTACCCCAGTCCCAGGCCCGGAGAAACCGTACCTCTGGCGGCTGGACCAGGTCGCCGAACGACAAGTCCAGTTTGTCGGGTGACCGACCCAGAACGCCAAACCGGCGAAGCAGCTTCCCAGGCGGCCGACCCCCGTCATCAGGCCACCAGGACTGCAGGGAGAACTCGGAGACGGCCTCCCTATTGCGAGGAATAGCAAGGAAGAGCCGAGCCGATTACGGGGAATCCCCACGGCACCCGATGGAGGGAAAAAGGAAAAGGGGAAAAGATGAGGGACCAGTCCGGCATCGATCGGCGGAGGATCTGCAGCTCCTTCTCCAAACTCCACACAGACTGGCGCTGCGCTCTTGCCGGATCCCGAGTGGAACCGTGCTGCACCCACGACGGACCCCGACTGGGCCGGAACAGCGTCCGTGACGGACCCCGATTGGGTACGCGTTGCACCCACGTCGGATCCCGATTGGGCCGGAACACTAGCCGGTGCAGCACCACGGATGACCTCCAATCATGAACCCAAAACCTCCAAGGCAATGACCGGAGCAGGCTCATCACCGGTGACCCTGGGAGAAGGCTCAGAGGAGAAAAGAGAACCGGGATCAGAATCACCGGCAGCAGCAGACCCCAGCAAGGCAAGCTCGGACGCAGCGGATGGCTGCGGCCGGCTCGTGTCCCCAAGAGACAGGCAAAAATGCTCCAGAATAGAAGAAAGGAAGACAAAATACAGCGCTTGCCTTATCTTGGGCTCTACCGCAGCCCAGGACTTCGACAATCCGGGTTCAGCGCGCTGAAGGTCCACCTCTGGTTCCCACTCGACTGCGGCGGGCTCCGCAGCTGGCATGATGGTGTCTTCAGTCTGGGGAGTACCTGACGCTGATGTCCATGCCAAAAACCCGCACGGCGTGGTGGCAGGGGATCCTTGACCTGATGGGTCGAACCGCTGCTCCATGGAGACCCGAGGATGCTTAGTCGTCGGCACAGGCTCCAGTTGGCAGTCCGCCCTCCTCCTCTGCCCATGACGTGGCTGCGGAGCTGGAACCAGGCACTCCAGGGCCGCAGGCTCCTTCCTTGTCCGGCGGTGTAGTCCTGGCACCGGGGAATGCTCAGGGGAAGGAGACATACAGGTAGCAGGTTCACAATTAATGATTACAGCAGGTGGAGAGGGCTCGGGGAACTGAGAACCCCGAACTCCACCCCCAGGGATCAAACAGGGCAATTCACCCAGTGAAGGAAAAGAATGAAAAGACACTTGCCTGATCCACTGAGGGCCAATGGAAGCTGCTGCGGTGGGCTCCGTTTTCTCCCTTTCCCTTTGGATGGTGATGGAGGGCCCCCCGGGAAGACAAGGAGGAGCCACTTGCAACGGATCGATGACAGGCACAGCCGGAGCAGGACTCATGGGGTTCTCATCCGCTGGAGACAGCGTCAAGGAGGAGAGAGGAACAGCTGAAGTGGGCCGGGGATGAACCACATACAACCCGGAGGCGGCAGCGGCTGTCTTACCCCTCTGACGAGACGCAGAGGCTACAGCTGGCTGGGAGACAGAGTTCGTGCGGCTACCCAGAACTGGGTTGGGACGGGGTTTTCACTGAGGATTTGCCGAGGGAATCCCGGCTGACGTCTTTCTCCGCTGGGGATGACCCCTGGGTGGTGCGAACTCCTGGACTGGATGAGGGACAGGAATTGGATCCCGAGGCGAGGAGCGAGGATGCCTCCTCTTCAGCTTCCTGCCAGAGTTTCCCTCCAGTGCACGGAGCTTCTCCCAGTGAGCAGAGATGTCCGCCATCCTCGCCATGATTTCAGGGTGGTCCACGTAGCGAGGATGGCGGTTAATAGTCGCCTCAGTGAGGTCCAGGTACCAGCGTGCATCGCTGGGAGTGTCGTAATGGCGAGCGGTGGAAAGGATACTCTCAATATCAACAATGGCCATTACCAGCTCATAGCCAAAGCTCATTGCATAGGCCTGGGGCGGCGCCATCTCCCAGTACACTGGCAGGAGAACAGGGGGAAAAACTACAAGCCCAAATTAAGCAAACTCACGGTCACCGGCGTCTTGTTCGGGCTGTGACCTACTGTCATGGTGCGGTCCTCGCGGACCACTAATGAGGTGTTATAGGCAGCCGTAGAGTTTGCATATTTATTAAGGAAAGGAACAATGATACAAAATAATGAGCCACGTGGGGCAAAACACAAAGACTATGACTAAGACACACCAACGATATACTGAGAACAAGGAGAAACTTAGTGGGAACATGGAGGCTCAAGGGAGTGACTGAAGCCAGGGTTAGGGGCTTCAGCCGAACGTCGGGGAGACCAACGTCGACATATGTGAGGTCCCAGCCCGGAGTAACAGAAGCTGCTCCCTTAAATAGGGCAAGAGGATTAATCAGCTGATGAGAATGTCATCAGCTGAATGTAATTCAGCTGTCACTGCTGAGCTCGGCACTGACAGCCGGAAGCCCCTCCGAGACACTGTCAGAATAAAAGCTCGGAGAGGCCCATAAGGAAAACTACTACAGAACTCGAGGAAAATACTGCATGACCCGAGCGCGGACGATATCGGCGCTCAGACCATGACAGCTTGGTGGTAACCTTCACACATAAAACCAAAGTGGAGACAGATCTGCACAAAGTGCAAAGGTTTATTGTCAAATTTCCTAGTGCCATACTAAATGAATACATGTATAGTTCATCGTTGATGTAGAGAATATATATATATATATATATATACAGTATCTACTGTATATGTAGTCAGCAATATTCAATATGATATATATACAGTAAATCCATGTATTCCTCCATGTAACCTTGTGACTGCATTTTTTTAATTGCTTTTAATCCTAGATCCGTTTGTTTTGGCTTAAAATGCATCATTGTGGAGATTGTGTGGAAAGGATGAGGCAGAGTTATTTCTCAGGTTACATTTTATTCACAACACACTCTCCAACATTCAAAAGCAGAAGAAGGAAAAACTCCCAACATCTGCCAGTCTTATACCCCTGACATCAAAGTACAAAATCCCATTGTCTTTAAATCCCAAACACAATGCATCCCCCTTGCAGTTCCTCTCGCTTCCACCCCAAACCTGGGTGTTCAGGAAATCATTCATGTCCATCTCTTTGCATATCAAAAGGCCATCTCTCCCATCCTCCTCTTATCCCTAGGAGGTCCAGACCTTTTGTTCCTCTTCGGACGTGAAGCCAAAATAAGCACACAGGAATATACATGAGAGCATATGAACAGTCATATACATGTGAGCCCGTGAAACTACATATGTGCACCACATATAACCCCCTCCCCCAAACGTCTAAGATGGAACAAACTAACACAGATTGCATGTCATGCTCATTACCTGTTTCTAGCACTCTAAATGGTCCATCATAAGGCGGTCGCAGAGCTGTGCGGTGGCATCATGTCTGACAAAAACAAACTCCGCATTTTTTAAAGATTTAGGCACAAAAAAACGCGGAAAACTGTGGTGAATGGGGCCTGGTAGGACACTCGGGTCCATGTTATTCTGCAACCGCTGAGCCAAGGAGAACTCTGGCGCTGGGTTGTCAGGGAGAAATTCTCCAGGCAGCCGAAGTGGCTGTGCGAACACTAGCTCCGCTGGGGAGGCGTCTAAATCCTCTTTAGGTGCAGAACGCAACCCCAATTGAACCCATGGTAGTTTGTCAACCCAATTTGCATCCGTAAGCGACGCTCTGAGAGCCGCCTTCAGCGAGCTGTGAAAACGTTCGCATAACCCGTTATGGGTGATACGCGGTCATGCGGTGGATCGTTGCCCCCAGGCTGCGAGCCATTGCTGACCAAAGTTCGGAAACAAATTGTGGGCCTCTGTCAGACGTAATATCCGACGGAACTCCAAAACGCGCTACCCATGCAGTTAAAAAAGCGCGCACCACCTCCTCGGCTGTGGTTGATGACAGGGGAACCACTTCTGGCCAGCGTGTGGTGCAGTCAACCATTGTCAGAAGATGTGTGCACCCCTGTGAGGGCGGTAGGGGGCCTACGAGGTCCACATGGACATGATCAAACCTTTTAGCTGGAATATGAAACGGCTCCAAAGGAGCTGTGGTGTGTCTATGCACTTTGGCCCGCTAACAGGACATGCAGGCTGCTGCCCACTCTCTAACTTGCTTGCGCAGGCCCAGCCATACAAATTTCTCCCCTACCATTTTGACTGAAGCGCGCACCCCCGGGCGCGCCAGCGAATGGATCGAGTCAAAAACGCGGCGGCGCCACGAGGCCGGAACCACCGGACGGCGTCGCCCGGTGGAAACATTGCAGATTAGGGGGGGCATACCGTCTTGCAGCACCCTGTCCTCCAGCCTTAACCCTGTTGGTCCAGACTGGAGCGCGCGCACGTCCGCGTCGCCACCCTGATCTGCGGCCATGGCTGCGTAATCTATCCCTACGCGGACTGGGGCCGCGCGCACTTCTGCGCCGCTACCCTGGTCCGCGGCAACAGCTGCGAAATCTACCTCTACGCAGGTTGGAGCAGCCACGGCATGCGAGAGGCAGTCTGCCACTACGTTAAGTTTACCCGCTACATGCTGGATATCGGTAGTGAACTCCGAAATTGCGGCCAGCTGTCTCTGCTGCCGGCCCGACCAAGGTTCCGAAATCTTGGCCATCGCAAAAGTCAGCAGCTTGTGGTCAATGAACGCGGTGAAACAGCGTCCCTCCAGCCAAAACTGGAAGTGACGAATAGCCAAATGGAGAGCTAACAACTCCCTGTCGAATGCGCTGTATTTTCGCTCACTATCGCGCAAAGTCTTGCTGAAAAACGCGAGCGGCTGCCAGGCTCCAGCCACATACTGTTCCACAACCGCTCCTATGGCCACATCTGACGGGTCAGTAGTGAGCGCCATGCGGGCCGTTGGGACTGGATGCACTAACAACGCAGCATTTGCCAAGGCTGTTTTGACTTCAGAGAATGCGCGCTCCCGCTCGGGAGACAATTCGATTTTATTTGCGGGTTTTTGTTTTTTAAGCGCAGCGTACAATGGTTGCATGAGCTGTGCCGCGCGGGGGAGGAAACGGTTATAAAAATTGACCATTCCCAAAAACTCCTGTAACGCTTTGACTGTTTGTGGCTGGGGAAAATTTGCCACCGCGCGCACCTTGTCAGGCAGAGGAACTGCTCCTTCGGGAGAGACGCGATGCCCCAAAAAAATCAATCTGCGCCACCCCGAACTGACACTTCGCTGGGTTGATTATTAGCCCGTGCTAAGTCCGCCAACCTCCGGAAAACTGCCGTTAGGTGGTTTTCGTGTTCGTCCTCGGACGCACTGGCTACCAAAATGTCGTCCAGGTAGACGAACACGAAAGGGAGATCGCGCAACATCGCGTCCATCATGCGTTGGAAAGTCTGCGCTGCGCCTTTAAGCCCAAACAGCATGCACAAAAACTCAAAAAGCCCGAAAGGAGTTATTACCGCTGTTTTGGGTATGTCCTCAGCGTGGACTGGGACCTGATGATAACCGCGTACCAGGCCTATCTTTGAAAAAATGCGCGTCCCCGCCAAATGAACTGAAAAATCCTGGATATGTGGGATTGGGTAACGGTCGTGTGCTGTAGCATTGTTCAGCCTGTGAAAATCACCGCACGGCCGCCACGAGCCATCAGTTTTAGGGACCATGTGAAGCGGTGAAGCCCAAGGGCTCTTTGAACGTCGGATGATGCCCAATTTTTCCAGGTTGGCGAACTCCTCGCGCGCTATGGCCAGTTTAGCTGAATCCAAGAGCCGAGCTTTTGCAAAAACAGGCGGTTCGGTGGTAGTAATAAAATGCTCCACCCCGTGTTTAACCACGGTCGCCGAAAACGTTGGCACCGTGAGTGCTGGAAACTGAGTGAGGAGTGTGTGGAACTTACCACCTGCAGCTGTGACGTTGGCTTGTGCTGTTGGCGGGGCCACTCGCGCTGTACAGGTAATAGAAGAAAAAGAGAGTGCATTAACCAGGCGTCTATTAGCAAGATCGACCAACAAACCATGTGAGCACAAAAAATTAGCACCTAACATGTTGAAATTGACTGCCACTATGACGAAAGTCCACTCGAATGTGTGGCCGTGTAACGACAGAGACAGGGTCTTGTCCCCGAAGGTCTTAATCGCCAAGCCGTTCACTGCTGACACCACAGGGCCACTGGAAGACGCCAGCCGGTCAGCGTAAGAAGGTGTGATGAAACTCAGCTGTGAGCCTGTGTCCACGAGGAAGTGCCTCCCCGATAGCGCGTCCCTCAAGTAGAGCAGCTTGTTCTCCTCACCGAGAGCCGCAGCTGCTACCGACTCCCGGTCTTGGCGTTTCCCCGAGCGCTTGAATTGGCACGGTGGAATGCACTTGCGTGCCCTCTCGGCGAAACGGCGATGGTAAAAGCAAAGGACGTCGTCTGCTCCGCACCTCCTGGCCCCCGTCGCTGCCGTCTTCGGTGAGTCTGGTACTGCAGCCTCTGGCCCCCTGCCACCTCCGGATGTTGCGCCCAGCTCCGCTGCTGTGGTCGTGGCCGTGTGTCGTCTATGGGCGTTGACGAGTCGTTGCACCTCCTGGCCCTGCTCGTGGTAGTCTCGGTGGGCCTGCAGCTGTGAACTGGCCAGGGTAACTCTCACCGCTGGCGGTAGTGTCCTGAGGAAAAGGTGGGCGAAAATAAAGCCATCATCTTCGGCGTCTCTCAAACTCAGCATCTTCGCCATCAGGTCGGCAGGTCTGTCGACCTCACACTCAGTCAACGCCAGGAGCTTCTCTGCTCGCTCTCCCAGCGAGGGGGTGAAAAAACGGATGAGAGCAGCCTTCAAAGTGCCATACTTGTCGTCGTCCGGCGGGTGGTTGATCAGGCTCTCTACACGCTGGGCTGTGTGGTTGTCCAGCTTTGCAACTACATGGTAGAACTTCGTGGCGTCTGCTGAAACCTTCCGAAGATGGAACTGTGCCTCGACTGCGTTAAATCAGGAGCGCGGACTGTTCTGCCAGAAGTCTGGAAGCTGGACTGTGGTAGCTGTATTAGCTTGGCTGGCTCCTGATGAGTCCGGTGCAGGAGAATCATCTCCGGCCATAATACGTCTTAAGGTCACCAGTGTGGAGATTGTGTGGAAAGGATGAGGCAGAGTTATTTCTCAGGTTCCATTTTATTCACAACACACTCTCCAACATTCAAAAGCAGAAGAAGGAAAAACTCCCAACATCTGCCAGCCTTATACCCCTGACATCAAATTACAAAATCCCATTGTCTTTAAATCCCAAACACAATGCATCCCCCCTGCAGTTCCTCTCGCTTCCACCCCAAATCTGGGTGGTCAGAAAATCATCCATGTCCATCTCTTTGCATATCAAAAGGCCAACTCTCCCATCCTCCTCTTATCCCCAGGAGGTCCAGACCTTTTGTTCCTCTTCAGACGTGAAGCCAAAATAAGCACAAAGGAATATACATGAGAGCATATGAACAGTCATATACATGTGAGCCCGTGAAACTACATATGTGCACCACATCATAATGTTTAAATATATTGTATTATACCTTACTCAGTACTGTTTATCTGCTGAAATATATATTTTACAGCTGATATAACCCCATAACTACAATATAGCACCTGGAAATCAAGTTTTGGCAGCTGATGACTTTTTGTCATGATACAACTGGCTGGAACAGATACATTCCATGATGTCTCAACAGTATCTCCATGAATTTCACACAGATCAGAGCAATTTCTTGCAAAGGAAGCTAAACATTTCTACAGACATTCTGAAGTTCTGTTACCACTGCACGTTTGTGAAGCTGGGGTGACTTCTCATCATTGGGAGCCTGTGTTGAATGCCCAGACCCATGGTTTGAAGCGGTAAGTTTGCCACAAGAGAGCCATCTGAAACACACACACAGAGAATACATATTTTAGTACCTAATAGCGATAACTTGCCAACATTACAATGTAGTACGGCAGACTTAAAGCAAAGCAGCATCAGCAATCATTAGCTTACCTTCATATGTGATGTAGTTTGTATCCTCATGGCTCCAAAACACTCCAGTACTTTTCCAGAGTGTGTCGTTTTGCCGCCTATAGCCTTTTGTGGCTGTCCTTTTTTGCCTTTACTCTTCTCAGTTTCGTTGTATTGTTCATTAACAATGGAATGACAATAAAGGCACTTTGACTTTGAAAAAAAAAGCCAGAGACCGCAGTTGCCTTGTATCCGGCCATCTTATGTTTTGCCTGGGTCGCTTGTTTTACATAACGGGAGGGTTGCATCACCTCCCTTTAACAAACCCCACCCACATCAAGTGGAACTCCAGTGTAATCAAAGCACAAGCGGACCTAACTGAACTGAAATGAACTGTGCTGTACTGGGCTAAACAGGTTCTAGTGGAAAAGGGGGAGTCAGGGGGTCCAGAGCAAAGGTTGTAGCATCAAAATCGGTTTAATTACTTATTTTATACTTTGGATAATCAATTATTTTTCTGATGTATATAGTACAATTTGTACATATTTTAAATATTATTGATCTCATATTTTTAGTAATTTTTTTTTAATTGTTTTTGGTTTCTGTTTTTTCTTTTCTGACTTTGTGCTGCTTTGGCAAATGAATTTCCCCAGTGTGGGATAAATAAAGTCTTATCTTATCTTATCAATAATAAATAGATCTTCAAGCTCACAGCACATCACACTGGATGCTTTGTGAGCTTGTAGACCTGTTAATTTTTTGCAAAATTATGACAAACCTTGAAATTTGGAATAGTTTTGAAAATTGTTTACACAAGTCATCTGGGGTCCCGAGTGCAAAAAACCTTTTCACATGGGGGTCCACTGTGACATGCTTATCAATGTGGGGGTTGTTGGCATGAAAATATTTGAAAACGACTAAACTAATGTAGGCTCTTTTTTGAATAAAATATGGCAACTGTAAACAGACAATATTTATCACAATATTATCAATTATTTGTTTATACAGTTAATCTTAAATTTTCTTTTCTTGCAAGGCTGTGTTTGGACTTGTGACTTTAAGGAGAAAAGGGGCATAAGTGATATGGAAGGGAACTTGGCTTACAATGAGTGAAGCAATATGAGAAGACGAGCATTTAAAAGATACAAAAACTTATCGAATCACTAGAAAATGAGCAGGAAAATGTAGAATATGACAGAAACGTGAAGGTAGACTTAAATATTGAAGCATCAGATGGGTGTGAAGAGATGCACACTGATGGTGAAGAAGAGTGAGCTTAACCTCACCATGGAGGTAGAACATAGGTTTGATGATTCTGCACTGCATGCAGTGAGAGCACTTCTGAAGTGCCCTCACTGCATGCAGTGCCAATCACTCCTGGCAAGAACCCAGGAGTGATTGGCCTTTTCTGTGGCAATTCTAAACCTAATTCTTTGTCAGAATATTTGCAGCATCTGGTGAATGAATTAAAAACGCTGAGCAGTGGGTTTGTTTTTAAGGAAAAGACATTAATTTTGAATGTTACCTCTGTTGTGTGTGACACCCCAGCCCGAGCCTTTATCAGAGCTGTTAATCACATACCTCATACCATGGATGTGACAAGTGCCATCAAAGTGGTGTTTGAATCGGTTGTTGGATAACATTCCCTGATGTCAGGGCAAGGCGTAGAACTGACAAATGCTCTAGACAAGCCACTGATGAGAACCACCACCATGAATGCTTACCTTTCTCCAACCTTGATATTGACATGGTTGTCACCTTCCCTTATGATTACATGTACTTGGTGTGCTGAGGGGAAATGAGACGTCTGCTTGATTTGTGGTTGAGTCCTCCTAGCCCAGTGTATTGTCGTATGTCATCCACTCAAGTTTGACGTGAAGGGGGTAATTGAGAGGAAGGGCCTGCCCGATCTGAACCCGAGTGGTGTTCAGTTATTGGACTTCTGTGCTAACCACAGTTTGTCCATAACAAACACAATGTTCAAGCAAAGGGTGTCCATTTGTGCACCTGGCCACAGGACACTCTAGGTCGCACGTCGATAATCAATTTTGTTATCGTGTCATCAGACCTGCGACCGTATGTCTTGGACACTTGGGTAAAAAGAGGTGCAGAACTGTCAACTGATCACCACCTGGTGGTGAGTTGGATCAGATGGCAGGGAAGGATTCCATTAAGACCTGATAGACCCAAACGTATAGTGAGGGTGTGCTGGGAAAGTCTGGCTGAGGCCCCTGTCCGGGAGGTCTTCAACTCCCACCTCCGGAAGAACTTCAACAACATCCCGAGGAAGTCTGGAGACATGGAGTGTGAATGGGCCATGTTTGTCACCTTCATTGTTGAAGCAGCTGCCCAGAGCTGCGGCCGCAAGGTCGTCAGGGCATCTCGTGGTGGCAAACCCTGAACCAAATGGTGGATACCAGTGGTGAGGGGGGCCATTAAGCTTAAGAAGGAGTCCTATCAAGCTTGGTTGGCTTGTGGGACTCCCGAAGCAGCTGAGGTGTACCGGCAGGCCAAGTGGAGTGCAGCTCAGGTGGTTGCTGAAGCTCGGTGAGGCCATGGAACAAGATTTTCAGTCGGCCTTGGAGAGATTCTGGCAAACTGTCCGGCAGCTCAGGAGGGAGAAGCAGCTTCCTGTCCACACTATGTATGGTGTGGATGGGGCAATGCTGACTTCGACTGGGGATATCGTTGGGCGGTGGAAGGAATACTTAGAAGATCTTCTCAATCCCACTGACACGCCTTCCACAGAGGAAGCAGGGCTTGTGGACGAGGGGGACGATTCACCTATCACAGGGGCTGGGGTCACCAAAGTGGTTAAAAATCTCTTTGGTGGCCGGGCCCTGAGGGTGGACGAGATTCGCCCTGAGTACCACAAGGCCCTGGATGTTGTAGGGCTGTCATGGTTGACATGCTTTTGCAACATTGCTTGGAGGTCGGGGACAGTGCCTTTGGCATGGCAAACTGGGGTGGTGGGGGACCGGAGAGCGTGCTCCAACTTTAGGGAGATCACACTCCTCAGCCTCGGTGGGAAGGTCTATGCCAAGGTACTGGAGAGGAAAGTCCAGCCATTGGTAGAACCTCGGATTAAGGAGGAGCAATGTGGTTTTCGTCCTGGCCATAGCACATTGGACCAGCTCTTTACCCTCTTGAGAATCCTTGAGGGTTTGTAGGAGTTTACCCATCCAGTTTACATGTGTTTTATGGACTTGGAGGAAGCATTTGACCGTGTCCCTCATGGTTTTTTGTGGGGGGTGCTTCAGGAGTATGGGGTATCGGGCTTGTTGTTATGAGCTATTCAGTCTCTGTATGACCGTTGTGAGAGTTTGGTTCGTATTGACAACACTCGGTTGGACTCATTCCCAGTGAGAGTTGGACTCTGCAAGGGCTGCCCTTTGTCACCAATCCTGTTCATAATTTTTATGGACAGGATTTCTAGGCACAGCCAGGGAATGAGGGGCATCATGCTTGGTGACCACAGGATCTCATCTCTGTTGTTTGCAGATGATGTTGTCCTGTTGGCTTCATCCAGCAATGACCTACAGGTCTTACTGGAACATTTTGCCACTGAGTGTGAAGCGGCTGGGATGAGAACCAAGTCTGAGTCCATGGTCTTCAGCTGGAAAAAGGTGGATTGTCCTCTCCGGGTTGGGGACAAGCTCCTTCCCCAAGTGGAGGAGTTTAAGTATCTTGGGGTTTTATTCACGAGTTAGGGGAGAATGGAGTGACAGATTGACAGACGGATCAGAGGAGCATCTGCAGTGATGCGGACATTGTACCGGTCTGTTCTGGTGAAGAGGAAGCTAAGCTCTAAGGCAAAGCTGTCGATTTACCAGTCAATCTACGTTCCTACCCTCACCTGTGGTCATGAGATAGGGTGAGGAGCTCAGTCATCTGGGAGAGGCTCAGAGTAGAACCGCTGCTCCTCCACATTGAAAGGAGCCAGTTGAGGTGTTATGGGCATCTGATCAGGATGCCTCTTGGACGTCTCCCACTTGAGGTGTTTTGGGCACGTCCCTCTGGGAGGAGACCCCAGGGCAGACCCAGGACTCGCTGGAGAGACGATGGTTGGCTCTCAGCTGGTCTAGGAACGCCTTGGTATCCTCTCTGAAGAGCTGGAGCATGTGGCTGGGGAGAGGGAAGTCTGGGCTTCTCTGCTTGAACTGCTGCCTCTGTGACCTGGACCTCCAGAAAAGCGGTAGAAGATGGATGGATGGATGGATGGATGGATAGACATAAATAGTCTTGTGCACCTTAGTCAGGATGTCAAACTGCATGGCAATTTGGATCTCATTTCAGGTTTTCCATAGGAACATTTCTTGGGGCAACTTTAAAAAAAATGGTTAGAGGGCCATGCAATGCCCTGACTCAAGTGATCCACAGATTGTCTGAAATGGATCATGTCACCTCTTGTCCTGACCTTAGTTCTCAAACAGATAAAGCATATAGGCTGGAACATGAAGATGGGCCAGTGCCACTGCCCACTAGTGGAGAAGTTCACCAATTAAGTGTTGTCCATGGATGGTATAACTGTAAAACCTTCAAGGAGAGAATCATGCATTAAAATTAGAAATGAAGTTGTTTTGGTTGAAAACTTTGTTATTGATGGAGGAATAGTATACATTGCAGGCAAACAATACAGATGCAAGGAATGCCATGATCCTGGAGCATGGGTGGGTGCCATGCCCAGTCTTTAGTTTTAGTTAAGTCTTCTTCTGTCTGTTCCATTGTTATTTTGTCCAGTTGTTGTCATTATGCATTTATAGTTACTGTATGTTCACGTGTTGGGGTTGTGTTGTTTTGATTCCGGTTATGTTTTATTTTGACAGTGCTGTGCAGCTTCCGGCTGTCAAACTGGTCAGAGGTGCACACCTGTTATTCATTCTGTTATTTTCTCCACTCATACATCCACTCCTGTGACTGATAATGTACTACATATAAAGGCATGACAAACCTATGGAGTTTGTTGTGTCCTTCTACCATGTGTACCCATCCTCAGGAACTGTCTACTGAGTGTATTTGGGTCTAGCTGTCGAGGAGAGTAGGAGAGCTCCGTCCAGGTATGTTTGCCCCTTATTTCCAGCCGTGAGCCCCGCTGCCTTCGGGAGAGCTCTGGCTGGATTCCGCCACTGGCCAGACGTTCCCTGGCTTCTCTCCCCCTGGACGTCGAGCCCCACTTTCCTCCAACGTTCGTCATGTTGTACTTGTTTGTTAGCGCCTTGCACTTCATGATTTAGTTTTTGTATGTTAACGTTCTTGTCTGTTTTTATGTTAACCCTTTAACTGCCCAGATTAAATGGACGGGTCACGCGCCCCCAGTGGCACAGTGCAGCAACTGCACGTGTCAACTTATTGACGTCCCCCGGCTATACTGAGAATTTGTACTAATCTCTATTGATCTGACAGTTTAGAAGGTGGCAGACACGTGCCGAAGGAATCATGGCTGACATGGAATATAGCAAAGAAGGAGAAATCCTCATTTTTCTTCTTCCTTTTTCTGCTTTGAGCTCACACACCACTGTGTATGCCTTCACGATCGGTCGTCTAACCTGTTGTGTGCCTATGAAAATGTTTTTTCCAGAGGACCCAGTGACCTGGGACGGACCAGTCTCGTGCAGCACGACATCATAACCCGGCCTGGAGCTCCCGTGAAGCAGCCTCCTTGATGCATGGCTGGGGAAAAGCAGCAACACGCAGACCAGCAGATCCGTGAGAGCCTCCAGAATGGCCTCGCCACCCGCAGCCACAGCAGTTGAGCCTCACCGATTGTTATGGTACATAAAAAGGATGGGACTTATTGCCTTTGTATAGACTACAGAACACTCAACGACCGCACCATCACTGACGCGTACCCGCTACCCCGCATCCAAGACACATTAGACACTCTCGCCACCGCCAAATGGTTCAGCACCTTGGACCTTGCTTCAGGTTATTGGCAAGTTGAGCTGACTCCAAGAGCCCGCCGCGCAGCCGCCTTTTGCACCTGGAATGGACTATTTGAATGGAATGTTATGCCGTTTGGGTTATGCAATGCGCCAGCGACGTTCCAACACCTTATGGACCGCGTCCTTTCCAGCATGCAGTGGGAGACCTGCCTCGTCTACCTGGACGACATCATCATGCTGGCCAAGGATGTGTCCGGGATGCTGCAGCGGCTGAGTCAAGGGTTCCAGAGACTTAAACAAGCAAACCTCAAACTAAAACCAGCCAAATGCTGCCTCTTGCGCCGCCAAGTTGCCTATCTAGGTCACATTGTGTCTGAACATGGTGTAGCCACTGACCCCAATAAAGTCCACAAAGTCCAAGCTTGGCCCACTCCCACATCAGTCCAAGAGGTCAGACGTTTCATTGGTCTCACCTCCTACTATCGCAGGTTTGTGAAAGACTTTGCCTCCATTGCCTAACCGTTACACAACCTGACAAGGAAAAACGCACATTTCCAGTGGCACGCTGAACACCAAGCTGTCTTCAACACGCTCAAGCACTGCCTCACCACAGCCCCTGTCTTAGGCTACCCACTGAACCATGGCGAAATGATCTTGGACACCGATGCTAGCGGCACAGGCATCGGCGCTGTCCTCTCGCAAATGCAGGATGGCACAGAACGTGTGTTGGCATACGGCAGCCGCAAACTAGCCAAAGCTGAACAGAACTATTGCACAACAAGACGAGAGCTGCTAGCCATTGTCGATTTCACGTCACATTTTCGGCAGTATCTACTTGGGCGGCCTTTCAAAGTACGTACCGACCACAGCAGCCTGCGTTGGTTAACCTGAATGAAAGAGCCAGAAGGTCAGTTAGCCCGGTGGCTTGAGAAGTTAGCAGAGTACGAGTTTGAGATCATTCATCGCCCAGGTCGCTGACACTAATGCTGACAGTCTCTCTCGCAGGCCCTGCCGCCAGTCCTGTCCTTGTAAACTGCAGGACCCCTCCTCACAGCTGAGAACCACAAATCACCAAGCCATTCAGTGTGAATTGGACTCCGACACCAGCTCCCTGTCGCTGAGTCCGGTGGGGGTAGAGACATGCCCTACAACTACAGCTGTGAGTCCGATGGGGGTAAGTGCAGACAGCTTTACCAATACAGACACTTTAAAACTAAAAGAGACAATTTATGTGACAAATACAAACGAGACCACACTGTTTCCTGCCTGGACTATGGAGGAGTTGCGCCAGGCCCAAGCCGCTGATACGGACATTGCACCAATAAAAGCTTGGTTAGAGGCCAGCAGTGAGTGCCCTCCCTGGATCACAGTCGCCCCTTGCAGTCCATCTACCAAAACATACTGGAGTCAATGGAAAAGACTGTATTTCCGAGATGGAGTTCTGGTCTGCCGCTTTTATTGTTTGGACGACACACAGTACTACCCCCAAATTGTCCTGCCACGCAAAATGCAACCCAACGTTATGCGCCAGATGCACGAGGGGCCAGTAGGTGGACATTTTGGTACTGAACGGACCATGGCCAGACTTCAAACCAGATACTACTGGTACCACATCAGAGAAGACGTGGCCCTCTGGTGCCGGACTTGTACTAACTGTACATGCAGAGCCAGACCCCACAAAACGCCACAAGCGCCCATGGGAACTGTCAGGGTCGGAGCCCCCATGGAGCGCATTGCACTGGACATTATGGGCCCACTCAATAAGACAGAATGCAACAACAGCTATGTGCTCATAATACAGGAGTATTTCACAAAATGGGCTGAAGCATTTCCTATTCCAGACGAAAAGACCGTCACCGTGGCACGCGTTGTTGCAACAGAATGGGTGTGCCACTTTGGAATGCCTCACTCTTTGCACAGCGACCAAGGACGCAATTTTGAATCAGAGGTATTTCAAGAAATGTGCCGTCTATTTGGCATTGAGAAAACCCACACTACGCCATTCAGACCACAGTCAGATGGCCAGGTTGAACGTTTCAATGCCACACTTCAAAAGATCCTGGCCTCTACTGCAGAACGCTGTCACTGGGATTGGGACCTGATGATCCCATATGCAGTTATGGCCTACAGAGTGACCAAGCACAGTGCTACTGGTTTCACCTCCAACTATATGATGTTAGGACGTGAAATAAATGAGCCAGTGGACCTTGTATCTGGTTTGCCCCCGGACTCTGACCATGCACCTTCAGCCCCAGAGTACATGCAACAAATACGCGAGTGGCTGGAGCTGGCTCACTACATTACTCGAGAAGCCCTGGGTGAGTCAGTCACACGTGCAAAAAGACAATATGACAAAAACGCTTGCCACACACAGTAAAAAGTCGGAGATGCATTCCTTTTCTCATCAAAGGAACACGTCATGTCAAAAACAGAGTCAAAAAGTTCCTCCCCTCCTACGAAGGACCCTTCTTTGTTATGGGACAGTTGGATGCTCTAGTCTACCGGATCCAAAAGAGCCCCAGAGCCAAAGTCAAAGTCATCCACCATGACCAACTGAAACACTACCACAGCCGTGAGCCACTGGACAACACTTGGGTCCTAGACCAAGCCCAGAACTGGACACCTTCTCAGATCTTGCCACCGGCTGTGGACGGGGACCCAGCAGACCAGGACCTCAGCCTGTACAACTTCTTCTCTACTGCCTCCAGTGATGGCCCCAGCAATTCCCGGCCATCTACTCCACCTGCTCATGTTCCCAATGTGATCGGGTCTCTTCCACCCACTCCTTCCCGTGTGATATTTGACCATGGTGGGGGTGCAGTGGGAGAGCCACACCACCAGGTCCAGCACGTGTCACGGCCCAAACACCGGCGCAGAGGACCAGACCGTTACGGGGACTGGGTTAATGAGTGAGCCAACTGTAGCAGTTCATATTTGCACTAGAGACTCTCCAGTTTACATTTTTGGACTCTAGTCTAGTTATAATGTTCTATACGTTTATTAAAAAAAAAGGCTGAAGAGACAATGCTTTCATATGCCTACATGCACTTTATTCCATTTGAATGTGTTGTATTCTGATTAGTCGGTCAGTATTACTCCCGGTTGCCAAGGAATAGGTTTCAAAGTGTAATGTACTCTTTGCTTAATTAGAGACAATTGCATTTCAATGTATTTTTCAAGCATGTTTTCACTGCTAAATGAGGTTTTTTTTTTTTTTAAAATCACTGTATAGACACTTGCTATTATAGTATAACCTACCTACCTATTTGGATTCATGTGATATATTGGACACTGCTACTGATACTGCTAGGCCTACGAATATAGAGAGTGTGTACCAGTTTTATATTATTTAAATGGAATGGAATTAATGCCAATTGCCAGTCCATGGTGGGGGTAGTGTTGTAGGATGTGTCTAGCTCATATGTTTAGATAGGGCAGCTCAGTGCATGAATGTGAGTGAGTGCGTGCGCGCAGCTGAGGCGCGCCCCTGTGAATGGCCCTGCGGAGCAGATGGTGTGTGTGAAATGACTGGTGAGTAGAGAGTGAGAGGCGACTGGAGCAGGTAGTGAGCTAGAATTGCTGCTAATAACAGTGCAGTCTGCTAAAAAAGCCCCAACTCTTCAGCAAAATGGCCTGTTCTTCTGTGTACCACCATAGTGTTTTTAACAAGTGTGAAGTTTACTCGGGAGTTGACCCAGGAGGAAAAGCTGCCTCCGGCCCTGGAGAAGACAGATCTCCCCTGTGTCCCCCAACCACGGTTAGGAGACCAAAAGCAGGAAAGGTTAACACTTTTCATTTTTCTCTTGCCATCCTTTGCCTGCTGAGATGTAAGCAGGTGAAAGATAGTTTTCAGGGAGCTTGGGGTGGAAGCTCTGTGCTGCGCTCCAGGAAGCGGTGGACTCATCGCTGATGCACATGTATCTTCCACCCCAAAAGATGCTTTGAGAAACTTAAGTCTGGCAGAGGCGGTTGTACAGTGTCACCCCGGCTCGTGCTGCATGCCAAAGGAAGGGAGAGGCTTTAACTGTTGGAGGATCTGCAGGGAGGAGCTCCGTCCATGAATTGAGGTCCATGCCAGCGAGAGGACGTTCCCGGACCTCGGCTCCTCCCCAGCCCCACCTCCAGTGTCCCGCCTCCGTCGTCAGAGACCCGAGCCTCCATCTCCTTCCCAGGCAATGTTGATGGTAGACAGAAAAGCCTCGTCTGGTCCCTCATCAGCAGCAGAAACCATCAGGCACCAGGAAATAAGGCAGGTGGGTTGTCATTC
Source organism: Pholidichthys leucotaenia (assembly GCA_020510985.1). NCBI lineage: Eukaryota > Metazoa > Chordata > Actinopteri > Cichliformes > Pholidichthyidae > Pholidichthys > Pholidichthys leucotaenia. Next base: position 263,956,205 of record CM035840.1, on the reverse strand, counting down.
CTTTTTGCCTCATAATGATATACCTTGCCTTACTCCCAGTGATGAGGCTCAGCTACAGCAGCCAAGTTTAGCTGAGTCCTCACCACCCGCTGCTGTTAACTCATCTTTGCCTGCCTCTCCCATGTGTTTCTGTGTGTCTTCTGAGAATTCGTCACTCTAGGGTAGGAGCCGCCAAATGACGGAAGAACCAGTGGTCCTAGGAGTTCCCATTCTTGCCCTGTGGCCACATCTGAGATGAGAGGAGAGGGCCACCCGTGCCCTGAATCCTGAGCCGACTGTTGTGTCCCCTGGATCCAGCAGCACAGGAGCCAGCACCATCATTGAAGTCACCTCCAGCAGCAGCCATCACGTCGGGAGGCTCACCACCGGGGGAGGGGGGGCAAGCCTGGAGGTTGTCTGGCTGCATCAACCATCACGCCTGCTGCTGGGGTCATTGCAGTAGAGTCGCCGGAGTCCTGGGCGGCGGTGGAGCTCGAGTCCAGGCAAGTACTCTGTTCTGTTCGAATATCCACAGATCCAGAGAACTCTTGTCTGGCTCGTGGTGAGGAGAACCAGCTGGAGATGTCTTCTGCTTCTGGATTCTCCTTGCCGAACTCCACCACTGCCGGCAAGTTTGTTCCGATGTTTTTTCTTTCCTCCCTGTCTGACGTGGTTGTGTCCAGAGTGGACATCCAGACGGAAAGGACCGACCCCCCCCCCGTCTGAGGTGGCCGTGCCAGGTGTGGACGCCCAAGGGGAGAGCTGAGACATCCCAGCCAGGATTGCCGGAGTCCTGGCAGCAGTGGAGCTCGAGCTCAGGAAAATGCTCTTTTTTTCCCCCACTTTCTCTCTCCTAGAGAGATGTTGCATGGCTCCACTGCTGCCGGTGACTCTGACCGGGTGGTTGTCTGTGTTTTGTCCGAGTCTTCTCCTGAGGTCTCCGTGAGTGCTGCTCTCCTTCCGTTTGAGGTCTCTATGGGTGCTGCTCCCCCTGCGTTCGAGGCCTCCGTGGGTGCTGCTACCCCTCTGCCTGAGGTCTCCATGAGTGCAGCTGCGTTTCAGCCCGGGGCCTCTGCGGGTGCAGCTACAGTATGCCCCAGTCCGGGGGCCTCCATGGGTGCAGCCACACCCCAATCTGGGTTCTCCGTGGGTGCAGTACCTCAGCCTGGGGCCCCGTTGTTTGACCGCCTCCTTGGCCTAGTGCTCTCACAGGCCAGCCTGGCCATCGTGACCCCGGGCATCATGGCCCTGGTGGTCCCGGGCGTGCGTCTCCCCAGCCCGGGGCCACCGGGGGTGTGTCACCCAAGTTCGGGGCCATTGTTGGTGTGTCGCCCCAGTCCGGGCCGCCGTGGGTGCCGCGTCGCAGCCCGAGGTGGCCAGGGTCAACGGCACAGCCTCTTCCCTTGTCCGGCCTCTTCGCTGGTCGACTACCACCATAGCTAGGCCCCACTGTTGGCCAGCAGTTATTGTTGAGGGCCAATCCGCCGCAGTGCAGGTCCAGCCTTCCCCATGTTGGTGACCAGGCGAGTCACTGGAAGAATGGGTTCCAGCTGCTGCCACCTTGGGGGGGAGGGGGGGGTTTGCTCGGCAGATCATGGATCATGCATTCTGGGAGGCCACCTGACGGGTTTTGCCGTTCAGTCAGGTGGTTCTGGTACTCTGGGCGGTCACTAGACGCATTCTGCCATATGCTTCGGTGTTTTTGGGACTCCGTTATGCTGCCCGAACTGCCTTAGTCTCCGTCCGAGGTCTCTGGAGCCTGGGCCACCGTAGTGTTCAGGTTGTGGATCACGAGTGTTTTCTTCTTTGTTTTTTGTTTGGCTGTTGTTTGTTTTGTCTCAGTCCCTCCATGCCCCCCCCCCCCCCTGGGTGGGTTGTTTTTCTTGTTGGGAAAGTTTTCTGTGTGGTTGGGTTTGTTTTTCTTTTAATGTTGTCCTGGGGTGTCTGGGTCCACCCCTTAATTTGATTTGATTTTTTAAGTGGGGGGGGACTCATGATCCTGGGGCATGGGTGGGTGCCATGCCCAGTCTTTAGTTTTAGTTCAGTCTTTTTCTGGCTGTTCCATTGCTATTTTGTCCAGTTGTTGTCATTGTGCATTTGTAGTTATGTTCACATGTTGGGGTTGTGTTGTTATGTTCTGGTTATGTTTTATTTTGACAGTGCTTTGATGCTTCCGGCTGTCAAACTGGTCGTGCTGCACACCTGTTATTCATTCTGTTATTTTCTCCACTCATGCGTCCACACTTGTGACTGATTATGTACTGCATATACGGGCACAGCAAACCTCTGGGGCTTGACGTGTCCTACCATGTGTGCCCATCCGCAGGAACTGTCTACTGAGTGGTTTTGGGTCAAGCTGTTGAAGAAGAAAAGAGAGTAGGAGAGCTCTGTCCAGGTATGTTTGCCCCTTATGTCTAGCCGTGAGCCCTGCATCCTTAGAGAGAGTACTGGCTGGATTCCGTCCCTGGCCAGACGTTCCTTGGCTTCTCTCCCCCCTGGACATAGAGCCCACTCTCCTCCAGTGTTCGTCATTTTATACTTGTTTGTTAGCACCTTGCACTTCATGATTTAGTTTTTGTATGTTCACATTCTTGTCTGTTTTTATGTTAATAAGTGTGTGAACTCTCAGAGCATTTGGTGTCCTACTTTTGCCCGTGAAATGGGCTATTCATGACAAGGGCACCAGTCTGTATATCCATTTGATTCCAGAGAGTTGGGAATATACAACGTTTCTAACCTGTCCATGAATGTAAAGTATTTTCAGATGGAGGAAAATATACAAATGACATCAGATTGCCAAATCATAATGACTTTATTGCCGTAGCTGTAGCATCATCTGGCTTTGGCTCATCAATAAAATAGACTTTGCATCTTGAAGACATTGTTTCACCCAGGGAAAGGACAGTCAAGAATTGCTTTTTCATCCCAGGACCACAGCTGACCCAACATTCCTTTGTTAAGCAAACCTAAGGAATGCTTTCAATGTATTAACTCACATCATAAATAAAACGTGGACAAAGAACACGCATCCCATAAACTTTAAAGGCATTTCTTAAGGCCCTAAGATTATCCACAGCTCGACACTACCCCTGGTGGACGTCTCTGGAGCAGAGAAAACTTTTGACTGTAAGTTTTGAACTGAAATGAACTCTCTTAAAATTTCATTTCTCAGGACAATTCTAAGGACACTAGTTGTTGAAGATCACTGCCTCTGTGGGACTCTGATATTCTGTGGACAATCAATAATGGGTTTGAAAGAATATATTAATCCTTGATTTTAAACATGTGCATGTAAAAATCTTTAAATGAATGTTTATTCTTGCATGTTAATTTAAAAACACTAGTTATAAAGTTCCATGCTCACGTCCCGCAAGTCATGTGACTGGTTTCTGCCAGTCTCTGCTTAGCAACAGTTCTTTCAATATTATTGGTTGTTACAGACAAAAGACTGTTTGTTCATTGGACTAAAGTTCATAAAGCCCGCCCACGAAGGGAGACTATTGGCTTGGGCTTCTGTCAATCCCCAGGAGCCCGCAAAACTTGGCTGGAGTTATAAGGAGGGGAGACGCCCTCCTTCAGAAGAGCACTTCAGAGTAGTGATGTTCGATACCACTGATTTCCTTTCCGATCCGATACTGAGTAAAATTCAGGCTGGTATCAGCGATACCGATACCGATATTTTTTGCGACTACACCTAATATGTCTTTTAAATCTAAAAAAAGCATGACACACTTACCCAGGCGGAAGAAAAAGTAGTCCCACCAACCGCGTGTCACTTAGACAACATCTCAATAGTTTAGTTACTTTTCACCGTGTTTCTGTTAAGGATATACAGTATACAGTATATATATATATATATATATATACACACACACACACACTCGCTGCTCTTGTTTTTTTCTTGCCTTCTGATTATTGCTCTGAGTGTTGCTATCCCTGTGCTGTTGCAATCCTGGAATTTCCCCATTGTGGGACTAATAAAGGCTTATCTTATCGTATCTTATACCTTACCTCAAATGACTTAAATATCAAAAGTATTGATATTTTGATTTGAGTATCGATTTTAGAGCATAAAGATCCGGTATCGGAGGTATCGATATTTCAGGATTGATCCGCACATCACTACTTCAGAGCAGATAACATGGAGAGCAGTATGAGGGTATCAGAGAGTTAGTTTGCCATTGTTGTGTGCTGTCTAAACATCTGTCTGTTTTAATGTTTTTTCTCTAAACGTCCGGGAATTACTTATTCTTTGAGCTCAACTTGTTAAATGAAGTAAAATTTCATGCTTCACCGGCGTTTCTGTTTTTCTAACTTTTTATAATGTTAAACTTTCTTTAAATCCACCGTGTGTTTTTCACAGGGCTGACTGACCACCATCTCTATACTGGAAACTATTTCAGCCCACTCTACAACATCAGAGTAACTTAGATTTTTGTGGTTTGAGGATTTTATGTTGTCTCTTTGGATTATGGTAGTCAGATTAGATCTGAATCATTTCTGAATTTATTTGGACTCTGGAAAACCCTACTGGCCCACGGAGAAGAGGAAACGCCATTGCCATTTTGCTGAACCTCAGCCCAACTGTGACTGATGCAGTCAAAATCTCATCTTGTGACTGTAGACCTTGGAAACTGCTGTAACTTGTCCGAAAATCTGCTGGCAAGATATTCTGGTTTTGGGTGCCATCTACAACTAAAGCTTAAGGAGAAGCCGCCGAAGCAACTTCAACGCAAGGAGTCATGTGAGCCAATTCTCTTTGTTTCATCTGCTGAATGACTTGTCCAAAGTTTGGAAATAATTCAAAATCTGATCAGATACAAAATTAAAAGAGAAATAATGTAACATTTTTATTAAAACTCCATTTTTTTACTTTCTTAGGGTAGCTCAGAATTTTCCATATAATTAGTTAATTTTCCCCATAAATTTGCATCCAATTTTATTCTCAGTCTTCCATTTCAACTCTCCAAATTCATGCTAAAGTCCATGGTTTTATAGATGTGCTCACATTGTTACTCTATCCTCAGTTGCAAGTTTAATGTGATGGTTAATGTTGATCATTTCACTTGCTCACAAGTTATTTGAATGTAAGATCATTTAATCAGAGTTCATTTAATAAATCTGTAAAATAAGAGAAGTGGTTGGAAATTTATTCCATTCTGAGTCTGGTTTCGAAGCCCCAATATCGAATTCACTAATATTTTGAGACTGACTATTAATTAATTTACTGAATGATTTAACGGGTATAAAGTGAAATCAATTGATGAATTGTTCACCAAGAAAGAGGTGAGTTGGTGCCCCCAAATGAATGCTTACTATCAACTTTTCTGTGTGTGGGTCCCGGAGTAAATATCAGGTCCCGATACACTAACACAAATTAAATAATATTTATACCTGATCATAATTATAAATCAAATATTGCTACATACCCCTGATACATTCAAATGAATCTCTCTACAGGGGTCACTGAGTCAATAGGTATATTTCTGAACTGCCCCCCTTCCCCACTGAGAGAGGGTGACTAGACACAAATTGTGCCATTTTGTAATGAGCATAAGTGGGGACCAGTTATATGAAGATAAGGTTAATAGTTGTTCTTATTCTTTTGAACTCTTAGAAGTGGTAGTGCCCATTTGCATAGCAGGATTAAGTGCAAACTCTTCCCACTATGCTGTTTATAAACTCTTGCTCTTGTTGAGATTGTTTTAGTACCTTTTGGCATCAAATGCAGTGTTATAGTCTCTTCTCATATTGCTCTCAAGTTCTCCAGTTCTTTATAGATAAAACAATAATACAGTAACACGAAAAGAACTACAAGTTTTTACATTTTATATAGGCAATGTATCACATTGTGGGGGACCCACTCAGTAGTTTTCCCTCGGACTGAAGAACATGGCAGATCAAAGGTGCTGCGGGACAAGGGGAATTGTCATGGGGGATTGATATGTTACTACAGCACCTCAGGTAGCGGAGGAGTGTTGTGATATAAAAGAGAGTGCCTGCAACCTGAGTGTTTAATGTTTTTGATTCTGGTGGATGTGAGAGGGAGATGAATAAAGTTCCCTCTGCTCTGAACGCTCGGCCTGGTTATTCCTCTGTCCACACTGGTGACCCTTGATGCACAATGGAACGCGAGGCGAACACCCCGGAGACGACCGGGACGGGAAGTGCCAGCAACACGTGCGCCGTTTTGGTCAAACTCCCAGACTTTTGGCTACACGACCCAAATTTTTGGTTCCTTCACACTGAAGCCCAGTTCGTGCTCCAGGGAATAATGGCAGATGACACCAGATACTACTACGTGGTTGCAGCACTGGACACATGCACAACCCAGCAGGTGGCGAGCCTGCTCCAACAGCCCCCAGCCCGCAACAAATACGATGCTCTCAAAACCGCGCTGACCCGGCGCTATACGCTCTTGGACTGTGAGAGAGCGGAGAGGCTCCTGACGAGCTCCGACTTGGGAGATGGGTCAGCGGTCGAATTGATGGAGAAGATGTTGGCGTTGATGGGCACAGATGACGGGCATTTCCTCTTTGTCCACCTTTTCCTCTGGAACCTCCCGACAGCGGCCAGGGCAGTTCTTGCCAATTCACCGCTGTTGGCCGCGCGCAACTACCAGGCTCCAGCCCAAGAGGCAGATCGGGTCATCCTCACTACCAGAGCCCTCACGGTGAATGCAGCGGCGTCGGAACCCAGTGAGAAGGCCAGCAGAGGTGAGGAGCCAGCGACGGTGGCTGCAGCAGAGGCCAAGAAGCACCGGAGGGACATGCTCTGTTTCTACCACCGCCGTTTTGGAGAGGACACATGCCGATGCATGCCACCGTGCCAATTCAAGCGCTTAGGAAACGCCGGGGCCGGCAGTCGGTAGCAGCTGCGACCACCGGTGAAGCAGGCAAGCTGCTCTATGTGACAGACTCACACTCGGGGAGACAGTTCCTCATGGACTTCGGCTCCCAAAAGAGCCTCATCCTGCTGTCCTAGGCTGACCGGCTGGCGGGAACTAGCGGCCCCGAACTGACTGCCGCAAACAGCTCAGACATTAAGACTTGGTGAGAGGACACTGACTGCATCCTTGCACGGCTGTACATACCAATGGACATCCGTCATAGCGGCATGCAGCTTCCCCATTTTAGGCGCTGATTTTTTGTGTGCACACGGACTACTAGTCGATGTTGCTAACAGACGCCTGATTAACGCAATATCTTTTGATTCTCTCCCCTGTACAGCTCAAGGAACCAAGCCCACAACACTAGCCAATGTCACAGAGCCAGGGGGTAAGTTCCACACACTACTGACCCAGTTCCCAGCACTCACGGTCCCGACTTTTTTGGCGACCGTCACTAAACACGGGGTGGAGCCCTTCATTACCACCATGGGGCCGCCCGTTTTCGCATGACCTCACCTTCTGGACGCAACTAAACTGGCCAGAGCGCGCGAGGAGTTTGCCAACTTGGAAAAGTTGGGCATCATCAGACGCTCAAACAGCCCATGGGCATCCCTGCTAAATATGGTTCCTAAGGCTGAGGGATCGGGGCGACCTTGCAGAGATTTCCGCAGATTAAATAATGCCACAGCGCACGACCGCTACCCCATCCCGCATATTCATGATTTTTCCGTTCACCTAACCGGGGCACGCATTTTTTCCAAGATAGACCTGGTCCGCGGTTACCACCAGGTCCCGGTGCGCGCTAAGGACATACCTAAAATGGCAGTAATAACCCCGTTTGGTCTTTTTGAGTTTTAATGCATGCCTTTTGGGTTAAAAGGCGTGGCACAGACATTCCAACGCATGATAGATGCGGTGTTGCGTGACCTGCTGTTTGTGTATGTCTACCTCGACGACATCCTGGTGGCCAGCATGTCCGAGGACCAACACGTAGCCCACCTCAGGACAGTTTTCCAGAGGTTGGAGGAGCATGGATTAATAATCATCCCGGTGAAGTGCCAGTTTGGGGTGATGGGAATCGATTTTTTGGGCCACCGCATCTCACCGGAGGGTGCGATACCCTTACCAGATAAAGTGCACGCGGTGGCAAATTTTCCCTGGCCTCAGACAGTCAGGGCACTGCTGGAGTTTTTGGGGATGGTTAACTTTTATAACCGTTTCCTCCCCTGCGCAGCTCAGCTCATGCAGCCGTTGTACGCCACACTTAAGAAACGGAAACCGGCGGACAGAGTCAACTGGACTCCTGAGTGAGAGCAGGCATTTTCTGAGGTGAAAACAGCCCTGGCGAACGCCGCACTGCTGGCGCACCCGGACCCGGCCGCTCGCATAGCGCTCACTACCGACGCCTCGGACGTGGCCATAGGAGCCGTCATGAAGCAGCACGTCGCCGGTTCTTGGCAGCCGCTCGACGTTTTTAGCAGGTCTTTGCGCGACAGTGAGCGTAAATACAACACGTTCAATAGAGAGTTACTGGTTCTGCACCTGGCCATATGCCACTTACAGTTCTGTCTGGAAGGTTGCACCTTCACTTCATTCATGGACCACAAGCCGCTAACGCACGTGATAGCCAAGGTTTCGGAATCATGGTTGGGCTGGCAGCATAGACAACTGGCCGCGATCTCGGAGTTTACGACCGACATTCAGCATGTGGCCAGTAAACTCTACGTGGTGGCGGACTGCCTCTCACGCGCATTAGTGGCCCCAGTCTACGTGGGGATAGATTACATGGCCATGGCCCCTGAGCAGATCGGCGACGCGGACGTTTGCGCGCTCCAGTCTGGATCAACAGAGTTAAGGCTGGTGAGCAGAGTACTGCAGGCTAAGACAGCCCCCCCCCCCCCAATCTGTGATGTCTCCATGGGCTGCCCATGCCCAGTGGTCCCACACGCTTGGCGCCGCTGCGTTTTTGAGTCGGTTCACTCCCTGGTACACCCAGGAGTGCCCGCGTCAGTTACAGTGGTGGGAGCGAAGTTCATCTGGCCGAGCCTGCACAAACAGGTCAAACAGTGGGAGGCAGCCTGCAAAGCGTGCCAATGAGCCAAAGTGCACAGGCACACAAAGGCCCCCTTGGAGCCGTTCCATATCCCGGCTAAGTGGTTCAACCATGTTCACGTGGACCTCGTGGGCCCCCTCCAGCCATCGCAGGGGTTCACGCACCTCCTGACAGTGGTGGACTGCACCACGCGCTGGCCCAAAGCAGTCCCGCTAGCTTCCACCGCTAGCTTCCACCGCATCCGCAGATGTGGCACACGCTTTTTTGACAACATGGGTGGCACGTTTCGGCGCCCCTTTGGACAACACGTCTGATCCGCAGTTTGTTTCCGACCTTCGGGCCATCCTCTGGTCCACGATGACCCGGAGCCTGGCCGTCACTATTCATCGCACGACTGCGTACAACCCACAGGCCATCAATGGGTTATGCGAGCATTTCCATAGGTCACTTAAAGCAGCACTCAGGGCTTCACTTAAGGATGAAAATTGGGTGGACCAGTTGCCGTGGGTTCTATTAGGGTTGCGTTCTGCACCGAAGGAGGATTTGGCGGCCTCCCCAGCAGAGCTGTTTTTTTCCCAGCCGCTGTGGCTCCCCAGGGAATTTTTGCCGTATAACCCCGTGCCGAACACCAATCCGTCCCCACGTTAACGGCATAGCACAGAGGCAGGGACACTACCCGGACCGGCCCACCACTGTTTTCCCCGTGCTTTTGTGCCAAAGACCTTGAAGGACGCATCGTTCGTATTTGTCAGGCACGATGCCCACCGGACCCCATTGCGCCCGCCCTACGGTGGCCCTTTCAGAGTGCTGGAACCCGGGGACAAACATTTTGTGTTAGACTTGGGGGGTCGTCGGGAGACAATCTGTATAGACAGGCTTAAGACCGCCTTTGTTTTAGCAGACGAACAGGTGGTGTTGTCCTGAGCTCCTCGGCGCGGAAGACCCCCACTGAGAACTCCCCAGGTAAATGACTCGTCAGATCAGTCACACAAGCATGCTGAAGGTGTCCCCCCCTCCCCCATTGTCCCCACACAGACAGACACACACCGGCACAGCAGCACCTCGGAGCCAAAGACCCCCCGTTACAGCAGCTATGGACGGAGGCTGAAGCCCAGAGGACATGAGGGTTAAGGCTCAGTCTGAGAGCCGGGGGCGGGGGGTGTAGGGGACCCACTCAGTAGTTTTCCCTTAGACTGAAGAGCATCACAAATCAAAGGTGCTGGGGGACAACAGGAAATGTCATGGGGGATTGATATGTTAATACAGCACCTCAGGAAGCGGAGAAGTGTGGTGATATAAAAGAGAGTGCCTGCAACCTGAGTGTTTAATGTTTTTGATTCTGGTGGATGTGAGAGGGAGATGAATAAAGTTTCCTCTGCTCTGAACGCTCAGCCTGGTTATTCCTCTCTCCACAACAATGTTATTTTTGAGAAAGCTAATGAAGTAGAGGTGGTACCATCAAAGTGGGTCAACGGAGAACAATGTATGTGGCCACCAAACAAAGTGGATGTTGTTAAGGCCACAAAAAGCCAAGAACAACCTGGAGAAGACTGGAAACCATATACTGTCCCGGTTATAGTCACATCAAGCAAGTACAATTGTGTGGATTCTGGTTCATGTTAATAATGTTTGGTGAATGTGCAAATAGGCATAAGTCATCACAAACAAATGTAAATACAGAATTTCTATGGAAAGACACAGTCACAAATATATATATTTGTTAGAGGTGTTTTATATTAAATAGAGCTGTTTATATATTAAATAGAGCTGTTTTTTTCCCAGCCGCTGTGGCTTCCCTGGGGAGCCACAGCGGCTGGGAAAAGCCTATCTTTTATATGCTTTATTTAATATTAGATATAAATATCACAATATGGCAGAGGCTATACAGTTAAAGTACTGTTAGCACTGCTACTTCTGGCAGGGGATATTCACCTTAACCCTGGACCTGCCACTATTAAACAGCAGACCACTGGGTTAGCACAAACATCTGAGCTGGCGAATTGGTTGTTTCTATCTACGGCCCTTCACAGCGAGTCGGGTGAGTCGAATTGCACTGAACAGACTCACATATCTGATCCTGCTGTAAACAGCTGCGCTACGTCCAAACTTTTGGAAACAGGAGCGGTTAAACAAATTGCAAATGAGGCGAGATCCGAAAACCGTGCTGTTCAAAAGCAAAAACAACATCTATTTTTCCAAACTGTTAATCATGCACGGGTTCTTTGGGACGCAAAGGCTAAACCAAAGGGGATCCTCGGCGGACATTTAAACATACGAAGCATAATCCCCAAAAGAGATGAGATTTCGGTGTTGCTGTCTGACTCAAATCTGGACTATCTTTGTCTCTCAGAAAGCTGGCTACACAGGAACATTGACACCAATATGATCGATATTGTGGGCTATCAGTGTTTTAGAAAAGACAGGCAGGCAGGGAGGGGAGGGTTTTTTGAATTTACATCAAAGAGAAATTTAAATGTCAATTGGTTGATTTGAATACTTCACTTGAATGTTTAGCTGTTAATGTATGCCTCTCACCAGTAATGAATTTCAACATTGCAGTATTGTACAACCCACCCTCACACAATTCTTCTTTTTATAATGAATTAAGTGATCTGGTTAAACAACTTGAGAGGAGCAGAGAAACCATATTTTATGGTGACTTCAATATCAACTGGTCTGATAATAAGGAAAAACAGAAACTGAAAAGCCTCATGACTAAATTTAATTACCAACAAATGATCAAAGGACCTACCAGGATAACCAAACAATCGAGAACACTTATTGACATGGTATTCGCTAATAAACCAGAACGAATAACCAGAACCTATAATCTTGTAACTGGTCTCTCAGATCATAACATGGTTCTTGCTGTCAGAAAACTCACTAAAAAGCGACTACAGTATTTTGGAGGAGTCGATATTGACAAATCAAATTTTATTATTCCCAACTCAAAAAATGAGGAGTTTAAACATTACTTAGAGAATCAAAATTGGGAGCAGCTCATGTCTATATATGAAGTAGATGATTGTTGTAATTTTATTGTAACTGCAACAATTACTAAGTCCATAGAAAAATTTACAAAGCAAATTAAAAGTAGACAACAGAAGATTAACCTACCATGGTTAAATAATGAAATAAGAAAACTTATGAAGAGGCGAGACTCTGCATTGAAAACATCATTAACCTCTAAACTGCAAAATGATCACCTTGTGTACAAAAGTTTAAGAAATAAAGTGGTACAAGAGCTGCGAAAATCAAAAGTATCTTATTACAATAAACTGATAGATTATGCAAAGGGTAACAACAGTTCCCTATGGAGGCATTTAAATAACTTAACTAATAAAAAAAATGTTCAGAAGGGGGTAAAGGAACTTAGAATCAATGGCAAGACCATCAGTGACAAGGCTACATTGGCAAATGAATTTAATTCATATTTTGTGGGCTCTGTGGAAGACTTGACAAAAAACTTTGTGCCGCCCAATGTGCTCAACAACACAAATTCAATACTTCCAACAGATTCTTTTCACATCGATGAGGTAAATGAGGAGTTAATTGCTGGTATTGTCAAAACACTGTCAAACTCAAAAACTAATGATATCTACAACATGAGCACCTCCTTTCTCAAAACGCACAGCAAAATATTAATCAAACCACTGACTCATCTCATTAATCTCTCCATTAGGTGTAGTACATTTCCATCTGGCTGGAAAAAAGCTGTCGTCATACCAGTTCATAAATCAGGCAGTAAAGACGATATATGCAATTACCGCCCAATCTCTATTTTACCAGTCCTGTCTAAGGTTCTTGAAAAAGTTGTAGCTACACAGCTGATAGACTACTTACAAGACAGTCAACTTCTTCATCCACATCAATTTGGTTTTAGACCAGGATACTCAACAGAAACAGCTAATTGTTGCCTTATTGAAAATGTCAAACAGTCCTTGGACAGGGGTAATGTGGTAGGAGCTGTTTTTCTAGATCGATACTGTAAACCACAGTTTGCTTTTATCCAAAATGGTATCTTTTAACTTCTCTCCAGACACATTAGACTGGTTTGCATCTTATCTCCAGAATAGAGAACAGTGTGTAAAAGTTCACCAGGATAAATCCTCACTTTTAAACAACCGTATGGGTATCCCACAAGGGTCCATTCTTGGTCCTTTACTTTTCAGCATTTTTATTAATGACTTGCCGCTACACTGCTCTGCTGCAACATGCCAACTTTATGCAGATGATGCAGTTATTTACACAGCCACCAAGACTCCAGCACAGGCTGCAGATGTACTGTCTACAAGTATGGTTGATGTCCAAGAGTGGCTCCTCCAGAACCATCTATTGCTGAACCTTCAGAAAACAGTTTCAATGTGCTTTTCAATCAAAAATGTAACCTGCAACGCTTTAAAGTTAATATACATGATCATGACATCAATTTAGTTACAGAATTCAAATACCTTGGCGTTGTACTAGATCCTCAACTCAAATTTAATCTTCATATAAAGAAAATTTCAAAAACAGTAAAAAAAAATCTGAACTGCTTTAAATTAATTAGATATTACATACCTTACGAACCTGCTGTACTGTATATGCATTCTATGGTTTTTTCTCATATATCATACTGTTTGACAGTCTGGGCTCAAGCAGCCCCTTCCACAATAAGACATGTAGGTTCATTATATAATCAAACCCTAAAAATCTTGGACAAAAAGCCCATTAGGTGGCATCACTGTAATATTTTAAAAAAATACAACCTATTGAGTTTTGAGAGTTTCATTGACCTCTGTTTACTGAAATTAACTTTCAAATGTTTCCATAAATCAGCACCTGAGCCACTTGCTGGTTTCATCCAAAGACAGGACAGCAGCAGAGCCACCAGGAGTTCTGTTAACAATAACTGTAAAATATTCCACCGCAGAACCACATTTGGACAAACGGCTTTCTCTATAAAGGGCAGTCACATCTGGAACACAATGCCAAATGAAATTAAAATAATAACGGACTTTAAAACATTCACTAAAAAGGTTAAAAACTGGCTGAAAAATAAACAAGAATGTACCCATGTATGAAATGATTGTCTGCAGGGTGAGAGTGAATGAAGGGAAGGAATGAATGTGTTTGTTTATAGTGAGTGACGAAGGGATGGAGGCCTGAAATAGGCAAATGTGTGTCAGGTTGTTATATTTGTGTATTTATAATATTTATAATTGTGTATTTATAATGTATTTATGTTTTATGTTTATAGTGAGTGACGAAGGGAGGGAGGCCTGAAATAGGCAAATGTGTGTCGGGTTGTTATATTTGTGTATTTATAATATTTATAATTGTGTATTTATAATGTATTTATGTTTTTTGCATTGATGTATGTAGTTATTGTGTATTCCTTTCCTTTTTTTTTTTTTAACTTGTTTCTCCTTTCTAAAGCCCATCCAGGCACAAGAGTTGCAAATTAGCTAATAGCTATACACTCTGTCATTGATTAATTGTCTATGTTTATTGCACTGTCCCTGTCAAATAAACAAATCTATCTATCTAACATTATTGAAATTAATCCACTTTCAGATTTTTCATGTGAATAGGGGTGGGGAGTATAACCAAAAATCTATGTCACTGTATTTTTTGAAATTGTTACCATACCTATCTCGGTATTTTTTTTTAGTCTGTATATTTTTTAATTGGCATGACAGGGTTTTTCAATATGAATATGCTGTTTACATGCACACCCTCGTAAACTTAGTGCATGCTCGTAGAAAGCAACAAAGCAAGTACTCTTGCATGCCCGTAGAAAGCAGTCGGGTGTGTGAAATGTTTCCTCATCTCAAGGAGAAATTTCACATTTGTTTTTCCAAACTAATTATAGTGCAACTGCGTCGTTGTCCCCCCCTCCATGGTAGTCCTTTTACCACAGTTTCTCGTGACGTCGCTCAGTACTTTTATTGGCAAACATCTGGCAGCATTACAGCTGTCAATTCAGCAATGCTGTGGTATGGAGGTATTTTCAAATTCCATACCAGTTGGAAAATTATCGGTATACCGGATGAACTGGTATAACCAGTTCACTACTAATTGAATAACAAAAAAATAACCATTAAGTAATTATTTTGTGAATAATTATAATGAGACAAGGCAAAAACTTCCAGAAGCTGTTCAACACACTGACCTTGGGACAGATGAGGAGGATTCTCCGATTAAACCCAAAAGGTGAAGAATGTAAAGTTAAGTTTTATTTTACATGCCTATATTTATGTTTATTTTTAATTTTAATAACATCAAGTATTTAATTAGACCAAAGAACATCCTCCTCCCTGCTGAAGATGAAGATGAGGTGGCACATGTCTTTTCAAAAGCTAAGCCATGGAAGAAGTAAGCAGTTTGAATTGCTTATTTGAGTTTAATCTTCTGCTATTTGTATGTAAAATGTTGATACACTATTTGTTTTGCTTTGTCACTGCAGACTAACTGAACTGCCTAAAGCACCAAAGATTCTTCATGCATTTGGCCCCAATCCCCAAGGGAATGACTCTGGGGAGGAAGCTGTCTTACCAGCAGGAAAACCATGGTAAACCCCTACTGCTGATTTGATTTAGATAAGCAAATAATTTAATCTGAACAATTTCTGGACTGCTTTGCTCTGTTTTTTTCTGTACAAGATGGACTGTCTAATCAGTGTTTCCCCTACCGTTATATTGGGGGGACCCCGCTCCACCTGAAAATGAAGTTAATTTTATTTTTTCATTTTATTTTTAATATAGCGCTAGATCACAAGGGAAGTCACTTATGCCATCGTGTTGCATCGAAGCCCTGACCTGCTTCTCTCAGCGACACAGGTTGGTCTGTTTTTTCTCCATGTGGGCCCCCCCCGCCTCCCCCCCCCAAAAAAAGCTTTATACCCAGGGGGAAAACTGCTAATACACCAGAGATCTTTTTTCCTAATTCCTGAAAAATGTATTCCACTTATACCTCTTTTACACAGGGGTGGAGAACATTGAGAGATCTGGCCAATTTTTGGTTTCTCAATGATCTTCAGTGATCTCCACAGTCGCCACGGTCTCCTCAAAATTTTGACTGAGTTCAAAACACACAAAGATGTCCCAAACAATCGCAAAGACCAACAATTATCCCAGTCTCTCAGCCATCTGTGTGCTGTGTAAAGAAAAACACCAACAAAGGAAGGGCATCCTTGCAATCCCTCCCCCACCAAAAAAAAAAATAAAAAAAAATTCTAATGTTTGTTATGCTACTTGCAGAATGAAAGAACCATTGCAGAACCATATTCCTGAGCTGGACCGGAGAGGTCGCACATCCCCTAGCCTGGACCAGTCTGCTTAAAACCTGGAGCAGTGGCTCAGAAATAGTCCTGACCTCAAAAACCAACTGGTAAGAATGTCAGTTCAACTTCAGAAGAAAAAAAAAAAAACTTGTCTAATGCTAACCTTTTTTCTTGATTAAATGGACATTAAATAACGCAGTTAGGACAATATACGATTGAGAAACTATTTAGTCTATGGAATAAGAAAAAAATGGTGATTCATAATTAATCTATCAGCAGGTTTGTCAGGTGCCACAGATACCTACTATGAATGTAGTTGAAACCATGGGAACACTGACTTCAGTCTGCAGATCATTTATTTTACTTTACAAATTATTACTGTTGTGCTTTCATTACATAGGCCTCATGCTGCTCAGACTATCAGACCAGTTCAGATTTTCTGCTGATGATTTGAAACATGTTTGAAAAGGTTGGGGCATGTTGTACTGCCGATCAGCTAACAAAGAAATATCAATTCACAGAGAAATGCACTGGCTCTTAAAGATGGGGGAGATGTTAAAGAGTGTGTAAAGAGAGTCATGCATGCAACTTTAACACACTCTCTGGCAAAAAATATCAACATGCTGGGTCTGGTGTCTCTCATCCTCCTCTTGACAATACCCCCCACATTCTCTATGGGGTTTAGGTCAGGGAAGTTTGCTGGCCAGTCAAGCACAGTGAGACCATGGTCATTAAACCAGGTATTGGTACTTTTGGCAGTGTGGGCAAGTGCCAAGTCCTGCAGGAAAATTAAACCATCATCTCCATAAAGCTTGTCAGCAGAGGGAAGCATGAGAAGAGGTCCGGACAGGTTCTACACACCAGCAAGGATTTTGAGAGAAAAATTGTCACATAAATTGTTTGAACATGTTGAAAATTCCTGCAACACGAGCACAAGGCCCTGCAACTCACAAAAGGAAACTGCTAACCTTTGCAAACGTTTGGACAGCTTTTGGAAACTCCCTCACAAATGCCAATCTTCAACTAGTTGCAAGCTATTACAGCCCAGTGAGATAGAACCAATGACTCCATCACAGATTCACGATGATTGCTTTTTTCATGGCTGGATTAACAATGCAGATCTTGGTGCCCAATTCTGAATTTTTTTTCCTATATCCAATTTTTGAAAAAGTGTGTGTGTGTGTGTGTGTGTGTGTGTGTGTGTGTGTGTGTGTGTGTGTGTGTGTTTTAGCGGCTGTGCGACTCAATCATCTGACTTGTGATGCCACAGACCAACAAATTGAGACCAGGATTACAAGAGGGCTTCAGAATGCACCAGATAGGAATGGTTGGCGAAGTGAACGAATGAGAAGAAATGAGCAATGAAAGGCAATGCCAGACTGTTCACTGATGTTGCTGCTGTTAGAGCAAATGTTTTTGCTCTGTTCCAGTTTTTTCTCCACAAATTTCAGTGTTTGGACTGTTGAGGACTGAGAGTGCTCCAATTCAAAATTTGTTTTTTTTTACTCTTGTGTCACGATCTGAGCATGGGGGGGGGGGGGGGATTCCACCAGGCTCAGTCTTTTTGCCTGTTTTCATATTTGTACTGTGTTGTCATTTTGAGTTGCAATTCCTGTTATTTTATCCTTGGTTGAGTTGTCACATATTCTGTGTTGTTTCTTATTATGATTTATTTTCCTGTTTACGTTCATTATAGTTTGTTATTCACATTTTTGAGGTTACTTGTCTTTATTTTGCCATCTCTTTATATTTTTATTCTGTTGTGTTCTCCCTCTGGGTTGACAGCTGTCAGTGATGTTTCCGGGTTGTTGCTCCACGTAGGCGGGGTCCCTGTCAATTGTCAGCCTGCTCTTTCCCCTCATTACTCCCAGCTTGTCTAAATTGTATCTTTGTTTTCTCCTGCCCGCTCAGTTGACCCACACCTGCTATCACTTGTTTCATTTGTTTCTAGCCTTATTTAAGGGCTGTTATTTTCATTTCTTGTTGTCGGAGTGTTGAAGTTTCTTCCCCCTCGTCCTCACCTGAACACTGCCCTTGTTCTGGTGAGCTTATTCATAAGTTTGTTTTTTTGTTTGACAATTTGGATTTTTGTGTTTGTGCACTTTGTGTTCTTGTTTCTTAAGAAATTTTGCAAACTAGCAGTTCAGCATCTGTGTCTTTCTCTCTGCCCTGAGGGGCAATTCATGACATCTTGCACTATTTGTGTTCCAGTCATGTTTCAATTTATTTGTTTTTTTATTTGATATTTGTTTTGTTGATTGATTTTCAATTCCACTATGATGAATTGGTGATCAGGCTATAACCCACCTCTCACCCAATGAAGGCTGGATAGGCTCTAGTTCCCCTGCAACCCAAAAAAAGATTAAGCAGTTAAGTCAACTTTATTCTGACCACGACACATTGTAAGAAACAGATTTGTGTTTTTTTTCTTGTAATTTGTCAATTTTTATTTTCTGATTGGCCTTTGAACAAACAAACATTATCTTGAATTTGACAACCTGACCAGATGTCAACTTCCTTTTTCTGTATATAAACTGAGACAACAACCAGTGTGACCAGCATCTAGCTTCTACGGTTGTGATCCAAAGGAGCAGTGCCGGTACTAGACCTTTTGGTGGCAGAATCTACCCCTTCCCCTCCACTTCACCAACGATCATCCATCTGAATCAAGGTTGGTACCTGAAGGCCTGCTACCACAAGGAGACAATCTGACTTGATCTGCTGTGCTGAAAGTCTGTTGTCCAAATTAAATCTAATCCTCCAGAATATTTATTTTATAAGTTCTATAAACCTAGCATCTTTGACCTCCTTTCAGAACTTCAGATACATTTATATTTTTATTAATCTCCGCTCCTCTGCAACACAAACTTTTTTTTATAAAATAATTTTTATCATAATTTTCTTAATAAAATTCTGTCCAATTTTTCTAACCACTCTGCTTCACAGCTATTTTATGGTTCATTTTCCAGTACAGTGCCAATTTAAGCTATGTTTTTCTTTGGTTCCACAAATGTTTGATAAATATAAAACATACTCAGTAATCCATTAACAGTTAATGTGCTCATGATACATGTTGAATTCACTGTCTTAAAGTAATCTGAAAATGTTCATCTATGCTGAAATTTCTTATTAAACTGTTAAAACGGCATATTGGAATTTTTGTGTAATGTCACGTCCATCTTCTCGATTAAAAGCAAAAAAGAACTCAGGTTTTTGAGATTGATTCATCGCTGGTACAAATATTGAATTATTAATAAAATTGTCCATTTTTTGCACTGGTGCCCCTAACAAGTTTATGTGTGCTGGTAATGAAAAGAAATCGTCATTCCTACTCACATGTATATTTATATTATTATCTGTACAAACAATAAACCACTACACTGGCATGAGGGTCTGTTGTACAAACTAGTATAAAGTGGAATAGGAGGAAAAATCTATGACCCATCATGGTTTTTTCCCTGGTGGGGCAGACAGCAGGACTAAGATGTGGAAGAAGCGTTTGACACAATGTCTTAATGGCCAGGAAGTGAGAACACAAAACTAAATATAAACTGAACAAAAAACTCACAAACAGGTCAGATTAGGCAAAAACTCTAAAAGGTCAGATCAGGCAGGTGTGTGTGTGAGACACCAGGAATGATGAGAATGCAGCACTGGTGAAATGAGTTGTGCCCCTTAAATACGGATGGACTGATTAGCAGAACACAAAGCAGCTGTGAATAATCAAGAACTCAAACCAGGCAAAACTACAGTGAAAATAAACACACATAAATACAAACATGAATATAGAAATCAAAATTACAGACAGGACCAAGATAATAACAATAATAAATAAAACGACCAAGAAAATAAACTTAAAATGAGGATGTGGGTTGAGGACACATCATGATAACAAAAATATAAATTATAATACAAGAAGAGAACATGGCTGCAACCCACGTCCTGACAGTACCCCCCCTCTCAAGTGGCGGCCTCCAGATGACCCAAGGTAACACCAATAAATAAAACAGAAAAGCAATCCCTCTGGGCGGGCGGGTGGGGGTACAAGGTTAGGTAGGCCAAAACAAACTGTAACCCCCCCCCACAGACCATGCCCAAAACAAACACAGTTCAAGGGCAAAATTAAGTCCAAGGCCCCAAGACCAAAACAAAATAGGCCAGGTGGTCCGCCCAAGTCCATGGGCCATTGGACCGCAACATACAATGGGTCAGGGGGTCTACCAAAGTCCATAGGCCCAAAACCAAAAACAGGTCAGATGGCCTGCCAAGGACCGCAACATACAATGGGTCAGGGGGTCTACCAAAGTCCATAGGCCCAAAACCAAAAACAGGTCAGGTGGCCTGCCAAGGACCGCAACATACAATGGGTCATGGGGTCTACCAAAGTCCATAGGCCCAAAACCAAAAACAGGTCAGGTGGCCTGCCAAAGTCCCAGGGGCATCAGACCAAAAAACAAGGAGGGTTGGGTGGTCTACCAGAGTCCCAGGGCCACCAGACTGGACAGCATGACAGGTCAGGGAGCCTACCCGAATCCATAAGCCACCAGAGGGGTGAACATAATGCATCAAATGGCCTACTAAAGTCCCTGGGCCACCAAATGGGAGAAAACTCATAAGCCCCTTGTTCTGAAAACATGGATCTGCACGTACCAAGGATAACAAAGCTTTCAATACAGAGTTCTCTTGTTCAGAAGATAACAAACAATCTTCTCGTACCGAGGATAACAAAGATTTCAAAAGAATTTTCATGTTCAGATAAAACAGAATTTTCACATACAGATAACACAGAATTTTCAAGATCATGAGATAACATGGAAACTTTAAACTCAAGAGATGAGTGTGTGGGGGAGAGCATGAGTGGATGTGAGTGGGTCGGAGCACGAGTGAGAGTGTGTGCATGGGTGAGCATGAGTGGGTGGGGGTGACTCTGAAGGAGAGTGGGAGTGAGATTGAGCAGGTACAGGAGTGTGAGAGAGTGGGTGGGTCCGGGAATGTGAGGGTGGGATTGTGTGGGGGAGGGGGCGAGTGAGAGTGAGTGAGTGCGTGTGGGTGCAAGTGGGTGCGTATGAGAGCATGAGGGTGTGAGTGCGTTGGAATGGGTGTGTGTGCTGGTCGGGAGGTGCTGGATTGAGGGGGTAGCACCTCCTGGCTGTGTGGGCTCCCCTGGATGGGGGGGGGGGGGTGCCTTTCCACTGCCATTTATGGGCAGGGGCAATGGGGATCCCCAGCATGTGTGGCGGTGGTGCTGGGATGGAGGCGGGCCTGCTATGGGGGTGTCTGGATGGGCTCACACTGGGGGCACTGGCCAGTCTCTGGCCCGGAGGATGGAGGCTGGCCTGTGCTGGCCTCCCAGCACCTGGGGTCCAGGAACTGGTGTTGGCCCCACTGGGGGGGCAGGGGTTGGCCGGTTCGGGGGTGTGGGTCAGCCGTGCTAGCGGCCCAGCCTCCCCCGCCCGTCCCTCCTGGGGCGAATGCCTGGCTGTTCTGGGGCTTGTTGGCCTCGGGACATTTGTGCTCTGTGGGGGTTGGTGGCATTTTCCTGCTTGCTAGGGGTTTCCGGGGAGAAGGGGGGTGCTGTGACTGGCCACCCTCTTCATATGTTTCCTGGCAAACCACTCACCTGCACACACTTATTTTGTGCTCACTCTCATACACACGCACACATATGCACACACATACAGTGGGGTAAAAAAGTATTTAGTCAGCCACCAATTGTGCAAGTTCTCCAACTTAAAAGATGAGAGAGGTCTCCAATTTTAATCATAGGTATACATCAACTATGAGACACAAAATAAGAAAAAAAAAATCCAGAAAATCACATTGAACGATTTTTAATGAATTAATTGGTAAATTCCTCAGTAAAATAAGTATTTGGTCAATAACAAAAGTTCATCTCAGTACTTTGTTATATACCCTTTGTTGGCAATGACAGAGGTCAAACGTTTTCTGTAAGTCTTCACAAGGTTTTCACACACTGTAGCTGGTATTTTGGCCCATTCCTCCATGCAGATCTCCTCTAGAGCTGTCGCTGGGCAACACAGACTTTCAACTCCCTCCAAAGATTTTCTATGGGGTTGAGATCTGGAGACTGGCTAGGCCACTCCAGGACCTTGAAATGCTTCTTACGAAGCCACTCCTTCATTGCCCGGGCGGTGTGTTTGGGATCATTGTCATGCTGAAAGACCCAGCCACATTTCATCTTCAATGCCCTTGCTGGTGGAAGGATGTTTTCACTCAAAATATCACGATACATGGCCCCATTCATTCTTTCCTTTACACGGATCAGTCGTCCTGGTCCCTTTGCAGAAAAACAGCCCCAAAGTATGATGTTTCCACCCCCATGCTTCACAGTAGGTATGGTGTTCTTTCTCCTCCAAACACGACAAGTTGAGTTTTTACTAAAAAGTTCTATTTTGGTTTCATCTGACCATATGACATTCTCCCAGTCCTCTTCTGGATCATCCAAATGCTCTCTAGCAAACTTCAGACAGGCCTGAACATGTACTGGCTTAAGCAGGGGGACACGTCTGGCACTGCAGGATTTGAGTCCCTGGCGGCGTAGTGTGTTTCTGATGTAGCCTTTGTTACTTTGGTCCCAGATCTCTGCAGGTCATTCACTAGGTCCCCCCATGTGGTTCTGGGATTTTTGCTCACTGTTGTTGTGATAATTTTGACCCCACAGGGTGAGATCTTGCGTGGAGCCCCAGATTGAGGGAGATTATCAGTGGTCTTGTATGTCTTCCATTTTCTAATAATTGCTCCCACAGTTGATTTCTTCACACCAATCTGCTTACCTATTGCAGATTCAGTCTTCCCAGCCTGGTGCAGGTCTTCAATTTTGTTTCTGGTGTCCTTTGACAGCTCTTTGGTCTCGGCCATAGTGGAGTTTGGAGTCTGACTGTTTGAGGTTGTGGACAGGTGTCTTTTATACTGATAACGAGTTCAAACAGGTGCCATTAATACAGGTAACGAGTGGAGGACAGAGGAGCCTCTTAAAGAAGAAGTTACAGGTCTGTGAGAGCCAGAAATCTTGCTTGTTTGTAGGTGACCAAATACTTATTTTACTGAGGAATTTCCCAATTAATTCATTAAAAATTCTTCAACGTGATTTTCTGGATTTTTTTTTCTCATTTTGTCTCTCATAGTTGAGGTATACATATGATGAAAATTGGAGACCTCTCTCATCTTTTAAGTGGGAGAACTTGCACAATTGGTGGCTGATTAAATACTTTTTTTGCCCCACTGTATGTTTCTCCTTTAACAGGTGAAGATACCAGACTCAAGTTAAGACCTCTTCAGTGGAATAAACAGTCTGTCTTCTGTTTATTTCAGTTGTGTTAGTCTGTCTTCTTTGTCTGTTTACCCCTCCCCACCCCTCCTTTCCCCATTCCACCCTGTCGGGTCCTTCATGGGTAAAACAATTTAAATAAAGTAATAAAAGTTATTACAGGACGAGTTATAAACAATACACATTACATATACAGTATATGTACTGTATAAAGCTCCTTTTGCCAAAGTAAAATCTGTTTGGCACAATAAGGGAAGCAGATTTCTGTTCTGCTCACCTAGCTGCTTGACAGGACAAGGAAAAAAAAAAAAACAAAACTCAAGAGATGACAACAAGGAACCCAAAAACTCAAGAGATGGTAGCAATGACAAACTCAGGAGATGTCAACACAGTCATTTTCTTTTCTGGTGATGGTAACATGGACATTCTACCCTCTGGAGGTGACAACACAGAAACCTCAACTTTGGGGGGTGATAACAAGGAAACCTCAACCTCAGAGGAAGATAACATAGAAACCTCAGGAGGTGATACCACAGAAACCTCAATCACAGAAGACATCATAGATGCCCTAACTTCAGAAGGAAACACAGGAGCCTTAGTCTTAGGAAGCAACCCAGGAGCTCCCTGCTCTGAAGCTAACCCAGGTTCCCTCTGCTCTGAAGCTAACCCAGGAGCCCTCTGGTCTGAAGCTAACACAGGAGTCCTCTGGTCTGAAGCTAACACAGGAGCCCTCTGCTCTGAAGCTAACACAGGAGTCCTCTGCTCTGAAGCTAACACAGGATCCCTCTGTTCTGAAGCTAACAAAGGAGCTCTCTGCTCAGAAGCTTACACAGTAGCTCTCTGCACAGAAGCTAACACAGGAAACAGAGACATTTCTGACCCAGTGGAAACAAAAGTAGAAATCTCAAGCTCAGGGAAATAGATGCAGAAATTTGCAGTTTTAAAATTTGAAATTTCAGGCAAAAATCCCAGATACCGATATTTTGGGTTCAAAACACTCAGATACATAAATGTCAGGTTCACCACCCTCAGATACAGAAATTACACGTTCAAAACCCACAGAACTCATAGATACAGAAATTTCTGCCACAGAACTCAAAGATACAGAAATTTCTGCCACAAAACTCACAGATGCAGAAATTTCTGCCACAGGATTCACAGATGCAAAAATTTCTGCACAGAACTCACAGAGGCAGAAATTTCTGCCACAGAACTCCCAGATGCAGAAACGTCTGCCACATAACTCCCAGATGCAGAAACTTCTGCCACAGTACTGACAGATGCAGAAATTTCTACCACAGAACTCACAGAGGCAGAAATTTCTGCCACAGGATTCACAGATGCTGAAATTTCTGCTACAGAACTCAAAGATGCAGAAAGTTCTGCCACAGAACTCATAAATGCAGAAATTTCTTCCACAGAATTCACAGATGCAAAAATCTCTGCACAGGATTGACAGATGCAGAATGTTCTGCCACCGGACTCCTAGATGCAGAAATTTCTGCCACAGAATTCAAAGATGCATAAATCTTTGCCACAGGTTTCACAGATGCAGAAAATTCTGCCACATGACTCACAGATGCAGAAATTCCTGACACAGAACACGCAGATGCAGAGATTTCTGACACAGAACTCACAGATGCAGAGGTTTCTGACACAGGACACACAGAAGCGAGAGTCTTTAATTCACAGACTGCTAGTAGGAGAGTTGTCACTTCTATAACAGATGACTGAGGCATACAGGCCCCAGAAAGAGCAGACAGGAGTGCGCTGAACTCCAAAATGGCAGGTGGTGGTGCGTTGACCTCTGGCACCACAACAGGTCTCAAAAAAACTGGCTGATCTGTTGCAACCTCAGATGTAGCATGTAGATCAGTGACCCCAAGTGGCAGCGGCTGCAAATCCCTGAGCTCTGACGGGTGGGGGTCCACCCCCAGCACAGCCACCTCAGCCAGGGGGGAACAAATCTTCAACTGGGTCACTTCTGGCCTCAGTAGTGGAAACCGGCAGAATAAGCGGCATAAGCTCATCATCTTCAGGAACAGAACATGGAAGCACCTCGGCACCAGACTCTGGAACTGATGACAGCCCCTCCTCATCCTGCATCTCTCCACTTTGTGTCCTCCCTCCTGTCAAGATGCAGGCAAAGGGTATGGCACTCCTCCACTGCTCTGATGAGATCCTGCAGCTCCCAGCAGCGAGTGACATCATCAGGCTTAGTGCTCAGGGAAGAGGACAGAGGAAAGCCAGGTGAGGGTAAAGTACTGGCAGCAGATGTTCCCACAGATCCGAGTGGTTAGAGTTCAGCAGCGGCGGACGGCCACGGCTAAGCCCTCCCCCCCCACCACGAACCAGGCAAGACCTATCATCCATAGATGTTAAAAAATGAAAAGGTACTTGCCTGCATTCCTGCTCTGCTGCCATGGAAAGTCCAGATGTCTCCCTCTGGGCGGCTCTGGAGATCATCTGGGCAGGGCCTGTGGATGTGGAAGCGGGTTTTTTAGAGGAGTGGTGTCTCCTCGGCTTATCCTTCCACCAAGGGGCCCCTGATTTCCAGCTTGTTGCCAAGGAACTCTCTCTGCTTCGCTGGAGAGAGGCTTGATGGGCAGCACTGGTTCCAGCGAGGAGGAGACAGCAAAAAGCAAAGGAAAGGGAGGGAGAGTGAGTCCCAGCACTCAAGGGTGAGTGCGCACTCGTGGCTTGGCGACCAACAAGTTGGTGACTCCTCCCCAAACGTCCATCTTGAGCTGTCGGGAAGAGATACTCCGAGCAGTGGCTGCTAAATCTTCCACCATAGCGACTACTTTAAGCTCATCCCGAGTCCACTTCCTCCTCCGGCCGGGCTCACCCACTGAATCCTTGACAGGCTGCGTTCTACTGTCATGGTTTTCGCCTCGGTGGGGCAGAGAGCAGGACTCAGATGAGGAGTTTGACATAATTTATTAATGGCCAGGAAGCTGAAACACAAAACTAAATATAAACTGGATGAAAAACTCACGAACAGGTCAGATAAGGCAGGTGCGTGTGTGAGATGCCAGGAATGACAAGAACGCAGCACCGGTGAAACGAGCTGTGCCCGTTAAATACGGATAGACTGATTAACAGAACACAAAGCAGCTGTGAATAATCAAGAACGCAAAGCAGGCAAAACTACAGTGAAAATAAACACACAAATACAAACATGAATATAGGAATCAAAATGACAGACAGGACAAAGATAACAACAATAATAAATAAAAAGACCCAGAAAATAAACTTAAAGCGAGGATGTGGGTTGGAGTCACACCATGATAACAAAAGTATAAATTATAATACAAGAAGTGTATTACAAAATACAAAAGTATAAATTATAATTACAAGAAGTGGCTCCAACCCACGTCCTGACATGACCTCATTAAATCCATGTACAGTAACAACAAATGTGCTGTAAAAATTGGCAAAAATCACACAGACTTCTTCCAAAGGCGTGGGAATAGACTAGGGTGCAGCTTAAGCTCCACCGTCTTAAACATTTACATCACTGAGTTGGCAACATCATTAGAAGAGTCTGCAGCACTCGGTTTCACCCTGTTAGACACCAAGGTCAGATGCCTACTGTTCGCAGACAACTTGATGCTCCTATCTCCAACCAAGGAGGGCCTTCAGCAGCACCTGGACCTCCTGCACAGGTTCTGCCACACCTAAGCCGTGACAGTGAACCTATCCAAAACCAAGATCATAATATTCCATAAAAAGAACAATCCCCAACACCAAAAACTCAAATTCTTTTTAGATACAGTTGAAATTGAACACACAAATAACTACAGTACACTTATCTCGGTGTAAACATCAGTAGCACAGGGAACTTGAACCAAGCTGTAAATGAGCTGAGAGGCAAGGAATGAAGGTCTTTCTACTCCATCAAAAAGAACATCAAACTCGAAATCCCAATTCAAATCTGGCTCAAAATATTGGATTCAGTCGTAGAACCCATTTCTCTTTATGGTTGCGAGGTCTGAGGTCCTCTCGCAAACCAAGATATTCCAAAATGGGATAAACACCAAACTGAGACCCTGCATGCAGAATTCTGTAAATCCCTCCTCCAAGTCCAAAGGAAAACACCAAACAATACATGCAGAGCAGAATTAGGACAATACCCACTTAATATTAAAATCTAAACGAGAGCATTAAAATTCTATAAACATTTAAAAGAAAGTGACCCTGACAAGCTCCATAACAACCTTCAGAGAGTCCTTAGAGATCTGCCTCCTCACAGACATAGTTCTGAGTCTCCACTCACAAACAGAGCCCTCAGACAACCAGTCAATTTGAATCAACTAAATTATCAAACACCAAAAACAAAAATACATCACACATTGGCAAGAAACAACAAAAACAAAGAGCAAATTAAAATGTTATCTGCCCCTAAATAGAGATTACACAATAGCAAAATACCTGAGCACTGTGACAGATCCAAAACTGAGGAAATGTTTGACCAGGTACAGACTCTGGCGTGACGTCAGGTGGGCACAGTCCACTGTATAGTTCTGTTCTCTTAATAAAGTGTGTGGTTGGTTCAGTACATTGGTGAGACTCCGACTCCTTTCTCCATACATAGCATTTGGCGACAAGAATAAAAGCGGGTAATACCGAAAACATGGGCGTGTATGGGCTACCTCAACCCTTGATTCTGTTTCTGGAGTACGCGGAAGAGCCAGTGATCCTGTGGCTGAAGTGGCAGGCCATGTTCGAGGATTTAATGGTGCGATGTGCCATGACAGCGGATAGGGAGAGCAGCAACGGGAGTCATCCACGCTGCTGGAGGCTAGGCAGTGGGAGAACGGGACCATGGAGTCTGAGATCCCGGGGGAGAGCAGCGACAGCCGGGCATGGAGATGATGCAGCGGAGTGCCTGGGATGAGAGTGCTGAGAGCAGCTGGGTCGGAGAGTAACGCGGAGAGCCCAGGAAGAAAGCAGCTACGACCGGGCACGGAGACAGTGCAGTGGAGCGCCTGGAATGAGGGTGCTGGGAGCAGTGGCGAGGTACCTGGGTCGGGAAACGATGGCAGTGAAAGTGATGCTGTGAGCCCCGGGAGGAAGCAACAGCAGTTGTGCGCTATGGAGGTCGGGCAGTGTCTCAGTGCCAGAGCTCCACACGCCTTGGATGAGGGCGCTTGGTGGTACGACAAGGCCCCCAAGGCAGCGAGCGGCGCCCATGAGCAGGCTGTGGGTCTCCCCAGAGTTCAGCCATGAGGGGCTGGAGTGTTTGGAGCCACGACGGCAGTGTTGAAGGCAGTCGGGAGCGGACCAATAGGCACGGAGGGACGGCGTGCCGGTCAGCAGCACTGCGGGCCCAGAGGGGAGAAGCAGTTGATGGCGAGAAGGGACATTGTCGCCGGGGAGGGTGGCTTTGATTCTGGGGGCAGACAGTAGCCAGGGGCGCGAATGCCGTGGGGCTGTCCTGGGCCCCTGGGCTGGTTTTACCTCTGGCTGCCGGTAGACATAGGGGTGACTTAAATACTTTGCGTGTATATATGTATATAGTACTGGTGTGCATGTGTGTATGATTGTATACTATTTGGGGATTATTTTGTGCATTCAGTAGAAAAATGCTGATTGTAGTTATTTTTGTGTGAATGTGATAGGTCAGTTTCCTACAGTTCATTATTCCCTGTGTTCCTCAGTGCATAATTCGGGTCCTAAATTGGGGAGGGTCTCGATTGTGTGTGTGTTTTGCATTTTTGTAAGGGGGAGGGGAATTGTGGTAGTGTGTGTGTGTGTGCTGCCTTACCCGCCCCTGGCGTGACATCAGGTGAGCACGGCCCACTGTATAAATAGTTCTGCTCTCTTAATCAAGTGTGGTTGGTTCAGCACATGAATGAGACTCTGACTCCTTTCTCCATACAAAACAGATGCCATCGACAGGTGTGCCTCCCCAGAGTAGGGATGGACGTATCGATACTCAAGTATTGATACTTTGATACAAGCTGGTCAATATTTTTTTTTTTAAATATTGTTATACCAGCGTGTTAATACAAAATGGGAAATTTGTTTTCACTTCTGAGCATTTTAGGCATTAAATTTATGTGTGAAAACCAGTGAAAACCAGTCTGTTTTAAAGATTGTCTGCCATGTCACATGATCATGGCAGCCTATCAGATGTCAGAGCCGAAGACCCACAGTCCTCACTACTCCGGTGCAGAGCAGAGTGAGCTCTGCAGCGTCCAAACAAGTCTTTCTTCTCCCGGGCGCGCCACAGCTCATTACGATGCCTCCACGAGCCATCGGATAGCTGGAGGTAGGCATTCCCCCTAACTGCAACCACCTGTAGCCGCCCCCTTCTCACCAACGTTTGACCCAGAGGGGCCCGACTCGGCTTCCAGTGTCTCTGTTTGCCACGGCATCTCACCGTGTCAGCCAGTCCTGCCCCGCTTGCTTTCATTTCCGCTGTTGGCGTTGCCGTTTTGAACCCCTGCTCTCCGGTCCCTTCCAGTTGAAATCAGGGAGCAGCCACCTGCTGTCACGGGCGTCCCACCATGCCGCCCAATTCCCTCAGCTAGGGTTACTTGGGCATTGGCACCGGAACCCTCCCTGGGCCCTGGGTGGGGTTAGTCCTGCTCATTTTCCAGATTACTAGGAAAAGGTTCATCCCACACAGCTCCGTCCATTGTCGGCGGGACCGGCCGGTCCAACAAACCACAACCCGACCACTCTTCTCCAGGGCTGCTCGTGATGGAGAAGCCCAGGCCATAAAACAAATCACATCCCATTATGTTCTCTCCACAGACAGTCACGATGAACCTCAGGTTGCACACCTCCGCCGACTTGTACCTAGCAGTCAGTTCCACCGATCCCACCACGGCCAATGTTCCTCCACCATAACCACACAGTGGCACTGAATCGCCTCTAACACTATACTGTGGGGGGAAAAAAAAAAAAAAACTCCTCACGGTTGCCCAGTTTAACACGGATCTCACCGCTCCCGTGTCAATCAGCATTGGCACTGTTATCCCGTCCTGTTCCACCATACAGTAGGCACGGCTGTTTGTACTCAGGGATACAGTGTGAATAACCATGGGAGTGGGAGGGTCCTCCTTAGGTCTCGGATCCCCTCGCTCGAACTTGTGACATGCCCTGGTGAAATGGTGAAGAGTCCATACTTGCCGCAGCCTTTTCGTCTTGCCGGACACTCTCTGGCCTTGTAACGGTGGTTCGTGGACCCACAACCCAAACACCTGGGCGATCCCGGGGCAGACCTCATCCTGACAGCATTAGCGTAGCCTTCTTCATCTTCCACACTATCGTTACTGTCCAAGTCCATTGCCTGCGCCGTTAACTATGGTTCAAACTGGTGATGTGATGCTCTCTCACTGAGCTCCTGTGATAGCTTGTCTGCAGCTTCTAACTGCTGAGCTAACTTGATGACCTCGGATAATGTCAGCTCGCCCCAGTATGTAAGGAGCTTTGACCTTGAAGCCGGGCAAATAGTATGGTCCACCAACTGGTCACGGACCATCTCTTCTTCCAATACTCCAAACTGACAGTCTTTGGCCAGCTGGCACAGGTCTGCCACAAAGCACTGCGTTGACTCGCCACCGGCAGCACTGTCGAAACTGGATCCTACGGATGATGACATTTTCCGGGGCGCGAAAATGTCGCGCCATTAGCTCCATCACTTCCTCAAAGCTATCACACTTGCCCAAAGTGCTTAAAATATGTTGACCCTCCATTCCTAAATTATTCACCAACAGTGCCCGTGCCATCAACTTCTCCAGCCTTCCAAGGTCCATTGCCACCAACTATGTTTGAAAAGCGGCAAACCATCTCACCCAAGGGATGGGCGGCTCACCGGGAAGCTCCAAAAATGGCCGAATTGGCGTAACACCAGGGTCCATACCTTTTTCCCTCGTCGCCAAATGTTATGTCGGTGATAGGAGCCAAGAAAGAGACCAAGTGCTGAACTGGACACAGGTTTATTAGTGACACTTTCACTACACACACACACATCCGTCAGGCAGACGGGGCCAAGAGACCACCCCTCTCCAGCACAGCCTTCTTATGCCCTGGGTGGCGGCAGAACTGGAAAGGTGGAGCCACCACCCGTGTCACACAATAACAGGTCCCCCAAAACCCAACACAACACCAAGGACTTCCACCATGTCTGCCTGTGCTGTGTTTAGAATACCATGGTAGAGTGAAGCCATTAAAGTCAAGGGCTGTGATTCTACATGAAGGATTGTCTCAGAAGCACACTACATCCCACACAAAATACACGATGGATCTATTTTCAAAAGTCGCTGTGTGCACCTTGCATCAATCTGCACAGAGCAGACAATGCAATCAGAAAATCAGACAAGGGGAAATGGAGCGAGTCCTGTCAAATTTCACACAAAAATAAACAAAAATAAATATCCCAAGCCTTTCCAACTCTTCATCACAGCACTAAAATCAGCATGAATGGGAAACAAAGCCAGGAACATCATACCTGTAGTTCTTTAGCAACAATAAGTGAATCTTCTCATTTGAGAAAAACAAAAAAAAAGGAAAACCCAAGATGTCAAATACACATTGCACAACAGAGCAAAGCAGGCTGGAATATAACTGCATTGATTTATGAAGGTTGGGTATGTTAACCCTGTGATGGACTGGCGATCTGTCCAGGGTGTACCCTGCCTCTCGCCCAAAGATGTTGGGATAGGCTCCAGCACCGCCGCGACCCGAAAAGGATTAAGTGGAAGAAGATGGATGGATGGGTATGTTAAAAACTTTGGGCTGTACTTTGACAGTCTATTCACTCGTCTATTGTCTGAGGTACAGAGTGCATTTATGGGTGTGTCCAAGTCCATTTTATTATCACAGCAGTGGTAAAACTGTCTCTGAGCAGGGCGAAAAGTGCAAAGAGGCTGACTGAATTATTCACAGGTGTGCTTTGAGTAAGCCAATCCAAAGCATTCCCGGCCATCTCTTTAATGCACAGAGTGTCATGATTCGAGCGCCGATCTCGTCCGCGCTCGAGCCATGCACTATTTTCGCCCATCTGACAGCTGTGTACCCCTTTTGGCTCTCCAAGCTTTTATTGTGACAGCGCTCGGAGGGGCTTCTGGCTGTCAAAGCTGTCAGCTGAGCCGTATTTCGCCTCATCAGCTGCTCCCTACTTAAGAGGGCAGCTGGGAACGAAATATGCGGCAGTCTCGTCAAAAACTTTTCCATGGTCAGACGTTATTCGAGCATCCCGCTGTTCAGACGTAGACTATCCCTCGTCTTTATTCGTAAGCGTGTTTCCTTATGTTTCCATTCTCCCCTGTCATTGACTGTATCCACTGTAGTGTGTTTTAGCCCCCAGTGGCTTGTTATTTTGTTTCCTTTTCTGTTCTGTTAATAAACTGTGCAAACTCACTGGTGATTTGTGACATCTTATGATGGCTTGTGAGGGCCATCCATAACAGTAGACTGCCGCCAGACTGAGACGCCTGTCGCCGTGAGTTTTGCCTAAATTGGACTTGTGCTTCCCTGTCTGGGTGCCTGTGCGCTGGGAGATTATGTCATCATTCAGAAGCCGCGTTCGGAGCCTGGGCTATGAGCTGGCGGAGGCCCTGGACTACGTAGATGGAACGCTCGTCACCGCTACCCTCTACGACTCTCCCAGCGATGTACGCCGGCACCTGGACCTCGCTGAGAATATCCTTAATCGCCTTCTTCGCTACTCTGACCACCTTGAAGTCGTTGCGAGGAAGGCAGACATCGCCGCACAATGCGAGATACTCTGTGGGCTGGAGGGAAACTCCGGCAGGAAGCTGAAGAGGAGGCATCCTCGCTTCGGAATCCCGTTCCTGTCCTCACTCCAGGCCAGGAGGTTGCACCGCCCAGGGGTGATCCCCGAAGAAGCCCAAACTTCTCCTTCGCCTTGCCCTCTGCTGGTGACCGTCGTCACACAGCGAACAAAAGAACTCAGCAAGAAGCCCGTCCAACTCCTGTTCCGGGTCGTCGCAAGGACTCAACCTCTCTGACAGCTGGCGCTCCTGCATCTCGTCAGGAGGGAATTCCCGTAGCCTCATCCCCCGGGTTATCTTTCCCTGCTGTCCCGTCAGCTCATCGTGCTGGATCGTTTCGGCTGTCGTCCCCTCCTCTTCGACGTCTTCTCTGGCTGCTGTGAGTGTGCTCCAGCGAAGCCCGTTATTGGACCATCGCGAGCGGCTCCTCTTCGTCCTCCCAGGGGGCCGTCCGCCACCAGCCAACGGGGAAAGGGAGGAACAACGTCCGCTACAGCAGGCACCATCCATCCTCCTGGAAAAAGGCAAGTGCAAGTTCATGTTTCTCCCTGTAGTTGTGATTTGTCTTGTCTGACTCCTGGGGGTGGAGTTCGGGGTTCGCAGTCCCCAAGCTCCCACCACTTGCTGTAGCTTTAATTGTTAATCCCACTTCCTCTGTGTCTCCCTCCGCTGAGCGGATCAAGTCTCCGCTACTCCTCCTCTCTGTCATCCCTGATACACCCAACAATGGCTGTGTCATCGGCATACTTCTGAATATGACACAGCTCCAAGTTGTAGCAGAAGTCCGAGGTGTACAGGGTGAAGAGAAGAGGGGCCAATACTGTGCCCTGGGGGGCTCCAGTGCTGCAGACAACTGTGTCAGACGTAATGTCCTTCAGCCCAACATATTGTGGTCTGCCAGTGAGGTAGTTGGAGATCCAGTCCACCAGGTGGGAGTCCACTCCCATCTTGCTTAATTTATCCCGAAGCAAGGGGGGCTGAATGGTACTGAAGGCACTGGAGAAATCCAAAAAGAGAATCCTCACTGTGCCACTTCCCTTATCCAGATGGTAGTGGGCTCGAAGAAGCAGGTAGAGGATGGCATCCTCCACACCAACACCTGGTTGGTATGCAAACTGCAGGCGGTCCTGGGCGCGTTGCACCTGGGTCTGAGGAGGCTGAGGAAGAGCCGCTCCAACGTCTTCATCAGATGTGAGGTGAATGCCACTGGTCGGTAGTCATTCAGCTCGCTAGGCTGGTTCTTTTTCGGAACTGGAACGATGCGGGATGTCTTCCAAAGAGTAGGCACTCTCCCAATCTGCAGGCTGAGGTTGAAGATCCGTTGTAGTGGTTCCCCCAGTTCTGCAGCGCAGGTCTTCAATACTCTCCTCAGCTGCCCTCTGACCTGTTAGTTAGTTAAGTTAGTTAATTCCCTTCACACCAGGTTGGTGTATGTGGGCGGCGCGTATCTCCGTTTTTCTGACCCTAGGCCACACAGCTACTTTAAGTAGTGAAAGCTACAGCGGGGGGTCAGTCCTCTGGTAGCTCTGTGTGTAACTTTACTTTCCCCATTCCATTATGCGGAGCACCACGCTAGAAGGCAGAAAGCACCATTTTTATATGGTCTTTGGTATGACCCGGCCGGGATTTGAACCCCTGCCTCCTGGGTGTGGGGCGGATGCTCTACCCCTCTGACCTGTTCTGTGGTGATAAATGGCAAGGGTCGTACTGATGTAGAGGAGGAGAGGGGGGTTGCAATATTTGGGGGGAGGTGTGTAGAGGGGAGGGGGGGCGTGGCTGTAATGAGGGCGGGGGTGGGAGGGGCAAGGGCAAAGGCTGGTTGAACCTGTTTTATTTAATTTTTGCATTGTAGTTGCTGAGCACTGTACCTCAAAAAAGAATTTGTTTGAATTTGTTCTTGAGTGATAATTTTGTGCAGTTTGTTTAAACAAAAAAAAAAAAAAAATCAAGACATGACAATGTATGGGGAAAAATTGTTTTCTTACTGTTTTATTGTTTCTGAACAAAACGTTGTATTATGAAAATAAAGTATTTTCTATTTACCTATAAACTTTGCCCAAATTCGGTCCTGGGTTTTAGCCAATTAATAACCCAAAGGAAAAAATGACAAAACACATAAGGGTAGATTTACTAATGTGCAACACTGTCGCAAAACCCTGTTTTGGCGTGGAAAAAAAAAAAAAAAAAAAACAACAACAAAAAAAAAACTACTGTTGAGATTTACTAAACGGTGCAGGACAAAATTTGTGGTGGAAAGCTGTGGACTATGTTAATTTTGCACCTGACCTCATTGCATATGTACAGTGGTGTGAAAAAGTGTGTGTCCCCTTCCTGATTTGTCATTTTTTTTATGTTTGTCACGCTTAAATGTTTCAGATCATCAAACAAATTTAAATATTAGACAAAGATAGCACAAGTAAACACAAAATGCAGTTTGCTACCCAAAGAAATTCAGGAACAAATGAGAAACAAAGTAATTGAGATCTATCAGTCTGGAAAAGGTTATAAAGCCACGTCTGAAGCTTTGGAACTCCAGTAAACCACAGTGAGAGCCATTATCCACAAATGGCGAAAACATTGAACAGTGGTGAACCTTCCCAGGGGTGGCCGGCTGAGCAAAATTACCCCAAGTACGCGTCAGCGACTTATCCAAGAGGTCACAAAAGACCCCACAACAACATCCAAAGAACTGCAGGCCTCACTTGGTTCAGTTAAGGTCAGTGTTCATGACCCCACCATAAGAAAGAGACTGGGTAAAAATGGCCTGCATGGCAGAGTTCCAAGACAAAAAACACTGCTGAGCAAAAAGAACATAAAGGCTTATCTCAGTTTTGCCAGGAAACATCTTAATGAGCCGCAAGACTTTTGGGAAAATACTCTGTGGACTGAGGAGAAAAAAGTTGATCTTTTTGGAAGGTGAGTCTCCCATTGCATCCGGCATAAAAGTAACACAGCATTTGAGAAAAAGAACATCATACCAAGAGTAAAATATGGTGGTGGTAGTGTGATGGTCTGGGGCTGTTTTGCTGCTTCAGGACCT
Organism: Pholidichthys leucotaenia; assembly: GCA_020510985.1. Classification (NCBI taxonomy): domain Eukaryota; kingdom Metazoa; phylum Chordata; class Actinopteri; order Cichliformes; family Pholidichthyidae; genus Pholidichthys; species Pholidichthys leucotaenia. The sequence goes on along the minus strand of CM035840.1, from coordinate 263,919,943 downwards.
GGACGAATTGCTGTGGTAAATGGAACCATGAATTCTGCTGTCTACCAAAAAATCTTGAAGGAGAATGTCCGGCCATCTGTTCGTGACCTCAAGCTGAAGTGCACTTGGGTTCTGCAGCAGGGCAATAATCCAAAACACACCAGCAAGTCCACCTCTGAATGGCTTAAGGAAAACAAAATGAAGACTTTGGAGTGGCCTAGTCAAAGTCCTGACCTGAATCCGAAGGTGGTTCATGCTCAAAAACCCTCCAATGTGGCTGAATTGCAACAATTCTGCAAAGATGAGTGGGCCAAAATTCCTCCACAGCGCTGTAAAAGACTCATTGCCAGTTATCACAGATTGTTGCTGTTAAAGGTGGCCAAACCAGTTATTAGGTTTAGGGGGCAATCACTTTTTCACACAGGGCCATGTAGGTGTGGATTTTTTTTTCCCTTAGTAATAAACACTTTAATTTAAAAACTGCATTTTGTGTTTACTTGTGTTATCTTTGTCTAACATTTAAATTTGTTTGATGATCTGAAACATTTAAGTGTGACAAACATACAAAAAAATGAGAAATCTGGAAGGGGGCAAACACTTTTTCACACCACTGTAAAGTATTTAAAAAAGTACTGGCATCGTATCGGTATCGGTGATACTGACCCTTTATTTACTTGGTATCGTATCAATACCAAATCTTGCAGTATCGCACACCACTAGCAAAACAGCCTTGTGTTCAGTTGACAGAACAGTTCACCGAACATAGTTTGCAAGGCGAAGTGACCTAAATGAACGGGCAGTTCTCAGCCAATGTTTTTTTTCCTGTTCGGCTCGCACATTCTGTAGTTGTGTAGATCTATGGTCCTCTGTCAGCCGGTAGAGGACCCTCGTCACTACGGCGTAGACTGTAGCCTACTTCAGCTTCATTTTACCTAAGAATTATCCATTATACCCCCACCAAAGACAATATTTTATGCGTGATATTGTTTTACTTACAAACTGACATAACCTCTACTCTCAAATTAATGGAATTGCTCCGACAATAAAAGAAAACAAAATAATATTGCAAACTATCTTACCTAGCCGCCATCTTAGTTCGCTATGCGAGTCACCTCCAAAAGAGTTCGGCCAAAGAGAAAACGGTTCACAGCGACGTCGTTCAGTTGCGGAAACTAACAAACAGTTACAAACAGTTACAAACTGTTTTGTCAACTGAACACGCCCCAGGTTAAACAGTTCCTTGAATCAAACAACATTGAAACAATGAAATGGCCACTCCAGAGTCCAGATCTGAATCACAGAGAATCTCTGGAAAATCTTTGGGGATAAAGTACCTGCTAAGAAGCCCATTACAGTTACTGAACTGTGGAAGAGACTGAAGAAGAATGGACCAAGATCAAACCAGAGCAGTGTGAGAAACTAGTGATGGCCTGTGGGCACAGATGTGCTGAAGTCATTCAAAGCAAGGACCTCTACACTTCGTATTAATTTTTGAATCCTACAGCCCTAAAATGTTTAAATCTTCTCTTCTCATACAGTGGTCACTGTTCTCTAATTTTTCTCACTGTTTTATTTTTACAAAATAAATGTTTGTGCTGACGTGCCTTGGTTATTTAAAAAAGACATGCTAGTACGGCAGTGGTATAGCCACAGCTGATATTCTGTCAAATTCTGAACAATGAAGAATAACAATATTTCAGAATAAATCAACTGTTGGTCTCTATCTCATTTTGATCTCCACTGGATTTGTTTTCTCTTGAGATGTTATTTTGTGATACATGTTTCTAAAGTTTTATTTACCAATCCAATTCATACTATTTATTTTCAAAAGAATCAAAATAAATTTGATATGGCTTAAAAGATAAACACTGAACGCCTCTTTTACACTCCACATATCCAATGTGTTTCTAACATGACTCTGTCATGCCTTTGCTACTTTGCTCTGTCTAGTTCTTATCCAACAACATGCATACTTGAACCGGGATATATTCTCCCTATACTGGTAGAGGTTTCTCCTCTGTGTTCCACTTTTCTCCATCTTTTTTTTGTGACCTTAGATGATAAAACTTTCAAATCCTTTGATGAAACCCACTCCATGAGGACAGCTCCAGGTAAGAAAGACAAAAAGACAGAGTTCACTCTGCTGAAAAAGGATTCATTCATTAGTTACTAGCCAAGAAATCAACAATTAATGACACCTTGGATTATAGCCCAGATCAGTGCATTCCTGAGTTTAAGAGGTGGATGCATTTGATCATCGACTGTTAAGATAAAAACTGAGTGAATCACACTGTCGTGGTTGAAGTCCTGCACAAAAACCCTAATGAGGGCGATCAACAAGAAGAAAATAACTTCTCGGGCCAAGAAACATCAGGAATGAACATTTGATCAGTGGAACTGTTATTTCCATCCAGTTTGTCTTTGTGAACAGGTGAGCAGGTGAAATTTGAATGGATGAATCTTACTTCAAAAGCATGAAAAGATCTGATGGTGTGGGAGCGCTGTTTGTGGCACTGTTAGAGATTTATTCCAAATTGAAGGCAGTACCGTGCCAGTACGGCCTCCAAAATATCCTTGAGCAACACTCTCATCCAATATGTACTTACTGTATGTAAGCAAAACTTGGATGGCTGTAACTATTTGTTTGTGTGGTTTTTCCACATTGAAGTTATTCAGCAGACAGACTTGCTTGGCCTTTGAGCGCTCAGTGGAACACCCGGGATATGAGTAAGCTTCTTCATGCTAATAATTTATTTATTCAAATATAATTATCCTTGTGTTCAACAGACACTGGAAATTGAGAGATGACAAATTACTAGCCAAACTTTCCTGTTTTGTACTTTGGCTCTGTTTTTGTGGTAAATGTGAAAAGAAAATGTGAGATATAGCTGTGGCTTCTGTGTGGCGTTTATATGTTCTCCCCGTGTCTGCGTGGGTTTTCTCCGGGTACTCCGGTTTCCATCCACGGTTTCCTCACCCTTCCTCTCGCCCAAAGATTCTGGGATGGGCTCCAGCCTCCCCCACGATCCAAAAAGGATTAAGTGGTAGAAGATAAAGAAAAAAAAAATGTCCTCCTCTGGATCCCCTTGATTTACATCTATGCAACAAGCCTGTCTTGCTGTGGGAGCATCTGGGTAAATGCAGTAACTTTCAGCGGCAGTTTGCAGAACATTAGTGCACATAATTGCACCTGTGATGAGTGCACACACACACAGGCAACGAGCGTGCTCTTTAAGCTTCAATGGCAGCAAGACCAAGTTGGTGGTTGCGGTCAGGCAGCTGGGTTTATACTGGAGTCTAACACGTACAGAATGCTGATTCACACACAGGCATCACAGCATAGTGGATAAGCACAGAGAAGTAAATATATTAAATAATGATGAAGTAAAATATAAAAAGTAACATAGTCCTTCAGTCAAAAATACACAGAATTTATAACACAAATACCAGACTTGTAATGAAAACTGGAAACAACTGTACCAGTGATTCCCTGGTTTTTGTTTTGCATCACGTGTAGATCACTGCAGCCAGTGGAGTGTGGTGGCATGGTGTGCCGTGGCGTGGAGCAAGCAGGGACACTGATTATCCAAAGCGGAATGGGGGCGCCCTTTCCAGGTTGTGGTTCTCCGCATACCAACAGCAGTCACAACCGTTTTCTTTCTCGCCTCAGGGTTGGGTCCATAGTGTGATTTCTCGTGCTCGTCTGCCTTCAACTGAGCATTTTGCCCAAGTTGATGACGGGGCCTCAGACCTTATTCCATCCAGGGTTGTCCTTATGCCATAAACTGTCAGGCTGGCAGCCATTACAATGTTTGAGTTCCATTTTTTTCCTTTTTTTTTTTTTTTTCCTTCAAATAGTATCAAAAGGCTTCAGGGTCCGGATAGAAGACCCTCTGGGTCCGGATGCGGACCGGGGTCTGCTATTTGAGGAGCCCGGGTCTAGGATCAATAATTAAATGATTTAGCTGTCAATAAATTTTAATCAATAATTACACCATATTTCAAACCCAGACTCAGACTCACACTGCTCTCTTATGGTATGTATTCCAGTTAAGACTGGCCATTTTTCAAATCCTGACTTCCAAAGTCCAGAACTTAATCCTTACAGAGGTTGATGCATAATATAACAGTAAGCTTATAATAATAGTAATATAACAGCTCTGAAGGACTGTTTTGAATTCACTGTGTGGGAGCAGCTCAGTGATCCACATGGGGAGGACATCAACAGCCTCAGACACACCATCACAGATTACATCAAGCTCTGTGCGGAGAACACCGTATCCACCAAGACCATACAATATTTCTCAAACAACAAGCCCTGGATCAACTCTGAGATAAAGACGCTGCTGAAGGAGAAGAAAAGGATCTTCAGATTAAGGAAACAAGGAGAAGCTGAAGTCCATACAGAGGGAGCGGAGGAGGAAGATCAGAGAGGGGAAGGAAAACTACAGGAAGAAGACGGAGGTCAAGGTGCAGCAGAGTGATGTCAGAGGTGTCTGGAGAGGCCTCAAAACAATCTCTGGGCACCAGAATACCTCCTTCCAGGCCATGGGAGTGGGTGAACAACCTGAACCTGTTTTTCAACAGGTTTGACCAACCACCCTCTTCTCCACCTGCCCTCCAACCCCTCCATCTTCATCTAGTCTCAATGTGCACTGCCCCACCTCCACCCCCTTTACATCCCACAGCTCTCAGTACACATCCCCTGCTGTTTTCCCCTCACATACCCAACACCCCCCCCCCCCTTCCAGCATACAGCCCCCTGCCCCTTTCTGTCCCTTAGTAAGACCCAGGTGCGATGTGAGCTGAAGAAGATCAAGGCGAGGAAGGCTACAGATCTGAACAGCATCAGCTCAAGGCTCCTCAAGAAAACATCCTGTGTGGTACCCGTGCCAAAGACTCCGCACCCCAAGGACCTGAACAGCTACAGACAAGTGGCCCTCACATCACACCTGATGAAGACCCTGAAGAGGCTGCTCCTCACACATCTCCACCCCCTGATGAGACCAGCGATGGACCCACTTCAGTTTGACTATCAACATGGCATTGGGGTGGGGAATGCAGTGATCTTCCTCCGACACCATTCCCCGTCTCACCTGGAGAAGCCCGGGAGCACTGTGAGGATCATGTTCTTTGGTTTCTTCAGTGCTTTCAACACCATCCAACCAGTGATCCTGAGTGACAAGCTGCTGTGTGCAAGGGTGCACCAGCACCTGTCATTGTGGATCCTGGACTACCTCACAGACCGACCACAGTTTATGACAACCCAGGACTGTGTATCTCACACCATCATTTGCAGCCCCCAGGGAACAGTTCTGGCTCCCTTCCTGTTCACCCTCTACACTGCTGACTTTTCATACAAAACACCACACTGCCATCTACAGAAGTTCTCTGATGACTCTGCAATTGTCTGCCTCATCTCTGATGGGGATGACTCAGAGTACAGAGGACTGATCCAGGACTTTGTGGACTGGTGCCTGCAGAACTGCCTCCAAATCAATGCAGGTAAGACCAAGGAACTGGTAGTGTACTGCCGCAGGTGTGGACAACTCCCCACAACACATCCAGGGAACAGACATTGAGATGGTGACATCTTACAAGTACCTGGGTGTTCACCTGAACAATAAACTGGACTGGTCACACAACACCAATGCACTCTACAAGAAGGGGCAGTGCAGGCCTTTCCTTCTGAGGAGACTCAGATCTTTTGGAGTGCAGAGGGCAATCCTGAAGACATTCTACGACTCTGTGGTGGCATCAGCCATCATGGTCTGCCGGTGCAGCAGCATCACGGCAGCTGACAAGAAGAGGCTGATCAAAAAGCTAGCTCTGTTCTGGGGCGCCACCTAGACCCAGTGGAGGAGATAGGACACAGGAGGATGGTGGCTAAACTGTCATCTGCGGCAGCTTGGTGGTGCAGTGGTTAGCACTGTGGCAGCACAGTAAGAAGGTTGTGGGTTCAATTCCGCCTCCTGACCATGAGCGACCCTTCTGTGTGGAGTATGCATGTTCTCCCCGTGTCTGTGTGGGTTTATCCCGCATACTCCAGTTTCCTCCCACAGGCCAAAAACATGCAAGTTAGGTTAATTGAAGACTCTAAAGTGGCCTTAAGTGTGAATGTGTGTGTGAATGGTGACGGGATTGGCGCCGCACCGTGGTTGCCACATCCATCTACGTGGATGCCCTGAATTTCCCTCTGGAATTAATAAAGTATACAAAATAAAATAAAATCTCTGCTGGAGCCAAAGTCCCACCCCATGCAGGACATGCTACAAGCACTGAGGAGCTTATTTAGCGGCAGGCTGCACCATCCTAAGTGTTCGAGAGAGAGGTTCTACAGGTCCTTCCTACCTGTTGCTGTCAGACTTTATAATCTAATCTGTGCTGCTCATAGAGACTGTACATAACACCACTACTTTGCACAATAGGGATCATTTCCCTCCAGTACACTACAAATACAATTACAGCTGGAAAAGCCCTCAGAGAGCGCACCCCTTCCATCCATGATGGATCACTTCCAAAATGTAATGGATTCATGTGTAGAGCATGAGACAGTTCTTGTGAAAATTGCAGCAAAGTCTATCCAGAAGCTTTGGAGGATTCTTGCTAACACACTGTGAGAAGATAAGAGCCTTGGCAGAGGTTTGCATTCTCGGATCATCACCGAAATATTATGGGTTCCACTCTAGGCCAAGGGCCTCCTCTGGTGAAAATTTCATCCAAATCCATCCAGTAGTTTTTGTGTAATCCTACTGAACAAATGAAAACAAGGCCCTTGGTGGAGGTATGCACTCTCAGATCATGACAAAAATTTAATGGGTTCACCCTTGGCCCAAGGGCTACATCTGGTGAAAATTTCATCAAAATCCTTCATGCAGTTTTTGCCTAATCCTTGTAACAAACAGACGGACAAACAAACAGATGGACAAACAGACAAACCACCCCGATTATGTTACTTCCTCCATCCATCCATCTTCTACCACTTTTCCGGAGGTCCGGGTCGCGGAGGCAGCAGTTCAAGCAGAGAAGCCCAGACTTCCCTCTCCCCAGCCACCTGCTCCAGCTCTTCAGAGAGGATACCAAGGCCTTGGTATCCTCTCTATCCTTGGTATGTTACTTCCTTTCCAGAGGTAATTATTATTAACAACACTGTTCATTTAAATGTGAAATATACTGTGTGGATTTATATTATATTTTGCCGGGTAATTTAACTTAAGTGCAATACTGTAAATGCCATTTAACTGCAATGCTACTGCACTGTGTATACAATGGAGGGAAAAAGTGTTTGACCCCTTTCTGATTTCTCATTTTTTTCTATGTCACATTTAAATGTTTCAGATCATCAAACAAATTTAAATATTAGACAAAGATAACACAAGTAAACACAAAATGCAGTTTTTAAATGAAGGTGTTTATTATTAAGGGGGAAAAAAATCCAAACCTACATGGCTCTGTGTGAAAAAGTGATTGTCCCCTAAACCTATTAACTGGTTGGGCTACCCTTAGCAGCAACAACTGCAATCAAGTGTTTGCGATAACTGGCAATGAGTGTTTTACAGCGCTGTGGAGGAATTTTGTCCCTAGACAGCAGAATTCATGGTTCCATTTACCCATGTATTTACCACGTGTATTTTACAACTAGGCCTTCAGTGGTGACCTATCCGAGTGTAATTCATACCAAGCACCATAAAAATAGCCTGTAGGGCCGTCCACACAAAGCATGTTAACCTCTTGCACTCCGTTGTACCGCGGGTGGGCAAGTCTCTGCGTCCTAGAGCGCACGAGGGCGCTCTCGTGCGCCCTCGTGCGCTCTAGGACGCATGATGGAGATGGTGATGTAGGACATGAAGTAGATGGTGATGGCGTCCAAGCGCGCACTGAAAATAAAAGCTGCAGACACAGCCGCGAACAGATTAGTTCATCTGATTGACCTCTCATTTAACTAATAAGAGCCTTGAATTGGGTTTCTGAAACCTTGAAGAACCAATGACTGAAAACCTAGCAAGAAGGACCCGCCTACCAACGCTGTGAAAGCAGTGAGCCAATTGAAGCAGAGAAGTTCGCCAGCTGTTTTTTTTAAGGCTGGGTGAAGACAGACTGCTGCAGCGGATCAAAAAAGGACTCGCAGAAAGAACTGTCACAGACCCAGCAGCACGGCGACAAATGCAACCTGTGTGACAGCATTCGCGCATCGGCATGTTCGGCCACAGGCGGTGCTTATTTTGTTTTTGTTCCAGCAGAGTAGACGTTATGATTTTCTTCCATGGTCATCATAGACCGACGAAGGCTGAGTGACACACACGCCTTCGCCAGTCTTTTTTTAATTACTACTGTTATTCGTTTTGAAAAATCATTCGCCAAAAACCGCAATCATGGAAGCACAAAACCGCAATAACGGAATTATGTTTTGATCGGGTCGCGAGACCAGAACCACGAGCGGACCAGCGTCGCGTTCGTCTGACAATGAGGAAGAGAAGTTCGCCAGCTCCGCTGCTGCTGTGAAGAGGTAAGGTGTTATAAACTAAATTATTCTCTGTCCCTGAAAATTGTAATCCAAAATGACTTTTGACCGATCGGTAAATTACAACTGTGCGGCGCACGAAGTCTGAAGTTCATGCGCCGCGGTACACGGTTCGTTCGTCGCGTCCAGACCGTGAACGCCGCCCCCCCCACTATTCTTCTGTAGCGAGCGGGGGGGGGGGGAAGCCGCGGTGACTGAGCTGCTGTCCCACATCGCGACATGAGGCTAATCCGTCATGTAGCGATGGCCGATGTCCATCCTCTGTAGCGGGGGGGGGGGGGACAACCCCCCCCCCCCCCCACACACACACACAGACACAGCCCTGAGTGTGACCTTTCATTAGAGCCCAAAATGAAGCTTCTACATTGAAGCATTCAAAAGTTACAGACATTTTTCCAAACTGTGCCATTTGGCACAATTTGGCACAGTTCAAAAACGCCTGGGAACTACCTGAGGAAAAAGCTGTGTAATATATTCATTTTTTGTGGTATTGTTACAAAATTTGGACCTCAGCTGGATAACACTTGGTTTTACATTTCTGTTGCATTTTCCAGCCCGGATCTGTAGCTGCGTGTTATTTGCAAGCATTTGTATCAAAAAAAAAACATCCAGGCCAAATGTATTTTCTTCAAGTTCACTATGTTTAGATGACTGTAACTCAGTGGTCAGAGCACTTAGAGAGATTATGACTGTTTTGCCAAAAAATTCAAAGTGTTTTCTTTTAAATGAGACCAACCCCATGAAGATGCTACAAAGGGTTGAAGAACAGCTTTCAATTTACTTTGGGCACGTTATTTTTTGGCGTTTTTAGGAAAATTGACCGGAGTGCAAGGGGTTAAAGATAACTTTAACTATAAAATTATAGTTTTAAAATCTTTACCTTTTCCTTGTAGAGCGCCATTTCCCTGCACACTTGTTTGTTGAGTTAGAGATCCACTCTTATTTCCCCAAAGGTTTAACAGTACTGTTGCTTATCCAGCTGGCGGCTGTGCTATGGTGCCTCACTGCTGCCTTGGTTAAGGCTCCGTCACTCCTGGATAATTTAGGCAGTGTTTGCAAAATGTATGAAAAATTTGTAGAATACCCTGGGGTAGGTGAATCAGTTATAGCTTAGTTTTGTCTAAGTTAAGAGCACGCTCAAGCACGCTGGTATACGGCGTTGTTCGCCGAGCTCCTCTGAAAAATTAATTTTCGGCATGCTGAAAATTCTCCGACGTTACCAGCGTATGGCTGACAACATCCCACGTTGGTTCACAGGAAAACCCATACAAGTTTTGTGTATGTGTGTGTATGTGCGCACATACACACACAGAGAGCAAAACACACGGGACCTGTTGGGGTTTTTTATATTTAACTGAAGCCTATATGATCATCTGTCCTATTTTTTTTCCTGATAGATATGCCAAAATCTCAGAACACCGGAGAAGGAGGATCCAATCAGCTGATTGACTGAAGCACAGACCACAGCTGTTTGCTTTGCTGTTGGCTGTGCCTCCCAGCAAAAGCACACTCCATGTATTATCTTGGTTTTATTTTTTTCACTTTATTGAAAATAAACTTTTTTTATCACCATCAGTTCACGTGCATTTGAGCCAGGTTGTGACAACTGTTATCTGATGTTCCTGACAGGTCACATTAGCTGTTTTAGGCACGACTGACCTGACAGATTTGACAGCTCTGCCAGGATGGTCATGCTCCCCACCGTGGTCTCTAGAGGGGAGAATCATCTAGGCTGAACAGAGATGCTCTCTCCCAAAACTAGATTTCATGGATCAGGAGGCAACATCAGTTTGAAATGACTGTGCTATGCAGAAGTTAGACTATTGTTGCACATAAGTTGTGAATGTCGGCAACACGTTAGTTGGTTTAAGTTATTATTACTTAATTATATGTCCAAGTCATAATGGATACGCAATGCATATGGCCAAAAGTGAAAATTTTGGCGTATCCCAACATTTTAGAACAAGTTTTTTACGTTTGGCGAATGCTGCCTAAATTGTCATGTTGTGACAGACAGCTCAAGTTGACAAATCCTGTCTGGCTCCAAGTATCTACTCGACCAGTCACAAACAACAGGCATTCCAAGCAAGATAATTTGCAGCACTCCTCGGAGGCTGTAATCCAAGCATACTGCCCGTTGTTAATATGAAAGGGACAGACAAATCCTTTCCCCGGCTGAGACGGGCCTGCTAGCTTCAGGGCTGGCCGACCTCTCGTCACAATGACCAGCTTTTCTTGAAAAGTCAATCTGGATATTTTTTTTTTTTTTTTTTTTTTATCAGCGACCAAATCATTTTCCTCTCCCCGGTCAGCCATTGTGGGTGGAAAAACAGCTGCTATATTTAAACAGATGCAGTATATTGTAGCTTCTTAAGCAAGTCCTTGCACTGGTGTTTTACCAGCTAGGATCCTCTGCATTGTGGGTGGAGGAATCTAACCATGCAATCAAAAGACGTAAAAATGCTGATGTCCTTGGATGCCTTCTATGCGTACCCCTGGACATACAGAAGACATCTGATTGGTTAAAGCAACGGGATACGTTTAACAGTTCATTTAACCTACAGAGCTGCACTGGTAATTACTGAAGGCCCAAGGCAGATTTGCTTTACCCTGGCAACACAGATGGCTAAAATATGATTGGACAAAAAAACTAACATGCATTACACCACTGGAAGGAGTGCAACTAAGAGAAAAGCTCCAAAATGAAGAGAATGGACTATTGGGAATAATTTAATACATCCTCATGGAACAAATATAAGAATGTAGGTTGTAAATATAATTCTGATACTGTTTAGGCCAAAGAGAAGGTTTGGCTGGCCCTGATGGTCCACCACTGCATTTACCACAGCATGTCTTTCAGGTTCTGAAGCAGCAAAACAGCCCCAGACCATCACACTACCACCACCATATTTTACTGTTGGTATGATGTTCCTTTTCTGAAATGCTGTGTTACTTTTACGCCGGATGTAATGGGACACACACCTTCCAAAAAGTTCAACTTTTGTCTCATCAGTCCACAGAGTATTTTCCCAAAAGTCTTGGAGATCATCAAGATGTTTTACTGGCAAAACTGAGACAATCCTTTATGTTTTTATTTGCTCAGCAGTGGTTTTCGTCTTGGAACTCTGCCCTGCAGGCCATTTTTGCCCAATCTTTTTCTTATGGTGGAATCAAGAACACTGACCTTAACTGAGGCAAATGAGGCCTGCAGTTCTTTGGATGTTGTTGTGGGGTCGTTTGTGACCTCTTGGATGAGTTGTTGCTGCGCTCTTGGGGTAATTTTGGTCGGCCGGCCACTCCTGGGAAGGTTCATCACTGTTCCAGGTGTTCACCATTTGTGGATTATGGCTCTCACTGTGGTCCGCTGGAGTCACAAAGCTTTAGAAATGACTTTATAACCTTTTTTAGACTGATGGAGCTCAGTTACTTTGTTTCTCATTTATTCCTAAATTTCTTTGGATCGTACAATGTTGTCTAGATATTGAGGATCTTTTGGTCTTTTGGTGTTTACTTGTGCTATCTTTGTCTAATATTTAAATTTGTTTGATGATCTGAAACATTTAAGCGTGACAAATATACAAAAAAATGAGAAATCAAGAAGGGGGAAAACACTTTTTTCACACCACTGTGTATAATGTGTATATATTTATATGGCAGCATGGTGGTGGTGTGGTTAGCACTGCGGCAGCACAGCAACCCACCCTTGGCCAGTGGATCCTTGGTTCGATCCCAGCCCCCGACCAACAGTGATTTTTGTTGAGTTTGCATGTTCTCCCCGTGTCTGTATGGGTTTACTCCAGGATTTCTCCAGTTGCTTCCCACATGCCAAAACATGCAAGTTAGGTTAATTGGCTTCATACTGGGGATTCTAAATTGTCCTTAGGTATGACTGTGAGAGTGAATGGTTGTCTGTCTCTCTGTGTTGGCCCTGCAAGGGACTGGCGATCTGTCCAGTGTGTACCCTGCCTCTTGCCAAAAGATGCTGGGATAGGCCCACCCCCCACCCCATGACCCGAAAAGAATTAAGTGGAAGAAGATGGATGGATGTATATTTACTGTTTTGCTATCCAATTCTTATCATCTTATTTATTGTTGCTCTGAGTGCTGCTGTCCCTTTGCTGCTGCAATCCTGTAATTTCCAGTTTGTGGGACTGATAAAGGTTTATCTTATCTTAAAATTATGAAAGCTCTTTAATGATAAACTGCTCGCCCTTCACTGCAATGCACACTTCCACCAGCTAACCTTTGTAACTTCTGCTTAGATACCATCCTCTATGAAATACATCACATAGCAAAGGCACTATTTAAATTGAAGAGTTCTTTTGCAAAAAAAGATAAGTCCAGTTGAGTTCAAAATGAGAAAAAAAACCAAAAAAAAAAAACCACTTTTTCATCAGTAGGTTTATAGGTGTTAGTATTTCCAAATCAGCTTCTAAGACATGGTCACTTGAAATATGAGTATCTCAAACATAATGAAGCAAAATATCAAACATCAACTCATTGTTACTTTTCAGCAATTTATTAGTACATTTTTTTGCAAAAACAGATGAGTCCCGAAAGCCATGCTATTTTGTCTGGAACATACTTGAATGTCTATAGCATCAATGTAGTATGATTGACATACTGATTTTGGCATATCCGCTCAGTAAAATGGTATAATATAGCTACAGGTGTATCTCACTAAATTAGAATATCATCAAAAAGTTGATTTATTTCAGTAATTCAATTCATAAAATGAAAGTCACATTTTATATAGATAGATTCATTACAGAGTTGTATATGTCAAGTGTTTTTCTTTTAATTTTGATGGTTATGGCTTGCAGCTCATGAAAACCTGAAAATCAGTTTCTCAAAAAATTAGAATATTACAGAAGATCAATTTAAAAATAAATATTTTTTTTTTAAATAGAAATGTTGACTAACAAATAATTTCCATGCACACACTCAGTACTTGGTCAGGGCTCCTTTTGCATGAAATAATTCTGCATCACTGTGGCATGGCATGAAGGTGATCAGCCTGTGTTACCGCTGAGGTGTTATGGAGGTCCAGGTTGCTTTGGTGGCGGCCTTCAGCTCATCTGCATTGTTGGGTCTAGTGTCTCTCATCTCCCTGTTGATGATACTTCATAGATTCTGTATGGGGTTTAGGTCAGGAGAGTTTGCTGGCCAGTAAAATATGGTGATACCATGGTCATTAAACCAGGCTTTGGTACTTTTGGCAGCAGTATGGGCAGGTGCCAAGTCCTGCTGGAAAATAAAAATCAGCATCTCCATAAACCTTGTCAGCGGAGGGAAGCACGAAGTGCTCTAGAATGTCCTAGTTGACAGCTGCAATGACTTTGGACTTGATAAAACACAGTGGGCTAACACCAGCAGATGACATGGCTCCCCAAATCAGGTGCCAAGTCCTGTCACTTGGAAATCAAGGTCTCAGAGTCTGGAGGAAGAGTGAACAGGCACGGAATCCAAGTTGCTTAAGGTCCAGTGTGAAGTTTCCACAGTCAATGATGATATGTGGAGGTATGTCATCTGCTGGTGTTTTTTCTTTGTGTTTAATCAAGACCACTATCAGTGCAGCCACCTAACAGGAAATTTTAGAGCACTTCCTGCTTCCCTCTGCTGACAAGCTTTATGGAGATGCTGATTTCATTTTCCAGCAGGACATAGCACCTGCCCACACTGCCAAAAGCACAAATACCTGGTTTAATGACCATGGTATCACTGTGCTTGATTAGCCAGCAAACTCTCCTGAATTCTCCCTCCTAAATCCCAAAGATTATCTATGGTTTATTGTCAAGAGGAAGATGAAATACACCAGACCCAATAATGCAGATGAGCTGAAGGCTGCTATCAAAGAAATCTGAGCTTCCATAACACCTCAGCAGTACCACAGACTTATCGCTTCCATTCCATGCTGCATTGATGTAGTAATTGTGCAAAAGTAGCCCTGACCAAGTATTGAGTGTGTACATGGACATACTTTTCAATCGGAAAACATTTCAATTAAAAATTATTTTTTTAATTAATTTTATAAAATATTCTAATTTTTTCAGAAACTGATTTTTGGGTTTTCATTTGCTCCAAGCCATAACCATCAAAATTAAAAGAAATAAACACTAAATATATCACTTTGTGTGTCATGAATCTATATGAGTTTCACTTTTTGAATTGAATTATTGAAATAAATCAACTTTTTGATGACATTCTAATTTATTGAGATGCACCTGTATAATAAAGCTAAAATTCAAGATTCAAAGATTTTATTGTCAATACTACTATACGTACAGGACATACAGGAGAATGGAAATGGTGTTTCTCTCTCTCTTCAATGGTGTGCACATTATAAAAAGAAAAGGAATGAGGCTGGAATAAATGAAACTCCTTCCCCATATAGTGTATTATATAGTGAATATGCAGCCAGCGGAGCAGTGAGAGAAGAGCTTCACATCACAACATAAACTACCTTAAGGTATTTATTTTTAATAATTCAGCAGAAACGATTTGATTTAATACATATTTTCTACAAATTGCATGCAGGTATTATTTATTTATTTATTTATTATTTTTTTTACCACCGTTAATCTGTTACATTTTACTGTCTCACGTAATGACATCATTAACCATGCCACGAAAACAAGCCCAGTAGTGTCCAAAAGTGGTTAATTTTATTGTTATATTGAGTATACTGTATAGTCCACTATATCTAAATTCACTACATAGTGAGTAGGGAGGTAGTGAGTGAGTGAACATTCCGAACACAGCCAGGGAACTCAGTCAGAGCGAGCAGACCAGGAATGCAGCCAAGATGAGTCATGTGACCCAAATACCAAGCGCTTATTTACCCTGTGGAGTTATCTGCTTTAGTGAAAAAAAAAAACAAAAACAAAAAAAAAACCCTCCCGGCGTTTATCGGCTTTAAAAAAAAAAAAAAAATGAATTTGTAGTGTCTCTAACATAGGACATATCAGCTTTTGAGACAAAATGATTTGAACTTCTATAAGTAGGTAATGTTAACAGTCGTTTGATGTAAAGAGTGAAATTTTCACGGAAGTGGCGTTTATCCGTTTTTGCAAACAAACTCTTCAATTGTTTATGGTTCGGATACAGTCCTGGTGTGGAATTAGGAGGGTGATGTTTCATTTATTTGTTCGAAGTATTTTTCTCAAAGCATCAACACACAAACAAATGGTTGAGGGGCTGTTTAGTCCTCATTAACTTTCCAATCTGTAAATATAAATTAAAAAAAATACAGCTGGTAAAACATTGGAATGGGTGGTTGGGGATAACAGCAAAGGAGAAACAAAAGGCATGAAGAGAGACTGCAGATTGAATACACTGGCGTATACACCAAAACAAAACAGTTATGTCACAGAGATATGGGATATGGAGTAGGAAGTCAAAATTCCCAAATGAGTGGACACTTGGTGTAGCGCATGAAAAACATCAGACTTACTGCTGACACACAATGCACAATTTGGTTGGCTTAGTGTGGATTAGACCAACTTTCTCTTACTGGTAGGGCTGTTCTGGGTATTGGCCTGTCATTAGGATCCCTGTGGCTACTGGGGAATGCAGAGCCCCTTACTGTCCAACAGACAAAGTTCTGCCATAGTCAGCTTGATCCATTACTAATGAGCGCTATTGGTACTGATGGCATTGGTTAGTCCAGTTGTGCCTGTTTCCAAATTAGTGTTGCTGATCATGCTGTAGTAGATGCTAAATACATTTGAAGCTTTATTTTTCATGAAGTGTTCAAAGACTGTTGTACAACAGTTAGTTCTGACCAAGAAATTTTTTTGGACATTAGGGATTCCAGGAGTTACCATAATCCGCGATAACTACACTCTAATTTCACTGGATATGTATCACTCTGCTTTAAAGGTGTTCTAGTAACGTTAATTACTAGCAGTATTTTTCTATCAACTCTGACAATTGGAGTAATGTTTTGGATACCTTAATTTCCACAGTGAAGCGCTGTTTGATAAGAGGAAATTATACATCCATGACACAGAAGTCCCACCCTTTTGCAAAGGTCTACTTCTGTCCTGGTCATTTTAAGAAAAGCTTGACAGAATTGCGCTTGACAATATTTAATTTGTTTACATGTGTGTGAAATGACAAAAGATGTCTTCACATCGATTGAGATGTTTAGCTTTAAGGACTTTTTTTCTCAGCTGCGCAAAATAACTGGTTAAACAAACAAATCATAATCTTTTGTCCGGTATAGCTGTCATTTAATAAATTTTGCTTCTGGAACTGTTGTATAAAAGCAATATTACACACGAGTTTGTTACATTATCATGAATATACTAACTCTAGCAGGGTGTGATCGGTTTACCGAACTTGTGAAATATTGTTTAATTACGTACCTCTCTTAGTTGACCTTTGGCAGCGGCATCAGCTCCACCACAACATGCTTCATTGGTAAATATCCCAAACATGCCAATTCCTACAGTTCTAAAGCATTAAAAAATATTTTGACAACACATTTTAGTGTGGAAATTTTGCTGGGTTGAGAACAAAACCTACTAGTTTAATGGCCTATCTTCTTTGGTAGACATCCCCAATGTATGAACTGTTGAAAAGCACTGACCTTGAGTTAAAAAAAAACAAAACAAAAAAAAAAAACTTATTTTCTTTGGGAACAAGGCTTACTGATGAATTACAGGGCTGCACGGTGGCGCAGTGGTTAGCACTGCGGCAGCACAGTTTACCCTTGGCCGGGGGATTGTGGGGATCGTGGGATCGTGGGTTCGATCCCAGCCCCCGACCAACAGTGATCTGTGTGGAGTTTGCATGTTCTCCCCGTGTTGCGTGGGTTTACTCCGGGATTTCTCCGGTTTCCTCCCACATGCCAAAAACATGCATGTTAGGTTAATTGGCTGTTCTAAATTGTCCCTAGATATTTGTTTCCTATAGGCCCTTAGAATAGAGGGTTAGTATTAATGAAAGCGCTTTGAGTGGTCTTTGTGACTAGAAAAGCGCTATATAAGTGCAGGTTAGTTAGTTAGTTAGTTAGCCATGACTCTTTGGAGGCCTGATGGCAGTGATTAAAACCTGAGAGGAGAAAGCTCTCAAAGACATGACATAACTGTTGTTATACTGTGTCCAGTAAAGTGATTAAAGTTGGGTTTACACTGTAACGTTTGGACCAACTTTTATTGACGTTTGGAAAATCAGAGAAATCAGTCCAAACACTGATGAAATTACGTTTGTGAGCACACACCAACTTTTACGAACTTGTACAAATTTTTGCTAGCATTTGCCAGCATTGCATTCAGCGTTGTTAAACTTTTTGCCAACTCAGGCTAGCGTATGTGTAGCTGTTCCCAACTTAGGTTAACCCCTTGCACTCCGGTCAATTTTCCTAAAAACGCCAAAAAAAATGTGCGCAAAGTAAATCGAAAGCTGTTCTTCAACCCTTTGCAGCACCTTCATGGGGTTGGTCTCATTTAAAAGAAAACACTTTGAATTTTTTGGCAAAAAAAAACCATGATCTCTCTAAGTGCTCCGGCCACTGAGTTACAGTCATCTAAACATAGTGAACTTGAAGAAAATAAATTTGGCCTGGGTGTTTTTTTGGATACAAATGCTTGCAAATAACACACAGCTTCAGATCCGGGCTGGAAAATGCAACAGAAATGTAGAACCAAGTGTTATCCAGCTGAGGTCCAAATTTTGTAACAATACCACAAAAAATGAATATATTACACAGCTTTGTTCTCAGGCTGTTCCCAGGCGTTTTGGAACTGTGCCAAATGGCACAGTTTGGAAAAACGTCTGTAACTTTTGAATGCCCCCCCCCTCGCTGCAGAAGAATAGCGGGGGTGGGGGGGCGTTCACAGCCTGTACGTGGCGAGCAACCCCTTGTACCGCGGCGCACGAACTTCAGACTTCGTGCGCCGCACAGTTGTAATTTACCGATTGGTCAAAAGTCATTTTGGATTACAATTTTCAGGGATAGAGAATAATTTAGCTTATAACACCTTACCTCTTCACAGCAGCAGTGTCTTGGCCAACTTCTCTTCCTCATTGTCAGACGAACGCGACACTGGTCCGCTCTGGTTCTGGTCTCGCGACCCGATCAAAACATAATTCCATTATTGCAGTTTTGTGCTTCCATGATTGCGGTTTTTGGCCAACGATTTTTCAAAACAAATAACAGTAGTAATTAAAAAAAGACTGGCGAAGGCATGTGTGTCACTCAGCCTTCGTCGTCAGCCTCCGTCGGTCTATGATGACCATGGAAGAAATCATAACGTCTACTCTGCTGGAACCAATACAAAATAAGCACCGCCTGTGGCCGAACATGCCAATCCATGAATGGCACTCCCTGTCACACAGGTTGCATTTGTGGATGATCTCCATGCTGCTGGGTCTGTGGGGCTCTTCCTTTGTCCTTTTTTGATCCGCTCCAGCAGCTAGTCTTCACCCAGCCTTAAAAAAAAAACAGCTCTCGAACTTCTCTGCTTCAATTGGCTCACTGCATTGAAAGCGTTGGGAGGCGGGTCCTCCTTCCTAGGTTTTCATTCATTGGTTCTTCAAGGTTTCAGAAACCCAATTCAAGGCTCTTATTAGTCGAATGAGAGGTCAATCAGATGAACTAATCTGTTCGCGGCTGTGTCTGCAGCTTTTTTTTTCAGTGGCGCTTGGACGCCAACACCAACTACATCACCACCATCAGGACCGTGCGTCCGAGAGCGCGCGAGGACGCACGAGTGCGCCCTCGTGTGCCCTAGGACGCAGAGACTTGCCCGCCCGCGGTACAACGGAGTGCAAGAGGTTAACTTAAGCAAAGGAATACTCAGCACTATTCAGCTGACATCAGCTCAGGCGACGCTCTTATAGAGATCAATGTCTGTGGAGGCTTCTTATCCTGGACCTCCTTTTTTGGGTGGATTCACACTACAGTGTTTGGACTAACTTTTACTAACTTTTTGGCAAATGTCTGGCTCTGCTGTGTAGCATCATCTTGCTTTGGCTCATCAATAAAATAGACTTTGCCTCTTAAAGACATTGTTTCACCCAGGAAAAGGCCAATCAAGGATTGCTTTTTCATCTCAGGACCACTGTGGAGAACACATTCCTTTGTAAAGAGGTACGGGAGATAAGGATTCCATTGTGTGCAAGGAATGGATTAGTTCAGATCATAAATAAACTGGAAACGCTCTTACTCCAGACCGTTCTATTAGCCAATAAGACGGTTTGACATCTTCTAAACCCCTGTGACAAAGAACAGACATTATTGAGTGCATCATATGGCCACTACAAAATATCCACAGCTCAACATTGCCCTCTACTGGCAACTCCAGGACATGCTGGATTTAACCAGTGAACTTTACTCCTTGAAATGACTGCCTTTGTTATACAAAACTCAATTTCTCAGATTATCCTATTTTTCAGGACACCATGGAAAAGCAAATGGACTCTGATGTTCGGTGTGGACAGTCGTTTGGGTTTGAAATGTTTATTAATCCTTGATTTTAAATATGTGCATGTTAAAAATGTTTAAAATGAATTTTATTCTTGCATGTTAATGTAAAAGCACTAGTAATAAAGTTGCATGCTCACTAAAGCTAGCTAAGACTTTATACATACTGTAAGTAGGTTAAGGAATCTCCAGTGTATTAAAATGTGTGTCATTCTGTGAGGACCAGTATCAGCCAGTCATCACCCAGCATATGCTGGGCTACAGCTCTTTCATGCCATTGGTTCTTACAGACAAAAGAATATTTGTTCGTTGGACTAAAGTTCATAAAACCCACCCACGAAGGAAGACTATTGGCTTGGGCTTATGTCAATCACCCTAATGGCACGAAAGTTGTCTGAAGTTATAAAGAGGAGAGATGCCCTCCTGGAGAGCACTTCAGAGCAGTATCAGAGTTACTGTCCCTTCAGTTTTTACAGGGAACATTCATATTGTGTTTGTGTAAACTTCTGTGTATTTTAATGTTTTTCTTTAAACATCTAGGAATTAATTCTTTCTTTCCTGAGCTCAAATCTTGATTCGGAGTTAAAAACTCCTGTTCTTAGGTATTTTGTCTATTTTTCTCCTTTAAACTTTCTTTAACTCACTGTGTGTTTTCCAAGGACTGACCATCTCCATACTGGAAGCTGTTTTCAACTCCACAAAGTCAGAAAATAACTTTTAATTTTGCTATTGGGATCAGATTTTGTGCTTATTCTTGAATTCCCTGGGAAAGCTGCTTGCCAACCAAGAAGGAGAAGAAAAAGCCTCATCTCGCCATTACTGCGCCACTGAAGAAACACCATTGCCATCTTTGTTTTGACCTAAGCTCCAACTGTGATCGAAGCAGTCAAAATCTCATCTTGTGACTGTGGACTTTGAGAGCTGCTGTACCTTGTCCGAATATCTGCTGGCAAGGTATTCTGGTGCCGGTGTCATCTGCAAATAAAGCTTCAGGAGAAGCTGCCAAAAGAACTTCAACCCGGATTCATGTGAGCCCTCTTCATTCCATCGGCTTAATAAATATATAAGATTTGGGAATAATTCAGCATCTGATCAGATACAAAATTAGAAGAGAAATGATATATTTTTTCTTATTAAAGTTCCGTTTTTACTTTCTTAAGAGTAATCCAGAATTTTTCATATAATTAATTTAATTTTCTCAATAAATTTGTGTTCAGTTTTTCATAATTCTTCAACTTCAAACTGCTTCAAATCAAACATACATTTCCACTATGGTTCTGCAAATGTGCTCATATTCTGTTACTCGATCCTCAGTTACAAGTTTAATGTGATGGTTTAATGTGATCATTTCACTTGCTCACAAGTTATTTGAATGTAAGATCATTTATCAGAGTTTATTTAATAAATCTATAAAATGAGAGAAGTTTTTGGAAATGTATTCCATTCTGAGTCTGTCTTTGATGCCCCAGTATCGAACTCACTAATTTGAGAGTGATTATTAATTAATTTATTGAGTGATTCAACAGGTATAAAGTGAAATTAATTAATAAATTGTTCACCGAGAAAGAGGTGAGCTGGTGCCCCCAAACGGGTGTTTACTATCAACTTTTTCTGTGTGTGTGGACCCCGAGTAAATCTCAGGTCCCGATACTCTATTACAAATTAAATAATCTTTGCAGGTACATCTCAAAAATTACAATATCATGGAAAAGTTCAATATTTTTTGTCACTTATTTCAGAAAGTGAAACCCATATATTATTTAGATTCATTACACAGAGAGTGAAATATTTCAAGTGTTAATTTATTTTAATTTTGATGATTATGGCTCACAGCCCATGAAAACCCCAAATTCAGTTTCTCAAAAAAATTAGAATATTACATAAAATTAATTTAAAAATAGTTTGTTTTTTTTTAACCCCTTGCACTCTGGTCAATTTCCCTAAAAATGCCTAAAAATAACGTACCCAAAGTAAATCAAAAGCTGTTCTTCAACCCTTTGCAGCATCTTCATGGGGTTGGTCTCATTTAAAATAAAACACTTTGAATTTTTTGGCAAAACAGTCATAATCTCTCTAAGTGCTCCTGCCACTGAGTAACAGTCATCTAAACATACTGAACTTGAAGAAAATAAATTTCGCCTGGGTGTTTTTTTGGATACAAATGCTTGCAAATAACACACAGCTTCAGATACTGGCTGGAAAATGCAACAGAAATGTAGAACCAAGTGTTATCCAGCTGAGGTCAAAATTTTGTAACAATACCACAAAAAATGAATATATTACACAGCTTTTTTCTTAGGTTGTTCCCAGGCGTTTTTGAACTGTGCCAAATTGTGCCAAATGGCACAGTTTGGAAAAACGTCTGTAACTTTTGAATGATTCAATATAGAAGCTTCATCTTGGGCTCTAATGAAAGGTGAAGGGCTGTGTGTGTGTGTGGGGGGGGTTGTTTATTCATTCATGAAAGAATGAATGAACAAACACGCCCCCACACACAAAGAAGCATGCCACGTAAAAAATGTGTGGCTTTTTTTTTTACAAGAAATAATAACCTACAGTGCACTAAAAATTATACTAAAATATTTGTAATGTAGAAGATAAGAACTCCTACCCCCCCCTCCCGCTACAGAGGACGGACATCGCCCATCGCTACATGACGGAAAGCGGTGACGGTGCGCCGCGGTCTACTACGCACAGTTGGACTAAAATATCTGCAATATACGACGGACGACAGATATACGACGGACCCGGACCGGAGCGGTCCGGGTCCATCATGTTGCGATAACGCACAGTTGTAATTTACCGATCGGTCAAAAGTCATTTGGATTACAATTTTCAGGGATAAAGAATAATTTAGCTTATAACACTTACCTGTCCACAACAGCAGTGTCGCTGGCGAACTTCTCTTCCTCACTGTCAGACGAACATGACGCTGGTCCACTTGTTACGGACTCGTGGTTCTGGTCACGCGACCCGGTCAAACCATAATTCCATTATTGCGGTTTTGCGCTTCCATGATTGCGGTTTTGGCGAACGATTTTTCAAAACAAATAAGAACAGTAGTTAGAAAAAACGACTAGCGAACGCCTGTGTGTCACCCAGCCTTACACAAAACAGCTTTCAAACTTCTGTGTTTCTATTGGCTGGCTGTATTTGCAGCCGTTGGTAGGCGGGTCCTTCTTGCTAGGTTTTCAGTCATTGGTTCTTCAAGGTTTCAGAAACCCAATTCAAGGCTCTTATTAGTCGAATGAGAGGTCAATCACATCTAAACCAATCAAAGCACTTCTTTAGCTTTCTGTTCGCGGCTGTGTCTGTAGTGGAAGAACGGAAATGCAGCTTTTTTTTTTTTTCCTTCAGTGCTCCCTAGGACGCACAGTGTGCATACTAGGGCACCCTCGTGCACTCTAGGACGCAGCGACGTGTCCGCCCACGGTACGCCAGAGTGCAAGAGGTTAATACAAATGTGGACTGACTGAAAAATATGTCCATGTACACACTCAATACTTGGTTGGGGCTCCTTTTGGATTAATAAGATAAGATAAGATAAGATAAGATAAGATAAGCCTTTATTAGTCCCACAACGGGGAAATTCCAGGATTGCAACAGCACAGGGATAGCAACACTCAGAGCAACAATCAGAAGGCAAGAAAAAAACAAGCAAGCAAGAGCAGCTAATATACATATGTACGTATTACTATAAAATATATATATATACACACACACACAGACACAGTGCAGAGCATTGTAGCTGGATGGAATAAATATATGAATATATGAACACACAGTGCAGAGCATTGTAGCTAGATGGAATAAATATGTAAATATATAAACACCCACAGTACGGAGCATTGCAGCTAGGTGGAATAAATATGCAAGTATATAAACACACACAGTGCGGAGCAATGTAGCTAGATGGAATAATATGTAGATATATAAAAACACAGTGCGGAGCAATGTAGCTAGATGGAATAATATGTAGATATATAAAAACACAGTGCGGAGCAATGTAGCTAGATGGAATAATATGTAGATATATAAATATATAAACACACCCAGTGCTGAGCATTGTAGCTAGATGGAATAAATATGTAAATATATAAACACACACAGTGCAGAGCATTGTTGCTAGATGGAATGAAACAGCATAACCGTCTACTTAGTTATCCTACATGGTATGATTATGTGCCCATACATATTCTCACCCTCCATAGCGACCGGTATGTTCCTAGTTGTATGCCGGAGGGGACCATTGTGTAAGTCTATTGCATCTTTTGCATTCAAAAAACTATTAGTTTGTTACGTCTTTTTGCTATCTCTGCGAGCAGCCCTGCTTAGGTTGTACAGTCTGACAGCCGTTGGTAGGAAGGACCTACGAAACCTCTCGGTTGTGCACCTGGGATGATGTAGTCTGCTGCTAAATGAGCTCCTCAGTGCATTCAGTATGTCCTGCATAGGGTGGAACTCGGACTCCAGCAGAGATGACAGTTTAGCCACCGTCCTTCTCTCTCCTATCTCCTCCATCGGATCAAGGCGCTGCCCCAGGACAGAGCTAGCTTTCTTAATCAGTTTGTTCAGTCTCTTCCTATCGGCTGCAGTAATGCCACTGCCCCAGCAGACCATTCCAAAAGTGATGGCTGATGCCACCACCGTGTCATAGAATGACTTCAGCAGCTCCCCTTGTACACCAAAAGACCTGAGTCTCCTCAGCAGGAACAGCCTGCGCTGTCCCTTCTTGTAGAGTGCATCAGTATTGTGTGACCAGTCTAGTTTATTGTTCAGATGAATACCCAGGTACTTATAGGATGTCACCATCTCGATGTCTGTTCCCTGTATATTTACTGGTACTGTGAGGGGCTGCCCATGCCTGCGGCAGTCCACCACCAGCTCCTTAGTTTTCCTCGCGTTGATCTGGAGGCAGTTCCGATGGCACCAGTCCACGAAGTCCTGGATAAGCCCTCTGTACTCAGCTTCATCTCCATTGGAGATGAGGCCAACGATCGCAGAGTCATCAGAGAACTTCTGTAGATGGCAGTGTGTTGTGTTGTGTGAGAAGTCCGCAGTATAAAGAGTGAACAGGAAGGGAGCCAGCACCGTTCCCTGGGGGGCCCCCGTGCTACTGATGATCGTGTCGGACACACAGTCCCGGGTTCTCACAAACTGAGGCCGGTTCGTGAGGTAGTCCAGGATCCATGATGACAGGTGCTGGTCCACCCCTGCGCGCAGCAGCTTGTCCTTCAGGATCATCGGTTGGATGGTGTTGAAAGCACTGGAGAAGTCAAAGAACATGATCCTCACCATATTCCCGGGCTTCTCCAGGTGGGACAGAGAACGGTGAAGGAGGAAGATCACCGCATCCTCCACCCCAATGCCATGCTGGTAGGCGAACTGGAGTGGATCCATCGCTGGTTCCACCAGGGGGCGGAGGTGAGCAAGGAGCAGTCTCTCCAGGGTCTTCATCAAGTGGGACGTCAAGGCCACCGGTCTGTAGCTGTTCAGGTCTTTGGGGTGGGAAGTTTTTGGTACAGGTACCACACAAGATGTTTTCCACAGCTGTGGTACCCTCCCCAGTTTCAGGCTCATGTTGAAGATATACGTCACAATCCCACACAGCTGGTCTGCACAGGACTTGAGGAGCTTTGCGCTGATGCCGTCCGGTCCCGGCGCCTTCCTCGCCTTGATCTTCCTCAGCTCCGTCCTCACCTGGGTCCTGGTCAGGGTCAGGATGGGGGGCTGTGTGTTGGGAGTGGGGGGGTGTTGGTGGAGTGGGGAGTGGGCAGCAGGACTTGATTTCTTTAGAGGCAGCAGTGGTTGTTGTGCAGTCAGGGGGGAGGGCGGTTGGTCAAATCTATTGAAAAACAGATTCAGGTTGTTCGCCCACTCCCTGCCCCCTGTGGCCTGGGGGGAGGTATTCTGGAGCCCCGAGATGGTTTTGAGGTTTCTCCAGACCCCGCTGATGTCGCTCTGTTGCAGCTTGTCCTCCATCTTCTTCCTGAAGCTGTCCTTGCCTTCTCTGATCTTTCTCCTCAGCTCCCTCTGTACGGACTTCAGCATCTCCCTGTTCCCTGACCTGAAGATCCTCTTCTTCTCTCTCAGAAGTGTTTTTATCTCAGGGTTGATCCAGGGTTTGTTGTTTGAGTGACGCCGTATGGTCTTGGTGGGAACGGATTTGTCCACACAGAAGCTGAGGTAGCCCGTGAAGGTGTGAATGAGGCCATCGATGTCCTCACCATGTGGATCGCAGAGCTGCTTCCAGGCGGTGGCTTCAAAACAGCCCTTTAGGGTGTCCATTGTCTCCTCAGACCATAACTCCACAGTGTGCATGGCCGGAGGTTGTCTGTGCACTAGGGGTTTGTACACCGGCCGGAGATGAACCAAGTTGTGATCCGATCTCCCGAGTGGGGGGAGTTGTGATGAGGTGTACGCCTCCTTAGTGTTTGCGTAGAATAAATCCAGTGTTTTATTGTCTCTAGTGTGGCATGTGACATACTGGGTGAACGTGGGTAGAATGGGAGACAGTGAAACATGGTTGAAATCGCCTGAGATGAGGAGAAGAGCATCTGGGTGTTCTGTCTGCAGCCTGCTGGTTACTGAATGGATGACGTCACGTGCTGTCCCAGCGTTCGCCGTCGGATTTGCATAAACAACAATGCAGATCACGTGTGAGTGTTCTCTCGGGAGATATGTAGGCCTCATGCTAACAGCTAGCAACTCAATGTCTTTGCTGCAGTGTCGTTGTTTAACAGTGATATGTCCCGGTCTGCACCAGTTGTTGTTAACATACATTATCACTCCACCGCCCCTAGCCTTGCCACTGTCTGGTGTTCGGTCAGCTCGTATCATGTGAAAACCCTCCAGCTCAATGTTAGCATCTGCTGCTAGTTCAGTTAGCCACGTCTCAGTAAACAAAAGGAGAGAGCACTCCCGGTATGTGCTATCATAACGGGAGATAGCCGCTAGCTCATCTAACTTTCCCAGTATCGACCGTACATTTCCCATGACAACAGATGGAAGGGAGGGTCTGTACCTTATATTTTTTGTCCTCCGCCTTACTCCAGCCCGGCAGCCGCGGCGTTTTCGCCTCAGTTCTCTCGGTATGTCGAGTTTTTCCAATGGGACCGGGTGGCGGTTGAATGCTAGCAGCTGTTCTCTGCTGTATCGTATCCTGCTATAAACAGTGGCTCCGTCCACCGGCTCAGGAGACATTTAGGACGATCTGTGTGTCCGTGATATAAGTGGGGTGAAAAAAAAAGACGGATCAAAAGAGAGAGGAAGGGAAAAAGACTCGGAATCGAGCCGCTGTTGCAAAAGGCAGCCTACTCGTGTGGCGCCGAGAAAAAAAAAAAAAAAAAAAAAAAAAGACTAAATTGCAAATTACAAGACTAAATTGTCATTACATGTGCTGTAATCGGCTACAGTGTGTCATTTTGTAACATTTTTGGTTGGTGGGGTACCATGAGATTTTTTTCAATGTAAAAAGGGTTCCTTGGCTCAAAAAAGATTGAAAAACACTGCTATGGAGTTTTTGCGTATGACGTAAGGGGGCACGCAGCACTGGCCCAGCCAGAGTGTGCCGCCATATTGGATGGCAAGAAACAACAGCAGCAGCAGGGTGAAACAAACAACATAGCTCACGTGTACCTACAAACTCGGCAAAATGGTGTACTCTTGTGCTGCCCATGGATGTACCAACAGATACGGCCAACCAGGACTGGAAAATGTGTCATTCTACAGGTTCCCAGCAGATGAAAATCGCAGAAATGATTGGCTTGGAAACATGCAGAGATCCATCTGCATTGTAATCTGCATAATTACTGTATGAATGTGGTGTGGCATAGAGGTGATTAGCCTGTGGCACTGCTGAGGTGTTATGAAGGTCCAAGTTGCTTTGATAGTGACCGTCAGCTCGTCTGCATTGTTGGGTCTGGTGTCTCTCATCTTCCTCTTGACAATATGCCATAGATTCCCTTGGGGTTTAGGTCAGGAGAGTTTGCTGGCCAGTCAAACACAGTGAAGCCATGGCCATTAAACCAGGTTTTGATACTTTTGGCAGTGTGAAGAGGTGCCAAGTCCTGCTGGAAAATGAAATCAGCTTCTCCATAAAGCTTGTCAGCAGAGGGAAGCATAAAGCACTCTAAAATTTCCTAGTAGATGACTGCACTGACTTTGGTCTTGATAAAACACAGCGGACAAACACCAGCAGATGACATGGTTCCTCAAATCATCACTGACTGTGGAAACTTCACACTAAACCTCAAGCAACTTAGATTCTGTGCTTCTCCACTCTTTATCCAGACTCTGGGACTTTGATTTCCAAATCAAATGCAAAATTTTCTTTTATCTGAACACAGGTCGTCTGCAGGTGTTTGTCCACTGTGTTTTATCAAGACCAAAGTCAGCGCAGTAACACTTCATGCTCCCCTCTGCTGACAAGCTTTATGGAGAAGCTGATTTCATTTTCCAGCAGGACTTGGCACCCCCCAACTCTGCCAAAAGTAAAAAAAAAAAAAAAAACATGGTTTAATGACCATGGCATCACTGTGTTTGATTGACCAGCAAACTCTCCTGACCTAAACCCCAAAGAGACTCTATGGCATATTGTCAAGAGGAAGATGAGAGACACCAGACCCAACAATGTAGATGAGATGAAGGTCACTGTCAAAGCAACCTGGGCCGTCATAACACCTTAGCAGTACCACAGGCTGATCACCTCAATGCCACGCCACATTGGTAAAGTAATTAATCCAAAAGGAGCCCTGACCAAGTATTGAGTGTGTATATGGACAGAAAGACATACATAGACAAAATGTCCAAGCAACTCAAACATGAATAATGAGGGAAAGGGTCAGCTACACTCTGCAGGCAGGCCCCACGCATTCCAGACGGAACTGAAGTGGACAAGGAGGGCAAAAAATTGAAAAGAAGACTTACTAGTTGGGTCGGGGCTCAGCAGGCTCTGGGAAACAACACCACACAAAGTCCATGAAAATGAGGAACCGACAGAGGAGCTTGATCATCAATGTTGACAATGCCACCACACCGTCTGCTACACACCATCACCCATAAATACTCTGAATCCTGATGAGCGAAGAGTGGAGGCAGGTGTGGTAGCAGCTGAAACATGGAGTGAATGATTACTGAATGAACGTGTGCCAGGATGACTGTGTGTGTATGTGTGCATGAGTGCATGTATGTGTGTAAATGAGAATGTGAAACAAAAACAAAACGGGAAGGAATAAATGATAATAATAATGATGATAGGCACAGGTTGATGCCAGGACAGGGAGAGGCTGGCTGCAGACTGACAGAGAGCCCAGGACAGGGGCTCCAAAGATCTGCCAGCTAGAAACACTACCAAACAATGAGAACTGCAGCCACAAGTCAAAGAATGGGGCTGAACATCATCCCCATTCATGACATCTATAGCATTATTTTATTATTTTTTTAGATGAATGAATGAACAGGGGAAAAGGGTATGCAGAAGTAACTACATAGGAATATAAAACAAAAATAAATACTGAAATGTATGCTCAAGGGAGATGTTTCCAGAAGCAGGCCCAGAATGGCAGGAAGCCTCCACAAACACTGATCTTTATATGATCATCATCTGATGCTGATGTCAGCTGAACTGCGCTGAGTATTTCACTGATTTTTCAAAATGTCTGTAAAAGTCGGTCCAAATGCTATAGAGTGAACCCAGCTTTAACTTAGGCTGACTTAGTTAACTGTGCATAACTTAGCACAGCACTCAGGAACTTTTACAAAATGAGCACAGCTTTCACGAATGTTTATTTCCAAACGTCGGTAAATTTTCAGCAGGCAGAAAATTTTCTAAGAAAATAACTTTCGCCAGCATTTGCCAACAAACAGCAGCAATCATTAACTTTTGCCAGCAGAGCAAGACATTTGCCAAAACATCAGTAAGTCGGCCCAAACACAGTGTGTTCACAAAACAAGTTATATTTAATAAAGTAGAATGTCACAGGGAATAAGTATTGAACACCTGAAGAAAAAGAGGTGCAAAAAGGCATAGAAAGCCATGAAACCAGCTGAAATCTATTAGAATTTAGGATGCCACCCCATCCCCCATCAGTGCAAATTAATTTCAGCTGGTTAAGTCCTGACTGATAGTCTTTAAAAAGGTCTGTGAATATCAGATTGTCACACCACAAAGACCTCATGATGGGGAGAAACAAAGCTCTCTCTAGACCTTTGCAACCTTGTTGTTGCAAAACATAATGAAGGCATCGGTTACAGGCGCATTTCTAAACTACTGAATGTTCCAGTGAGCACTGTTGGAGCTATCATTCAGAAGTGGAAAGAACATCATTTTACCATAAAATGGCCATGACCAGGAGCTCCTCGCACGATTTCTGACAAAAGAGTCAAAAGAATTATCAGAAGACTTATCCAAGTGCCAAAGACCGCTCGTGGAGAGCTCCAGAAAGACCTGGAGTTATCAGGTACTGCTGTTTCAAAGAAAACAATAAGTAATGTGCTCAACCGACATGGGCTCTCTGCCCATTCACCTCGCAAGACTCTGTTGCTGAAAAAAAAAAAAAAGCTTGTTGAAGCTCATTTAAAGTTTGCTGCACAACATTTGGGAAAGCCAGTAAAATACTGCAAGAATATAGTCTGGTCAGATGAGACCAAAACTGAACTCTTTGGATGCCACAACACATAACATGTTTGGAGGACAAATGGCACTACATATCCCATCATGGTGTGGAGTTGTTGCGAGCGTTCGAGAGGATACCATCAGTGTCAATGAGGGCCATAACCAACTCGTAACCCAAGCTCATCTCATAGCCCTTGGGCGGCGACGCCATTTCCCAGCACATTGGTACATGAAAAAGGGAAGAAACTACAAGCCTAACGATGCAAACTCTCGATGACCGGCGTCTCATTCTGGCTGCGACCTACTGTCAACGATGGCCCTCACAAGCCATCAATAAGACACCGATAGCCAGCCCATGGGTTTGCATGTTTTATTAACTAAATGACAAACGACAAAATAATGAGCCACGTGGGGCAAAAACACGAAATATACACTTGGAAACAGGACACAGACTACAAGGGAATACACTTACTGAGAGTAGAACGTGTCAGGAATCTTAGACGGAGTTTTGACGAGGGAATGTTTGACGAGGTCGCAGCGGGGGGTAACCTGAGCTGCTCCCTTAAATAGGGCTAACAGATTAATCAGCTGATGAGGTTGTCATCAGCTGAATGAATTCCAGCTGTCACTGCGGAGCTCGGCTCTGACAGCTGAAAGCCCCGCCGAGACAATGTCACAATAAAAGCCCGGAGGCCAAATGGTAAACCTGGGAAGAGAATGGAGAAATACCGGACAACCTGAGTGCAGACAGAGTCAGCGCTTGGACCATGACACCTGTAAGCTGGTTCCAACTGCCAATTAAATCTAAACAAAGAAGAAGAAGGTTTCAGTTAGCAATCCATTTGCTGGCGGACTCTATAATTGCATTTAAGAATGCGGTTCCAAATACGGTAAACGTGATATAAATAAATAAATGATTTTTGGAAATGGACTCGTGGGCTGCAGTGAATGAGGGGGTGGGCCACATGCAGCCCGCGGGCCACCAGTTGCCCATCCCTGTCCTAAAGTAACAAAAGAACCACTACACACAGAAAAAAATCTTCATGGTGCAGTGTTAAATATGGCCCCAGATGAGGCATTTTACATTTTGAAACTCTGTTATTGCCTTGGTCCCCTGCACTTTTCATGCCATTATTTCCCATCAATACTATCTAGAAGTCATTACAGCAAGTACAGTTGCATTCAAGTCAGCAAACTCCTCCCTCCAGACTTCATTAAAGTTCAAACTGTAGTCAAATGAAGTTGCAAATAACATTCGACACAGGGGTCCCATTGAGTAGAATTGAGCTAGAGTCCTGTCCTCCTGAACTTCATTTAAATACTTGACTCTAGTGGAATGAGTTTTCTTATGCTGATTTAACCCTGCGTGGCCCACAGCATAACACTGGCAAAGTTATTAGAATATTAACAACCAACTGAGATGTTTTCATCATTATTCAACAACTGGAAGACCCCAGAGGAAATAGCTGACCTTGCTGTTGACTCAAAGAAAATGGAGGTTAATGATAATTGAATATTTGAACAGGAAGAGGAATAATAGCAGCTACAGAATAACAGACAAAGGCAAGCTGATTGTTGAAGAATGAGAAGAAGGCATTTTCAATTAGCTAACGACTAGAAAACCAATGCAATTACCTTTATCATTACATTTACAACTCTGGAAAAAAAAAATAAGAGACCACTGCAAAGTCTTCCCTAAATTAGCATCTCTACATGTATGACAGGTTTTCAATTTGAGTATCTGTTGAATTCCAACACCAGGGGCCTCATGTATAAAGGATTGAACAGCTTTCATGCTGAACAATGGCATATTCACAAAATTTGAAAAGTATGTGCACACAAAAAATTTTCAGATTTATAAAACTGTGTGCATGCCCGATTCTGCGCTCCTTTTCTTTATACATCCAACCTCACGTGAAAACCATTGCTTGTGCACGCTCTCTTAACTCCGCCTCGGTTCCTTCCACTAATGACTATATAAATGAAGAAAAAATGCCCCTTCTGTCACCAGTGTTGCCAGATGTACGATACTTATCGTATTTGTATGATAGTTCTGCCCTCTGTATGGTGTATGATCAATAATTCCAAAAATCCCCTAATTTGAGATAATTTGACCCCTTCATTAGGTGGCTAAGTTAATATATTACCAAACACAATCAGAATATGGATTCTGCATATACATACTATGCTTGGTTTACACATAGTCTCACATGCATCATGGTAGCAGAGCATAGAGGCAGCCTCAGATGGAGGCTAATGATGGAATCCACAGTTCACTGAAACATACTGAGTCAAGCTAAAACGATCTGTGGTGCACTGAATCACTCAGTGCTGTACAGGAGCGCCAACTGTCTACCACTCACTGACCTGAGAGTCGGATGAAGTGAGCAGGCGGGGCTCGTTTGCTGCTCAGGCGGGCGAGTCAGCTGATGACCCCTGGCTTCCACTACAGTTCCACTGAGTAATTCATACAGTACATCCACCCATAAAAACTAGTACACTCGATCCTCGATCAAATCATTTGCGTACGTTACAGTACTAATGCAGGCACAGCAGACTCAACTAAGCAACATCACCCAGTAGGCTGAGAAACCAAAGGGGGGGGGGGTCAGACCCCAGTTTTACTGTGTGGCTCAAACCTGTTGTTGGCATTAGCACAAAAGTTTTCTGTTGCTGCTGCAACGTGCAAATGTCTGCAAAAATGTCACTGGATTGTGGTTCTCAATAAAACTACAACCAGTTTCTATTTAAATTATCAGAGGCATTTTAGTAATTTAGGTTGAATGATTTTCATGTTTATTCCTAATGCATAAATAGCTTACTTCTCAAAATATGTATGAGCAAGACCTTGATACATGATGATTCAACAGTAGCCATGTAGAAGATAATTATGTCTGATATTTGAGCTGTTCAGTGCAGGCCAGGGGCTTATCCTGTACTCCACACAGGTAGAGGGGCTGGTCTCCAAGAGGTGCTTTTTTCAACCGATCTGTTAGATTATTTAATGGTGAAACTGTGTTACAGGCCATAATATGCACGATCTGTGATAATGTGTTACTGAAGCAGATGGTCCTGAGCCATGTCAGAATGAAAACTGGGTGTGTATGATAATTTTGATTAAAATACGATAATTTTAAGCCACTGGTCCAATACTTCAACATTTCCCATCTGGCAACACTGTCTGTCACTCTTCTGCCAAACTATGATCGTTAAGCCTGCGGAAAAGTGCAACATAAAAAAAAAAAATAGCTTCACGGAGTGCGACGCTGAAGTGTTGATAACGGAGGTGGCGGTCAGAAAAAAATATTGTTCTGACCCTCCAGAATCAACAATAAAGATAAGTTTACGGAATGGACCGTGTTTCAATGGCAGTTCATTCATTCATTCTTTTTTTTTTTCATTTCTTTTGGATCATAACAAAAAAGAAAAGGAAAGAGATAAAGACAACATATTTCAGACCAGAAGGATGTAGACAGAAGCAACAGCTTGTATGTGCCTACCCCTCAGTTAAGGCAGGCGGCTCAGACTGAAATGAAATAAAATAGTCTGCCATTAAAGTTAAAGTCTACACATTTACACACAATTACATCATATAACCGACATACACCCACCATGTTTTGTGCAGGGGGGAGGGGGTGGGGGTCTTCCCCCACCCCTGTTGCCCTCCTCCTGTGGCAAGAGGGGTGGGGGCGTGGGGGCCCGGTGGGGAGCCTGGGACCTGTCATGTTGTCAAAATCCCTGGGTGCTACTGAATGTATAGATACAACCAAGGGAGTGAGAGCAGGACTGTCATTGTCTGAGCGCTGATATTGTCCGCGATATTGTCTGGTATCATCCAGTATTTTCCCCGTTCTCCTGTGTTGTTTCCTATGACATCCAGGGCTTTTATTAGGACAGCGTCACGGCGGGACTTCCGGCTGTCAGAGCCGAGCTGCGTTGTGACAACTGTTCAACATTCCACCGATTAGTTTCTCATTGCCTGATTAGTCCTCTAGCCCTATTTAAGGGAGCAGCTGAGGTTACTCCTGGCTGCGGCCTCGCTTAATGCTGCATCCATACAACGTTCGGCTGGAGTCCCTAAGCCTCGGCTCCAGTCACCCTGTGATTCTCAGTCTCATTAAGTGTGTTGTTCATAGTCTGTTATCTTGTGTCCTTAGTCTTTACCATAGTCATAGTCCGTGTTCTTGCCCCACATGGCTGTTTATTTTGTCATTTTATCTTGTGTTAATAAAACATGCAAACTCACTGGTTGGCCTACAGCGTCTCAATGGTGTCCCACGAGGGCCACCTATGACAGGGACTGAATGTGAGAGTAAGTGAGAGTGAGGGGGTGATGAATGGAGGTGGTGATGGTGGGTCAGTTTTGTGTGACGCTTTGCATGTCGGGTGGCATCTTGGGGCGCCTGCGGTGGTCTGCTGATCAGTGGCTCGGGTGGGCGTCGGGGGTGGGGGTCTACTTCTGTGGGCTGCGCCGGCGGTCTCCCCAGCCACTGCCAGGCGCTGGTGCACATTCAGGCTCGCTGTATCTGCTTCACAGCCACCTTATGAAGCAAGGGTGAATGAGGGGTGGGTTTGAAAGGCTACAGGAGTGAGAGAGAATGGGTTGGTCTGGGCGAGTGAGAGTGAGTTAGTGCACATGCTCCCATGCACATGCACATGGGAGCATGTGGGTGTGAAGGTGTGGGGAGGGGTGTGTCTGCGAGTTGGGAGGTGCTGGATTAAACGGGGTGGTGCCTCTCAACAGTGTGGGCTCCCCTCAGCGGGGGGACTTCTTTGGGCATGGGGGTCCCTGGGGAGTGCGGCGGTGGCACTGGGGGGGGGGGCAGACCCGCTGGGGGGTGCCTGGGGGGGGGGCTTGTGCTGGGGGGCACGGGCCGGTCTCCGGTCCAGGGGGTGTGGGGTCGCTGGCCTCCTGGCACCTGGGGCGGGCGTTGGCCCTGCTGGGGGGGGTGGGGGGCGGGTGGCTCCGGGGGTGTGGGCACGCCGCGCCGGCCACAGAGCGACCTGGCCTCCCTCGATCGTCCCTTCGGGGGCGGATGGCTGGCTTTCCTGGGGCTTGCTGACCTTGGACGTTTGTGCCCTGTGGGGGTTGGTGACGGTGCCTTGCCTGCTCGGGGTTCCTGGGAGGAGAGCTGCTGCGACCGGCCCCCTGCGTCGTATGTTTCCTGACAAGCCACTCACATGCACACACTTACTTTGCGCACTCTCATATATATGCACAGAGACCTACACGCACAAGTGTCTCTCCTTTAACAGGTGCGGACACCAGACTCGTGTTGAGACATCTTCGGTGGAAGAAGCAGTTTGTCTTTTATTTGTTTTAGTTGATGGTTTGTTTGTTTTTTTGTCTGTTCCCCTCCCTTTTCTTTCCACCTCCACACACTTCCTTTCCCTCTTCCCCATCCTGTTGGGTCTTCCATGGGTAAAATAATTAAGATGAGTAAAGTTATTACAGGAGG
The DNA here is from genome assembly GCA_020510985.1 of Pholidichthys leucotaenia. Classification (NCBI taxonomy): domain Eukaryota; kingdom Metazoa; phylum Chordata; class Actinopteri; order Cichliformes; family Pholidichthyidae; genus Pholidichthys; species Pholidichthys leucotaenia. Next base: position 263,883,938 of record CM035840.1, on the reverse strand, counting down.
AGTTTACAACAATATGCAATACACAGTTAGGTACTGTATAAGCTCCTCTTGACAAAGTAAATCTGTTTTGGCACAGTAAGGGTGTCAGATCCCTGTTCTGCTTGCCTAGCTGCCTGACAGGACAAGGGGGAAAAAAAAAGTTAAAGTCTATTCAAAGTTTTTGATCACGTGACTTCTGGCGGGGTTGAATGAGGTCACTGACCATGTTGGGGGGGGGGGAGAAATAATCACAGAGGAATGGAACAAAAAATGTGAAAACTTCTGAAATTTATTATGAAACTCTTGACAGTGACAGACAGCGGTATGAAGACAAATTGGTTTTAATTGAGAAGCATGCCCCCATCACATTCCAAAGCAAACCTGGCCAAAAGACACGGAGAACTGGGCTAGCATCACCTATGCAGACATGTACAAAGCTAAATATATTTCTTGATCTTCAGAACGCTTATGCATGTTTATCCACATCAGACCATAAATTATTCACAGAACCCTCAACTTAATTTCTCCTGTCTGTTTTTCTCTGTTTTTGCTCAGTTTTTTTGATATGTGATCTATTCAGTCTCTCCAGGATTTCGTGGGATGTTTTTATGATTGTTGCGACCCAAAAAGTCTGAATACGTGGGTGCTGTTTTAAAAAGTTGCAATGTTTTGGGATTTCTTTTTTCCACTAAAAGTTGTGGGAAGAATTACAAAATTTAAAGCAGATGGGTTTTTTCCCAGTTTACTGCAGTGATACAACAATACAAGAAAAGCACAGGATTGTCAAAAATTTCCTATTGCTGTGATCTGTAAATTAAGCAGAAACTTCTGCTATACAGAAAAACTGTTTTGTGCAACAGCAAATACAGACTTTAACATAACATCCATTACAACAGCTGAATTACATTGAATGCATGTTAAAGAGTATAAATTTGGAAATTACTGGCAGCACCTTCATTTGAAAACTCACTACAGTTCCCAACCACTCCGTACCGAGCGGAGATAAAAAAAAATAAATAATTTATTCTGTTGCTCTGTATTGTCTACCGGAGTCTGTGTTTTTCAAAAAAAAAAAAAAAAATTACAGACAATATTCTCTCTCTTTCTGTGCCTAACTCCTACCTGTCTGTCTGCTGCGCGTCTTGACACATACACTTGTCTCTTCAGACACACATCTTTCAATTACAGCGGGTGTCATTTGTCCATGTCCAGACCAGAAATTCACAGCTTTAAAGCTCATTGACAAGATGTAGTAATAATTTTATCTCTAAGGATGTGTAAATGTTCAAACACTGGCTGTAGTGTTAGATTTGCTCTTTTGTTTGTTGTTTTATGACGTCTGTCCTCATGCGTGCTCCAGCGACTAGGTGCTGTTGGGACAGGCGGACATTTTTCAACATAAACCCAGCGCTTCGTACACGCAGTCAGGACGGGGATGTGGCGAGACGTCCACCGGCAGGCTGGGGGAGACAGAGGAAAGGACGGTGCTGGAAACCTCGCGGCTGAGTGTTTTTTTGTTTTGTTTTTTTAATTCACACACTGTTTTTGTTGATGCGTTTGGTTAATATTCACTGTAAACACAGTAGTGAACGGGTGCAGTGATTCATTTCATTGGTTAGACTGAGCATTTGGGCACTAGTGAGAGACAAAGTTGATTGGTGAAACTGGCGGAAGTTGATGAAGATTGGCCAAAATTGTAGGAAAGTTGCAGTGATTGGACAAAGTTGCAAGGTCGCGCAATAGTTGCATTGATTGGCTGATTTTGCGTGAATTAACGCAATCGCAACATCGCAAAATCCTGGAGGGACTGTCAAATTGGATCTACAGTGGTGTGAAAAAGTGTTTTCCCCCTTCCTGATTTCTCATTTTTTTGTATGTTTTTCACATTTAAATGTTTCAGCTAAAACAAATTTAAATATTAGACAAAGATAACACAAGTAAACACAAAATGCAGTTTTTAAATGAAGGTGTTTATTATTAAGGGTAAACAAAAAACAACATCCAAACCTACATGGACCTGTGTGAAAAAGTGACACCCCCCTCCCTTCAAATATAAATTAACAGTGGTTTATCACATCTTTGGAAAGCTGAGTTCAGTTTCTCTAGCCATACCCAGGCCTGGTTACTGCCACATCTGTTCTCAATCAATAAATCACTTAAATAGGACCTGTCTGACAAAGTGAAGTAGACCAAAACATCCTCAAAAGCTAGAAATCATGCTGCGATCCAAAGAAATTCAGGAAAAATTGAGAAACAAAGTAACTGAGATCTATCAGTCTGGAAAAGGTTATAAAGCCACTTCTAAAACTTTGGGAATCCAGCAAACCCCAGTGAGAGCCATTATCCATTAATAGCAAAAATATGGAACACTGGTGAACTTTCCCAGGAGTGGCTGGCTGACCAAAATTAACCCAAGAGCGCAGCGACAACTCATCCAAGAGGCCACAAAAGGCCCCACAACAACATCCAAAGAACTACAGGCCTCACTTGCCTCAGTTAAGGTAAGTGTTCATAACTCCACCATAAGAAAGAGACTGGGCAAAAACGACCTGCATGGTAGAGTTCCAAGATGAAAACCACTGCTGAGCAAAAAGAACATAAAGGCTTGTTGTGGGCAACATATGTTGGTTACATATGCTCCACAAATATATTGCTGTGTGTTGATTGTATTGTGTGCTGCATGTCTCAAGGAACAAAAGGACTGAGCCTCCGAGAGAGCCTCCGGGAAGTAACGGGAGAGTGCGAGGTTTGACCTTTGTTTCAAGGAGATGACCTGGAGAGATTTCCAGACCACTGGAGACTAAGGGACAATGGTGTGAAGATCAGAGGAGTTACATTGTGACTGGGATTAAGTACCATGTGACTGTATGTTTGATTAAACACCATGTGACTGCAGTTTTGATGTCCGGGGTATAAAGGACAGATGTGAGATAATTCATCCTCTTTTTCTGCTTTGAAATTGTTGGAGTATGTGTTTGTGAATAAAGCTGAACCTGAGGAATAAACTCAGTCTCATCCTTCCGCACATCCTCCACACTGGTGACCTTACGACGAAGCATGAGCAGAGATAATTTTCCCGAGCGGGGCTCGGCAGAAGCCAGCCTGATGGCTGCCACCACGTTCCAGCTGCCTGACTTCTGGCAGCATAGCCCGCGCTCCTGGTTTAGCGCGGTCGAGGCCCAGTTCAACCTCCGGAGAATCTCGAGAGACGACACGAAATTCTACCATGTGGTGGTGAAGCTGGACAGCCACACAGTCCAGAGGGTGGAAGATCTGGTCAATCACCCAACGGACAGCGACAAATACAGCGCATTGAAGGCTGCGCTCATCAGCCATTTCACCCCCTCGGTGCAACAGCGAGCAGAGGGGCTCCTAGCGTTGACGGAGTCGGAGAACGACAGACCCGTAGACCTGATGGTGAAAATGCTGAGGCTGAGAGACTCCGAGGATTGCGACTTTATCTTCGCCCGCCTTTTCCTCCGGACCCTGCCGCCAGCGGTGAGAGTTACCCTGGCAGACTCACCTCGATTGGCCCGGTGAGACTACCATGGGCTGAGCAAGGAGGCGCAACGACTCGTCGACGCCCACAAACGGAGCGCGGTTTCGGCCGCGGCAGCAGAGCTAGGAGCAACGTCCGGAGACGGCATGGGGCCAGTGGTTGCAGCACCAGACTCACCGACGACGGCAGCAGCAAGGACCAGGTGACACGGAGCGGACGACGTCCTTTGCTTCTATCATCGCCGCTTTGCAGAGAGGGCACACAAGTGCCTCCCACCGTGCCACTTCAAACGTTCGGGAAACACCAAGACCAGGGGTCGGTAGCGGCTGCAGCCCTCGGGGAGGAGAACAAGCTGCTCTACCTGACGGATGCACGCTCGGGGAGGCATTTCCTCGTGGACACAGGCTCCCAGCTGAGTTTCATCACGCCTTCCTACGCGGACCGGCTGACGCCGTCTAAGGGTCCCCGGGTGTCAGCAGTGAACGGCTCAGCGATTAAGACCTTCGGTGAGAGGACTCTGCTTCTGTCTTTGCAGGGCCGTGCATTTGAGTGGACTTTCGTTGTAGCGGCAGTCAATTTCATCATGTAAGGGGCTGATTTTTTGTGCTCACATGGTTTGTTGGTTGATCTTGCTAACAGACGTCTGGTTAATGCACTCTCCTTTCACTCTATTCCCTGCACAGCTCGAGTGGCGCCGCCAACTGCACAAGCCAACGTCACAGCTGCGGGTGGTAAGTTCCACGCACTTCTCACTTAGTTCCCAGCACTCACAGTCCCAACGTTTTCGGCGACAGTGGCTAAACATGGGGTGGAGCATTATATCACTACCACCGGCCCACCCGTTTTTGCAAAAGCTCGGTGCCTGGACTCAGCTAAACTGACCATAGCGTGCGAGGAGTTTGCCAACCTGGAAAAACTGGGCATCATCAGGCATTCGAAAAGCCCCTGAGCTTCACCACTGCACATGGTCCCAAAGGCTGATGGCTCGTGGCGACCTTGCGGTGATTTCCGCAGGTTGAATAACGCCACAGCACACGACCGCTACCCAATTCCGCATATCCAAGATTTTTCGGTGCATTTGGCGGGGGCGCGCATTTTTTCTAAAATAGATTTAGTACGCGGTTACCATCAGGTTCCAGTGCGCGCTCAGGACATACCCAAAACAGCGGTAATAACTTCTTTCGGGCTTTTTGAGTTTTTGCGCATGCCTTTTGGACTCAAGGGAGCGGCGCAGACGTTCCAGCGCATGATGGACCCGGTCCTGTGCGACCTCCCTTTTGTGTTCATCTATTTGGACGACATTTTGGTAGCCAGTACGTCCGAAGACGAACACGAAAGCCACCTCACAGCAGTTTTCCAGAGGTTGGCAGAGCACGGATTAATAATTAACCCAGCGAAGTGTCAGTTTGGGGTGGCGCAGATTGATTTTTTGGGGCATCGCGTTTCGCCAGAAGGAGCGGTCCCTCTGCCCGATAAAGTGTGCGCGATAACAAATTTCCCCCAACCTCAAACAGTCAAAGCGTTACAGGAGTTTTTGGGAATGGTTAATTTTTATAACCGTTTCCTCCCCAGCGCAGCGAGGCTCATGCAACCATTGTACGCTGCACTAAAAAAAACAAAAACCCACGAATAAAAATCGAATGGTCTCCTGAGCGGGAGCGCGCATTCTCTCAAGTCAAATCAGCCCTCACAAACGCTGCTTTGTTGGCACACCCAGTTCCAACAGCCCGCATGGCGCTCACCACTAACGCGTCCGATTTAGCCGTCGGGGCGGTCGTTGAACAGTATGTAGCTGGGGCCTGGCAGCCGCTCGCGTTTTTCAGCAAAACTTTGCGCGATAACGAGCAAAAATACAGCGCGTTTGACAGGGAGTTGTTGGCTCTGCACTTGGCCATCCGCCACTTCCAGTTCTGGCTGGAAGGGCGCCGTTTCACCGCGTTCGTGGACCACAAACCGCTGACTTTCGCGATGGCCAAGATTTTGGAACCTTGGTCGGGCCGGCAGCAGAGACAGCTGGCCGCGATATCGGAGTTTACCACCGATATCCAGCATGTGGCAGGTAAATATAATGTAGTGGCAGACTGCCTCTCACGTGCTGTGGCGGCTCCAGGCCCCGTGGGGGCAGACTCTGCAGCCATGGCCGCGGGCCAGGGTAGCGATGCGGAAGCGCGCGCAGCCCCGGTCTGCGTAGGGTTAGATTATGCAGCCATGGCCGCGGAGCAGGTTAGCGATGCGGACGTGCGCGCGCTCCAGTCTGGACCAACAGGGTTAAGGCTGGAGTACAGGGTGCTGCAAGATGGTATGCCCCCCCCTAATCTGTGATATCTCCACTGGACGGCCGCGTCCGGTGGTACCAGCTGCGTGGCGCCGTCGCGTTTTTGACTCAATCCATTCTCTGGTGCACCCGGGGGTGCGCGCATCGGTCAAAATGGTAGGAGAGAAATTTGTATTGCCGGGGTTGTGCAAACAAGTCAAAGAATGGGCGACAGCAATCCCGCTTTTGTTTTGGCGGATGAAGCTGTGCAGCTGGCGAGGGCCCCCCGTCGCGGCAGACCCCCTAGAAGGCATTCTCCAGAACACCCACAGAGATTGACTAACAGTTCTAATCCACAGGCAACAGTCCCATAGCAGACTGCAGAGGCAGTAAAGCCGGCTTACAGCAAATACGGCAGAAGACTTAGGCCTAGGCAACGGGTGGATTGATATGTAGTAATGTTATTAGGTCATGCATCTCTAGTTATGATTGTTCCATTTTAGACGTTTGGGGGGGGGGGGGTCATGTGGGCAACATATGTTGGTTACATATGGTCCACAAATATATTGCTGTGTGTTGACTGTATTGTGTGCTGCACGTCTCAAGGAACAAAAGGACTGAGCCTCCGAGAGAGCCTCCGGGAAGTAACGGGAGAGTGCGAGGTTTGACCTTTGTTTCAAGGAGATGACCTGGAGAGATTTCCAGACCACCGGAGACTAAGGGACAACGGTGTGAAGATCAGAGGAGTTACATTGTGACTGGGATTAAGTACCATGTGACTGTATGTTTGATTAAACACCATGTGACTGCAGTTTTGATGTCCGGGGTATAAAGGACAGGTGTGAGATAATTCATCCTCTTTTTCTGCTTTGAAATTGTTGGAGTATGTGTTTGTGAATAAAGCTGAACCTGAGGAATAAACTCAGTCTCATCCTTCCGCACATCCTCCACATTGTCTTAGTTTTGATAGAAAACATTTCAGTGACCCCCAAGACTTTTGGAAAAATACTCTGTGGACTGATGGGACAAAAGTTGAACTTTTTGGAAGGTGTATGTCCCGTTACATCCGGTGTAAGTAACAGCATTTCAGAAAAGGAACATCATACCAACAGTAAAATATGGTGGTGGTAGTGTGATGGTCTGGGGCTCTTTTGCTGCTTCAGGACCTGGAAGACTTGCTGCGGTAAATGGAACAATGAATTCTGCTGTCTACCAAAAAATCTTGAAGGAGAATATCTGGCCATCTGTCTGTGACCTCAAGCTGAAGCACACTTGAGTTCTGCACCAGGACAATGATCCAAAACAAACCAACAAGTCCACCTCTGAATGGCTTAAGAAAAACAAAATGGAGACTTTGGAGTGCCCTAGGCTAAGTCCTGACCTGAATCCGATTGAGATGCTGTGAAATGACCTTAAAAAGGCAGTTCATGCTCGAAAACCCTCCAATGTGGCTACAAGAGTTCTGCAAACATGAGTGGCAAAAATTCCTCCACAGCGCTGTAAAAGACTAATTGCCAGTTATTGCAAATGCCTGATTGCAGCTGTTGCTGCTAAGGGTGGCCCAAACAGTTACTAGGTTTTAAGAGGCAATCACTTTTTCCACACAGGGCCATGTAGGTTTGGATTTATTTTTTTTTACCCTTAATAATAAACACCTTCATATAAAAACTGCATTATGTGTTTACTTGTGTTATCTTGGTCTAATATTTAGATTTTTGATGATCTGAAACATTTAAGTGTGACAAACATACAAAAAAAAGAGAAATCAGAAAAGGGGCAAACACTTTTTCACACCACTGTAGCATTAGCTAAAGGTTGGCTTCATTCAGCACACTCACCTGTCCAGGAGCTTTCAAATGAAGTTAGACATTGTTGTCTTGGTATCTAATCATTAACCCTCATTGTTAACAATAAGCAGTTGATTTGTAAACTCCTAATTAGCCAGTGTTCTGACATTTTGGCATCAGAACAGCAAACCTTGGGTTACTACTCTGTCATTTTCTTCAGGTGTTGTTCACAAGAATTAAGACTTCCCAAGTGACTGACACTCTTGAATGTTGGTGAAGTCTGGATCTCAGCATTGTTCTTGAAAAGCCTTAACTCCAGCTAAGGTTAGTTTTAGCAGCTAGCTTGTTCCAGCATGGACTGTCCCAACTTTGCTGATTTCCTGCCAGCAGCCTCAAGAATAAAGTTGTATTGTTTTTCTCCTCTTTGGAGCTTTCTTTCATCGGAAATAAAACAGGACGTGCACAGGATCCAGGTGTGGTGAACACGCTTCGCCCTCGGGTCTGTACGGAGATCTAATCAGCCAGAATGATTAGAAGCACCTGCATTGCTGAGCAGAAGTACACATTTTCTGTCTCGCCTGTGTGGACACAGCTGATGGTACAGACTGCAGTCAAAGGTAAAAATATGACAAGGAGTATAGAGGGCTAAACAGTGATTTAGATCTTCATAATATCATGTAGCTTGAAAGTGTGACACTTAAGTTGGCTCGGTCATGTCCTCGATAGGTCTCGTTAGATAAACAAGTACGTTTGTTTAGCTCTGTATGTGTTTGTGTGCGGCTGCCAGCAGCTGAGCTGATGAGAACAGGGAGCTTATGAATCTGTGAAATTGTCCATAGAACATCACAGAGTCTTCAACAATATTAGTCAGTTATTTCTACAAACTTATTACAAAATGGTCAGAGCACCTGCAATCTGGAGTACAAGGAAGGCGCCAAGTCAGCTCTACTAATATTATTAGGAGAAAGCCAAATTCTCCATTTCTCTGATAGTTCCCGAGTTAACTGCCTTGGTTCAAAATAATTACAGGTAATCTATTAAAAAACACTTTCTCCTTCCCACCAGTGTTTGCACAACCAATCCACAGCAGTGCATTATATTTACATAATTTTAGGCTATAATGAAATAGAATCACCCCCTGCAGCTTCACTCCCAATATGGCCACCAATATAGTGCCTGGCAGCTGTGTGATGTCACCTTAAAACTATGAATAGACAGATTACTATATGACAGTGTGACTTGGGGGGGGGGGGGGTGACACTTTGGAAAAAATGCTGTGAAAGAAAGCCCTCGGTAATCTGGATAGTTAGACGTGATGTTACTGAGTAAAATTAATAAGTTAATAAACACCACTGAATACCACTCACATCTTTCAGCTGAATTTAAACAAATTACAAACCAGATCTGTGTCAGAATCCAAATTGTGCATGACAGCCAGGAAGAAGGCTTTTATTTCCAGATTGTAATGTCAAGATATTTTAGACTATGGAAACATCTCTTCACTCCGACACAGCTGCAAATGTCACTGCTGCAGCTACCAGTGCTCACCTGCAGGGATTCACAATCCAGCTGCCTCAGGAAATATTGCACTGGAGCTGGGGTTCCATTAGAGGGCATTTTGCTGTGGGGTGGGTGATACCAGCATTTTTCCTTTTGATACAATACCATTCATTTGTGTGACTTTTTCTTCGATACCAACACCGATACTTTTTGCCAAAAATCACATGATTGCAGTTTCATTAACAACTTTATTGAAAGAGCATTATGAAATATTGCTCTTATATATAATATTATATATATATATATATATATATATATATATATATATATATATATATATATATATAAAAAAAATATAATATCATAAAAAAACAAGATGGCGACCGGGATGGTCACACTTTTTCAGCGCTGAGACAAAGTCGCTGATTTTCCCATTAAAAATACCTAACCAACAGCGATCGGCGCTCGTGACGGACACCCACGGGCTGAATTTCCACCTCCGTCAAAATCCCGTTGGAATACCCCTTTAATCGGGTAGAACTGCTGCGCTCTACCCGAAGCGATTGCCAAGCTAATGCTAGTTAGCTTAATGCTGGCCCCAGTGCGCCACCTAACTCCGACACGAAGCGACTCAGTCCCCGGTGAGGGCTTACCGGAGGAACCAACCGAGGCGGCAGTTGGGAGCTCGGGCGCGGCGTTGGTGAGAGACGGGGGCCACCTGGACCCAGCAAAACAATAGCCTGAGTCGGAGCCCAATTGCGAGGCCCAGCTGAGGAACTACCAGACTGACGGCGGTTGGTGACGGGGCCTAGCGGAGGTGCCACCTAGGCAGACGGCGGTGGTGATCAGCAGCGGTGATCAGTGGAGTTTGGCTGCGCCAGCGGTGTGCGCCATAACCAGCCTGGCAGACGGCGGCAGGCGGCGGCGATCGACGGCGGTGATCTGCGGAGCTGTGCAGCGTTACTTGGCGGAGGAGCTGTGCAGGAGCTCGGTTGCGGCGGGTCCAGCAGCGGCCGGGCTAGTTGAGGCCTAGCCGGATTCTCTGTTTATTTCTATCCACAGGTCAGTAAAATGCCACCAAAAAAAGAGGAAATGGAAGAAATTAAAAAAAATCTCTGAACTTTATGTCAGAAGAATTGGCCAAATTGACTAGCCAGAAGGCCAAAATAATAGGCCTAATAGAAGAGGTACAAGCCCTACATTTAATAATTCAAGAAAAAGACAAAAAAATTATGGACCTGGAGCAACACGGGCGTCTTTTGGAGCAACGTGTCGAGGATCTTGAACAAGGTTCTCGCATTGATGACCTACTTATAAGTGGACTAGACATCAGATATCAGTCATACACCCATGCCACAACAGGACTGAGTGGTGAAGATGCTCCCATGAGTGAATCAGTGTCCTTAGAAAATCAAGTGCTTCAGTTCCTTAATAATAGAGACATTTAGGTAGAAGCCAATGCAATCTCAGCCTGTTATGCTCTACCGAAGAAAGATAACAAAACAAAGAAATCAATTGTGATGCGCTTTGTGAACAGAAGGGTAAAGAATGACATACTGAGGCAGGCCAAAAAGCTAAAGGAAACTCGAGTTTACCTAAATGAACACCTGACAAAAAAAAAACGCTGAATTAGCACGGCAGGCACGGATGCTGAAAAAACAAAATAAGATACAGGCAACCTGGACAAGAAATTGTAGAATTTGGATTAAACTAAATGGAACACCTGAGCAAGCAAGGAGTATAATGATCAGAGATGCTACTGACTTAAATAAATACAGATGAACACCGATTAAAAAAATTATGAGTCAATGATAATCCATATTCAAACACACAATAAGAATAGTTCTTTTGATACACCATGCCAAAGTACTTTAAAAAATAAGCAAAATAAACAAAAACTTATGATCAACTCGAGTAGACATCAATTATCCCCAGCTGGAAGAAGTCATCTGACACAGAGTGAGGAAACTCAAACTTTGAAAATATGCCACTATGCTGAACATAAACCACAAGAGATGGAGAATGATATTGATCCTGATAACCACTTTTTCAATAATATTCACAACCACTGTGAATATTACACTGAAAAGCAATTCAAAAGTCAAGTGCAATTAGATGGTAAACTGTCAATAATACACTTCAACAGCAGAAGTCTTAACAAAAACTTTCCACAGATTCAGGACCATTTAAAACGGCTAGACAGAAAATTCACAGCTATAGCAGTCTCTGAAACCTGGCTTAATGAAGAACAGGCTCCCCTGATGGCAATAGAGGGATATCAGATGTTTTATATTAACAGAACTCAAAAAAAGGGTGGTGGTGTTGCACTGTATATTGATGACCTGTATAGGTGTAAGCTTGTAAATGAAATGTCCTCTGCACTACCAGGGATTTTGGAATGTGTTACTGTTGAGATTGACCTAGACAAAACAAAAAATCTAATCATAAGCTGCATATACAGAACGCCGGGAACTTGCATTGAGACATTCAGAGATAAATTAGTCGAGCTGTACAATAATATTACTAGTAAGAAAATGGTAGCAATTTGTGGAGATTTCAATATTGATTTACTGAATCCACATCAACAAAATGTAGTTAAGCCTGTTTTCCACTAGCCCAGCACACCTCGGTACGGCTCGATTCACTTCAGTACGGCTCGGAATGCTTCTGTCTCCATTAGCACGGTGTTGTGCTTGTGCTGTGTTTTGTTTTGTTTTTTTGGGGTTTTTTTTTAGGAGGTTTTAGAAGCGGGGCAGCAGCAGATTCTCAGCGAGACGGGGCCACACTCCCGTGACGTTACGCACCCGATTGAGTCCTCATTTACACGAGACAAAAAAGGATCCAAGGATTATTGCCTTGCTTGCTCTGTGGATTTATCTCACAATTAATTTTATCTCATAATTAAGCTGCAACAATACAAGTCACTTTTGTTTTGAATTAACTGCCAAATGACCTAGAAATAATGAGCTGAAACTTGTTTTTATTCGTATTAAATAATGAGACGGTGGCACACTGGCCTACACCAAATTATTATTTTTTACATCCTAGGGCATTTTGGATGTACTGAATTAAAAAAATTCATGTTTTTCACCTTCAGGTCAACGTTTGGAACAATAGTATTATTATTTTCCGTTTAGATGATGCTACACTCCTTCTAAAGTATTGTAAACCTCTGAATTTGGAATGCCGATAAAACATTCAATTTACATAGACTTACTTTTTTACATACTTTGACTTGTAAGCTTGATCAGTCTCTCCTGCTGCATTTTAAAGTCCAACTGTGCAACTTCTTATAAGTTAACATAAAAAATGTACCCAAAGTTTAGAACTGGATCATGTGGGGCTAATTTTTTATGATATTTCAATAAAAAGAACAGAAAGCTTACAAAAAGATTTCTTTTTTGGTCTAGTTAAAAATTACATTACCTTTACAATGGTTGACCCTGACAGGAAGATCAGCATAATTTTGATCAGACTAGGCAATGGAATTTTTATGTAATTATACTGTTTTATAATTCAGTGTTATAACAGACAAACCACACTTTCCAAAACAATTCCATTTTATTATATACAAAATATTAAAAGAAAAAAAAAAACTTTGCAACACAACATGAAGGTTAATCGACATTTTATACACGCCGACCACTGAGTGTCTCTACACCAGCTTCCCAAACTGGGTCACAACTCGGATGAATGAAGGCGTCTCTGCCAGCTGTGGGTCAGGATGACTCGGTTGAATAATCCGGACGGGCTGTCGCGGCGGACGCGTGGGATGATTCTACAAGGAAAATGCACACAATAAAATACAGCACGTAAGTGCAAGATATACAGAAAAGACAATAGTTTTTAACAAGAATACATAAGCTTATTTCAGCGTATTGTTCACATGAATAATTAAAATAAAAGCTTTAGTCCGCATTGTGCTGCAATAAAGCAGCGATCCATCCACAAATGAACAGCTTTTTTATTGCATAAATAAACTGAGCGTCTTACCGAATATATCTGCAAAAAAACCCACAATAAAAAAAAATTAAAACTCACCGTTAAAGGACTCCGATGTCGAGACCTCCCGGTATATTTTTTCATTCCGGGCGGCTCCGTCTAACTTGCGCTGCATACGTTCGTCTGACAATGCAGTGAGCAGACACTGCAGCTCCTTATTGGTCCATGGAACACCCTTATTACACGAAGCCATTTTTGATAGAGAATAAATGAAAATAGCACAGCAATACACTGAAAAGGAACCGCCAACAGTGGTTGCGTGCTGAATAAAGGCGGTCGTGAAGATTCTTTTTTTTTTTTTTTCAAAAACTTTATTGAGAAGGTCGTGAAGATTTGGTAGATGAGGAGGAGGAGAGGGGCGGTTACAACCTGACCAATCAGCACCGGTTACGACCTGACCAATCAACGGCGACCAGTCTGTTAACGTCACAACACGGCACAGCTCAGCACTGCTGTACCCTGCCCTTCAGCGGGGCTGGGAATTGCAGCTGTTAAACCATGTTGGGGCTTGCGGAAAAGCGTACAAAGCGTGCTGAGCCGTCCCGTGTCGCGCTAAAGCGTGCTAGTGGAAAAGGCCCTTTACAGAGTTCATGAACTCTATGTACAGCATGAGTCTATATCCCACAATAACACATCCCAGTAGAATCACAGTTCACTCTGCTACACTTATTGACAACCTGTTTGTCAATGTTATTGATAAGAAAATAGAAAGTGGATTATTGATAAATGATATAAGTGACCACTTGCCAACCTTTGCACTTATCCATGGCCACACGGGGCCCAACGCAGAAAAAATTTCAAAATCGTTCAGACACAAATCACCAAATGCAATCAATTCTCTTAAAGAGGACTTGCTGAAGCAAGACTGGACAGAAGTCTATGTATCAGATGTAAATGAAGCCTATGACACATTTATAAACATTGTAACCACTCTTTATGAAAAAAACTGCCCATTAGTAAAAAAAAAGCTTAAACACAAATTTGCTGATAAGCCATGGTTAACCAAAGGACTACAAAAGGCGTGTAAAAAGAAAAATTTATTATATAAAGCTTTCCTAAAGAAAAGGACAAAAGAAGCAGAGCAGCGGTATAAAACATACAAAAATAAGTTAACATATATAATAAGATGTAGTAAAAGAGACTATTACAGTAAAGAACTGGAGAAAAACAAAGACAATATTAAAAATACATGGACAATACTCAACAGTATCCTTGGAAATAAAAGCAGAAATACAAGCTACCCAACTAATATTCCAAAAAATAATAAAACGACTCAGAGTGTGAATATAGCTTCACCTGCAGATGAATTTAATAATTTTTTTGTTAACATTGGACCTAAACTGGCCCGAGAAATACCCACTACGGTGCCTACAGGTGATACAATATGCAATAACACTGCTGTAAAAGACTCCATCTTCATAAAGAACACAGACGAAAGAGAGGTCATTGAAATTGTTAAATCGTTCAAAAGTAAAACATCTACGGACTGTGATGGTATAGACATGCTATTAGTCAAAACTGTTATCGAATGCATAGTAAAACCACTGACGTATATCTGTAACCTGTCTCTCCAATCAGGTATATTTCCCAATGCAATGAAAATAGCTAAAGTAATTCCGATATACAAGACGGGCGACAGAGGGGAACTCTCAAACTATAGACCAATTTCACTATTACCGCAATTTTCCAAGATACTTGAAAAAAATATTCTATGAGAGAACTGACAACTTCATACTGAAGAATGATTTACTGTGTGAGCAGCAATATGGGTTCAGACACAAGAGGACAACTGCATATGCCCTAATGGAATTTACAGAAAAAATATCAACAGCCATTGAAAATAAAGAGTATTCAGTTGGAGTATTCCTCGATCTTAAAAAAGCATTTGATACAGTAGATCACAATTTATTATTAAAGAAGCTACAAAATTGTGGTATTAGAGGGGTAGCCCTGTCCTGGTTAAGTAGTTACTTAAAGAATAGATATCAGTATGTATGTGTTAGCAACAAAAACTCAGAGTTACTGAAGATCACCTGTGGAGTCCCACAGGGTTCAGTTTTGGGACCATTATTATTCAATATGTATATAAACGATATATGTAAAGTTTCAGAAAAAATGGACTTAATATTGTTTGCCGATGACACTAATCTGCTATGCAGTGGAAACAATTTGGAACAACTTGTGGATACACTCGGAAAGGAATTAGGAAAGCTTAAACTGTGGTTTGATTCAAACAAATTAACGCTCAATTTAAGTAAGACAAAATTTATAGTCTTTAACAACCATCACAACAACCCAGTACCCAAACTCAGTGTAAATGGTGTAGAGATTGAAAGGGTATCTGAAACTAAATTTCTTGGAGTAATAATTGATAAACTGTGTTGGAAGTCACATATTAATTATATTAAAGGTAAAGTATCCAAATCAATTGCAATATTACACAGAGTGAAATATTTGCTGAATCAACCCACACTATACACCTTGTATCATTCATTAATACTCCCATACATGACATATTGTAATGAAGTATGGGGAAATACATATAAAACAAACATATATCCACTCTTTATGCTTCAAAAGAGAGCTATTAGAATAATAAACAAAGCAGCTTACAGGGAACCATCAAACCCACTTTTTCTTAAACAAAAAACTCTCAAGTTGAAAGATCTGGTTGACTTTAAAACCGCAATAATAATGTTCAAAGTGAAGAATTTATCACTGCCCGCAAATATCCAAAAGTTGTTCCAAACAAGGGAGAAATGATATCACTTCAGAGGAACATGTATATTTCAAAAGCCTACAGTGAGAACAACCACCAAGCAACACTGTATTTCAGTGCAAGGAGTCAGATTATGGAACGATTTTGGACCTGAATTAAAATCATGTACAACGCTTGGATAATTTAAACAAAAACTAAAGGAAGAAATACTCCAAACATATTTACAAGACGACATGTAAACTCACATAAGGATTGACATATCCAGCCTGTGTTGTGTTGTAGCTCAGTTTTTTTTCTTTTTTTCTTTTCCTTTTTTCTCTGTGACATTTTGTCTTAGATTTGTTTTTGAATAGTAACCGCTTAACTTAGCCTAGCTTAGTTTTCTTTTTTCTCTCAGTCACATTTTGTCTTAGCTTTGTTTTAAATTGTAATCGCTCTTGTCTTGTTTTCTCTTTTTTCTCTTTTGAATTCTTGGATGGAATATGGGTGGGCAATATAAGCTGCGGCTTCAGTCATCACCCATTTCGGATAACTCACGTGGAATTGTATAGTAGGAGGAGTCTTTGTCTAATTTGACCTTGTTGTTATATTATACAGTTTCTTTTAACCTGTACTGTACTAGCCGAAATAAATTCATTCATTCATTCATTCATTCATTCATTCATTCAAATATGAATAAAACTCATGAACATAAACGCGTGAAAGAAATGCTTATAAAATGATTATAAAATAGAACAATGAACAGAGTAAATAAAAATAAAATGTTTTTTCAGTTATAATAAAAATTATTAAGACTTAAAATGGATGCAAAATTAATTCACTTTCTTACTTTGGTGAAGATTCTCAACTGAATTCAAATATTTTTTACTTCTGAAATGTTTCACCATTCATTCAAATTCTGTGGTAATACCAAGCAGGATATATGTGTAATTTTTTTCACAATGCAACGTTTTTTTTTAAAAATTTTATTGTTTATTTATTTTATTTTGACAGTATTATTTTACAAACTTAAAGAGTGCTTATTTTGTTTATTTTTCAATTTTTATGCTGCTTGGTATCACAACAGAGTTTGGATGAATGGTGTAACATTTCAGAAGCAGTACTTCTGCCACCCCCAATGCTGCTAAACTCACTCTTCATGGGAGTGAGTGCTTGGCTGCGCAGTGAGTCTTCGGCTCTGACATCTGATAGGCTGCCATAATCATGTGACACGGCCAACCATCTGTGCTTGGACTGGTTTTTCACCAGTTTTCACACATAAATTTAAAGCCTAAAACTCTCAGAAGTGAAAACAAATTGCACATTTTGTATTAACATAGTGGTATCGCGATATCTAAAAAAGTACAGTTATGTTGTTATGGAGATGCTCTTATTTGTGAACTGCGGTGTAGTGGCGCCCACTTCCTTTTCAGCCACTACACAGCACCCCTATAAATAGCAGCGGGCATCAGGGTTCAGCCTCTTTGCCGATGCCCCTGCCTGGTGGCTGTATGTTGTGTGTTGCCAACCCCTTCAATAAAGCAAAGTTCGGCTGTGCACCTGGCCTCGTCATTACAAGGTATTTCCAGACATAACATTTTGGCAACAAGAATAAAAATGGAGGCGTGCGTTTCACCACTTTGGCCCTTCCTGGAGCTCCCGAGCGAGCCACCTGTGCCTTGGCGAAGATGGTTTGCCGCCTTTCAAAACTACACTGCGGCAGTCGACCTGGGTGAGCTAGACAGGCAGAGGGCACATGTGCTTCTGGTGCATAATTTGGGGTTCGAGGGCCAGTGCATCCTAAGTACACTTGGAGCTATCGGCTCGTATGAGGATATGGTCAAGTTGCTGGTGTGCAGTTTCCACAACCCAGACAACGTCATGGTCCGGAGGATTCAGTTCCGACAAAGACACCAGGATGTGGGTGTGCCTGTCCAGTTTGTTGCTGACCTGTGGCAGCTGGCTAGCAAGTGTTGTTTCTGACATTGGAGGAGGAAATGGTACGTGACCAGCTGGCAGAACACACAACCAGCAATGCTTTGCGAGCTAGGCTGCTTTCAGCGCTAAGTGAACTGACATTAGCCGAGGCTGTCAAGCTAGCTCTCGAGGTGGAGAATGCAGATGAGCTAGCTTCAGCGCTAAAGTGGCGCCAATCACAACGACAGCTGGGACCTGCCGCCGCAGCATTAGTAGTGGACCCTGACGGTGAGGACAGTGCGACCAACGACAGCGTGGAATCCTACGGCATCAACCTGAGATTTGCCCTGAGAAAGCCCGTGTGTGTGGGCTGTGGGTCCGTGAAGCACCGATACAAGGCTAGGGAATTCCCGGCTAGAGGGAAGCGCTGTGGCATGTGTGGATGCTTGAACCATTATGCCAGGGTGTGTAGTGTGTCCAAGTCGGAGAGCCCTTGGAGGATAACATCTGCACCCGCCCCGGTAACTGTCTATGCAGTGTCCCTGAGTACCAACGGGTTCAAGTACTGTATGGTGAGGCTGGATGATGAGGTGCCGCCGCTGCTCGACACGGGGGCGGAGAGATCATTATTGAATTGGACCACGGTGAGGAAATTTTTCCCCTACTAGAGAATAAGAGATGACCAAGTGCCGCTCTATGGTTATGGAGGTGACAGACTGTGCACGGTTGGAATGCTGGAGCTGACGGCTCGGTACAAGTCGGCAGTGATGCTTAACTCCACATTCCACGTGATGACCGGAGGCGATAACATTATGGGCTGTGACCTGTTTAATGGACTGGGATTCACCATTAGAGACGACGCTGGGAAGGACTGGACTGGTTGTGGCTGGCAGAACCATTTGGTTCTGGTAGCAAAGGACGACACGGTGTGGGGGAAAGATTTGTCTTGCACTATGGCAGTCAAGAAGGTCCAGCCTCACTCAGGTTCAACACAGGAGTGTCTCAGTGCCGGCGTTTGGGATTCCTTGGACAAAGGTACTGAGCGTGATGGCGAGGCACCTGTGTTGACAAGTGTCACCGATGAGCAAGCCTCAGTTTTCTCCGGAGCTCAGCTGCAGTGGGCCGGAGAATCTGGAGCTTCAACGGCCAGCGCTGCAGCAGCCTTACAAGGAGACGGGGCCAGACCGACAGGCACTGGACCGAGTGCCGATCAGCAACACTGCAGGCCGAGCAAAGTTCCCCTGAGAGTTACGGACCGGGATCGGGTTCGTGGGGAGGGACGCCCAAAGCAAATATGGGCCAAACGACAGCTTGAGAATCATAAGGGACGACTGCACATCATGGCTAAACAGGGCCCAGAACCACATTCAACTGTCGGATGGTTCGTGGAGGCACGCCAATGAGCTGTGGCGTGCCCGGGAGGAGATTTTGGATGGTGGGTCCAGACGAGAGGAGTGGCTGATGGCGGAGAAGATGAGGCGCATCACCGTCCACACGATCTGCTGCAGCCCCAGAGGCATCCCGCCTTCAGGGGCGGACATACTGAGAGACTGTCCGGGGCCTCCACAATCCAGTTCCACCACTATGTTGTAAACAGAGTGCGAGTTTATGTATATAATACAGAAAAAACGAGTTCTAATAGTGTGGTTCTTTGTAGGTGTTTAGAGGAAAATTATAATAATGGAAAAAAAAATGTTTCAACGTTTGTATGTTTGTGCATGTGTAAAAATAATATAAGAGAGTTCTAATGTTCATACGGTTGTATATTGTTCTGGGCTTATTTTGTGTGTTTTATTTAGTTTAGGAACACAGCAGTATTTTTAGTTTACGTATGGACTTTATTTACTCTATAGGTGGAAGAATAACCCACCTTGCCGTGTGGGGTAGGACGATAGTCCACCCGTCCTCCCTAGTTTTAGGTTTTGTTGTATGAGTATGATAGGCCCTTTAGTGTTTTCAGTTTTAGTTTTATTAGTGCGTTATTTGGGTCCTAAATTGGGGAGGGTCTTGATTTTGTGTGTGTTTTTGGAATTTTCTAAATGGGGGGGGGGGGGTTATATAATTATGTTTTTATGGGGATGCTCTTATTTGTTAAATGCAGTGTAGTGGCACCCACTTCCTTTTCCATCACTACACGCACCCCTATAAATAGCAGCGGGCATCAGGGTTCAGCCTCTTTACCGATGCCCTCTGACTGGTGGCTGTATGTTGTGTGTTGCCAACCCCTTCAATAAAGCTAAGTTTGACTGTGCATGTGACCTCGTCATTACAAGTTTTTTCCAGACATAACAGTATCGACTCCAAAGTATCGACCAGAGTATCGATACACCCATCCCTATTTTGCTGAAGAGAATTCTTCCCAGGAGAGATGGATTGTGCGCATTTCCTCTTGAGTCAACAGTACAGTCTCTGGCAAATTTTATTATCTCTATGTCACATTTACAGAAACGGGATCCAGTTTCTAGTGGTGCTGGTTTTGGTCTATGAATGAGGTAGGTTTTATCAGAGTGAAATTAGTTATTATTCATCAGGGTTTCACTGAGCTTAATAAGCCGAGTTGTGGAGATAAAGCTCGTCATAATAATTGTGTTTTTCAACCACTAATTCATAGACAAATCATTTTAACTGAAGAAGAAATGTTAACATTTTGTTAGTTTCAGCTGTTTTGTAGTTTATCAGAACCACCTGATGGAGTCAAACAGAATTTTGAAGAGCCCGCAACTTCTCACGGCAGGCGGAAACTTTGTGGCTCGGTCCACAGACTCATGTCAAGTTTTTTATGCATCCCACTGTGTGCTTGAAAATCAGCATATGTCATGTTTTTGTGTGTGTACACAGTTCACAGTATCTGACAAAAGTGAGTACACCCCTCACATTTTTTGTAAATATTTTATTATACATTTTCATGGTACAAAACTGAAGATATGACACTTTGATACAATGTAAAGTATTCAGTGTACAGCTTGTATAACAGTGTGAATTTTCTGTCCTCTCATAATAACTCAACACACAGCCATTAATGTCTAAACCACTGGCAACAAAAGTGAGCACACCCACTGCCTTAACTCTTGATCGTGGAGTTCACTAGAGCTTCACAGGTTGCCACTGGAATCCTCTTCCACTCCTCCATGATGACATCATGGAGCTGGTGGATGCTAGAGACCTTGTGCTCCTCCCCCTTCCGTCTGACAATGCCCCACAGATTCTTAATAGGGTTTAGGTCCGAAGACATGCTTGGCCAGTCAATCCCTCAGTCTCTTTATCAAGGCAGTGGTCGTCTTGCAGGTGTGTTTGGGGTCATTATCATGTTGGAATACTGCCCTGCAGCCCAGTTTCCGAAGGGAGGGGATCATGCTGTGCTTCAGTATGTCACAGTACATGTTGGAATTAATGGTTCCCTCAATGAACTGTAGCTCCACACTGCTGGCAGCACTCATGCAGCCCCAAATCATGACACTCCAACCACCATGCTTGTCTGTAGGCAAGACACACTTGTCTTTGTACTCCTCACCTGGTTGCCGCCACACATGCTTGACACCATCTGAACCAAATAACTTTATGTTGATCTCATCAGACCACAGGACATGGTTCCAGAAATCCATGTCCTTAGTAAGCTTGTCTTCAGCAAACTGTTTGTGGGCTTTCTTGTGGATCACCTTTAAAAGAGCCTTCCTTCTGGAATGACAGCCATGCAGACCAATTTGATGAAGTGTGCGGCATATGATCTGAGCACTGACAGGCTGACCCCCCACCCCTTCAACCTCTGCAGCAATGCTGGCAGCACTCATAAGTCTATTTTCAAAAGACAACCTCTGGATATGACGCTGAGCACATGCACTCAACTTCTTTCGTCCACCATGGCGGGGCCTGTTCTGAGTGGAACCTGTCCTGTTAAACCGCTGTATGGTCTTGGCCACTGTGCTGCAGCTCAGTTTCAGGGTGTTGGCAATCTTCTTATAGCTTAGGTCATATTTATGTAGAGCAACAGTTCTTTTTTTCAGATCCCCTGGGAGTTCTTTGCCATGAGGTGCCATGTTTAACTTCCAGTGACCAGTATGAGAGAGTGTGAGAGCGATAACACCAAATTTAACACTCCTGCTCCCCATTCACACCTGAGACCTTGTAACACTAACGACTCACATGACACCAGGGAGGGAAAATGGCTAATTGGGCACAATTTGGACATTTTCACTTAGGGGTGTACTCACTTTTTTTTGCCATCAGTTTAGACATTAATGGCTGTGTGTTGAGTTATTTTGAGGGGACAGCAAATTTAGACTGTTATACAAGCTGCATACTGACTACTTTACATTGTATCGAAGTGTCATATCTTCATTGGTGTCCCATGAAAAGATAAAATATTTACAAAAATGTGAGGGGCGTACTCACTTTTGTGAGATACTGTATACATGAGGCCCCTGAACACTTCAATCAAAACTCCTCAAAAAAAGCTTTGAAACATTATTTCAGTCTGTTATTTCTCCCCTTTAATAATACCAGTTGGTATTTTATTTTTTATTGGAACGCCTGATTAGTCACCTTAACATTGATATACAACTTGTTAGGATCATGCATTTGTGGACTGAGCAACACAGCTAAACGTGTGGGCAGTGCCCCACAAAAAAGTGCCAAAATCCCCTGCCATGTTCTCCTGTTGGTGTTCACCCTTATTCTGAGTTGCTTGGTGGATTGGATGATTGCACTCTCCCATAGTAATAAGGAAAAAACAACACATACATATGTTTATTGGCCAGTTTCACACTATTAATTTTACACTGTCGGGGACCTCAGCAGTGAGATTCATGCACAGCCACAAAAGCTTGGCACCTCCTCATGTTGGTCACATTCTGCTGTGGGATGGCACCCCATTCCTCAACCAGGAGTTTTTAAAGGTCAACCAGCGTGGTTGTGTTGGTCACTCTAGCATATACAGTACACCCAAGTTAATCCCACAAGTGTTCAATTACACCCGGAACTGGCACACACCTGGTAGCACTTGAAGCTCACAACAAGAGAATACCAACAGGAGCCTATTGCATGGGATTTTGGCAATTTTTGGGGGGGTGCTTCCCACACCATTACCTGTGTTGCTCATTCCATGAATGCATGATCCTTACAAGTTGTACCTCATTGTAAAGGTGACTAATCTGGCTTTCCAGTGATATAAAATACAACACCAGTTGGTGTTATTAAAGGGGAGAAATCAATGACTGAAAAATGTTTCCAAACTTTTTTTTTGAGGAGTTTAGTTAAGGAGGTCCTGATTTGGTGATCACCTAAGCATTGTAAGATACATGAAAGCTGTGAATAAAAATCAGATTTATTTCAAAAATACAGATTTCTAAGTTCTACCAAAGTCAGGAGTTAAGTATTGTAGAATAAACATGAATTCCCTTTGTATTATTTAATCTAAAAACATCAAAAAGCACATCTAAAAGAATCATCTTTTTTGCTGTTGTGGCCAATTGTCATTTTCTGTAAATAAAGGCTCTAAATCAGTGTTTTTCAACCAGGGTGCCCTGGTATGTTGAGGTTTTTGTGGGAAATTATCTAATTCATTTCTTAATTGGTCCAAAAAAATTACAAATAATTTTCTGCTGTTGTGCATGGGTGCAAGAGTTGCCATTTCTTTGGACCAAAGAACAAGTGAAATTAGATAATTTCCCACAGAAACCTGAACATATCAGGGCACCCTGGTTGAAAAAACACAGCTCTAAATGATGATATTTTTAGTTGAAATTTGTGTGAGTAGGTTTCAGTGGGTTAGAGAATAAAACAAAACAGTCATTTTTCCTCCAACACGCACTGTAGGTACAGTAAAACTAGATAATGTGATAATTTTGCAGGGGTCTCATTGTCTTAATTTTTTCCAGACTTTCTCATTATTGCATTAACAGCTTTCACATCTATACACACACACACACACACACACACACTTTCAGCTTCTCCCTGTCCCTATTGCCACAAAAGATCATGGGTCTGCATATCTGATTTGGCAAGCTTTATATGATGGGTGCCATTTCTGATTCGATCCCAGGGCCTCAGGGTGGGAAAGATCTCGCGGCAACTCACGAACCAGATGGTTCGATATGGTGGAGAGAGACCTCCGACAGCTTGGAGTCGCTGTTGACGGCGCAGAGGTGCTGGCCCAAAACTGGCACTGCTGGCACGCACTTGTTAACCTGATTGGCTCTACGCATGGCGATGGTGATGGACACCCAGCCCTCACCTGCAGGAGTAGTAAGCAAGTAAGCAAGCCATTTCTGACACAACCCTCCCCATTTACCCGGACTTGGGACAGGCAGTAGAAGGATTATTAGTTGATTACAATCTGTGACAAAACATTTGCAGAATGGTTTGTTTAACAAGCTGTTTTGCTTGATCAAGAAAAATACTAGTTCCCCATCTATACCACCACTGATAGTTGCTGTACTTGCCAAGCTGCTGGACAGGACAGGTCAAAACAAAAAACAAACAAAAAAAGACTATACCACCACTTTGAGTGTATATGGTGCAGAACTGTGACATATTCCCTAGTGGTCAAGAGTGGTAAATATTTTTTTGTCAATAAAATAGTTCAGATTTCCAAGGCTATAACTTGAAAGTGGTAAGAGATAATGGCTTACTGTCAATTGGAAAGATGTAAAATTTGGTCCAAAGTTTCAGATAGGAATAAATGTATGCATGTAATTTGCATAATGTCGTGGCACCTCTTTAAATTCCATAACTCAGTCAAAACTGGACTTTGGACGTATTTACACAAAAAATGGTTTAGTCTTTTGACACCGTTTTTTGTACAGAGGTACCTCATCATCTTATCTTCAAAGTGTATGAACAAGAAATCAGTACATTTAAAAAAATCCAAGAAATTTCTCACTTACTTTTGACAAAGTCAGAGTGAGAAGGCAGGAGCAGTGCCACGCTCTGCCACTAGGGGCACGCAAATTCTCACACTCAAAGGGTTAACTGTTCATAAGAACATCAATGAACATATAGAATAGTGTTATTGTCATTAAAGTCACATACAAAAAGATCAGCTATTGTACAGTGCTTAAATCATTGTTTACAGTATATACTGTATGTCCCCCTCAATGTAACTCTTGTAGGTCACATGGCCCACTACCTAACTTGATAACTGTTTGGGATTCCTTAATGCTGCCATGATTATGGTATCAACACACAGGTATTCCCAGTGGCTGAACTGGGTCATAAATCCAGCTACAGCTCATTCATTTTGTTGGCATATTCAGATGAAATAGTCAGAAGTGCACATTATACTGTAAGGTGTTAATAGAAAGTATATGCAGTCAGCATTTGCCAGAAACTGTAGAGGAACTCATTTTAAAAGCAGGCTAATGAGACGGTGCTAACCTGGCCAACTCTGACAAGAAGCACACTCATGTGGGTTGGCAGGATAGTCACATTCAGGTTGGGAAGACTGTTTCTTGTCAAGCAGATCCCCACTGTGAAAACGAGGGTGCAGGGTGCAGCATGGTGTTACCCCAACAGCACACTTACATCTAGCCAACGTTGGCCCCATTTATTCAAATTACGTTGGGAAAACGTCTCATGCGAAGCATTTGCACATTGGCAAGATGTCTTTGCGGAAGCCGGCATTAAATCGGAGTCGACTGTTTGCCGACGGCCTGTCAACACATCAGGAAACGCGCTGGGCGCACACCGGCATTAGATCAGAAATGATGATCAACCAACATCTAGACTATATCTTAAAGACAGCGTCTAGCTTGTCAGCAGGTTTTATTTAGGTCTGACATTTAAAACTGCTTTTAAAGGTGTAAAATTTACGTGTTGTCCCGAATACCAGTTTGTGATGTCTGGAGGAGGGTGCACGCTCATGGAAGTGCGCAGCAGTGCTGTCAGTGATCAGAAAATGTGCACCCCACCTGTCACTAGTTTGTCTCTGGGTGAACGTACCAGTGCTCACGGTCCAGCTGGCTGTCCAACACCGTTTTCCTTTTCGGGCAGGACGGGTAATGTTAGGGCTCCTCCCGTGGAGATGGTCACATCTTCCTTGAAAAGAGCTCAGCCGGGCAGCGGTGACATTCCCTGATCAAAACAGGCCTCGCGATGTCCTTCCCGGTTCTGCCACAGTTCTCTGAATGGCTCTTAACTTTAAATGAGTAAAAACTAACTTCACTATCTTCCCTCATGTGTTCCCACACCGGTGAGGCACGTTTTTCGTTCAGTGATGTCGTGCAACCTTCACTGCCGTCAGACAGTTTAGCGGGACGAAAGAGCATTTATCACTGTTCTTTTTCATCCTAAGGAAGCAATCAAATCCCCCTTGTGCAATTAATTTAAGTCAGACCTTTGGAATAATCTTACAATCCAATGTAAAATAAAAAAGCCCAATGGTAAAAAAAAAAAAAAATAGCTACTTTATTTTGTCAAAACATATATATAAAAAGACAAATACATTAATTTGTTAAATTCATTAAAAACTGGACAGAATAATACTGAAAAGCCCCTATTATGCTCCTTTTCCACATGCTGATGTAGTGGACATGAAACTGTTATCTGCATCTGTGTTGTGTAGGGAAATAACGCCAACAGTGGGTTCACAACTGGCACTTTATTCTATGAAAGACAATCATTAATCAGTGGGACACATGCGGCAGCAGCACACACTCTCCCCGTCTGAGCAGGGTCCACACAGTTTTTGCAGGGAAAACCCCTGCATGCGCAATGAGCCCATTTCCTCTGTCCCACCAATTAATGACCCACTAACAACAAGGAAAATTGGAACCTCTAAATTTTAAATTTGTTCCACTGACTCAAAATGAACTAGATTATTAATATTATCACTTTACTCTAGATTTGAAGAAGTTCACTTAAAAATAAACATAATAAACATAATGCCTCAGCTACATGCTCCCCCCTGAACTTCTCAGAACTTCTTGAATGGGTGTGTGTGACTGAGTACAGAGGGTAGAATAAACTGTCATTTACAGTACATTTATATGTGCAACATGTTTGTCTCCCACCTCATAGGGAACGTTAACAAAGAGAAGTTGGCCAGACTCCCAAATGTTCACTAGCAAAAGAAGTGCCTTATACACCCCCTCTAACAAATATCATGACAGTTATTTTATAATGCATGTTACCCTGAATATGAACCAATTCAAAATACATGACTTGCAGTAAGATAAATGTATATGTATAACATAAAGACAGTATAACAGGTTTGGAAACCCAGTGTTGCTTACGAAAGACTTCTAGTAAACCCACCAACCACAATGCTTGTATGTTCTTTTGTGTTGTGGAAATGTGAAAATGACGAGGCAGAGTTTATCTCACGAGTCAGGTTTATTCACATCTTCCAACATCAGCAAAGCAGAAAAGAGGAAAAAACACAGACATTCGTCCTTTATATATCCAGGACCTTCAAAGCTCACCGTCACAATGCATTTAATCACAAGTAACAATGCATCTTCTCTTAAATCTTATAACATCCTGCTCATAGTCTCTGGCAGACCAGGAAATCCCCCAATGGCGTCTCTTGCATACCAAAGACTAAATTTTCACATCCTCCTGTTATCTCCAAGGAGACCCAGTTCTTTGTTCTCTCTGAGATGTGAAGCTAAAAGTGATACACATGTGTCCCACATGAGATGAGATGAGATGAGATTCAACTTTATTGTCATTACACATGTATAATACAAGGTAACAAAACGTGACTTGGC